>CM024703.1:14031506-14631506 GCA_014182845.1 Corymbia calophylla
TGCTATATAAACTGTTGTGCATGTCTTTTACATAGCACTACACTTTATCACACACAACTCCGCCGCCGGACTCGGGCCGCATAGGATCACTTAGGATGGTGTTGAGATGGATACCACTCCGACTACCACCATGTAGTACGAGTCGCCCATCTCAATTCCGAAATTCTTCTGACGTCGAGAGCTTCCACCCCGGTTGCAACCGCGCAACACGGGTCGACTCTTTGACAAAGCTGGAGTCATGGGAACCCCGACCTAACCGCGACCATGCTGGTTCAGTCCGGTAATCCCGTGGCTTCATTTGAGCCGTCTAGAGTAGAAATTGACCCACATATCATGCGCATGTCTATGTGATTGACTTTAATTTTTATTGGGTGAAGTAAGTCTTCTGAAGCTCTCACACTTGCCATTTATTTACATTCATTATTTTTCAACCAGTCCATGACAATTAGGTTGTTTACGAGTTTTAGGTTGTATGCAATGGGGGGGACTGAGCTTCGTATTATTCCCCGTCCCAAAGGAGGAGCTGCGTGCTTGGTGGGGTAGATTGGACCATGTTAGTCATGAGTTCGTGCAAGCCAACGTGGGATGGTTACTCTCTTTATTAGATATAGAAGCCCATTATGGTGTTGTTCGAGCGTTAGCACACACTTGGTGCCCCGAGACCTCCACGTTCATCTTTGGCGAACATGAGCTTGTCTCCACCTTGGAGGAATTTAGCGCTATCATTGGGAAACCTTTAGTGTCGGAATTGATTAGGCCACCCATCGGATTAGAGCATGCATCGGTTTTAGTTGATTTTCTTAGAGTCAAAGGAGAAGATGTAAGGAAAGTTTTGAAAGCCAACCGCAATGCTTGCCCATTTTCATTTTTGAATAGACTTTTTCAAAATGCCCCGTCGATCCAAATGAGGCAGATTTTTGTGTTAGCCTTCTTCGGGTTTATGGTTTTCCTCACGGTAAGAATACTATCGACCCGCCTATTGCAAGTGTTGTTCAAGAGGTGTGTATGGGAAAAGGTTTTGTTAATGCTGTTTTGACCGAGACCTTTCTTTCACTCACTCGTTTTAAAGAAAATGGAAAAGAAGCTTTTATGTGCTCCTCCCGAGCTTTTGCAAATTTGGTTCCTCTCTCACCTCAAGGGATTTGGCAATTTAATGACCATACATGACATCAGTGATCTTAATCACCCCATTTTGAAATTTAAAGAAAAGAAAGAGCATGCACCAGATTATCACCACTTCGATTGGTTAGGCTTTATGAAAAATCCCAACCCTGAAGATTTCCTATGGCACGCTAGGTGGCTCCGGGTTCACGAGGCCCGGCTCACATGTGGAGGTATCGGGCCCATTCCTTTGTTAGGAATAACGGGCGCTACTGAGTATTACCCAACTAGGGTTGCTCGACAATACCAAGTCGTGCAGCAACTTCCATTGACACTGCAAGAAGCCCCACTCAAGACTGATTTCACGAATGGAGGCCACGATCACGAGAACTCCATCATGCTGCTTCAATCGATGTGGGACATGTGTCGTCCCCAAAAATTGATTTGGCCCGAGGAAGAGTTAGAGGGTAAAGAGAAGATATACTACGCCTCGATGGAGTATATCCTCCAACACAAAATTCCGAAGAGTGGCGCCCGAAGATCCCTAATGTACCATTGAAGGCCACTAATCGCGCGGAGATCAAGTTCCTCAAAAGGGAGCTCAAGGAGGCCATGGAGCGTGCATCCAAGTCGGCTAGGACTAGTTAGACGGTTATGAGAGAGTTGTTCCCCCGTTTGTATATAGACCAAGCGTAAAAAGAAATAAAATTGCTTGAGTTTATTTTTGTTTTCTTACAATGGTGTTTAGGTTAGTTGTATTTTATTTTATTTTATTTTTCTATTTAAGGAGTCTTGTTATTTTATTTTCCTAGTTCTAATGTGGGGATATTTTATTTTAATTTTTAGTTGCATTGTTCAGAGACTCTTTTCTTTTATGGAATGAATGAAACGGGGCGATTAGATCATTGTCATGGGCCGGCATCATTTTACATCTCGTGCTCATGTACGTTTACCTATTTATTAAACAGGTACCATCGTCACGGCTTCGAAGTGTTCACCTACCCGTACTCGATCTAAAGCTACGAAAATGAATGCTGAGGAACAAAACGCCCGGATCACCACACTTGACAACAAAATCACCGAGTTAGCTACACAATTCGCGCAATTTGCAAGCGAGATCAAGTCTAGCTTGGCAGCTGCCACCTCTAATCAAAACACACCTGCAACCCCGCAGACCAGTAATGCCAATAGTGGAGGGAAGCTTACTGAAGAAGTGGCGCATCAAACCCCTGTGGTGGTGGAATTAGGCCCCATCTCGAAAGCCATCTCGACCCGAATGGAAGAGGAGAATAGCAAGAGATTTGCTAAACTGGAGGAGAAGCTTAGGGCCTTGCAAGGGTATAAGGCTAGCATGGTTGAAGATTTATCTCAATACACCAAGATGGACTTCCCGGACAAGTTCAAAATTTCGGAGTTCACTAAGTACGATGGCACTAGGGATCCTAGAATCCACTTGAAGTACTATTTGAACAGGATGGGACGTTATGCTCAAAATGTCCCTTTGTTGATTCGCACGTTTCAGGAGAGTTTAACTGGAATGGCGCTACAATAGTACATTTTGCTCGAGCCTGAAAAAATTGGAAAAGTGGGAAGATGTAGTGGAAGCATTCGTGATGCAATACAAGTATAACACGATATCGCCCTACACGAAGCATACTTGCGCGCACGGAAAAGAAGAGAAATGAATCTTTTAGATCTTTCGCCCAAAGGTGGCGTACCTTGGCGGCACAAGTTCAACCCCCACTTGATGACAAGGAGATGGTGGAGCTGTTCATCAATACCCTTCCTATTGACTTTTATAATAGGATGATCAGATTAGATTGTGAAAACTTCTCCCGCTTGGTTGCCGTGGGCGAAAGAATTGAGGGAGCCATACATGATAGCCGTATAACTGAGGGATCAAGTCAAAAGGCCACTCATAGGAAAGAGAAAGAAGCTGAGGTAGCTTATGTACAAGCTCCAGTCGCCCCAAAGCCTTTTGCAAGTGTACAAAGCTCCTCTGCACCACGTGGGAAATATCAGAATTATGAGCCAAACAAGTGGACTTCAAGGCAGTATACTCCTTTGCCTAGGCCGCTATCTAAGTTGTTGCCCATGCTTTTTGGAAAGGAGGTTGGTGGCTAAAGAAATCCCTCGTGACAATCCTCCTAAGTTTTTCGGGTTCGACTTAGCAAAGTCATGCGAGTACCATATGGGAGAAAAAGGCCATGATGTAGACAACTGCATGACGTTGAAAAACAAAGTTCAGAACTTACTTGACAAAGGGATTTTATCATTTAAAGAGCAACCCAATGTCCAAAAAAACCCTTTACTCGCTCACGTTGAAGATGTGAACGTAATACTTGGTGATGAAGACTGGAAGGGTCGAAACGCGAGACCCGATGTACATGATTCACACGTCGGCATGGAAAATCCTTTTGGAGAGGATGTTGTGGCTATGATCACACCATTTGTTATTAACTTATCCACTTTGAAGGGGACCAATGGGATTGATGAGAATCAAACCGAGCACGTGGTTATCGATTTGGCAGCGGAAAGGTTTGCAAGTTTAGAGATAGAAGCGGACGGATTGCAGCCCGTTGTGATTGAGTTAGCACCTTCCGACCAAGAGAAGAATCCGAAGAAGCCCTTGACCAACTTCAGTACTAAAGCGGTCCCATGAGACTATGGGACTGAGGAAGTAGATGCTGTCACTCGATCGGGTCGTTGTTACACGCCTGCAGAAGCCGTTGAGAAAGAAAACCGTCACTTGATGAAGAGGCTAAGCAATTTTTGGCCATGATAAAAAATAGTGAGTTCGATGTGATAGAGCAGTTGAGGAAAATGCCGGCTCAAATATCACTTTTAGAATTGTTTAAAACTTCTGAGAAACATAAGAATGCACTCTTAAGAGTTCTAAATGAAGTTCATGTGCCCAAAGATATTGGCGACAAACAGTTGGAGGAGTTCATTGGATCCATTTTATTGGCAGACCAAATCTCATTTTCGGAGGAGGATTTTCCTAAAGAGGGCACTAACCACAACAAAGCTTTACTCATCTCGGCCAAGTGTCGTGATATGATTGTACCCCGCATACTGCTTGATGACGGATCCGCTTTGAATATCTGTCCACTGGCTACTCTTCATCGCCTCGGAGTGAATGAGGAGGAAATCACTGCATCTCAATCCACTGTTCGAGCTTTTGATGGTGTAAGGAAGGAGTCAATGGGGGAGATCAAACTTGAATTATTGATTGGTCCGGCTCCATTCACGATAAAGTTTCAAGTGCTCGACATCCCTAGTGCCTTCAATCTCCTTTTGGGTCGACCTTGGATCCATGCTGCTATTGTTGTGCCTTCCACTTTGCATCAAATGGTTCGGTTCATTTCAAAGAAGAAGTTAGTGACTGTTCGTTGTGAAACAGACTTCAAGATATTCCAAGACACAGCCATCCCATATGTAGAGCCTGAAGTGAATGAAGAACCTAGCTATCAAACCCTCGAACTGGTATTAATGGTGCATGTGCCCTCTCAAGTCTATCATCGACGTCCCGAATTCTCCGCCTCGTCTATCATGGCAAGCAAAGTTTTACCGGAATATAACCATGTCCCAGGGGCAGGGTTAGGGATGTATGCACAAGGCATTGTAAAGCCTATCGAGGTATTGGGAAATCAAAAGAAAACTGGTTTAGGCTACCAAGAAGCTTCTGAGTATAAGAAAGGAAGTGGAGAGCTAGTAGGTTCAAGTTTGAGAGGAGGAGGCAGAGGCCGAGCTGGTCGTGGAAACCGAGGTTATCCTGGAGGATTCGGGAGCCGAGGTGCTTTTAATTGCTACATGAGTTAAGCTAGCTATCAAAGCTGAACTATTCCAACTTAGAATCAACAGGGATTACTCCCTCCTTCACTAGAGGAACTCCGTCTTCGTTTTGAAAGGACATTTGTCAAGTCGTCCAAGCTGCTGCAAGAAGAGGAAGGGCCCATCTCGAACATAGCTGACCTGTTAGATCCTGACTTTGTGTGCGCCACTACTGAGGATGAAGAGGCGAGCCCTTCCATGACTCCCTTCCAAACCATCGGAGTAGGGATGCTAATCAACTGCTTTGTTTAGTTTTCATGTCGTTTCCTTTATGTTCTCTCTTGCATGGGATCAGTCGTTTCACTACTTTTGTTATTTCCTTTATGTAATCAAGATCTTGGATTGTGAGCCGTGGTCTGAGATTATAAATATTGTAAAATGGCCTTATCATGTGAATACAAATGCATGCATGTTTTATTAAGGACGTGAGGAAGTGCCAAACCAGTCCTATGATGATGCTTTGAGGCCTGGACTTCCTCACGACTCCTAGTTTTCAAAATTTGTGAGCTAAAAAGTCTAAGGATATGAGGACGATTGCTCAGTTCAAACATTTTTCCAAAGTGATCATTTAAAAGAAAATTTCAAGAAAAATGCACCATACATAATCCTCATTAAGTAATTTTACTAACCCCCTCATTTGCATCTCAAGCATGTCATTCAGCATGATCATGGTAGGTACATATGTGACTCGGATTTGTACAACGAAGATTCTTGTGAGTCTGAGCATGATGACGAGGATATTCAAAGAGACATAGAGAGAGACTAGATTCGTCATGAAGAATCTAAGCCTTTGACGGTTGAACAAACGATCACTGTGAATCTGGGAGATGCAGAAAATGTCAGAGAAACTCAGATTGGGGCTAATTTGTCTGAGAACGAAGCAAGGAGGATGGTTGAGCTTCTAAAAGAATATCGGGACGTGTTCGCATGGTCATAAGCGGATATGCCAGGGTTAGATCCACAAATTGTGGAGCATGCTTTACCGACGGATCCGAATGTGGCACCTAAAAAGCAAAAGCTACGAAGAACAAAACCCGAGCTTTCCAAAAGATTGAAGAAGAGGTCATGAAGCTATTGAAGGTGGATTTCATCAAGTATCTCACTATCCCGATTGGATTGCTAATATAGTACTAGTCATGAAAAAAGATGGACGGGTCAGGGTCTGCATAGATTACCGTGACTTAAATCGAGCAAGCCCAAAGGATGATTTTCCCTTGCCTCACATTGATGTTTTGGTTGATAGCACTGCAGGTTTTGAATTATTCTCTTTCGTAGATGGGTTTTCTGGATACAATCAGATCAAGATGAAAGAAGAAGATAAAAGTAAAACATCCTTCATCACACCCTGGGGAACTTTTTGTTACAAGGTGATGCCATTCGGCTTAAAGAATGCGGGAGCCACATATCAAAGGGCGATGGTCACTCTATTCCATGACATGATGCATAAAGAGATAGAGGTATATGTCGATGACATGATCGCTAAATCGAAGCATCGACAAGACCACTTTGAAGTCTTGAAGAAGTTATTTGATCGACTTCGGAAATTTAAGCCGAGACTTAACCCTGCAAAATGCATATTTGGGGCAAAGTCTGGGAAGCTATTGGGTTTCATGGTCAGTAGCCGAGGCATTGATTGCTTTGTAAGGGCATGGTATTGTCCCTCTTCGATCCTTATGGTCGAGAGGTAAATCCCGGATCAATTTCCTTAGCCTTACGCGTATCGATCCCTAATTACCCTTCCAAATAGGTTAGTTACCAATGAGTGATCAATTCAAGGCAGATTGCGGCTAATAGTGCATCGAGAATTAACTCTTTTTATTAATCCAAAAATGGGTAGAAATTTAAGGATGTTACAACTCTTCCCCCCTTACAGGAATTTCGTCCTCGAAATTTGAATTACCATGTCAATCCTCAAAAAGACAAGGGTGTTGGCGCCTCATTATTTCCTCGCTTTTCCACGTAGCTCTTTCAGTTCCATGATGCTGCAAAATTACCTTGACCAAAGAGATCGTCTTAGTCCGCAATACTTGTTCCTTTCGATCCACCACTCAAATTGGTCTTTCCACGTATGACACTCTGTCGTCCACATCTATTTCTTCAAAATTCAGCACGTGAGTCGGATCAGGTTCATACCTCCTTAACATTGACACATGAAAAACATCGTGCACTTGAGCGAGTCTTGGTGGCAATGCAAGACGATAGGCCAACTTTCCGATTCTCTCCAAGATTTCAAAGGGTCCTACATACCTTGGGCTTAACTTTCCCTTTTTGCCAAATCTTGAAGTACCTCACATGGGCGACACCTTGAGAAACACGTGATCGTCTACTTGAAACTCCAATGGCCTGTGTCGTTTATTTGCATAGCTTTTTTGACGGCTTTGCGCTCTCTTAAGTCTTTCTCGAATAATATTAACAGTGTCCACTGATTGTTGGACCAATTCTGAACCCGTAATATTCCTTTCACCAACTTCATCCCAACAAATCGGGGTTCTACATGGTCTGCCATACAATGCCTCGAAAGGTGCCATCTAAATACTCTGCTGATAACTGTTGTTATAGGCAAACTCAACAAAATGGAGTTGTTCCTCTCAACCTCCTTTAAAATCCAATATACATGCTCGTAGCATATCCTCTAGCATTTGTATCGTCCTTTCTGACTGGCCATCTATTTGCGGATGGTATGCCGTGTTGTATTGCAACTTCGTTCCTAAGGCAACCTGCAAACTTTTCCAAAAAGTTGCTATAAACTTGGGATCTCGATCTGAAGTAATAGTCACTAGTACCCCATGCAGACGAACTATGTGCCGTACGTACAATTATGCGTACATGTCCAAGGCAAAGTCCTTTCGTACAAAATGAAATGAGCAGATTTTGTCACCATCAACCACTATCCAAATTGAGTCATTACTTCTCGACTTCTCGGCAAATCCCATCACGAAGTCCATCGTGATATATTCTCATTTCCACTCGGGAATTTCTAGTGGTTGTAGCAATCCGCCAGGCTTACAATACTGCGCTTTCACTTGCTGGTAGGTTAAGCACTTGGCCACATGTCTGGCAATATCTACCTTCATGCCACTCCACCAATACTACTGTTGTAAATTCTGATACATTTTTGTGTTACCTGGATGTACACTGTAACTGCTACGATGGGCTTCTGACAAAATTTCTTCCTTAAGTTTAACATCATCAGGTACACACAATCGTCCATGAAATTTCAAGATCCCGTCCTCGGATATGTGAAAATCTGGTTTCCTTTTTGATGCATCCATTTGTAAAATCTTTTGGATCGCCGAGTCCGTTGCTTGTACTGCCTTAATCCTGGTTCGCATTTCGGTTCAATCTAAGGGTAGCCATAAGACTTGAGAGGTGGCTTACTTTCAACTTGAACTCGAGTCTCGTAGCCCTTCTAACAAAGTGTCCATTCTCTCACCATCATTTGCGCAAACGAATACTTCCGACTCGCGAATCGCCACTTTATTCTCTTTACCAGGGTGGTACAGGATCTCACAATCATAATTCTTGAGAAGTTCCATCTATCGACGCCGTCTCATGTTCAATTCCTTCTGGGAGAACAAATACTTAAGACTTTGATAGTCTGTGTAAATCGGAAACATTTCCCCACACAAATAATGCCTCCAAATTTTTAGCGCAAATATAATTGCTGCTAATTCAAAATCATGCGTCGAGTAGTTTAACTCATGCGGTCTTAATTGTCGGGACGCGTATGCAACCACTCTTCCATGTTGCATTAAAATGCAACCCAGTCATTTATATGACGCATCATTGTAAATCTCGTACCCTCTTGGACTAGACGGTAATGTCAATACTGGTGCGGTAGTCAGCTTATGCTTAAGCTCTTGGAAACTACGCTCGCATTTGTCTGTCCACTCAAACTTTTTGTCCTTCTCTAATAACCGTGTCAAAGGCATGTCTATTGCAGAGAATCTTTCCACGAATCGCTTGTAATAGCCAACCAATCCCAAGAAACTACGGACTTCACTTACCGTGGTCGGTCTTGGCCAATCCATGACCGCTCTAATCTTAGCTGGGTCAATAGAGATCCCTTCGATTGAAATGACGTGACCTAGAAATGCCACACGAGTTAGCCAAAACTCGCACTTGCTAAACTTAGCATACAACCGGTGCTCCCCCAGAATTTGCAGCATAGTCCTTAAGTGCTGGTCGTGTTCTTCTGGGCTCCTCGAATACACTAGAATATCATCTATGAACACGATCACAAACCGTTCTAAATACTCTCTAAATACTTGATTCATTAAATCCATAAAAGCTACAAGGGGCATTTGTCAGACCAAACAGCATTACCATAAACTCATAATGCCCGTAATGAGTACAAAATGCCATCTTCGATACATCCTCCTTTCTTATCCTCAATTTGTGATAGCTTGTCCTTAAGTCTATCTTAGAGAATATCGAAGCTCCTTGAAGTTGGTCAAACAAATCGTCAATTCTAGGCAACGAATACTTATTCTTGATCGTCATTTGATTGAGTTGCCGGTAGTCGATGCATAAACGTAACGACCCATCCTTTTTCCCAACAAATATAACTGGTGCTCCCCAAGGTGATGCACTAGGACGAATGAATCCCTTGTCCAACAACTCCTGCATTTGCACCTTTAATTCCTTCAATTCAGACAACGCCATTATATATGGTGCCTTAGAAATTAGTTCCGTCCCAGGGGTTAGCTCAATTACAAATTCTATCTCTCTTTCTGGGGGTAATCCAGGCAATTCTTGGGGAAAAACATCGAAATAGTCTTGTACTACCATGATGTCTTCCATCTTTGGTTCTTCCATTAGGGTATTAATCACTGACGCGAGGTATCCTTGGTAACTATCATCTAGCAATTCAACTTCCCAAAGATGTAATCATAGGAATTGAGGGTCTTCCTTGATTCCCAATAAACTCATAACTGCAAACCCCGATAGGGTTAAACTAGACTTTCTTTCCACGATAATCCATGGTGGCTCCTTGCTTAGTAAGCCAATCCATACCGATTATGACATCAAAGTCATACATTTCTAAAACAATTAGGTCCATCTTTCCCTCACGACTGCTAATGACTAATTTACAACCAAAGCAATCTACTGCAGGCAATATTTTATCATTTAACGGGGTTGAAATACCATATATTACTCTTAATAATTTTGGCTTTAACCCCACTAAATCAACAAACTGCTTGGAAATAAAGGAGTGTGAAGCACTTGAATCAAACAATGCATATGCATCATGATCATGCAAGGACACTATTGACACCCGATTTTTTGGTCTATTTTGTTTTAAATGCCCATTTACTTTGCTTCTATAAATACATATTAATTTCTAGAAAATAAAATAAAAATAAAAAAAATTTCGGATGGGCTTAGCCCAGCCCACTCCTTTACTCGCCCATCCCTTTTTCTTTTGTTTCCTTCGGCCCTCCTCCCTTGGATTTTCGGCCCGGCCCATCCTCCCTTCTATTCTCTCTTCTCTCACACGCACGCATAGGACAGAGACGCAGACACACGCCCACGAAGGAAAACGGACACAGAACGCAGTAGCAACGAGTGACGACGTGGTGCGGCCCCCTCGGACCCTGATGTCGGCCGCATGGGACGGAAACGGTTAGAGGGCAGAACGTGGGGGGAGAGGGCAACGAGGCCGCGAGAATAACCCCCCACCACGGAGAGAAAAAACGGGGGGCAAGCAGAAAGAGAGAGGGAAGGGAGGCGACGATCTTCGGAGAGGGAACTGAGAGAGAGAGGAAGGGGGGCAAGGATCTTTTTCTTCTTCCCATTTTTCTCGGTTTTCTGGGGGATCATTGGGTGAGAAAAAGAAAACGGAAGCGCAGTCACAGAGGAGGCAGCGTTCTTCTGGTTTTTTTGGGGGGCAATGGAGAGCTGAAGAACGAAAAAAAGGAGAAAAGAAAGAACGAGCAAACTGAGCTAAGAAAAACGCAGAGGAGGGTGCCGGTTTTGGTTCTCGGAGAAGAAGGCACCAAGAAGAAGGAAACCGGAGAAGGAGAGGAGCGACTCGAGAGAGAAGATCCAGGAAGGAACTCCGGCCGTATACCCAGTCGTCCGAAGATCCTTTCGGCGATATCCTCAGGCCAAAACAGCTCCTTCCGAACCAGGTCAGTGTCCTCTGCTCATTTTCTGCCTTGTTCGGACAAGGGAGTGGGCCAGAGCTCGTGGGCGACTGGTTCCTACAAACTCTGGCCCTGAAGATGATTCATAGATGTTTTTCTACTTGTTCGTATGTTTTGTTAGAAACTCATAATCGATTTGAGCCCTCATCGAATCCGATAGCCCCTCGTTCACATAATGCATGCAAACTGTTTGTAGAAATGTCCAAGAGAAGGCCGAGAGAGTAATCCGTGTTTAAGTTTGATCGTTTCATGTTTACGTATATGTTTGTTGAAGTACATCTGACTGTGGTGTTTTCGTCGTGCTTTCATGCCATTTCTTTAAAAAAAAATCGGTCGTCGTTGGTGGGTTGTTTTTGGTCTGGATTCTTTTTTTTTTTTTTATTTTTTTTTTCTTTCCTGCGTTTTGCGGTCGCCGGAAGGGTACATCGGAAAAGATGGGTGTCGATCGTTGGAAGCGGCCGGTGGTTGGGGTCGGTTTTGGGCCGGCATGGGTCGACGGTCGGCGGCCGAAAGTGTGGTGTCGATGGAGGCAGTCTCGGCGAAGTTGCAGGCGAAGAGGGTGTTGGGCGTGCGTGGAGGAAGAAATATGCATGCAGAAAAGGACAAAAGAAGATTAAAGAAAAACAAAAAAAGAAGAAAACAAAGACAAAAAGCTAAAAATAGGTAAATGGAAAGAAAGGGAAATGGGCTGTGGCTTTCTAATTTTCGGCTGGTCAGTGGGCTTGTGCATCATGGGCCATGGTGACAGATTGCTGAGATAAGATTAGAGATTGGATGTGGGCTTATTTTGAGAGAAGCATATTCGTGGGCCATATTGGCTATTTGTTTTGAGTGGGCTTAGGGTCGGTTTAGTAGGGCCGAGTCACTCGACCCGGTCCGAATCACCTTTTGAATCAGAATTAAAAAATTTTAAAAATTTTAAAAAAATCTAAAAATTCAGAAAATCAAAAAATCTTAAAAATCTTAAAAATTTAGAAAATCTTTTAAAAATTAAAAAATGTTTTCTTTTAATTTCAGAAAGGTTTTGAAAGTTTATTTTGATTTTATTTTGTTTTGTTTTTCTTTGTTTTTTTGAATATTCAAAAATTCCAAAAAAATAAGAAAATTCCAAAAACATTAATAAATATTTTTCTTAAATTTTCAGAGAAGTCGGAAAATATCAAAAATCTTGAAAGCTTGTTTTATTTAATTTCAGAAAATTCGAAAATATTAAAAAATATTAAAAATATTAAAAATTCAGAAAATTCAGAAAAATTCCAAAAAAAAAAAATAGAAAACCCTTAAAAAGAAAAAAAGACTAAAATTGAATAAACCTTTAGGGCTCTACAATAGGTTTTCCTAGTTTATGTTATTAGGATTATTCCTTCACCTTATTTTTGCGATGACATTTTGAACGTTATTTTCTTACCTTAACTAACGGTTATGACAGATCTTAGAATTCTCAAATATGTTGCCATGACCTCATTAATACATGATCAAGTTAGGTGCGAAAGGGCGTTAGTCGCATGACTAACGTAATCAAGTCCCCGACCTAGATCCTCTAGTTGCGTAAAAAGTGAGACGCGCTCCCATGTCTCGCTCGGTTCCTCCGGCGACCTCAATGGGGCTAGTGGCGATTCCCTATTTGAAAACTTTATTGAATATCCCAACGTCGCGTGAGGTATGGGCTTGGGAGAGCCTGAGTTAATTAAGGGTCGTCGGCCCGAAATTAACAATACCTACCTAATCTATTATTTTGAAAATTTTAGGTTGCGACAGACATTGTACCTGTAATTACAGCAGGTGAGTCTTTTGCCTCTTGTTTGGTGACGGCGTACACTCTTCCTTGGACAGGTGGCCTATTTGCGCTCTGCTACAGGGTAGGTCCAGCCAGCGGTCCTATTGGTAGTGGTGACCACTGCATTCTCAATGGTCGGCTTGGGCAATCCTTCACTTGGTGGCCTAGCTGACCTCACCCATAGCATGTTCCCTTTTTAGCAGGACACGGTGCCGATCCATGTCTCCGGCCACACCCTCGACACTCAAAGTTTGCATTCTGCATCTGTTTGCCCACATCGTTCCTTCGGTTCGGGGGAATGGGGTGTCCTCTTCCTGTCATCAATCATTTTCCGAACCGACGATTATCCCTCTTCGGTACAAACCGCGATCCAGATGCAACTACTCGTTTCATCATGCTCCTCTCAATCAGTTGTGCCCTCTCATACAGTTCATCGTAATCCTTCAAGTTGAGGGGTACTAGTGGGTCATTGATTTCCGATTTTAATCCATCCTAGAACCGCTTGGCTTTGTCCACCAGGTCCTCAATCAACCTCGATGCGAACTTCGGAAGTTCGACAAACCTTGCCTCATACTGGTCTACTGACATCTGATACTGACGCAGTCGTTGGAATTCTGCCATCTTCTTTTCTCGAGAAGAGTCTGAAAAATATTTGCCATTAAAGGCCTGAACAAAAACTGCCCAAGTCGAGACCGTCCCTTCAAGGAAGACCCTTCTCCGAGTAGCCTCCCACTAGGAATTAGCATTGCCTTTAAGCTGATACACAGCTAGTATCACCTTATCTTCTTCTAAACAACGCAGTACTGTAAATACTTTTTCCAACTCCTCCATCCAGAGGATAGTAGCCTCAGGATCTCCTATCCCTACAAACTTTGGTGGTTTCAGCTTCAAGAATTGCTCCACAATCTTATGCATTGGCCTATCCCAATCCTCAAGCCTAGCTACTGGAGCATTAGCAAGAGCTGCAGCAGTGGCGGCGGCAGCAACAGCAGCTTGAGTCTGAGCTTGCTGTCCTATCAAGGCTTCTAGTGCATGCATGATCCCATCCATCCTTGGATCCTCTAGTGCCCTCTCTACAATACTAGTTGGGACTTGCATTGTCCTTCTCCTGGGGCCCTCTGCCCAGGAGTTCTTAGCTCTGGCGTAGTCTGATCCGGATTGCTCATCTAGCAGGGTTTCCACCTACACCTGCTTTCTGATTCCAATACGTTATTAGAAATTGAGACAACCCTGTTCATTATAAAGGATCATAAAAGATCCTACAATCAATCACATGCAAGCAAAGAAAATGTCTTTCCTACTAACTATCCTAAAACCCATCGCACCTTCTCACTTTGACCAAGCTCTGATACCAAAACCGACGGGGATGTCACGACCCGACCCTCGAGTCCGTGACAACCCCTGTTCTCTTGCGGTCAATTGATTTGCGACTACCCAGGATTCATCACCGATCGTTCATTTTTAACTTTCGAATTATGAGCATGCGGAAACAATTCGTACTCCACCCAATCAACAACAACAGCAGGGACAGCAGAAAGACATATATCAGAAACAAACACTTTTTTTATTTATTTACTAAAGTTACTCTCGGGAAAGCAATATGCACACGCCCTACCTTGGGCTCCCTTTCCTGCAGGCCTACACAAAAAGGGATTAGGCTAAGTAACTTACTTCTACCGCTATCTACAAGGGTTAGTTCAAAAAGTAGGCTTCAAATGCCTACACGAAAAACTGATCCGGGTCTTCCTCTGGATCCTCCTTTAAGTCCTCTTCCGGGTCCTCATCTTTGATGGGCGGGTCTTCTACAGCACCGTCAAGGACGTCGATGGCCATGGGGTCCCAAACCTCATGAGTGGGACAATCAGAAGGGGGCCCATCAAATTCCCTGATAGGACCAAAGAGCTCATTGCCTTGTCGCATGTACCAGGCCTTGAAAAGGTGTGGAGTCCACATAATCAAGCCCCGTCCACCCAGACAGTGGTGACATGGAGCTCACAAATAAAAGGCTGACTGGGAGCAAGACGCAGTGTAACCTCAGTGTCCATGTCTATCGGGACACCGAACCTCAATGGGAGGCGTGACATGCTAAGGTTCTGGAAATGGTTATACAATAACCAGTAAGATAAATCTCAGTAAGTTAATAACCTAAACTTCGGGTAGGAGACCTACTCGCCTCAAGTGCGCCCTAAACGTGCAATCTTTCTATCGCCAACAATTCAACAACAGAAGAACCCCCATCTGACTATTATCAAACGCACGATTAGACCAAAGCTCATATGCAATTATTAACAATTAACAATTGAAATCACATGCATCATTACCTCGCTTTTGGCACACACGCAACTTATGATACATACAGACTTATTATATGCTCACTTCAATGCAGCAATTATATCAAATAATCAGAACATCTCTCGAGTTGTCTCATGCACCATGCACCATGCACCATGCACTCGCTCATGTTTCATTTATTAACACATTTGGGGGAATTTCCTTCCAACACACAAGTTGGTAGTCTATCGGCATAACCGGGCATCGTCCCACTCCATTGGGCACAGCTACGTTTGGCCTCCAAACGGCATTCCCAAAGGAGCATTGGTTCGGCCTCTACAGCGACCCGCATCTGGACCCCCGCCGGGCATTTCGATAATACGGACTTCGTCCACCACAGATTCCCCACTGGGTGACGGGCTCTTATGTGACCACGCAAGCACATCAATTAATCATTCTCATTTTATTCTCTTTACGGACAGCCAATGCAAACATGATTCGTGCTTTGTATATGTGAATTCACCGCAATCTCTACATGTAATGCGATAATATTTCACATGTGGTCACGCGAATACAAATGCATTTCACACGTGGTCATACCAATATGCTAAATATATCAACCATAATTCACAATCGCAGTCCACGAATTTATTTCATCGAGTACATATTAAACAATATCATCGAAAGAAGCATGTATATATGTATTCATATATAATCCACGTGAGGAAAGTACAAACAATAATCCACCGAAATTACTCGATACTAACACAATTAATAAATCCAGTTCTTCCCAAAAATAATACTTATTTCCAATTATAATCCATTAATAATTACCCAACAATAAATATCCAATATCCAAATTTAATTAGCCATCCATAACTAATTAATTAATCATTTTCCAAAAATAAATAATTAATTATTACTCCAAAATAATTATAAATAATTGCGAATTTAATAATTAATTAATTCCGAAAATAATAATTAATTAATTCCGAAAATATTAAACAATTAATAAATGCTAATTAATCATCATTAGCAACATAAACTAAGATTAGCATTAAACTAATAATCTCTAATGGAGTTTAGCACCCTAATCAAGGGTTAGGGAATCAACTCACGGGTTAAGTGTTCCAAATGTACTGGGACGATCGCGGCGGTGAGAACAATGAACGGCTCGCTCGAAATCGATAACGGACGACAGGAAACAAACTAGCTTGACAAGATAGCCCCAGTAGCAGCCATTTGGACATCGATCGGCGGGAAAACAAGGCCGACAACGGCTAAACAAGCAGCTAAGCCGTGTCTGGACAGCAAGATCGGCGGCCGAGCAACGACACTCGGTGAATACAGCAGCTAACAGGGACCGAAACAATAGAGAACAGCAAGGGACATCAGCTAAACATGTAGAAACAGCAATAGAAAAACTCGGAAATAGCATAACTGAACCTCCACAGCAGCAACCACACGTTGTCCTAGCTGTAGGAGCAAGTTGGAGCCGCCCCAGCAGCAACAAGACTCCAAGACAGCAAAACCAGAAGCAGAAAATAGGGGAAACATGGGAAACAACCGCAGAAAAATAGAGGAACCAAGAGGAAAAGAAGAAAAGGAGAGAGAGAAGAAGGGAGGTGAGTGTGCGGCTAAGAAAGAGAGAGGCTGGTGTGCAGCTGAGAACAGAAAGAGAAGAGAGAGAAAGGTCAAACTTGGAGGGCAAGGTGGATTAAAATGATAACTTTTGACCCAAACTATCAATCAAGTTAAAAGCTTCTAACTTCTAGAAGACAAGGGTAAAGTGGGAACTTCACCCATCCCATGGGCCCTAGGTGGGCCAGCCCTTGTGGCTGAAAGTCCAATGGGCCTACGGTTGGGCCCATTTCCCGCGACTCACTTTTCTTTGTCTAATTTCCCCTTTCTCCAACTTTTCCGATCTTACCGTAAAAATTTGAGGATCAATGAGGCAGCATCCAAGCAATTATTCGTGAAGTCCTTACAATTTCAATACTCGAAATCGGATTGAAAATTGAGATTAAAATCCATCGATTATGATTCTAGCACAACCTAAACTACCGGACGGCTTTTAGGATTTTTACGCGAAATTGACTCATGGTCAAATAATTTCAATCCACGTTCGGTTCCTTAAATTCCTGGGCCACCCTTGGTTGTCATATATCTTGAGGAATAAATTTCCCATCCCACGTACAAAGTCAAAAAAAGAAATCGGTTTATCGTCGATTATCGTGAGTATCGAGGTCGTGTGGAATCACCTTCAATCCGGCCTCGTACTCCTCTATAATGGATTTCCATTCGCTAATTGCTTTGTAAGGGCATGGTATTGTCCCTCTTCGATCCTTATGGTCGAGAGAAATTTATTCCTCGAAATTACATGACAACCGAGGGTTGCCCGGGGATTTAAGGAACCGAACGTGGTTGAATTTATTCGACCACGAGTCAATTTCGCGTAAAAAATCCTAAAAGCCATTCGGTAGTTTAGGTCGTGCTAGAGTCGTAATCGACGGATTTTAATCTCGATTTTCAATCTAATTTCAGGTATCGAAATTGTAAGGACCTCACAAATAATTATTTGGACGCCGCCTCGTTGATCCTCAAATTTTTACGGTAAAATCGAAAAGTCAGAAAAAGGGATATCGGACCAAGAAAAGTGCGCCATGAGAAACGGGCCTAACCGTAGGCCCATTAGACTTTTAGCCACAAAGGCTGGCCCACCTAGGGCCCATGGGATGGGTGAAGTTCCCACTTTGCCCTTGTCTTCTAGAATTTAGAAGCATTTTTACCTTAGAAGCCTTTTTACCTTGGTAGATATTTTTTTTGTCAAAGTTATCCTATCTTGTTCTTCAAGTTTGACTTTCTCTCTCCTCTCTTTCTGCTCTCTCCCAGCCGCACAACCAATTTTCTTCCTCTCTCTCACCTTTTCTTCTTTCCCTCTTGGTTCCTTTGTTTTTCTGCACCTATCTCCCCTATTTCCCATGTTTCTCTTCTATTTGTTGTTGCCTTGGAGTCTTGCTGTTGCTGGGGCGGTTCCAGCTTGCTCCTACAGCTAGGACAACGTGTGCTTACTGACGTAGAGGCTTGGTTCTACTGTTTCCAAGTTTTTCTCGCTGCTTTTTTACATGTCTAGCTGCTCTTTGTTTTGTCTTTGTTTTGGTCCTTGTTAGTTGTTGTACTTGCCGAGTATCATTCGGTCGCATTCCGCTATCGTCTAGGACACGGCTAACTACTGTCCAACCGTTGTCGGCTTTGTATGAAGTTCCCACCTTGCCCTTGTCTTCTAAAATTTAGAAGCATTTTTACCTTAGAAGCATTTTTACCTTGGTAGATATTTTTTTTTGTCAAAGTTATCCTATCTTGCTCTTCAAGTTTGACTTTCTCTCTCCCTCTCTTTTCGCTCTCTCTCCCGGCCGCACACTCTCTCTCTCTCTCCAAGCCACACAACCAATTTTCTTCTTCTCTCTCTCCTTTTCTTCTTTCCCTCTTGGTTCCTCTGTTTTTCTGCACCTATCTCCCCCGTTTCTCCTGTTTCTCTTCTATTTGTTGCTGCCTTGGAGTCTTGCTATTGCTGGGGCGGTTCCAACTTGCTCCTACAGCTAAGACAACGTGTGGTTACTAACGTAGAGGTTTGGTTCTACTGTTTCCAAGTTTTTCTGCTGCCGTTTCTGCATGTCCAGCTGCTGTTTTGTGCTGTTTTGGTCCCTGTTAGTTGCTGTATTTGCTGAGTATCGTTGTTGGTCGCTGCTGCTGCTGTATAGGACACGGCTAGCTACTGTCCAACCGTTGTCGGCTTTGTGTGAAGTTCCCACTTTGCCCTATTCTAGAATTTAGAAACCTTTTTACCTTAGAAGCCTTTTTACCTTGGTAGATATTTTTTTTGTCAAAGTTATCTTATCTTGTTCTTCAAGTTTGACTTTCTCTCTTCTCTCTTTCTCGCTCTCTCTCCCAAACCCGCACACACTCTCTCTCTCTCTTCTAGCCACACAACCAATTTTCTTCTTCTCTCTCTCCTTTTCTTCTTTCCCTCTTGGTTCTTCTATTTTTCTGCACCTATCTCTCCCGTTTCCCCTGTTTCTCTTCTATTTGTTCTTTGCCTTGAGTCTTGTTTGTTCTTTGTCGGGCGGTTCCAGCTTGCTCCCACAGCTAGGACAACATGTGCTTACTGACGTAGATGTTTGGTTCTACTGTTTCCAAGTTTTTCTGTTGATATTTCTGCATGTCTAGCTGCTGTTTTGGTCCCTGTTAGTTGTTGTATTTGCCGAGTATCGTTCTTTGGTCGTTGCCATCTTTTCTAGGACACTGCTTTGTCCAGGCCCAGTTATCGGCTTTGTGTGAAGTTCCCACTTTGCTATTGTCTTCTAGAATTTAGAACTATTTTGACCTTGGTAGATATTTTTTTTGTTAAAGTTATCCTATCTTCCTCTTCAAGTTTGACTTTCTCTCTCCTCTCTTTATGCTCTCTCTCCCAGTCGCACAACCAATTTTCTTCTTCTCTCTCTCCTTTTCTTCTTTCCCTCTTGGTTCCTCTGTTTTTCTGCACCTATCTCCCATGTTTCCGATGTTTCTCTTCTATTTATTGCTGCCTTGGAGTCTTGCTGTTGCTGGGACGGTTCCAGCTTGCTCTTACAGCTAGGACAACATGTGCTTACTGACGTAGATGTTTGGTTCTACTATTTCCAAGTTTTTCTACTACTGTTTCTGCATGTCTAGCTGCTGTTTTGTGCTGTTTTGGTCATTGTTAGTTGCTGTATTTGCCGAGTATCGTTGCTTTCGTCATTTGTTCTTTGTCGTCTAGGACACGGCTAGCTACTGTCCAACCGTTGTCGGCTTTGTATAAAGTTCCCACTTTGCCCTTGTCTTCTAGAATTTATAAGCATTTTTACCTTAAAAGCCTTTTTACATTGGTAGATATTTTTTGTGTCAAAGTTATCCTATCTTGCTCATCAAGTTTGACTTTCTCTCTCCTCTCTTTCTGCTCTCTCTCCCAGCCATACACTCTCTCTCTCTCTCCCAGCCACACAACCAATTTTCTTCTTCTCTCTCTCCTTTTCTTCTTTCCCTCTTGGTTCCTCTCGTTTCTCGCACCTATCTCCCCCGTTTCCATCAAGTTTCTCTTCTATTTGTTGCTTTGCCTTGAGTCTTGCTTGTTCTTGGGCGGTTCCGGCTTGCTCCTACAACTAAGACAACGTGTGCTTACTAACGTAGAGGTTTGGTTCAACTGTTTCCAAGTTTTTTTGCTGCTGTTTCTGCATGTCTAGCTGCTGTTTTGTGCTATTTTGGTCCCTGTTAGTTGTTATATTTGCTAAGTATCGTTGCTGGTAGCTGCTGCTGCTGTCTAGGACACGGCTAACTACTGTCCAACCGTTGTCGGCTTTGTGTGAAGTTCTCACTTTGCCCTCTTCTAGAATTTAGAAGCCTTTTTACCTTGGTAGATATTTTTTTTGTCAAAGTTATCTTATCTTGTTCTTCAAGTTTGACTTTCTCTCTTCTCTCTTTCTGCTCTCTCTCCCAACCGCACACTCTCTCTCTCTCCTAGCCGCACAACCAATTTTCTTCTTCTCTCTCTCCTTTTCTTCTTTCCCTCTTGATTCTTCTGTTTTTCTGCACCTATCTCCTCTGTTTCCCCTGTTTCTCTTCTATTTGTTGCTGCCTTGGTGTCTTGCTGTTGCTGGGGCGGTTCCAGCTTGCTCCTATAGCTAGGACAACGTGTGCTTACTGACGTAGAGGTTTGGTTCTACTTGTTTCCAAGTTTTTCTGTTCTTTGTTTCGCATGTCTAGCTTTCTTTGTGTTGTTCTTTTTGGTCCCCGTTAGTTGTTGTATTTGCCGAGTATCGTTCTTTGATCGTTTCCATCCGCCGTTGTCGGCTTTGTGTGAAGTTCCCAATTTGCCATTGTCTTCTAGAATTTAGAAGCATTTTTACCTTGGTAGATATTTTTTTTTTGTCAAAGTTATCCTATCTTGCTCTTCAAGTTTGACTTTCTCTCTCCTCTCTTTCTACTCTCTCTCCCAGCCACACAACCAATTTTCTTCTTCTCTCTCTCCTTTTCTTCTTTCCCTCTTGGTTCCTCTGTTTCTCTGCACCTATCTCTCCCGTTTCCCCTGTTTCTCTTCTATTTATTGCTGCCTTGAGTCTTGTTGTTGCTTTGGGGCGGTTCCGAAATTGCTCCTACAAATAAGACAACGTGTGCTTACTAACGTAGAGGTTTGGTTCTATTGTTTTCAAGTTTTTCTGCTGCTGTTTCTGCATGTCTAGCTGCTGTTTTGTGCTTTTTTGGTTCGTGTTAGTTGTTGTATTTGCTAAGTATCGTTCTTTGGTCGTTTTCTTCTTTCTTTTAGACACGGACACTAGCTACTATCCAGCCGTTGTCGGCTTTGTGTGAAGTTCCCACTTGGCCCTCTTCTAGAATTTAGAAACCTTTTTACCTTAGAAGCCTTTTTACCTTGGTAGATATTTTTTTTGTCAAAGTTATCTTATCTTGTTCTTCAAGTTTGACTTTCTCTCCTCTCTCTTTCTGCTCTCTCTCCCAACCGCACACTCTCTGTCTCTCCTAGCCGCACAACCAATTTCCTTCTTCTCTCTCTCCTTTTCTTCTTTCCCTCTTGATTCTTCTGTTTTTCTGCACCTATCTCCCCTGTTTCCCCTGTTTCTCTTCTATTTGTTCTTTGCCTTGAGTCTTGCTCTTTTTTCTTGGGGCGGTTCCAACTTGCTCCTATAGCTAGGACAACGTGTGTTTACTGACGTAGAGGTTTGGTTCTACTGTTTCCAAGTTTTTATGTTGCTGTTTCTGCATGTCTAGCTGCTGTGTTGTTCTGTTTTGGTCCCTGTTAGTTGTTGTATTTGCCGAGTATCGTTGCTGGTCGCTGCTGTCCAGCCGTTGTCGGCTTTGTGTGAAGTTCCCAATTTGCCATTGTCTACTAGAATTTAGAAGCATTTTTACCTTGGTAGATATTTTTTTTTGTCAAAGTTATCCTATCTTACTCTTCAAGTTTGACTTTCTCTCTCCTCTCTTTCTACTCTCTCTCCTAGCCGCACAACCAATTTTCATCTTCTCTCTCTCCTTTTCTTCTTTCCCTCTTGGTTCCTCTATTTTTCTGTACCTATCTCCCATGTTTCCCATGTTTCTCTTCTATTTGTGGCTGCCTTGGAGCCTTGCTATTGCTGGGGCGGTTCCAGCTTGCTCTTACAGCTAGGATAACGTGTGCTTACTGACGTAGAGGTTTGGTTCTACTGTTTCCAAGTTTTTATGCCGCTGTTTCTGCATGTCTAGTTGCTGTTTTGTGCTGTTTTGGTTCTTGTTAGTTGCTGTATTTGCCGAGTATCGTTGCTGGTCGCTGCTGCTGTCGTCTATGACACGGCTAGCTACTGTCCAACCGTTGTCGGCTTTGTTTAAAGTTCCCACTTTGCCATTGTCTTCTAGAATTTAGAAGCCTTTTTACCTTAGAAGCCTTTTTACCTTGGTAGATACTTTTTTTGTCAAAGTTATTCTATCTTGCTCTTCAAATTTGACGTTCTCTCTCCTCTCTTTCTGCTCTCTCTCCCAGCCATACACTCTCTCTCTCTCTCCCAGCCACACAACCAATTTTCTTCTTCTCTCTCTCCTTTTCTTCTTTCCCTCTTGGTTCCTTTGTTTCTCTGCACCTATCTCCCCCGTTTCCCCTGTTTCTCTTCTATTTGTTGCTGCCTTGGAGTCTTGTTGTTGCTGGGGCGGTTCCAGCTTGCTCCTACAGTGAAGACATCGTGTGCTTACTAACGTAGAGGTTTGGTTCTATTGTTTTCAAGTTTTTCTGCTGCTGTTTCTGCATGTGTAGCTGCTGTTTTGTGCTTTTTTGGTTCGTGTTAGTGGTTGTATTTGCCGAGTATCGTTGCTGGTCGCTGCTGCTGCTGTCTAGGACACGGCTAGCTACTGTCCAGCCGTTGTCGGCTTTGTGTGAAGTTCCCACTTTGCCCTCTTCTAGAATTTAGAAACCTTTTTATCTTAGAAGCCTTTTTACCTTGGTAGATATTTTTTTTGTCAAAGTTATCTTATCTTGTTCTTCAAGTTTGACTTTCTCTCTTCTCTCTTTATGCTCTCTCTCCCAACCGCACACTCTCTCTCTCTCCAAGCCGCACAACCAATTTTCTTCTTCTCTCTCCTTTTCTTCTTTCCCTTGTGGTTCTTCTTTTTTTCTGCACCTGTTTCCCCTGTTTCTCTTCTATTTGTTGCTGCCTTGGAGTCTTGTTGTTGCTGGGGCGGTTCCAGCTTGCTCCTACAACTAGGACAACGTATGCTTACTGAGGTAGAGGTTTGGTTCTACTGTTTCCAAGTTTTTCTGTTGCTGTTTCTACATGTCTAGCTGCTGTGTTGTTCTGTTTTGGCCCCTGTTAGTTGTTGTATTTGCTGAGTATTGTTGCTGGTGGCTGCTGCTGCTGTCTAGGACACGGCTAGCTACTGTCCAGCCGTTGTCGGCTTTGTGTGAAGTTCCCAATTTGCCATTGTCTTCTAGAATTTAGAACCATTTTTATCTTAGTAGATATTTTTTTTGTCAAAATTATCCTAGCTTGCTCTTCAAGTTTGACTTTCTCTCTCCTCTCTTTCTGCTCTCTCTCCCAGCTGCACACTCTCTCCCTCTCCCCCTCCCAGCCGCACAACCAATTTTCTTCTTCTCTCTCTCCTTTTCTTCTTTCCCTCTTGGTTCCTCTGTTTTTCTGGACCTATCTCCCATGTTTCCCATGTTTCTCCTCTATTTGTTGCTGCCTTGAGTCTTGTGCATTTGTCTTTGGGGCGGTTCCAGCTTGCTCTTACAGCTAGGACAACGTGTGCTTACTGACGTAGAGGTTTGGTTCTACTGTTTCCAAGTATTTATGCCGCTGTTTCTGCATGTCTAGCTGCTGTTTTGTGCTGTTTTGTGCTGTTTTGGTCCTTGTTAGTTGCTGTATTTGCCGAGTATTGTTGCTGGTCGCTGCTGCTGTCGTCTAGGACACGGCTAGCTACTGTCCAACCGTTGTCGGCTTTGTATAAAGTTGCCACTTTGCCGTTGTCTTCTAGAATTTAGAAGCATTTTTACCTTAGAAGCCTTTTTACCTTGGTAGATACTTTTTTTGTCAAAGTTATCCTATCTTGCTCTTCAAGTTTGACCTTCTCTCTCCTCTCTTTCTGCTCTCTCCCAGCCATACACTCTCTCTCTCTCTCCTAGCCACACAACCAATTTTCTTCTTCTCTCTCTCCTTTTCTTCTTTCCCTCTTGGTTCCTCTGTTTCTCTGCAACTATCTCCCCCGTTTCCCCTGTTTCTCTTCTATTTGTTGCTGCCTTGAGTCTTGTTGTTCTTTGGGGCGGTTCCAGCTTGCTCCTACAGCGAAGACAACGTGTGCTTACTAACGTAGAGGTTTGGTTCTATTGTTTCCAAGTTTTTCTGCTGCTGTTTCTGCATGTGTAGCTGTTGTTTTGTGCTATTTTGGTCCCTGTTAGTTGTTGTATTTGCTGAGTATCGTTGCTGGTCGCCGCTTCTTCTTTGTCTAGACACGGCTAGCTATCGTCCACCATTGTCGGCTTTGTGTGAAGTTCCCACTTTGCCCTCTTCTAGAATTTAGAAGCCTTTTTACCTTGGTAGATATTTTTTTTGTCAAAGTTATCTTATCTTGTTCTTCAAGTTTGACTTTCTCTCTTCTCTCTTTATGCTCTCTCTCTCCAAGCCGCACAACCAATTTTCTTCTTCTCTCTCTCCTTTTCTTCTTTCCCTCTTGGTTCTTCTGTTTTTCTGCACCTATCTCCCCTGTTTCCCCTGTTTCTCTTCTATTTTTTGCTGCCTTGGAGTCTTGTTGTCGCTGAGGCGGTTCCAGCTTGCTCCTACAGCTAGGACAACGTGTGCTTACTGACGTAGAGGTTTGGTTCTACTGTTTCCAAGTTTTTCTATTGCTGTTTCTGCATGTCTAGCTATTGTGTTGTTCTGTTTTGGTCCCTGTTAGTTGTTGTATTTGCTGAGTATCGTTGCTGGTCGCTGCTGCTGCTGTCTAGGACACGGCTAGCTACCGTCCAGCCATTCTCGGCTTTGTGTGAATTTCCCAATTTGCCATTGTCTTCTAGAATTTAGAATCATTTTTACCTTAGTAGATATTTTTTTTGTCAAAGTTATCCTAGCTTGCTCTTCAAGTTTGACTTTCTCTCTCCTCTCTTTCTGCTCTCTCTCCCAGCTGCACACACTCTCTCTCTCTCTCTCCCCCGCACAACCAATTTTCTTCTTCCCTCTCTCCTTTTCTTCTTTCCCTCTTGGTTCCTCTGTTTTTCTGCTTCTATCTCCCATGTTTCCCATGTTTCTCTTCTATTTGTTGCTGCCTGGGAGTCTTGCTGTTGCTGGGGCGGTTCTAACTTGCTCTTACAGCTAGGACACCGTGTGCTTACTGACGTAGAGGTTTGGTTCTACTGTTTCCAAGTTTTTCTGCTGCTTTTTCTGCATGTCTAGCTGCTATTTTGTGCTGTTTTGGTCCTTGTTAGTTGCTGTATTTGCCGAGTATCGTTGCTGGTCGCTGCTGCTGTCGTCTAGGACTCGGCTAGCTACTGTCCAACCGTTGTCGGCTTTATATAAAGTTGCCACTTTGCCCTTGTATTCTAGAATTTAGAAGCATTTTTACCTTAGAAGCCTTTTTACCTTGGTAGATACTTTTTTTGTCAAAGTTATCCTATCTTGCTCTTCAAGTTTGACGTTCTCTCTCCTCTCTTTCTGCTCTCTCTCCCAGCCATACACACTCTCTCTCTCTCCTAGCCACACAACCAATTTTCTTCTTCTCTCTCTCTTTTCTTCTTTCCCTCTTGGTTCCTCTCGTTTCTCGCACCTATCTCCCCCGTTTCCCCGTTTCTCTTCTATTTGTTGCTGCCTTGGAGTCTTGTTGTTGCTGGGGCGGTTCTAGCTTGCTCCTACAGCGAAGACAACGTGTGCTTACTAACGTAGAGGTTTGGTTCTATTGTTTCCAAGTTTTTCTGCTGCTGTTTCTGCATGTGTAGCTGCTGTTTTGTGCTATTTTGGTCCCCGTTAGTTGTTGTATTTGCCGAGTATCGTTCTTTGATCATTGCGCTTCTTTGTTTAGGACACGACTAGCTACTGTCTAACCGTTGTCGGCTTTATGTAAAGTTCCCACTTTGCCCTCTTCTAGAATTTAGAAACCTTTTTACCTTAGAAGCCTTTTTACTTTGGTAGATATTTTTTTTGTCAAAGTTATCTTATCTTGTTCTTCAAGTTTGACTTTCTCTCTTCTCTCTTTATGCTCTCTCTCCCAACCGCACACTCTCTCTCTCTCAAGCCGCACAACCAATTTTCTTCTTCTCTCTCTCTTTTCTTCTTTCCTCTTGGTTCTTCTATTTTTCTGCACCTATCTCCCTTGTTTCCCCTGTTTCTCTTCTATTTGTTGCTGCCTTGGAGTCTTGTTGTTGCTGGGGCGGTTCCAGCTTGCTCCTACAGCTAGGACAACGTGTGCTTACTGACGTAGAGGTTTGGTTCTACTGTTTCCAAGTTTTTCTGTTGCTGTTTCTGCATGTCTAGCTGCTGTGTTGTTCTGTTTTGGTCCCTGTTAGTTGTTGTATTTGCCGACTATCGTTGCCGATCGCTGCTGCTGCTGTCTAGGACACGGCTATCTACTGTCTAGCCGTTGTCGGCTTTGTGTGAATTTCCCAATTTGCCATTGTCTTCTAGAATTTAGAACCATTTTTACCTTGGTAGATATTTTTTTTGTCAAAGTTATCCTAGCTTGCTCTTCATGTTTGACTTTCTCTCTCCTCTCTTTCTGTTCTCTCTCCCAGCTGCACACACTCTCTCTCTCTCTCTCTCTCCCAGCCGCACAACCAATTTTCTTCTTCTCTCTCTCCTTTTCTTCTTTCCCTCTTGGTTCCTCTGTTTTTCTGTACTTATCTCCCATGTTTCCCATGTTTCTCTTCTATTTGTGGCTGCCTTGGAGCCTTGCTGTTGCTGGGACGGTTCCAGCTTGCTCTTACAGCTTGGACAACGTGTGCTTACTGACGTAGAGGTTTGGTTCTACTGTTTCCAAGTTTTTCTGCTGCTGTTTCTGCATGTCTAGCTGCTGTTTGTGCTGTTTTGGTCCTTGTTAGTTGCTGTATTTGCCGAGTATCGTTGCTGGTCGCTGCTGCTGTCGTCTAGGACACGGCTAGCTACTGTCCAACCGTTGTTGGCTTTGTATAAAGTTCCCACTTTGCCCTTGTCTTCTAGAATTTAGAAGCCTTTTTACCTTGGTAGATACTTTTTTTGTCAAAGTTATCCTATCTTGCTCTTCAAGTTTGACGTTCTCTCTCTCTCTTTTCTCGCTCTTTCTCCCAAACCCACACAACCAATTTTCTTCTTCTCGTCTCTCCTTTTCTTCTTTCCCTCTTGGTTCCTCTCGTTTCTCCCGCACCTATCTCCCCCGTTTCCTCTGTTTCTCTTCTATTTATTGCTGCCTTGGAGTCTTGCTGTTGTTGGCGCGGTTCCAACTTGCTCCTACAGCTAAGACAACGTGTGCTTACTAACATAGAGGTTTGGTTCTATTGTTTCCAAGTTTTTCTACTGCTGTTTCTGCATGTTTAGCTGTTGTTTTATGCTGTTTTGGTCCCTGTTAGTTGTTGTATTTGCTGAGTATCGTTGCTGGTCGCTGCTGTTGCTGTCTAGGACACGGCTAGCTACTGTCCAGCCGTTGTCGGCTTTGTGTGAAGTTCCCACTTTGCCCTCTTCTAGAATTTAGAAACCTTTTTACCTTGGTAGATATTTTTTTTGTCAAAGTTATGTTATCTTATTCTTCAAGTTTGACTTTCTCTCTTCTCTCTATCCGCTCTCTCTCCCACCGCACAACCAATTTTCTTCTTCTCTCTCTCCTTTTCTTTCCCTCTTGATTCTTCTGTTTTTCTGCACCTATCTCCCATGTTTCCCCTGTTTCTCTTCTATTTGTTGCTTCCTTGGAGTCTTGCTGTTGCTGGGGCGGTTCCAGCTTGCTCTTACAGCTAGGACAACGTGTGCTTACTGACGTAGAGGTTTGGTTCTATTGTTTCAAAGTTTTTCTGTTGCTGTTTCTGCATGTCTAGCTGCTGTGTTGTTCTGTTTTGATCCCTGTTAGTTGTTGTGTTTGCCGAGTATCGTTGCTGGTCGCTGCTGCTGCTGTCTAGGACACGGCTAGCTACTGTCCAGCCGTTGTCGGCTTTGTGTGAAGTTCCCACTTTGCCATTGTCTTCTAGAATTTAGAAGCATTTTTACCTTGGTAGATATTTTTTTTGTCAAAGTTATCCTAGCTTGCTCTTCAAGTTTGACTTTCTCTCTCCTCTCTCTCCCACCCGCACACTCTCTCTCTCTCTCCCAGCCGCACAACCAATTTTCTTCTTCTCTCTCTCCTTTTTTTCTTTCCCTCTTGGTTCCTTTGTTTTTCTGCACCTTTTTCCCCCGTTTCCCCTGTTTCTCTTCTATTTGTTGCTGCCTTGGAGTCTTGTCGTTCTTTGGGGGCGGTTCCAGCTTGCTCCTACAAACTAGGACAACGTGTGCTTACTGACGTAGAGGTTTGGTTCTACTGTTTCCAAGTTTTTCTGTTGCTGTTTCTGCATGTCTAGCTATTGTTTTGTGCTGTTTTGGTCCCTGTTAGTTGCTGTACTTGCCGAGTATCGTTGCTAGTCGCTGCTGCTGCTGTCTAGGACACGGCTAGCTGCTGTCCAGCCGTTGTCGGCTTTGTTTTCCCGTTGTTCGGCGTCCAAAGAACCACACCGGGGGCTGTTTTGTCAAGATAGTTTGTCTCCCGTCGTCCGTGATCGATTTCGAGCAAGCCGTTCGTTGTTCTCGCCACTGCGATCGTCCCGGTACACTTGAAACGCATAACCCGTGAGTTGATTCCCTAACCCTTGATTAGGGTACTAAACTCCATTAGAAACTATTAGTTTAATGTTAATCTTGGTTTATGTTGCTAATGATGATTAATTAGCATTTTATCAATTGTTTAATATTTTCGGAATTAATTAATTAATTATTAATTTCGGAATTAGTTAATTATTATTTTCGGAATTAATTAATTATTAAATTCGTAATTATTTATTATTATTATTGGAGTAATAATTATTTAATTATTTTTGGAAAATGATTAATTAATTAGTTATGGATGGTTAATTAAATTTGGATAATGAATAATTATTGTTGGGTAATTATCAATGGATTATTATTGGAAATAAGTATTATTTTTGGGGAGCACTGGATTTATTAATTGTGTTAGTATCGAGTAATTTCGGTGGATTATTGTTTGTACTTGCTTCACGTGGATTATATATGAATACATATATACATGCTTCTTGTGATGATATTGTTTAATATGTACTCGGTGGAATAAATTCGTGGATTGCGATTGTGAATTAGGGTTGATATATTCAGCATATTCGTATGACCACGCGTGAAATGCATTTGTATTCGCGTGACCACGTGTGGAATATTATCGCATTATATGTAGAGATTGCGGTGAATTAACATGTACAAGCACAAATCATGTTTACATTAGCTGTCCTAAAAGAGAATACAATGAGCATGATTAATTAATGTGCTTGCGTGATCACATAAGAGCCCGTCACCCAGTGGGGGATCTGTGGTTGACGAAGTCCGTATTAGCGGAATGCCCAACGGGAGTCCGAATGCGGGTTGCGGTAGAGGCCGGACCAATGGTCCTTCGGGAATGCCGTCTGGGGGCTAGACGTAGCTGTGTCCAATGGAGTGGGATGATGCCCGGTTATGCCGGTTGACTACCAACTTGTGTGTTGGAAGGAAATTCCCCCAAATGTGTTAATAAATCGAACACGAGTTAGTGCATGGTGCATGAGACAATTTGAAAGATGTTCTGATTATTTAATATAATTGCTGCATTGAGGCGAGCATACAATAAACTGTATCATGCAAGTTGCGTGTGTGCCAAAAGCGAGGTAATGATGCTTGTGATTGCAATTGTTAATTGTTAATAATTGCATATGAGCTTTGGCTTAACCGTGCGTCTGATAATGTTTGAATGGATATTCTTCTGTTGTTGAATTGTTGGCGATAGAAAGATTGCATGTTTAGGGCGCACTCGAGGCGAGTAGGTCTCTTACCCGAGATTTAGGTTATTAACTTGCTGAAATTTATCTTACTGGTTATTGTATAACCATTTCCAGGACCTTAGCATGTCACGCCTCCTGGTGAGGTTCGGCGTCCCGATGGACATAGACACCGAGGTTACGTCGCGTCTTACTCCCGGTCAACCTTTTATTTATGAGCTTCATGTCACCAATGTCTGGGTGGATGAGGGCTTGATTAGGTGGACTCCACACTTTTTCAAGGCCTGGTACAGGCAATAGGGCAATGAGCTCTTTGGTCCTATCAAGGGATTTGATGGGCCCCCTTCTGATGTCCCACCTATGAGGTTTGGGACCCCATGGCCATTGACGTCCCTGATGGTACTGTAGAAGACCTGACTATTGAGGAGGAGGACCTGGAGGAGGATCCGGAGGAAGACCCGGATCAGTTTTTCGTGTAGGCGTCTGAAGCTTACCTTTTGAACTAACCCCTGTAGATAGTAGTAGAAGTAAATTACCCGGCCTAGTCCCTTTTTGTGTAGGCCTGCAGGAAAAAGAGCCCAAGGTTGGGCGTGTACATATTGCTTTCCCAGGGTAACTTCAGTAAATAAATAAAAGTAGTGTTTGTTTTTTATATGTGTCTTTCTCGCTATCCCCGCCGTTGTTGTTGTGATTGGGTGGAGTACGAATCGTTTCCGCATGTGCATAATTCGAAAGTTAAAAATGAACGGTTGGTGACGAATCCTGGGTAGTCGCAATTCAAATGATCGTAAGTGAAATAGGGGTTGTCGTGGACTTGAGAGTCGGGTCGTGACATCCCCGTCGGTTTTGGTATCAAAGCCTGGTCAAGGAGTGATAAGGTGCGATGGATTTTTGGATAGTTAGTAGGAAAGACATTTTCTTTACTTGCATGTGAATGATTATAGGATCTTTTGTGATCCTTTATAATGAACAGAGTTGTCTCAATTTCTAATTCCGTGTTGGAATCGGAAAGCAGGTGTAGGTGGAAACCCTTTTAGATGAGCAATCCGGATCAGAACACGCTGGAGCTAAGAACTCCTGGGCAGAGGGTCCCCAGGAGAAGGACAATGCAAGTCCCAACTGGTATTGTAGAGAGGGCACCAGAGGATCCAAGGATGGATGGTATCATGCATGCACTAGAGGCCTTGATAGGACAGCAAGCCCAGACTCAAGCCGCCATTCTTCTTTGTTGCCGCCGCCGCCGCTACTCCCGCTAATGCTCCAAAGCAGCTAGGCCCGAGGATTGGGACAGCCGATGCATAAGATTGTGGAGCAGTTCTTGAAGCTAAAACCACCAAAGTTTGCAGAGATAGGAGACCCATAGGCTGCTATCCTCTAGGTGGAGGAGTTGGAAAAAGCATTTACAGTACTGCGTCATTCAAAAGAAGATAAGGTGATACTAGCTGTGTATCAGCTTAAAAGCAATACTAGTTCCTGGTGGGAGGCTACTCAGAGAAGAGTCTTCCTTGAAGGTACGGTCTCGACTTGGGCAGTTTTTGTTCAGGCCTTTAATGGCAAATATTTTTCAGGCTGTGCTCGGGAATAGAAGATGGCAAAATTCCAACGACTGCATCAGTATTAGATGTCAGTAGACCAGTATGAGGCAAGATTTGCTGAACTTTCGAAGTTCGCACTGAGGTTGATTGAGGACCCGATGGATAAAGCCAGGCGATTCCGAGATGGATTAAAACCGGAAATCAAGGACCAGCTGGTACCTCTCAACTTAAAGGATTACGATGAACTATATGAGAGGGCACAGCTAATTGAGAGGAACATGATAGAACGAGCAGCCGCATCTAGATCGCGGTTTGTACCAAATAGGGATAATTGTCGGTTCGGAAAACGACCGATGACAGGAAGAGGACACCCCATTCCCCCGAACCGAAGGAACGGTGTGGGCAAAGAGATGCAGAATGCGAACTTTGAGTGTCGAGGGTGTGGCCGGAGACATGGATCGGCACCGTATCCTGCTAAAAAGGGATCATGCTATGGGTGTGTTCAGCTGGGCCACCAAGTAAATGATTGCCCGAGCTGACCATTGAGAATGCAATGGCCACCACTACCAATAGGACCGCCAGCTAGGCCTACTCCGCAGCAGAGCACAAATAAGCCACCCGTCCAAGGAAGAGTGTACGCCGTCACCAGACAGGAGGCAGAATACTTGCCTACTGTAATTACAGGTACAGTGTCCTTGCACGATCATGCTACATACGCATTGTTTGATTCAGGTGCTTCGCACTTCTTTATTTCTAAGTAGTTTGTTGATTTAGTGGGGTTAAAGCCAGAATTATTGGGAGTAATGCATAGTATTTCAACCCCGTTAAAGGATAAAGTATTGTCTGCAGTAGGTTGCTTTGGTTGTAAATTAGTCATTGGCAGTCACGAGGGGAAGATAGATCTAATTGTTTTAGAAATGTATGACTTTGATGTCATCATCGGTATGGATTGGCTTACTAAGCAAGGAACCACCATGGATTGTCGTGGAAAGAAAGTCCAATTTAACCTTATCGGGGTTTGCATTTATGAGTTTAATGGGAATCGAGGACCCTCAATTCCTATGATTACGTCACTGGAAGTGACCGAATTGCTAGATGATGGTTGCCAAGGATACCTCGCGTCAGTGATTAATACCCTGATAGAAGAACCAAAGATGGAAGACATCATGATAGTACGAGACTATTTCGATGTTTTTCCCCAAGAATTGCTAGGATTACCCCCATAAAAAGAGATAGAATTTGTAATTGAGCTAGCCCTTGGGACGGAACCAATTTCTAAGGCACCATATAGAATGGCGTTGTCCGAATTGAAAGAGTTAAACGTGCAGATGCAAGAGTTGTTGGATAAGAGATTCATTCGTCCTAGTGCATCACCTTGGGGAGCGCCAGTTCTGTTTGTTAGGAAGAAGGATGGGTCGTTACGCTTATGCATCAACTACCGGCAACTTAATCAAATGACAATCAAGAATAAGTATCCGTTGCCTAGGATTGACGATTTGTTTAACCAACTTCAAGGAGCTTCGATATTCTTTAAGATAAACCTAAGGACAGGTTATCACCAATTGAGGATAAAAAAGGAGGATGTATCAAAGACGGCATTTCGTACTCGTTACGGGCATTATGAGTTTACGGTAATACCGTTTGGTCTGACAAATGCCCCCGCAACTTTTATGGATTTAATGAATCGGATATTCAGAGAATATTTAGATCAGTTTGTGATCGTGTTCATAGATGATATTCTAGTATATTCGAGGAGTCCAGAAGAACACGACCAGCACTTGAGGACTGTGCTGCAAACTCTGCGGGAGCACCAGTTATATGCTAAGTTTAGCAAGTGCGAGTTTTGGCTAACTCGTGTGGCATTTCTAGGTCACGTCATTTCAGGCGAAGGGATCTCTGTTGACCCAGTTAAGATTGGAGCAGTTATGGATTGCCCAAGAACGACCACAGTAAGTGAAGTCCGTAGTTTATTGGGATTGGCTGGCTATTACAGGTGATTTGTGGAAAGATTCTCTGCAATAGCCATGCCTTTGACACATTTATTGAAGAAAGACAAAAAGTTTGAATGGATGGACAAGTGCGAGCATAGTTTCCAAGAGCTTAAGCATAAGCTGACTACTGCACCAGTATTGACATTACCGTCTGGTCCAGGAGGGTATGAGATTTATAGTGATGCATCGTATAAAGGAATGGGTTGCGTTTTAATGCAACATGGAAGAGTGGTTGCATACGCGTCCCGACAATTAAGACCGCATGAGTTAAACTATCCGACGCATGATTTGGAATTAGCAGTAATTATATTTGCGCTAAAAATTTGGAGGTATTATTTGTGCGGGGAAAGATTTCCGATTTACATAGACCATCAAAGTCTTAAGTATTTGTTCTCCCAGAAGGAATTGAACATGAGACAGCGTCGATGGATGGAACTTCTCAAGGATTATGATTGTGAGATCCTATACCACCCTGGTAAAGCGAATAAAGTGGTAGATGCGCTAAGTCGGAAGTCTTCGCTTGCGCAAATGATGGTGAGAGAATGGACAGTGTTGGAAGGGGTATGAGACTCAGAATTCAAGTCGGAAGTAAGCCACCTCTCGAGTCTTATGGCTATCCTTAGGATTGAACCTGAAATGCGAACTAGGATTAAGGCAGCACAAGCAACGGACTCTACGATCCTAAATATTTTACAAATGGATGCAACAAAAAGGAAACCGGATTTTCACGTATCCGAGGACGAGATCTTGAAATTTCGTGGACGATTGTGTGTACCTGATGATGTTAAGCTTAAGGGAGAAATTTTGTCAGAAGCCCATCGTAACAGTTATAGTGTACACCCAAGTAACACAAAGATGTATAAGAATTTACGGCAGTATTACTTGTGGAGTGGCATGAAGGTAAATATTGCCAGACATGTAGCTAAGTGTTTAACCTGCCAGCAAGTGAAAGCGTAATATTGTAAACCTGGCGGATTGCTGCAACCACTAGAAATTCCCGAGTGGAAATGGGAACATATCACGATGGACTTCGTGATGGGATTGCCAAGAAGTCAGAGAGGTAATGACTCAATTTAGATAGTGGTTGACAGACTAACGAAATCTGCTCATTTCATTGCTGTACGAAAGGACTTTGCCTTGGACAGGTATGCAGAATTGTACGTATGGCACATAGCTCGTCTGCATGGGGTACCGGTGACTATTACTTCATATCGAGATCCCAAGTTTACAGCAACTTTTTAGAAAAGTTTGCAGGTTACCTTAGGAATGAAGTTGCAATACATCACGGTATACCATCCGCAAATAGATGGCCAATCAGAAAGGACGATACAGACGCTAGAGGATATGCTACGAGCATGCGTATTGGATTTTAGAGGAGGTTGGGAGGAACAACTCCATTTTGTTGAGTTTGCCTATAACAACAGTTATCAGCAGAGTATTCAGATGGCACCTTTTGAGGCATTGTATGGCAGACTGTATAGAACACCGATTTGTTGGGACGAAGTTGGTGAAAGGAATATTACGGGTCCAGAATTGGTCCAACAATCAGTGGACACTGTCAATATTATTCAAGAAAGACTTAAGACAGTACAAAGCCGTCAAAAAAGCTATGCAGATAAACGACGTAGGCCATTGGAGTTTCAAGTTGGCGATCACATGTTTCTAAAGGTGTCGCCCATGCGAGGTACTTCAAGATTTGGCAAAAAGGGAAAGTTGAGCCCGAGATACGTAGGACCCTTTGAAATCTTGGAGAGAATCGGAAAGTTGGCCTATCGTCTTGCATTGCCACCAAGACTCGCTCAAGCGCACAACGTTTTTCACGTGTCGATGTTAAGGAGGTGTGAACCTGATCCGACTCACGTGCTGAATTTTAAAGAAATAGACGTGGATGACAGGGTGTCGTACGTGGAAAGACCAATTCGAGTGGTGGATCGAAAGGAACAGGTATTGCGAACTAAGACGATCTCTTTGGTCAAGGTGATTTGGCAGCATCATGGAACTGAAGGAGCTACGTGAGAAAGCGAGGAAATAATGAGGCACCAACACCCCTATCTTTTTGAGGATTGACATGGTAACTCAAATTTCGAGGACGAAATTTCTGTAAGGGGGGAAGAGTTGTAACATCCTGAAATTTCTACCCATTTTGGGATTAATAAAAAGAGTTAATTCGCGATGCACTGTTAGCTGTGACTACATTGAATTGATCACTCATTGGTAACTGACATATTCAAAAGAGTAATTAGGGATCGAAACGCATAAGACTAGGGAAATTGATTCGGGATTTACCTCTCGACCATAAGGATCAAAGAGGGACAATACCATGCCCTTACAAAGCAATTAGCGAACGGAAATAAATCGATTATAGAGAAGTACAAGGCCGGATTGAGGGTGATTCCACACGACCTCGACACTCACGATAATCGACGATAAACCGATTTCATTTTTTGACTTTGTACGTGAGATGAGAAATTTATTCCTCAAGATTACATGACAACCGAGGGTTGCCTGGAGATTTAAGGAACCGAACGTGGATTGAATTTATTCGACCATGAGTCAATTTCGCATAAAAAACCTAAAAGCCGTTCGGTAGTTTAGGTCGTGCTAGAGTCGTAATTGACGGATTTTAATCTCGATTTTTAGTCTGATTTCAGGTATCGAAATTGTAAGGACCTCACGAATAATCATTTGGACGCCGCCTCGTTTATCCTCAAATTTTTACGGTAAAATCGGAAAAGTCGAAAAAAGGGATATCGGACCGAGAAAAGTGAGCCGCGAGAAACGGGCCTAACCGTAGGCCCATTAGACTTTTAGCCACAAGGGCTGGCCCACCTAGGGCCCATGGGATGGGTGAAGTTCCCACTTTGCCCTTGTCTTCTAGAATTTAGAAACATTTTTACCTTAGAATCCTTTTTACCTTGGTAGATATTTTTTTTGTCAAAGTTATCCTATCTTGCTCTTCAAGTTTGACTTTCTCTCTCCTCTCTTTCTGCTCTCTCTCCCAGCCGTACAACCAATTTTCTTCTTCTCTCTCCTTTTCTTCTTTCCCTCTTGGTTCCCTTTTTTTTTGTGCCAATCTCCCCTGTTTCCCCTGTTTCTCTTCTGTTTGTTGCTGCCTTGGAGTCTTGCTGTTGCTGGGGCGGTTCCAGCTTGCTCCTACAGCTAGGACAACGTGTGCTTACTGACGTAGAGGTTCGGTTCTGCTGTTTCCGAGTTTTTCTGCTGCTGTTTCTGCATGTCTAACTGTTGTTTTCTGCTGTTTTGTGCTGTTTTGGTCCCTATTAGTTATTGTATTTACCGAGTATCGTTGTTGGTCGCTGCTGCTGCTGTCTAGGACACGGCTAGCTGCTGTCCAACCGTTGTCGGCTTTGTTTTCTCGCTGCTCGGCGTCCAAACAGCCACGCCGGGGGCTGTTTTGTCAAGATAGTTTGTCTCCCGTCGTCCGTGGTCAATTTCGAATGAGCCGTTCGTTGTTCTAGCTTCCGCGATCGTCCCGGTACCCTTGGAACGCGTAACCCGTGAGTTGATTCCCTAACACTTGATTATGGTGCTAAACTCCATTAGAAATTATTAGTTTAATGCTAAACTTGGTTTATGTTGCTAATGATGATTAATTAGCATTTATTAATTTTTTAATATTTTCGGAATTAATTAATTATTATTATTATTTTTGGAGTAATAATTAATTAATTATTTTTGGAAAATGATTAATTAATTAGTTATGGATGGTTAATTAAATTTGGATAATGAATAATTATTGTTGGGTAATTATTATTTTTGGGGAGCACTTGGATTTATTAATTGTGTTAGTATCGAGTAATTTCAGTGGATTATTGTTTGTACTTGCTTCACATGGATTATATATGAATACATATATACATGCTTCTTGTGATGATATTGTTTAATATGTACTCGGTGGAATAAATTCGTGGACTGCGATTGTGAATTAGGGTTGATATATTCAGCATATTCGTATGACCACGCGTGAAATGCATTTGTATTCACGTGACCACGTGTGGAATATTATTGTATTACATGTAGAGATTGCGGTGAATTAACATGTACAAGCACAAATCATGTCTACATTGGCTGTCCTGAAAGAGAATAAAATGAGCATGATTAATTGATGTGCTTGCGTGATCACATAAGAGCCCGTCACCCAGTGGGGGATCTGTGGTTAACGAAGTCCGTATTAGCGGAATGCCTGGCGGGGGTCCGGATGCGGGTCGCGATAGAGGCCGGACCAATGCTCCTTCGGGAATGCTGTCTGGGGGCCAGACGTAGCCGTGCCCAATGGAGTGGGACGATGCCCAGTTATGCCGGTTGACTACCAACTTGTGTGTTGGAAGGAAATTCCCCCAAAGGTGTTAATAAATGAAACACGAGCCGATGCATGGTGCATGAAATAATTTGAAAGATGTTCTGATTATTTAATATAATTGCTGCATTGAGGTGAGCATACAATAAACTGTATCATGCAGGTTGCGTGTGTGCCAAAAGCGAGGTAATGATGCTTGTGATTGCAATTGTTAATTGTTAATAATTGCATATGAGCTTTAGCTTAACCGTGCGTCTGATAATGTTTAAATGGATATTCTTCTATTGTTGAATTGTTGGCAATAGAAAGATTGCACGTTTAGGACGCACTCGAGGCGAGTAGGTCTCCTACCCGAGATTTAGGTTATTAACTTGCTGAGATTTATCTCACTGATTATTGTATAACCATTTCCAGGATCTTAGCATGTCACGCCTCCAAGTGAGGTTCGGTGTCCCGATGGACATAGACACCGAGGTTACGCCGCATCTTGCTCCCAGTCAGCCTTTTTATTTATGAGCTCCATGTCACCACTGTCTGGGTGGACGAGGGCTTGATTAGGTGGACTCCACACCTTTTCAAGGCCTGGTACAGGCGATAGGGCAATGAGCTCTTTGGTCCTATCAGGGGATTTGATGGGCCTTCTTCTGATGGTCCCACCTATGAGGTCTGGGACCCCATGGCCATCGACGTCCCTTATGGTACTGTAGAAGACCCGACTACTGAGGAGGAGGACTCGGAGGAGGACCTAGAGGAGGATCCGGAGGAAGACCCGGATCAGTTTTTCGTGTAGGCGTCTGAAACCTACTTTTTGAACTAACTTCTGTAAATAGCAGTAGAAGTAAGTTACCCGACCTAGTCCCTCTTTGTGTAGGCCTATAGGAAAAAGAGCCCAAGGTTGGGCGTGTACATATTGCTTTCCCATGGTAACTTCAGTAAATAAATAAAAGTAGTGTTTGTTTCTGATATGTGTCTTTCTACTATCCCTGTTGTTGTTGTTGATTGGGTGGAGTACGAATCATTTCCGCATGCGCATAATTCGAAAGTTAAAAATGAACAGTCGGCGACAAATCCTAGGTAGTCGCAATTCAAATGACCGCAAGTGAAATAGGGGTTGTCGCGGACTCGAGAATCGGGTCATGACAACTTAGCCCCGAGTTTTAATCTTATTTTGGGAACCAATTTCTTAGGGATGTCATGACTAAATATTTGGACGTCGGCTCATTTATTCTCGAATTTTCCGATAGGCTTTAAGGTGTCGAAAAAGGAAAATTTGGACTAGGATTTCAGGCCCGCAAGTGACTCGGCCTAAGACCGGCGGCCCAATGGGCCTTGCGCCCATCTAGCCCAACCCAAAGTGGGCCCAAGTTGGCCCATTTCCTTCTCCCTTCTCAACCCATGAGTTTTTCTTCTCAACCTTTTTTTTGTGGCCCAAGTGGGCTTTGTTTTGGTCTTGTCTTGCTTGTTTCTCATTGGCCCTTAGAGCAAGTGGGCTTGTCAATTGCCTTAGCTTCTTGGACAAGCTCAGCCAGCCTTTCTCTCTCTCTTCTCTAGCCTTGCCATCGCCGCCGCCCCCACCTCTCTCTCCCTTTCTCTCTCTTTTTTTCTTTTTCTTTTCCCTTTTCCCTCACTTTGCTGCCACTTTTGTCTACCACCAGTTGCCGCCCTTGCTGCCGTCGCCGAAGCTATTACCACCGTCCAGCATGGAGCCGTCGCCGTCCGGAGGTTAGCCGTTCACCAACCGACTGCCCCTGGTCATTGCTGGCCACTCGTCCGACCGTTGGAGCCATCGTTGCCTTTTTCCGCCCAAACAACAATTTGGTAGTGTTTTGACCGGAATCAGCCACTGTCCATCGTCCATGGCCGTCCCCAAGCTAACCCCGCGTAACCTTTGCTCTTGCCGTTGCTCCAATGTTGCCAGATTTTTAGGCCACGTGAGTTAATTTCCTAATCCCTTAGTTGGGGGTTAATCTTGTTTAGGAGTAGTTTAATTAGTATAATTCTTGCATTATGCTTATGGTTGATGATGGATTAGCTTTTGAATACTATTGATTAATTTGGATTAGTGTTAACCACTATTAGGATAAAGTAACCGCGGTTAGATTAAAATAACTATAGTTGATTAAAGTAATCGCGGTTAGATTAAAATAACCTTGGTTGGGTTAATTAACCGTAGTTGGGTTAGAATAGTAACCATTGTTAGTATTAATTAATAATATTATTATTTTTGGAATAAATAATAATAATTTATTATTTTCGGAATTATTAATTATTTTATTTTATAATTTCGAATTATTATTTTTATTTATTTCTGAATATTAATTATATTTTTGGGAAAAATAATTAATTGTGATTATTTATTGGAAATAGTTTTAGTCGAGAAATTTCGTGAGAAAAAATTATTAAGTCTTATTTTTCTAGTGTTAATTGGGATTAATTGCTTGGTTATTAAAAACGTACAAATTTGTCAAAGAAATGTTTTGGGAATTGTAATTAATTGTTTTTAACCTTAGGTGGATTAATTGTTCTAATGGTATTGTTAAATGACGATTATTTTATGTGAATTATGAGGTGCAATTGATTGTTAATTAATTATTATCCGCCATTGAAGCACGTGTTTATTAATTGCTGATTGTTGTAATTTTTGTGAGTAATTGGACTGTTGTTGTTATACGTGACTGCCGGACAGTGTTGCATTTCATTATACGTGTGTTAATTGCAATATCATGTCATGTAAGCACGAATTATGTTACATTCACGACAGAACAAAGAAAATAACGAATTGATTAATGATGTGTTGCATGGTCACATTAAGAGGAGAGTCCGGCGTTGTCGGATGACCGCCAATCCTTTGGGATTGTGCCATGGCCATTGGGTTGCCTAACAGTAGTCAAATGCTGAGTCACGATAGAGACCAAACCCATGTTCCTTAGGGAATGTCATTGGTGGGGAAAGCCCATGATGTCGCCGTGCCTCACGAAGGAGGATGATGCCTAGTTTAGGACCAATTAACCGCCAACCATAAGATTGTGCTGTGGCTTAAGGGGTTGTAATAATTGGAGCACACGTGGACGATGAGACTTGAGTAAACTATATGCAATGCTCTGATTATTTGCATGCCTCTTAATCTTGTTATGATTTGAATGATAATTTCTGCAGGTCGTGTGTGTTAAGACCAGGTAGGGTCGCCAGTAATTGCATCTAATTATTGAACTGTATTCTTATAATGATTCTCTGAGGTGTGGTATTGGGATTGATTGCCGAGACTAGGTTGTATGTTAGACTACCTCGAGGCGAACAGAGTTCCTAATCGAGGCTTATAACTTTAACTTTTTGAGTTTATCTCATCCCGTTATGGTTAACAATTTTCAGGACCTTAGAATGACGTGGTGTGGCTTAAGGGGTTGTAATAATTGGAGCACGCGTGGACGATGAGACTTGAGTAAACTATATGCAATGCTCTGATTATTTGCATGCCTCTTAATCTTGTTATGATTTGAATGACAATTTCTGCAGGTCGTGTGTGTCAAGGCCAGGTAGGGTCGCCAGTAATTGCATCTAATTATTGAACTATATTCTTATAATGATTCTCTGAGGTGTGGTATTGGGATTGATTGCCGAGACTAGGTTGTATGTTAGACTACCTCGAGGCGAACAGAGTTCCTAATCGAGGCTTATAACTTTAACTTATTGAGTTTATCTCATCCCGTTATGGTTAACAATTTTCAGGACCTTAGAATGACGTAGTACCCAATGAGGTTCGGCGTTCCCATGGACATGAGCACCACCGTTACCACACGGCTCGTCCCGAGCCCCAATTTTGTGTACGAGCATCATGTGATAACGGTGTGAGTGGATGATGATTGAGAGACCACTACGTGCCTTACGTCTTTAAGGCGTGGTTCATATGGATGGGGGACATTTTATATGGTCCTCTAAGGGGTTTTGATGGATTGGTCCCGCCTGTAGGGTTGATTGACGAGGCCTAGCATCCCATGGATCTTGATCTCCCTGATGGCGAAATCTCCAATCCGATGACTAGAGAGACCGATCATTCGGAGAACAATGATTAAGCATTTGTGGCATAGGCTCTTTTTGACGAGTCCTCCCCCAATTGTGTAGAGATAGGTTAGTTGGGCCGATCCCTTTTTGAGTAAGCTTTAGCATGTTGCCTATAGTAAGGCGTGCTGTTGTCTAACCTTGTAGATAAATAAAATTGTGTTCTTATCTTTCCTCTTTGTATTGGCTGCTATCCCTGTTGTTTATTGGTTGGGGTGTTGTTTTGTTTTCGCATGTGCTTAAGATAATATAAAATGAATTGGTCGATAACAATACTTGGGACGTCATACGTTTAGATCTCAAGTGAATTGGAGTTGTCGTGAGCTCGAGGGTCGGGGTGTGACATCGGGTGACCCTTCAGGCGGCGGTTGTCGACGTCGAGGCCCCTTGGTTGGCGGTTGTTGGCCTCATTAGCTCATCGAAGAAGATTAACAGTGGTCGCGTGAATAGTATCAACTTGCATTTTGAAATATGCAACTTCTCAAAGCACCTCCCATTTTGCATTCAGCTAAAGTCCTTTGAGGAGCTTTCGAGATACAATTGCATCTTTCCAAAATGAGTCCAAAATATAACCAAACGCCATTTACATTTGGCCAAGAGAGTTTAGAGCTCCAAAACCCGTTCCAAATGCCGAACCAAACACACCCTTAAATTCGAAATAATGGTGAAAGTTTGCGATTTTTCATAAGATAAAAAAAGCTCGAACTAGAATTATCACTCAATAAGTTATTTGAGTTGGACTTGTTTTTCGACTTTTCTAAAGTTGGTGTATTTTATTTTGGAATTAGCCCGTATTTCAACCGATAGAAAGTCTATCATTTCCGTGGACTAAGGAGGAAAAGGCCAAAACAGGAGTGGAAAAAAAACAAGAGGAAAAAGAAAGGAGGCAGGAAAAGGGTCACTTCCCTTCTCTTTTCTTCCCAGAAATCCAGCACTCCTCCATGTCGCAATAATTTAAAGGCACGTCCACTCCACGCTCCCTCCGTCATCCACATCAGTCCCTCCTTCGCCCTCACTCCCCCTCCATTGGACGACGACCTCCCGCCGTGGCGGCGCGTGCACATCCGCCGTGCCTCGCGAGCTCCGCTCCTCGGCCCGATCGCCGGCAGCCCGATCGGTCACCACAGCCCTCAATCTCGGCCCCTGTCGTTGCTCTCCGCTCCATCGGCCGCTGCTAATGGAGTCGCACGACGGCGCGTGGTCGCTCAAGGAGCTGCAGAAGCTCGAAGGCCACAAAGATAGGGTATGGAGCGTCGCTTGGAATCCGGCCACCGGCGTGGCCGGCGTCCCCCCGATGCTCGCCTCCTGCAGCGGCGACAAGACGGTCCGCGTCTGGGAGCAGAATCCCTCTTCTTCCTCGTGGTTCTGCAAGGTCCGTTAGTGAAGGTTTTCGATTCACCATTGTTTTGTGTCGTGCTTGCGGTGGTTACGATTTGTCGAAGCTAGTTGATTGGATGTTGAGTGATGAAACTCGGAATGGTTGAGCGTGCTCGGCTGAGCCTGAGAGAATGTTGTCACGGCTGGATTGCTGGGGGCGAGTTGTTGTTATTATTTGCGAGTTCCTTTGTAATCGGGCTGCAGGATTGTGAGATTTTAAGTTGAGTGTTTGTTCTCCGGTAAAGTAGTTTGGAAAACGTGAAGGGCTTTGATTTCTAAATTTCGTGGATTGGAGTTGTACTCTTTGTACAATAATCTTTAGTTGGAACTTGCAGGCGGTTTTGGATGAGACGCACACTAGGACCGTCAGGTCTTGTGCTTGGTCGCCTTCGGGGAAGTTATTAGCCACCGGTAGCTTCGATGCCACCACTGCGATATGGGAAAATGTTGGGGGTGATTTTGAATGTGTTTCTACATTAGAGGTATTATTATGGTTTTTCCCTTCAATTGTTAAAATATGCATCATAGGACTCGCCAAAGCTTTTGTTGCACGACAATCTTGTATGCCATATGTACCCTTCTCTTTTCCCCTCCCGCTTGGTATTGCTTGTTCTAGATATATAGATTCCTTCCATATATAATTTGCTGGTCAATTCATGGTTCTAATAAATTTGAAGTATATTTTTTACCTGTCTATATGCTGTAGGGTCATGAAAATGAAGTCAAAAGTGTGTGTTGGAATGCATCCGGGTCCTTGCTTGCGACATGTGGCAGAGATAGATCTGTTTGGATTTGGGAAGTGTTGCCAGGGAATGAGTTTGAGTGCGCTTCAGTGTTGCAAGGACACACGCAAGATGTGAAGATGGTGCAGTGGCACCCAACCTTGGATATACTGTTTTCTTGTAGCTATGACAACACTGTTAAGGTGCTTATTTGCTGTAAAATTCTGTTGTCTTTGCTAATGCTGCTGCTGAAGGAAGTTGAGAATGAAATCTTCCCACTGGCTTCACTGCGGTTGGTTATCCCGGAATGTTCTGAGTTTGGTCTGGAGATTAAATACTTGGTGCATGCAATTTTTGTTGCAGATTTGGGCAGAGGATGGTGATGATGACTGGGATTGTGTTCAAACCTTAAGTGAAGCTAATGGGTACCTCACTTCTATATGCATCTTTTGTTTCTGTTCTTTGTTCATCCTTTGTGAAAGTTGGCTCCTTTCATGTGACCACTGTAGTCCTCTCTGTATGCATGTGATGGCACTTTCAACAGTACCTGTATTACTCAACATGTTGAAACAATACATCTTTCTGCTTTGTGATAATTTTTGGTTTCCATGATTGCTTCTCTTGTTAGTGGTCATACATCTACCGTTTGGGCTCTTTCCTTTAACACCACTGGAGACAAAATGGTTTCGTGTAGGTATGCAAAAGTTCCCTTTTCAGGTATCTCTGTATTTAACTAATTAGAAAGAGACCGCTGTTAATGATTTAAGTATCTTGCAGTGATGATCTCACGATAAAGATATGGGAGACAGACAGCGGAAAGATGATGTCTGGTGATGGCTATGCACCTTGGTGAGGAAGAAACCCACTATAAGTACTTAATTTTTGCTATTGTGAATAGTTGCGGTTGGTATGGGGGATTATAGGAAGAAAGTTTGATAAATTATTTGAAGGATTTTGAGTCTTATTTGCCTATGCCATGTTTCGATTCTTGCTCCTGTGAATCAGTCAGTTTAAACATATCCCGCATTGCTAGGCTATGAAGTTTTAATGAGTCTTATATTCATGTAGTGTCTCTCCACCTAATAACTTAAGCTTTTGAGTTAGATATTCTTTTATGATATTTGAGCCAGGTTTGACCCAAAGTTTATTTCACTTGTGTGGCTCCCCGTTTGTCAATTCCACGTACTGTTCTAGTCTGATTTTTACGTGAGAGAGGGTTTTAAAGTATATTCACATTGCTTATCTATTGGTTTCAATGGTCTTATATTCATGTAGTCTTCTTCCACCTAATAACTTAAGTTGGATATTCTGACACCCTCTTCTATTTGCTTAGCACCAAGGCATAAAGCTGTGTTTGTTTAGCTGAGTATAAGCCCAGATAAAATTAATTTTATCCCATCGGACTTTTGGTGAGGCCTTTGGAGTTGAGATACCATATAGCCCCGACAAGAAGTACCATCGAGATGGATTAGCTACAGATACCACTTGTATATCCAGAGGAAAAGAATTTAAAAATTATATTACAAGAAGCCCTATGCTATGTCAACACAGAGAGAGGTGAGGGTCGGGGCAGAGAGTGGTGACAAAACCTTGGTTATCACAGTTGATTTCCATGATGGCAGTGATGGATGCCTCTCTCTCTCCATCAAAGGTTGATCTCAGTGCTATCTATCTGTTGTTCTATGTCCATGTTGCTGAGGTTACTGTTCTCTTTCTGTCCATCTGCTTGGTTTTTTTTTTTTGGGCCCCGGGGGAGGGGGGTTGGAGGGATGGGGGGGAAAGGCGGGAGGCAGTCAACCATCATGGTGGTGGTGGTTGCTGTAGACATGTGACCATCATGGTGGTGTTGGCTGTTGACATACCACAACAGTGATTGCCCTTGACCAGGTACATTATGTATCATTCAGCTACTCCTTCATCCTAATTGGTAAATCTTGCTAAAATGGAAAGGCAATATGCAACCTTTTCGAGCCAATGACTAACCTAGCCCATGTCATGCCCTTCAGCATGGTTGAGATGACTGGTTAATGATTATGCTATTTGTGCAGACAGTGCATGGGATTTTTATGTTATGGTTGTTGCAGTCTGGCTTTAGTTTGAATTTTGAACCACAATACTGTGAAATTGTATGCTAGAAAAGCAATATGTGTTGTTTAACTGAATGATCTTTCAAATGTATATATTGGCCGATGGAAAATTTACTTTAACACTAGTCCCATTCATTTACTAGATGGTATCCAGCTTCTGTAAAGTTAGGATGAGGGTCTGGTTTCAGTAATCTTCATTGCAATCATGTAATTTGCTTTCTCTTGTTTCTCCAGGAGTCATGTCTGCACTCTCTCTGGTTACCATGATCGAACCATCTTTTCTGTTCATTGGTCCAGGTAGCGATATCAATATTTTGATTAATATATTTTTACTTAGTTTGAGGTTATATCTGCATAAATTCTTCTTATCAGTTTTTTCTTAGCCTTGTAATTGTTAAGTCAGAAAAATCTTGGTGATGCAAGTTAAGTCATGAACTTAACATATTTTCAACTTCTGAAGAATTGGTTTGACGATGTTGTAGATATCAGTCCAAAGTATATTATTTCCCAACATCTCCCTAGAGGTTCTTTAGTGCATGTATCATTTTTCATGGGCCATGACTGTTGAATTTTAGAAACTGTCCCACAATATCTTCCTAAATGAATTGTTATGTAGCATGATAAATTTGTTTATTTTCCAAGTACCAGTATAACAGGCAAGGGCAAGAATTATTAGGAGCAAAGTCAAGAATACAAGGGGTTTCGACCTGACAAGTTAGGACTTGAGATATGAAAGGGTTTTAGTGGACACTTCTTGAAATAATTTGGATTTTGCTTTCTTGGTTAACGTGAAACATGATGACATGGATTGCCTCTTATGTTAGAGTTGCTGATTTATAGTGTTATGACTCTTGGATGTGATAGGGAAGGAATTATTGCCAGTGGGGCTGCAGATGATGCTATCCGATTTTTTGTTGAGAGTAAAGATGGTTCAGTAAGTATCATACCTCACCATATCTTCATGACTTAATCCTTTCTTTTAACAGTTCCTCTTATATTGTTCCCCTAATTATAAAGCTTCCGAAATGTTTATGTTTAGATGATTTCTCCTAAGTGATTTACAGGTTTGGTCAATGTTAACCTTCTTTTATTAGGTGAAAAATTTCTTAAGAAACTGACAAGACCACATTATTTCTTAAAGAAATTAGAACATGAAGTCCATAAACACTTAAAATAAGAAAAAAGGAATGGCGAGAAAATTTGGATTCTTCTGAAAATTCTTTAGTTCTTTCCTTCCAATTGCACCACGAGGCGATGGGAGCAGCACTCCAAGAGTGCAAGCCAATTTGGAAGGAGAGAACAGGAAGAAAAGCTCCCACACCACACATTTACAGAACTGACTTCGACATAACCCTATAAACTGGAGGAATTGAAACTGAAATGCCAAAAATGTTGAACAAAATCTCGATGAAGAAGCAATGGATTTCCTGTACGCTTTAGAAATGCAACACCATTTAATCAAACTGGAATATTGCTAACTCAACTACATATGAAAGTTAAAATATCCTGCTGTCAAATTTTGATTTCCTCAACTAGTGATCTTCGAAAGTAAAATTTTGAAGTGACTGTCTTTTTGGGATAATAAATGAAACAGTGGATAGATATTGTTAGAAGCATGTGCCATCTGCCACTTCAGCATCAGTTGTGTTCTACTGTTAAAGCATTTGAATCTGGCTTCACGAAAGTCAACATTCTTTGATTCCATCTCTGGTCCCTGTCTTGGCTTGATGTGCAGGCATTACTGACTTTGCCTCTTCAATGATCTTATGTTTTCTTTAACCATTGTCTGAGAATGTCAGCTACCCATACTAGAACAAAGCCCTTGTTAATCGAACGACTATTTTTAGGCATAAGCCTTAATTTTTATAAATAAGCTGGGAATCTGGAGCCTCTGCCTAGCTGAGGGACATTTGAACATTGATTTTCGATGTTTGGAACTGTGCATGAACGATCCAGTTACAGCGTTAAACACTCAATACTTTTGCACTGAGTGATCAGTTGGGAAGGATTGACAAACCAAGGCCTTTCCTCTCCAAAATAATCTGAAAGCTCTGTCAGATGCATGTTCTTCTTTGGTTGGATGGTGTAGACTGGTTAACGAGGTTGCTCACTTCATACTTCGCTCGGTTGTCTAGTTGTAAGTGAACTTTCCAGACGATGTAGTTTTGGCAATCTAATGCAAAACTAATCTGCTTCACATTGTGGTTACATTTATCTAGAGCCCTTCTTGTTTCTTGACTATGAAGTTGATGTGGATTTTGCACAAAATACAAGTCATGAATTGTTCAATAAGCAAACTTTGTGATTGTGCAGTAGGGCCTTTACTTGATCTACTGAATATTTTTTGACTGAGACTATGCCTCCTTTTGCCTTTTGAACTCAAAAACACGGATTACCTCACCAACCTCCTCACATTTCTCTCAGGTTGATGGACCTTCATACAAAATGATTCTAAGAAATGAAAAGGCCCATGATATGGATGTGAATGCAGTAAGGTGGAGCCTTGGTGTAAGTCTCTCTCTCTCTCTCTCTCTCTCTCTCTCTCTCTCTCTCTCTCTCCCCCTCTCTCTGAGCTTCATACTGGTATATGGTTTCAAAAGAGACATCTATTTCTGCTTGATTGTGCAGTCAGATTGCGGTTGAGTGTAATCATCTTATTGTGTTTGGAATGGTAGTTGACTTGAATTTTAATTAATTGACTCATATTAAAGATTTCTTTTTTGGTCGGACTCAAATCATAAATTTAACTGACCACTATTTTTTAGTGCCTCACAAGGTGCTTGCTGGAAATTTGGTCTTTGCTTGCTGTAATTTTGAGATCTTGCTCATGCCTATGGTGGAAGTATTCATGATGACCATTATCCACTGTATGGAGATTATTCTTTGTTTTATTCTGCAGGCATACCATAAATAATTAATGAAAGGAATACGATGGGCATGAAATGCACATGAAATGAAATTTGGCCTCTCGAAGGCACCATATTCCCCAATCAAGAACCAACGACCCCCCCTCCCTCTTCCAAAACAACAAAAAAAGAAAAAGAAAAATCTCAAACTCAAAATTGTCTTTTAATAATTAAATATACTGGGATGAAGAGAGTAAACTAGAATGCTTCTTGTTTGGTGTTCTTTGTATTTTCTACCCCCTTGATTGCCTAAAATGATAAGAATGAAAAAAATTGTAGACTGTCACTTGTTGATTTATCTATAGTTACTTATCGGTTTTCCTGGGCAAGTTTTGTCTTTTGTTATCAATTTCTTGCTTGATTGCTTCTGTTTGAATTTTCATATTAATATTGCCGCAATATAATGCACTTACCACTGTTATTTTCCAGGAAAACCGCTTTCTTGCATCTGCAAGTGATGATGGGACGGTAAAAATATGGGAGCTTGTGCCTGTAATTTGATAGCTATGTATCTCACTGTCGGTGAATTTCATGGATGTCATGTCATAGATATGTAAAAAGCTCTCCAAATTGTTCAAACCTTGGAAAAAATATATAGAGGTTTCATTTCAAATGTCTCACCTTGGGATAAGAGAATGCTGTTGATCAGATTTTTCCTAAGTTTGGCCAGGGAAAATAAACAGAGAAGAGAATGAAGAAGAGGAGAATTTGTGCTTGTTGCTTGGCTGAAAGAATGGATGTCTTTGGGTGCACAATTTCGGGGTGAATTTTCCCCCTTTTCTGCCATTTGCCGGGTTCTCTTTTAGGTTGGTTGTATAAACTTATATTTGTGCTGCAAACCCTACTATTCTGCAGTCAATAGACTAATCAAATTTTGTGGGAGGAGACATTTTTTTTTTTTTAAAATTATCTTCCGCCATTGCATATTCAAAGCAGAGACTAAGACTATAAAGATACATGATTATGTTGGTAGATAAACAGTGCATTTGCTTTGGGGACATAAAGGAGCAAACATATGCAGCAGACCAGTGCTTGTTATCTCTTTCCAGCTAGTTACCTTATGGCTGAAGAGGATTGATATTTGCTGCCCCCTCAATACAATTAGAAGCAGAAGCTCGCGCTTTGTCAATTGTACATTGACAATGCGGGAGCTAATGAATCAGAAATATATATGCTTTGTATTCTTGCACGGGTGAACTTGAGAATCAAGAGAAAAAACAGCTCCTCTCTCTTTCTATACAACAATTTCAGTAATACCTGAATAATGGTTTCTATGCGTCACTTCATCTGAAAAAGTCACCATGGCGTTTGGTGGAACGTCAACATAATGCGCAGGTACAATGTCGACGAAACCCCCATTACATCCAGCCACACTGAACATGGATGGGACCCAAAACCGTGACTGCATTTCTTGCATTTCAAAAAACATGTCCCTAAATAAAACAGCAAGTTCGAACTAACATTTACTAGGCTTGTAGTACCCTCTACAAAGCAAGAAAAGAAGAAAAGCAACTCCCAAAAATCACTTGAACAATATATATTTTCCAGGTTGTACAATACAAAAACACATTGAAACCGACACATTGCCATGGTCAATAGGAAAGTGATTATGGTTACACGTCTCTAAGAAAGCCCAAAAGACGAGAGAAAAAACAGTGAAAAACTTCAGCACCTGTTCTCTAATCTCAGTCCACCGGAATTAGCTCTTCTTCCCTCTTCAACCAAAGCAGCCTTAGCCGACATGATTTTCGCGGGCAGTAACGAAGCCTCGAACGCGGAGCAATCCACCCAATCCTTCAGCAGCTCCTCCTGACCCCATATCTCAGGAATCCAAGCCCGTCCCGCCACTTCGATCCGATGTCTCTTCAGCCTCTCCCGCCCGTTCATTCCTCTATCCTCCTTCCCTTCTCCTTTCGTATCTTCCAGGCCCATGGAATGGTCGGTCAATGCTTGGAGTCGCACGCTTTCTTCTTCATCGTCCTTGGTCTCCTCATGAGCTGCTGGAGATGGACTCTGCCTCTCATTTTCATCAGAGTGAGCCTCATGGCCATCCCCGTGAAGGGTCTCTGGTTCCCTACCAGATTGGTGGGTTCCTGCGGGAGAAGAGGTCATCGACGCCGCATCGGACTGAGCCGAACCGGAACCTTCCTGGGCGCTCATTTCACCGTCTTCTTTCCTCATGTGGGAAGTGAGAGAATGAGCTGAATGAATGGCTAGTGTTTCGTTCTTCTTGATTCTTGCGAGGCCTCGCTCCGCTCCAGTTCCAGAACGACCCCGCTGCTATCTCGTTCGTGCTTGAGAAGATGGGCAAGAGAGCACGAGAGTGTGTGGGAACAAGAGGGACGAGAGAAATGGGTGGGACGGGAGCCGACACGTCATTTAACGGGTTCCTTTTTTGAATGGTATGCGACAAGTGTACGTGTCCTTTTCCGGATTGAATTCCATTGTGTGGCTTTCAAGTCCTTGATGCACTAGAGAGAGAGAGGGGGGTCAGGCGAATGGGTTCCTGGGAATATTGTGAGGTTGATATGAGCTTTTGCTATTTTTCAAGTGATCATATGTGAGGCTGATGTTGATTTTGCTGAATGCGATTCTTGGGCATAGGCCAATGAGGCTGTAGTATTCGATTTTATTTTATTTTTTTAGGGGGGGAGGAGGAGGAGGAGGAGGGGTCCTTTTGTCATTTTAATTACTTTTACAAGAAACAAATGTGTAGTATTTTCCATAGTATAGAGTCGGTGGGAGAGAGTTTCAAGGAAAGATATTTCTTAGATGCTGATGGACACCTCCAACCACCAGCCTTCATTTCGTCCTCATTTGTTTGAAGCTACGACTTGAGGCGAGTATCATCTGAGTTGGCAATTCCTCCTTGAAATCGGGAACGCCCACTAGGGATTGATTCCGAAAAATTGAAAGTGGAATGCCCGTTAGTTTTATAGATCCACTCGAAAACTGGACCGTTGGTCCAATCCAATTCCCGAACGGCTCCATGAAATCAGTGCCCAACCCTACAAAATTGTATTCAGCAATTAATATCATGGTGAGCCTAGTTTTTATTTAGAGCACTAGAGCTTGTTGGGCTTTATATTTGAATTGTATTGCAAGATATCAATTTTGATTAAGGATTGAAAACTACAGGCGGAATGAATAGACCATACTTGTTAGTTAAAAACTTAATTTCTTTAAAGGTTATGATGTGGTTTTCTTAGGGTTTCTCAACACTGAAAACATATGGAAAATTAGACTCCACATTAAAAGTTCTAATCTCCATGGAAGTTAAAACATTAATCGTTTGATTTATCTTTTTTTAACATCAACCTAATTCAATCATGGAAATGATTAAGGGAATATCTAATTATATTCTTAAAATGAGCCGTTGGCTCTTAATTTCGTATTATGACGACAAAGAGCTACAACATTTATGGACATTTCCAATCGGTTCTCTCATTCCTCTTCACTTATTTATTTTGTTTTGGTTGAGAAAATAAATAAATGGATCATTAGAATAAAAAAGAGAGTAAGGGCATCAACCCTATTACACAACCAAGAGATAGATTTATTCAATAATGCCAAATGACTACAAATATACTACACATATATATGATCAAAAAATTAAAATAATTTAAAAATTAAGATGGAATTTATTTTTTAGAAATATATATATCGAGGTTTCATGCCTAAAATCAGGTATTAGACCAATACTCATCAATTCCACCAAATTGGAACTGAGAACCGGACCGGCCTCATGGGAATCGTCAGTTCCGGTTTGGTCTAATCCAGTTCTATGCGATCCAGGCAGTTCTTGGTTCTTTTACACACCACCAGCTCCAACCAGCTTTCCTTTTTTCTTTTCTTTTTTTTTCTTCTTTCATTATATTCTTGTAATTATGTTTGCTAAAGTGTAACTATACATGGAAGCTAAATTAGACTAAAATGTCTAGCTTAATCTATTTGAATTCACTAATTAGTCTGAAATGTCTATCTTGATCTTTGGATTCATCCTCCTTATATTTCTTCAATTAAAGCCAATGACGAACGCCAACAACCGGCGATGGTTAATAAGTAACATTCGATGATGATGGTGAAAATGATGAACGTAGTCCATAATAATATTTTTCTTCAATTATGAATTGGTCCATCTTAAGTGATATCTATCTACTATTTTTTGCATATGAATATCCAAAACATGTCCATCTCCTGAAGGGCTTGAAAATTTTACCTTCAAAACATATTCCCTCATTTTTTTACATTTGGATCACTTAAGAATATGAATTGTTGAAAAATCTTATTCAACAGTGTCACTCTCGCTTTTAAATATCAAAAATCACTTTTCAAAATAGATTAATTATTATGTTCGTACTTGAGACCTCAATAGTCAAGCTTGATACCTTAGCGATTAGGGGTGATTGATTCTCGGTTTGGTTTGCTTCCAAGGTGGAACTAGGAACCTGGATTGGGAGGACTGGTTCCCATTTTTTGGGATTGGAGATTGGACCAGATGGTCCTAGGACCAAGAAGCAACTAGATCGGATTGATCAGTTTAGTCCAATGGAACCAACCACTACACAAAAAAAAAAAAATACTATAATCATTATTATTTTAGGGTTTATTGCATTTTCTAAGATATTTTAAAATAAAAAATAGTTGATCTGATCTGTCGGTCCGATTCCCCCTCAAAACCAGGAATCGGATAAAAAATTACCAGTTCCATTTTTATGGAACTGGGAATCGGACTAACACCCTTGAGAACCAAACCAAATTGGCCAGTCCGGTCCGGGAATCGGTTTTGAATGGAACTGGGAACCGGACTAACGCTCTCGAGAGCCAGACCAAATTGACCAGTCCGGTCCAATTCGGGCGATTCCCAATTCGGGTGGTCTGATGTAGTCACCCTATTAGCAACCAAGTCTAGGTACTCTAGAGGCTAGGCCCTAGACCGTGGCACTCGAGCCCAAGACTTGAGTTGTACTCGAAACTTTTTCTCAATGTACATTTCATAATTTTCTTGCAACAAACATCGGAAAATCGCTTTTGTTATTATTTTGAAAATGTAGCCAAACATAGAAAAATGAATCATTTTTCTTGAAAATAAGTTTCTTGGAATATATTTTCCAACATAGTTCATTTTTCATGAAATAAATGAAGCCTTAGGCTCTGTCATTTCACGAAAAATGTAGCGCTTCTGGAAAATATTTTTAGGAAATCTTTTTCTAGGAAAATGATAATATTTTCCGTATTCGACTAAAACTTGAAAATGAATTAGAAAATATTTTCATTGTTCAGTATGGAAAATTCAATTTGATTTTCCTTAGTGCATTCTTTTTAATAATTTTTTATATTTTTAAAAATTGAATTATTAATTTTTTTAGTTTTAATTTTTTAGTTTTTACTTTTTGAAATTTTTCCTTTTTTTTTCTTTTCCTCCTCCTTCGTCTTTGGTTGGTTGTTGTCCATGTTAAGCCCAAGTCCTGCTCATAACAATATTGTCCACTTTAAGCTTGAGTTTGCACAGTTTTATTCTTTTGGGCTCCTCCTAGAAAAGGCTTTGTTACAAGTTAGTATAAGTGCTATCTCATATATGGCACTTCAATTCACTACACCCAGATGATATGAGATTCGATTAATTCATGGTTTTTCGCTATCCTCGAGTCGAAGTTGATGGAATGGGTCATTGTAAGCCCACCAACTTCTACCTTGCCATCCTTGAGTCGAAGTCGATGAACTGGGTCATTATAGGCCCACTAACTTCTACTTTGCCATCCTTGAGTTGAAGTCGATGAATTGGGTCATTACAAGCCCACCAACTTCTGCCTAATACATTCCCAAACCACACACTTTCGATTGTGCTATTGACTTTGACATGCTTATGTTAAGCCCGGGTTGTGCTAATAACGATATTATTTGCTTTGGGTCGGAGCTTGTATGGTGATGTGACACTTCACCTCACCATACCTAGTGATGTGGGATTTAATTCATTCTTACCTCATTTGCCATCTTTGAGTCAAAGTATCTCAACTCCAGAGCCTTGATGATCACTCCACCTTTGATAGATCTAGTTGTTACAGTCCACAATGACGCCTGGCGAGCCTTAAGCTTGTTGGTCTCATAAAGGCTCATCGTCCTTAGGTTTTGCCAGATCAGTGAGCCAGAGGTTCACCTAATCGGCGAGCATGAGCTGGACCTTGCTCGAGGTTGGCAAGCTTGAGGCTTGCTTGTGGTCGATCACTGGTTGTTACCGTGGCCGGCGATCAGTTGAGAAAGAAGAAAAAAAAGAAAGAAAATGAAAAAAAGAGAGAAAATTTTGAATTTTTTTTTAAAAAAAAAAAAAAAAAAAAAGAAAGAAGCGGGGGCAGACATGGTGTAAGATAAGAGAGAGTGAGTGAGGAAAATGTTTCCTCTACTTGAAAAGAGGAAATCATTTATTTATTTATTTTAGGAGACATATTTCCATTGATAGAAAATGTTTTCCCCGACCAAATTATTTTCTATGAAATGAACGCAGTAAAATATGGGAAATTCGGAAAATATTTTCTTGAAAGTTGTTTTCCGCAAAATAAATTGAGTCTTAATCTCCATCTTCACGGATGAAGATCATTTACCCCATTTGTGCTCCTACGTAAGCACAATTACCATCTTATGAAGTGTGAACACTCTCCAAGAACTTTTGTGTCGGGGTCGAACATCTCGAAACATGTCTAACATGCTTCGACATGTGGTCAAAAGGTGTCAAACGTCGGACATGCGATCAACTCTCCCGACATGACAATGACACGAGAGTCCGGAATCCTAACATGCGATTTCGACAAGTACACGGTCAATTTTAAAATTTTTCAATAATTAGGGGTCAAAATGTAAATATATAAAAAGAAAAAAAGAAAAAAGGAGAAAGAAAACCTTATCTTTTGAAGGTAAAATGTAATTTTTTTTGTCGACCTATTATTAAATGTTAAATTTAATAGTGGAATATGGATTGCTTGTTTTTTCTCTCTAGGTTTTATGAATTAATGAAATCAAAATTAGTTGAATTTATCAAATTGAAATAATGAAGAATATTAACAAATAATGGAATAATATTTTTAATGTAAATTCATTTTAAGTTCCTTTTTATTATTTATTTATCTGCAGATTTGAATCAAATTAATTTGATTGAAATAAACATAAAGATAATAATTTGTCATGTATATATAAAAATGTACATTTAATATATAACGTATCGGAATTTTCTATTATTTGAGAAATGATGTATTGATGTGTCGCGTTGCGTCACGTGTTAGTATTGGTGTTACTTAAGTTACCATTGGAGATCTAAGCGAAACCAATAAGCCTCAATGTAAGAGAGTTTGCCTTGTGACTCAAAGTATTAGAGTGGTATCTACCAGAAAGTAAAGCCATATATAGACCCAAAAGAGACCTGCCAGAGGCGCAAATTAGGGCAAAATCTTACCTCTGCACAATCGACGCGCACCGAAATCCAACAGTTGGGTGTACCAGGGTCACGAGATTCAAAGGCATGTTCCGCATAACCGGACCGTCTTCATGAATTTGATCTACACAACTAGGTAAGCTATTCCCTGTTTAGTTTTTCTATATGTAATTCATTCATATCGCCACAAAGTGGCAGAACAGCCTGTTACCTGCCCATCTATGTCAACCAATGTCCCAACTTCCAGTAGAATCACAGTTAAGGTTTCTCTCAAGGTAACTCAAAAACTCTCAGCTCTCAATTCTATGCTTATCAGGAAACCGAATTTACCAAATCCCACAAGCAACAGCAGGTCTTTCATGATTATTAAGAACCCAAATTAGAGCCCTCCTAGAAGCTTAAAACGCAAGTATCGCCCTACCCAATTGAGTTCATCCTGCCAAGGCATTTGCCTCCTGTGCAATGCACAAGCTGCAATATATGATTCCAATACTCTTCACAGAAAGAGCATAGCACAGACAATTCATTGCCAACTCTTGCCAGCAGGATTACATGAAGTGCATATAGAAGATCTCGATAGCTTCTATTTTAACATTTGATCTTATTTAGAAGACTATAGAGCCATATTCAGGACCCTTAGGCTTTAGCCATGCTAATTTATGCCAGTCAACATCATCTCTGCCAAGCAATGAGGTCACTCCTTCAGAACAATGCAACAAGATGTAAGATGTCTCTCTAGATGTAACATATCAACAAGAACCAGCTCAGGGGCTTGCACATGATGGAAGTCACGTACATTATGAACCTCTCTTTCTTCTATTAGATAATATAAAAAGGGAGAACAAAAATAAGCTGCATCTAGTAAGTTACAGCTACATCAGGAAGCAGAGCCACTTCCAAGTAGATTCCATCTGTACAGGGGAATTATTTCCAACGCATGTCACAAAACAACTGACCTTCGTGGAGAACTTGAATGATACTTGAGTCTGCGAAACTGCAGCTAGTACTATTTTCCTTTAGGCTAAAGTAATAACATAATAAACCAAACCTAAAAATCTAATCACAAGAAACACTAGCCAATGATGCACTCTAATATCTCAAGATGTAGAAGCCTTAGTTAAGATCCATAGGCATATTTAGGAGGCCTGTATCATCAGAGAATCCTTTTCATTTTCTTAGAAGGCATGCCAAAGTCAACAAGAAATCCCTCACTCTACAATTTAAGCTCTTGGATAACGTGAACGTCCCTTCTTCTTGAGGAATTCTGGAATCTCTACTAAACCACCCTCACTAAAAGAGGACATTGGCCGGTTGATTCCTATGGTGACCTCCCCTTGGGCAAGCTGACCTGCCTGCATTTCCGAACAGCAGAAATAAAACCAAGTTAAACATGGTCAACACTTACAAGGAAAACAAGTGGTTTCTTCATAATCCAGTGTCAGCTGTGCATGCAGAGAGAGAGAGAGAGAGAGAGAGAGAGAGACCTGGAGGAGCCTGCTGTCACTTTCTTCTTGGCGTTTGAAACCCGTTGCAATCAATGTTATGCTAACCTGATGAAGAGCAAAACCCAATTCCAATCACCATCAGCACAAGAGTTACTGTTATAACAGGACAATTGTAAAAAATACTGTCCAGTATTTTTGGTCCAATCAAACATCTTATTCCTATCTTGTTGGGTAAACTTTCAACATCTGTGCTGATATTAGAGGAAGGTTCTTAACAAAAAGACTTGGGACTGTGCAAGTGTTCCAAAGATGGCCAGATAAGAAACTAAGAGAGAAAAGGGACTTATTCAGACAGCATGAAGGTTTTAAGACTAGATCTTACTTAAAATTGAATAACGTAAGTGCAATACAGTTTTTGCTTATTGATCAGCTACTATCAGCAACTTACTTGACCACTGAGTGATGGATCAATTACAGCACCAAATATTAAATTAGCATTTGGATCCACAAGATCATATATCACCTCCGCAGCAGCGTTTACCTGTCAAAAAATCCCTTCCAAAATTTAGACCGAGCATAAAAAAGGACATGAATACATAAAAAACTTTATATTATTCTCCTAAAGTAGCAGTGAAGATCCTGACTTGCATAAGCAATTAGAGGTATAGTACAAGATTTTCTCATACAGCCAACTGGTGGTTGGGGGGGCCTGTTCAGATACTCCAATGCCTGATGTTAAAAACTTCAGGTCGGTAAGAGAGAAGCCTTATATTTGTTTTTTTGTCCCCAAGAAAGCCTTGGAACATGGAAGATTTGCCGTTTGCCATGTCAATCATCGTCACAATCCAGTCAGAGACCCCAAGTCTAAATACGTACAAAAAAATGAACCAGTCCCATAGTGCCATTACAAAAATTTCAGTGCTAAGCCTCATTTTCAGTGGGACCAAGTTCCATCATAATATTGAAGCTATGTACAGCAGCAGACAAGCCCTAGAGATGCAATCTATGACTGACTTTATGCAGCACGTATGAAAACAAAAAAAAGATTAGTTTTTGATTTCTTGTTGATATAAGATGCCACTAATGAAGAAATCAGTAGCACTCAGTAGGAAGACAGGGAATTTTACTTCTTGTTCTAACTATCACTTCTGCTCTAATGAGTACGTGACTGAGGGAGCACACATATGTGCTGCAACATCCATGATGTGCTGGTACCCACCTGAGATCATTTTATGTTGTGAATTGTGATTTACATTGTCTTTTCAGTGGATGTGCTTAAATAGAAAATGTGCTAGGCAAAAAGGAAGCATGTAAAGGTTAAACTAAGGACAACCACCTACAGAAAGTGGACAGAAAGTATTTTAATATATTTATACCTCATATAATGTGAGATCGCTGCCACCAGTTATGTTCCAAACAATTCCAGTAGCCCTTTCTATGCCGATGTCCAGTAATGGCGACTGAATCGCATTCAATGCAGCATCTTTGGCCCTGCTCTTACCTATTTAATGACAAGATATCATCATGTACAGACTGAAAATTTTGACATTAATCATAAGTGGTTTTATGAACCACATTTCGAACAAACGAGTTTGCCACCTCACCCCTCATACATCAATTTAAGATATTATCAAGCCCCAGGATAACTTTGTCAAAAACAATGATGCACATGCATAGTAATGAGGAGAGTAATTTTCTAAATTAGATCAGCAAGACTTGCTCGGGGACTTTTTGATTAAGTCACAGGTCAGAGTTTATCAATGGCAAATATGCACAGAAGAATGTAACAGATCCCTTCTTGAAAAAGGTGATGGTAAGATCTAATAGCTGGATTAGGAATAACTTTAAACTGAACCTTTTATGCCTTTCCTACAAATGACAGATTGCATTCATGAATTTTTAAGCAGAGACAGATACAAAATTGCCAAAGGAAACTCACACCATAAGATGGGCTCAGTCTCTTCCTCTCTATATAGTTAATCAAGCCTTGAGGACATGTAAGCTCATTTTCATTGTTAAATTCATAGGATTCTATAATTCAGAAATACCACTTTTTTAGCAAAAATGCAAGAATGCAGATAGGAAACTTCATGACCTACAATTACCGCCAACAATTATTGCATGAAATTTATGGAATGTATTGCAATAATTAATTAACCAGACTGTCAATTAGTGAAAACTGAATCAGCTTTATTTCAGCTGCAGTCAACTGTCCGAGATTCCAACAATCACATGCAAAGCTATCAACACTATATTTATACAGTGCTTAGCATATATATCATATCTACATTTGACATTAAGATTTTACTTGGCAATTAGTTAGGTATCAACAATACTTTTAAACAATATAAGCAGAACACCCTCTCGATGTCATCCCTAATATAAGGAGATGGATGCTACAATATGCAGGAATTTGTATCACAACATCACACAAAATTTATTCTGCTTTAACCCAAAAATACCTGTTGCAGTTCCTATCCCCATCAATGAAGAGCCAGCATTTGCCATTATAGCTCGAACATCAGCAAAATCCACATTGACCATACCAGGTATCTGAAAACAAGATGATATAAGATCAACCAACAGATAAATTCAAGGAAGTAGGATACTTGAAATAGTAAGAAAACTTCCACTAGGATTATCTAGCTGATCAAACAGTATTTTTATAGAGAAACTGCTTATTAACAACAAATACTCAACTTATCTAACTTACTTCCCAGACAAACCATGAACAAACAGTCAGTCAAAAGTTACTGCAAGGTGGCTCCATCTAAAATAGTGAACAATCAGTCCACATACTGCCACAGAAGCAACTCCAACAATAAAATACTCATTTTCCCAATTTCTTTCTTCAGTAACAATAGCAAAAATGTCCATGATAATATATGCGTTAAGATACTATTATTTACTGGAAGGGGTTCCTCTGAACAGAAAAGAATCTTTTCGACATATCCATACTTGCTGCTTACGAACTGGATACTTTGAGATCATATGATGGCAGAAATATTTAGATTATTGAAACTATCCTGCTATCACAGTTAGGAAATTTGGAATAAACTTTTCCCCTTTCATTATATATTCAGAACTTTTATTTCAGCAACCAAACAACAAAAGTAATGCTGGTCCAATGAGGCAAACTGATATCTCTATACCGTGATTATGTCGGAGATGCCTCGAACTCCTTGCCGTAGGATATCATCTGCCAGATTAAATGCTTCAGTCACTGGGGTAGATGGTGAAACTGCAGTTAACAATTTCTCATTTGGGATGACAATTAACGTGTCGACATTGTCTCTCAAAGATGCTACTCCTTCCTGGGCTTGAACAGTCCTCCTTCTTCCCTCAAAAGAAAATGGTGTTGTGACTATACCAACAGTTAGTATACCCATTGATTTTGCAATTCCTGCAATGATAGGTGCACCACCAGTCCCAGTTCCTCCCCCCATTCCAGCCTGCAAGTGGAAGTCTAAGATGATAAGAAAACAGATAGACCACGTCAATACATCAACAAGCAAGTGCATTCAACTTAAAATAGCCTGTACTGAAATTTTCCAAACTTGAATTCACTAAATCTCCCCAAAAAAAATTAGCCTCCAATGACAATTTTATCCCTCATATAAGCAATCTGCATGCTTTAGTGCCAACAGCAGGAATGCAATAAAGAGAATGAACATTCTAAAAAGTTTTTTTCATGATAATTGGCACACTGCATGGGCACTTTTAGCAAATTATCAGTTGCCTTAGCTTACACCCTAAAATACAAATGCTAATTTGAGTATGGGAACAGATCAAACTTCCAGAAGAGAAAAAAATTGCAACTAAAACCTTTTTTAGACCCTGATGGTAATGTCCACTAACAATAAGGAAATGCCTGCAAATTATGAAGGTCAAAGTAAAAGCATTAAACCAAAAAACATAGAAGTATATGCTAGCAGAATATCATTGTTTAATTTGATGGCAGGCAAAACAGAACCTATCCTACCGTGACAAAGACCATATCTGCACCATAAAGTGCCTCTTCTATTGTTTCTTTGCTCTCTTTGGCAGCATTCATGCCAATCTCGGGGTTCCCACCAGCACCAAGACCTCTAGTAAGCTCTTGCCCGATTTCTAGACGATTCTCTGGAAAGACAGGTGACATTCTCATTGCTTGAACATCCGTATTGACAATCCAAAACTCCACACCCTTCATTGCACTTTCAATCATGCGATTAACTGCGTTTGACCCACCTCCTCCCACCCCAATAACCTTGATCTTAGCTTCATTGTGAGTATTCAGAGTAGGTGTATCTCTTAGGTTCTCTGTGACACTTCCACTTAAACTATCCTTCCGCGGAGTACTTACAGTGTTATTTCCCTCACCCCGCAGCATTGACACTTCTGGGTGCAGATTCAGGAAAGGGTCTTTACTTGGGTATGGACTGACACTGTGTGAGTTAATAGAGCATTTAAATTGACATGAAGAGTAATTTTGGTAGGCATCCATAAGTCCACTCTTGCGGTTGGACATCCTCAGAAAATTAACTCTTCCCAACTGATTTTCAAGGGTAAATCTGTCCCCAAGATTGCCAGACATCCCCAAGGGGACCTGGGTGACAGAAGGTGCAACACGGACGGATGAACAAGAAGCCATCTCCAAATGCAGACGTGAATGATCTTACAATAAGATAAATTGTCACGTTAACCGAGCTCTTAGGCTAAAATAACCCAAATCTCCAATTCCGCTGCCAATATTTTCGGAAGACCTGTTTGAGAGAAATGCAAGACAATCAGAGACACAGCAAGCAGCATCAAGGCCATAACCAGAACAACGAAAATGCATAAAGTGACTGTGCAAAAGAATCACACCAGGACCCCGTCAAACGGAAAATTAGCCATTCAAGCTCAAGAATACACAAGCCAAACGTGCAGAAAGAAAAGAACATAAACCCTAAAGGCAATGCCAAAACTTCTGGGTCGAGAACAAAACCTCGAACGCGACAAAAACAACTAAAGGATGCGCGAACTAACCCAGATAAAAGAAAACAAAAACATTTAGTGGGTAACGAAATCCAGCAGGACCGGAACCTGAACAATGCCAAAAGAATCGAGCAAACAGAAAAAAAAAGAAAAAAAATGCAGCACCCACATGCACAACACGGGAGCAATGCCAGAGAATGCCAAAAGGCTTACTCATGGAGACAGGGGAGGCGAGAAACGGCGAAGCATATGGTGGGTGGTCGCCGAAACTGGGAAATGAGAGATTTAGCGATTGTAGTGAGGCGAGTGAGTGAGTGAGGATTGTCTTGGTGGGTCGCTGCGTTCGTCGCTTGCTCACCGAAATATTGTTTGGTTTGGCTTTCTGGCTGACGATGAAAGTCGCCAACACACCCGCCTCCAAAATATCCGCCACCAAGAAGCATTTCTAGCGAACTGTACCGGCGACCTTCCAAAAAGGAGGACATTCTTGTCATTATGCAGAGATGTTCGGGCCGCCACGGGCCGGGCGGGAGGGCTGGGATTTCGCTTGAATATGAGCCCGCCCCCGAACGTTTCGGGCCTAAACTTTGGGCTCGAAGAGTAGGCTCCAACATTCTTGTCATTAAGTGTTACATTACATTCTTTTATTTCCTTTGAAAATGAATTGGTTTAGAAAAAAATTTCCTAAAAATGATCAATTTTTTTATTTACAAAAATAAACAAACGAAAAATATTTTTATTATTCACGAAAACAATTAGATATAAATTATTATCGATATTAATAATATTTTTATTATTCACAAAAACGTTTGTTATCTCCAGAGTTCAAAGATCCACTGCACACCTCCATAGTTGATGGGCTAGAGCTGCAGCTCATCACTAGAAATTGTTTGGTCTTGAAAATTATTCAACATGATCCCAAGAATTTTGACAAGCCCTAGTCATGAACGATAACGATAAATTTGGCAAGTTTGAGCCTTGCCGGCCTATGGCAAGCATTGAGCTCGCCTGAGGCAAGTCCCGATGGCAAGAAGAAGAAGAAAAGAAAAAATAATGAAAAAATCAATTTTAAAAATATAATAAAAAAATTTTATTGAAAGGGGGTGCATGAAGAAAATATTTTCCTTGCCAAATAATGGAAAATATCTTCTAGTTTAATTTTAGATTTTAGATGAACATCAGAAAATATGATCATTTTCCTAGAATATTAATTTGTTTTGATAATACGAGTCGAGTCAAGTCAAGTATGAGTCATTAAATTTACATTGCATGAAAATAAATAAAAACATGTTAAATGGGTCAATATGGATCGGAACATTTTCTACCTACCCACCCATTTGACGGCCCTAAATAACATGAAGTTTCATTATTTGCAGCTATGGCTAAGATCTGCTATGTCATCTTTTAAATGTTGTTTGTATGCATTATAGTGAGTTGTTGCATTGACTTGCTTGAGTCTAAGTGCTGATTTTTTAGTGCAATTGTGGTAAGATGGAACACGTAGGGGGAGTGGTTCATCCACATGCCTAACAGTCTTGAGTTATAAATGATTAAGTAATTATTTATCCAAAAGAAATTATCACTTATGGGCAAAAAAATCAAAGGATTGTCATAATCGACTATTTTAGTTTGATCACTTCTTAAAATGGATTTGACTGTAATTCAAGTTTTAAGTAAGACCCCTTTTTGTCTAACTTTCAAAAGCCAAGCCAGATTACGGAGGCTCAATTTGGTTTGTGGAAATAAGATAACTAGACAAAACAAAAGGAATAGGAATGATGATTTAAATGGTTTATAATTATCATGCCACATCTGAAAATAGCTTGAAATTAAATGTTTTTATAATTATACACACGGTGGAAGTTCAGGCTTCATACTAGTTTACTGCTTCATGTCACAATTTCTAGCATGGAGTCTCTATTAACTATTCTTACTTAACCATCACCAGTACTCTCGACACGAGCAAGAACCATCTCTGAAGAAATGAAAGCGACTTCTGTCTCTCACCAGAATCTCTAGTTTATATAGTTTGGAGACGAGCTTCATAAATGCATGACAATCCCTGCAAATCCTCAAATTCTTCACTATTCTGATAGTGCTGCCCTTGCACGATCTTGACATTCCAAATGCTACAGCAAGCTTTTCACTGTGCCTAGACACTGAATCTTCTTTTTCCTCCTCTTCTAGATCATGCAAGACCATCTTGAGCTCCGGAACATAACCTCCTTCAACCCTTAAGCTCAACATAATCTCCATCAACTTCTCATTAGCCTCTTCGGCAATCTCACCCTGCTTTTCACCAGCAACAAAACTATACATGGTCTTGTCTACTTCAATCATGCTCCAACCAGGATTTTTCTTCATTCTCTGGTCTCTCATTGATCTTCTAATTGTGGCAACATCCCTCCATTTCCCTGCAACAGCATATATGTTTGACAGCAGCACATGGTCACCAGAATTGGTGGGATCAATCTCAGAAAGCCTTTTCCTGACTTGCTCCCCTATCTTGACATTGTTATGAATGCTGCAAGCCCCTAGAAGAGTTCGCCAAATGATAGAAGTAGGGGCAACGGGCATTTGACAGACAAAGTCATAGGCCTTCTGAAGTTGACCAGCCCTACCATATAAGTCAACAATACAACCATAATGCTCAATGGCTGGTTCTATTCCATAAATATCTTTCATCATAGAAAAGTACTTCCAACCTTCTTCAGTCAACCCAGAATGACTACAAGCATGTAGGACGGAAATGAAGGTTATTCCATCAGGCACAATTCCACACCCTTTCATTTTATGGAAAAGTTCTATTGCTTCTTCCCCATAACCTTGCATGGCCAAGCCTGCAATCATAGTAGTCCATGAAACAATGTTTCTTCTGTGTAGCATCATCTCAAAGACCAACTGAGCCATGTGTATATTACCGCACTTGGAGTAGGTATCCAACAACGCATTAGCCACAGAGATGATATTTATAAACCCACATTTCTCTATAAATCCATGTAATATTTTCCCAAACTCAAAAGCCCCTGCATCAGCACATGCAGATAAAACTCCAGTCAAGCTCACCTCATTTGGTCTCATTCCTATTCGCTGCAAATCCCTGAAAAATCTAAAAGCCTCGTCAAAGCAACTGTTATGTGCAAATCCAACAATCATAGTACTCCATGATACATTATCCTTCAAAGGCATTGCAGAGAACACCTCCATAGCAAGGTCAAGCTGCCCTGCTTTCGTGTACCCTGCAAGCATGACATTATACGTAGTTGAATTCCTAAAAGGCATCGTATCAAACATAGACTTAGCAAGCTTCAAGTCCTCAGAACGAAAACAAGAAGTAATGATCGCATTCCAAGAAACAGCGTTGGGGTCACGCATTTCGTCAAACACTTGCCTCGCGAAATGAGCATGCCCACATTCGCCGTACATGCTTATCATGGTCGTTCCAACAAAAACATGGTTGTCCAGCCCATGAACCAGAGCTTGACAATGAAGCTGAATTCCAGCCCTCAAAGATCGCAAATTCGCAGCTGCTTTAAGCATGAACGCGAAAGAAAAGCTGTCAGGAGGAGCGACCGACTTCCGACGCATTTCATCGAACAACGAAAAAGAATTATGCGGGGAATCGGACTCGGAAAAACCCCGAATGAGGGTGTTGTACATGAACGTATCGGGGTTTGGGAAGTGGAGGAAGAGACGGCGAGCATAGTCGAGGGCGTCGGAGATGGTGACGGCGCAGTGAAGGAGGAGTTTTCCGGCGAACAGAGGATCGGTGTCGACGCCGGTTTTGCAGAGGAAGGCCTGCACGACCTTGACGGACTTGAGGGTCCTGCAATGGCTCAATATCGACAGCGAAGGGAAAAGATTTGCTGGGTTGTTCATGCTCGGCTCATCAACATCTTACACGCTTCATGGTTGGTCGGGAAAATGTTTTGCGTGGTTCAGGTAAGGGAAAATGTTCGACAAAGAAGGAAGGAGGAAAATGACGTAAATAATCCCAAAAATTTGACATAACATGTAATGTGTTTTTGAATTTTTAATTTATTCAATGTAACCTATGAACTCTAATTTTATGTACAATGTCGTTCCTAAACTTTTAAATTATTCAATATAATATATGAACTTTTAGTATATATTTAATTTAAAATTTGAATTATATGAAAATATTTAATATTACCTTTGAACTTGACTTAAATAAATTAAAAATTTACAACAACATTGCACATTAAGATAAACTCAAGGAACATTGAGTAAATTAAAAATTTAAGCACCATATTACATATTATATTAAAATTCACGGATTATTTGTATTATTATTCTTTTGAATAAATTCGTTCATCTATTTATTTAATGAAGCCAACACAAAGCAAATGTCCTCATATATAACATGAAAAACTGGAGTTTGAACTAATGTAGATGAGCAGGAAAAGAAAAGGCAAAAGAAACAAAAACTAATTTTATGTTAAGTGTTTTTGACACATTATAAAAGTTATAATTGCTGACTAAATATAGTTTTATGTCTTAAAGAACTTCAACAAACACTACGAATTCTAAAATATTTATTTTTATTAGAGTCACTGCTAGTGTAAAGAACTTTTACATATTCGGGTCGAATGGGTGACTTGCATACTTTGTATAACCAAATTTATCCCATATGTCATCCATTTAACGATAAATGTGTAAATTTGTTTTTAAATTGATAGTGAACTTAATAATTTTCTAACTTTTTTTTTGGATTATCCCTGGCCTGGACAGCCCTGGACCCCCTTACTTAGTGATATACTTTCTCTCTGCGGTATTCCCCGTCCTCGTGCTATTTGCTTTTTTTGTCCAAAGAGATGCAATTCTGAACAATGGTTGGTTGCATATAAGGATGATTCAAAAGGATTCAATTCTTACAGAATTTATTAAAAAAATAAAAAGGAGAAAGTGGGGTGTAATGAAAAATGTAATCACGGTTTTGGAGCAACGTTGTTCCAAAGTCCTGGGACTAAATACATTTTGCTGGTGTTATAATTATGTTTCTTATGTCACATTAGTTGCAAAAAATAAATTATCTCTAATTAGTTATATAGTAACATAACATGGGTATAGATATAATATATATAATAATATGTTAACAATAATAGCACCCTAATATAATTAGCATAATTTTTGATTACCCAACTAAAATACTACAATTGAATGATTTTGCATTTTGAATTTCTTAGGGATATCAATATTAATGATATGAGATATTTAATATGATGATCTGATCTACAATAAGTGATATAGATTGTGAACAATTTTAATTTTATAGTTTTTCTGTCATGAATTCAAATGAACCATGTATTGAATCGGTTAAGTTTATGTGTGTATAATAATATGACCACTATTATCAGTTAAAAATATTTTGATGATTTGAAATTAGGAATCTACTTCCCTTTCTGCACTATGTAGTTATATTAATCTATTTGTGGATTTAATATATACGAGTATTAAAATACTATTATACCACGTTACTTTACTTGTTATGCTGGTTGCCTCTTTTCAAATAGTGATTTTGTGGGAACTTTATATAGATATATAGATATATGTATGTATGTATGTATATATATCCTAAGTTAAATATTCTTACTAACTTCAGTTATTTTGTATTCACTATAGAATGTTTAAGAATAGCATTAGACACTTGGGTTGTGTTGACTAGGAAACTTTATATTACTATAAACAATATTAATATTTCCTAAAATAAACTCTTTTCGTGCTATCAAAAGGGCAAGTTTAAGGTTTTTTCTTAGAATCAAAAAATAAGAAAAGCCACAAAGAAGTTTTTTTTTTTTTTTTTTTTGGTCGAAAAAAACATACGTCAATTGCATTAACCAAAGTTCAGATGAGCTACATCAACACATAAAATTTCCATAAGATCTTACGGGGGGTATTGGACCCATTTATCCGGTAGTTTGTTGTTTCTCCGGGCTTTCGCAACCCAATCCGCGGCTCCATTTGCTTCTCTCTTTTGCAGTAAGTGATTTTAATGGGCTGGCTTTTGGTTAAGAGTGTGTGGGCTTCTTCAATTAAGGGCCGTATTTCCCAGCTTGTTTCAGCAACATTTTCTCCCGAGGTGCTGTGATCTGTGCACTTGCATGACTGATCTATGCAGTGGCTTATCACTTGGACTAACTCCATCCGGTCCGATTGGAGTTCCCGGCTCGTGCGGTTACGTTCTTCAGCCGAGTTCTTCACCATACATTTTAGGGCTTCGACGAGTGCTGCCGCTTACGCTTGGAGGGCCGATTCCGCCCTCAATGTCCGGGCAAAACCAACAATCAACGTTCCCCTGTTGTCTCGACATACCCCTGCAGCGGCGGCAGCTCCGGTTCCGCTGATGAAAGATCCATCCACATTCCAGGTTAGGGTTCCACGAGCAGGGGGCTTCCATGTCTTTGGGTTTGTTTGATTCTTGCGCTTTGTCTTTGTTTCTTCGGGTGTGACTTTGGCCCGATCTTTGTGATGTTTATGGAGGGCTGTTTCGAGGATCTCTGCTGCGTTTGGTCGCTGATTTCGAAACACGAATCCGTTTCTTCCTCGCCATATCTGCCAAAGGAGCTGGGTAAGTAGCTCAAAAGGGGTAGTGGGGTGTTGATAATCGCTGATCCACGCCTCTATTCGGCTAATTTGGTGGGGGTCTATGTAGATCTGGATTTTGGGGTGTTCCCACACCATTTTCGTCCAAGGGCAGAGTAGGAAAATATGTTCGCTTGTTTCTTGGTGATTTTGGCACAAGACGCACTGATCATCCGGGATAATGTTTCTTCTTCGAAGGTTAGCCCTTGTTGGTAGAGCATTGTGACATAATTGCCATAGGAAGTGCTTTATTTTCGGTTGTGTGTTGGCTTTCCATATACGACTCCATAATGTGTGCGGTATTTGGAAGGAGGAGGATCTTTGTATCCCGTGTTGGAGTATACTTGTACGGCTTGGTGATTGTGATATGCATTTTTACTATGTATTTGCCTGTTTTTGATGATGTCCATATAGGATGATCCTCCCGCCTTGTTACATTCGGGGTATTGACATGATTTCCTCGGCTGTATCTTGATCATATAATTCCCTGATTATGGGTTCCTTCCATACCATTTGCTCCTCATCCATCAAATCCGACACCATTTTTGGAGCACCCCTATTTGCTGGCCCCTCTATGACTCCTTTAGGTAGCCATTGATCCTCATGAATCTGAACCTTCTTACCATTTCCAATAATCCATCTAGAAGACGGCTTGATTATATCCCTCCCGATTAGTAAGCTCCTCCAACCCCACGATGGATTACTACCAGTTGCTGCCCTTAGGAGGTTTCCATGTGGATAGTATAGCCCTTTAAATACCTTTCCCCATAGTGTTTCGGGTTCTTTGTAATAGTCGCCGGGCTCATTTACCGAGCGAGCTTCGTTCAACATAATCAGGTCCCTAAAACCCAACCCACCTGTTTCTTTCCTTTTCTTAAGCATTTCCCACTTCTTCCAGTGAATACCTTTGTATTGGTCATTTGTTTTCCACCAGAAATCTGTTACTTTTCTTTCAATAGCCCTACATATGGATAGAGGGATTTTAAAGACCGACATAACATACTGCGGGATTGCTTGTACAACAGCCTTGATCATCACTTCTTTTCCTGCTTTGGACATAAACTTTTCCTTCCAGCCCTCTAGTTTGGCATTTACTCGAGATAACATCCAAGCAAAAGTCTCCTTCTTTGATCGGCCCCAGTCTAAGGGAATCCCCAGATACTTTCCGGTTTTTTCCAGTTCTGGTACTCTCATCTCCGTCGTTAAGCTCTGTTTTAGGGCTGGTGGGCAGTCTTTACTGAAGAATAATCCTGACTTATTTAAATTAATGGCCTGTCCAGAAGCTAAGCAATGCGATTCAACACATCGGCTACATTTTGACATTCGATGAGTTTCCGTCCATGAATAAAATTAGATCGTCCGCAAACATTAGGTGGGATAGGGTAGGGGCGGTCCCTATTCGGTTTGATTCCCCCGATACTACGAGTCTTCTACAGCTTTGTGCAACAATTGGGAGAGGACATTTGACACTATAATGAAAAGGTAAGGGGATAGTGGATCACCTTGTCGAATTCCTCTAGAGGGTTTGAAGTATGGTAGATTCGCCCATTCACCTTGATGCTATAGGAGACCGTAGTAACGCACCGCATTACCCAAGAAATCCGGGTATTATGAAAGCCCATTTTTCTCATACAAGCCTCTAGAAAATCCCATTCCACTCGGTCATAGGCCTTTTTCATGTCAAGTTTAAGAATTGCCTGGAATTTCCTTCGTCGTCGCCTTGTACTCAGCTGGTGAAGCACTTCTTACACAAGTAACACATTATCTTGGATTAACCTTCCTTGAACAAAGGCACTTTGTTCCATAGTGATCAAATAGGGCGGATGTTTTTCAACCTATTTGCCGACACCTTTGATATGATTTTGTAGGCAAAGTTACACAAGCTAATAGGTCTGAATTGGTCCAAATTTGTTCTGGATTTTTCACCTTTAGAATGAGGGTTATTACGGTTTTGTTCGGTTACGGATTAAGACAGGCCCGGATTCCCTAAACGAGTGATTTCTTTTCGGATTTCGAGCTGACTTCGTTCCAATGGTGCTGAAAAAATTGTCCATTTAGTCCATCTCGCCTGGAGCTTTTAGTGCTCCCGGTTGGGAGGTAGCGGCCTTGATTTCCTCGAGTGTGAATGCTTCATGAAAATGCGGTTCATTTCCTCGTAACCGTGGCTTGGTAGGCTGGTCCAAGATGCGGCTGAAAATTTCGATACCTGTTTGAGGTGTAGAGCTCATTAAAAAATTCTGTAGACATTTTCCTAATTCGTTCCGGTTCACGTGTCCACTCTCCATTGGGGTTTTTCAGCATCGTAATTCTATTTCTTTGTCTTCGTTGCACTGTTGTTGCATGGAAATTTTTTGTATTTTTATCCCCCCATTTGAGCCACTGAATTCTGGATCGTATCCCCCAATACAATTCCTCTCGTCTCCATAATTTTTCTATCTCATCATGCAGCCAAGTCATTCTATTCTTATCATAATTCAAAGTTGGACAGTTAGTCAATTGCTGGATTTCCCCTTTAAGACGATGTATTTCATTACGGGCATTGGGAAACCGTCTCCTACTCCAAGATAGGAGCTTTGTAGTGATCTGTTTGATTTTACTACTCAACCCTTCTGATCTTGCACCTTGCCCTCTCCATGTATCCAGCATGACTTGCTCATATTCCTCATCCTCTAGCTAATATGCTTCGAATTTGAAGTTCTTTTTTTGTTTTTCCGACTGGGGGGAGAAGTCCAATAGCAAGGGACTATGGTCGACCCTATAGCCTAAGAGCAAAGACCTCCGCCGATGGAAATTCCACTCTCCATTCTATGTTGCATAATGCTCTATCCAAATTTCCTTCACTAATTCAGCTCCCTCTCGGTTATTTGCCCAAGTAAACGCATAACCTTTGCTGTCTATATTCATTAGTCCACAGTGGTTCAGGAAGTCCTGGAAGGCTTGCATTCTGTGATTTGTTGCTGGTCGTTTACCGACCTTCTCCCACACATATAGTACCTCATTAAAATCTCCTATACATACCCAGGGATCATGAGTGGGAGGTCGAGAGGAGGCTATATCGCCCACAATCTCACCCCGTCACCGGAAATCGGTAGGTGCATGGATGAAAGACAGCTTCGTAGTACAATTCATTGCCACGATTGTGCAGCTTACGTGTATGAGGTGCATGGAGCTTGAGATAATGGAGAGAGATACCTGGTCATTCCAAAATAGAGCCAAACCCCCGGCTGTACCTCTTGGATTGATTATAAACCTGTGCTGAAATTGTAGTCGACGTTGTAGCCTCTGACTTACTTCTTCCTTGTTTTTTGTTTCCATTAGAAATAAGATGGCGGGCCTTTCTTGAGCCACTAGGGCTCTAACAGCCTGGAATGTCAAGGGTGTGCCCAACCCTTGACAATTCCAGCTCAGTATCTTCATTTGTAATTTGGTGGCTTATTAGGGGTAGCCACCAAAGCCCATTTTCGTGTTTCTTCCTCCGTCAGAATTGGAGTATCCAGTAGAGTCGTTTCATCTAATGATGTGGTGCTTAAGCCCTGTCGTTCATAGGGTGAATACCTTCTCATTTTTTTCTGAGCTAAGTATTTCTGTCCCTTACACTTTCTTTCTACTCCATTGCTGATAATACAGCTCTTGCCTGTATTTTGTGTTAATATCTGCTGATCATCCGCTGGTATTTCTATAATGGCTGCTGTTTGGTGCCAATTCATATCTTCTTGTAGGACTCCCTTACGCTTTCCACCCTCCATGGTGCTTGCCTTGCTTAAGGGAACTTCCTTCTGTTTTTCATAGATGACCATTTCTCCCTGACTAGTTGAAATTTCAGGGGTGTGTATCTCCTCCAATAATTCCTCCACTGTAGTTCCATAGAACACATCCTAGAAAGGGCTATATTCATTGGCCTCTGCTTTCATCCACGAGCCAAACATCATGTCTTTTTTGTTTTGAAAGTTTTCTTCCTGGTATGGTACTTCGGTGCAATGCTGTGCGTAGTGCCCCAATCTCCCACACGTATAGCAATAATGTGGAAGTCTTTCGTATCGAAAGTCAAGCCAAATCGTCTTACCTCTATTACTGAAGATCGCCCCTGGTTTTAGTGGTAAGGACATGTCAATGGCTACTCTGGCCTTTCCTATCATATAGGGCATATATCATTTTGCCTCAATTTTAACTTCTGTTACTTCTCCTATATCTCCTGCAATGCGTTCCACTACCTCTACTTGTATCCATTCTGCTGGTAGACCATGTATATGGACCCAAAAACACGGGTATCAAATGCAGCGCGGCCGGGGGTGTTTGGTACCCATGGTTGTAAGAGTAATAGGTGGTTTGCGAAAGACCAAGGTCCCAAAGACATTATCCTCTCTTTGTCCCTTTCCGAAGCGAAATGAAAGGCAAATATACCAGGGGCCAGCAGATTTATGTCTACATTTTCTACTTTCCATACTCTACGCATTGTGTTTTGGAAGGCCTGTAAATTTATTTTGGGATTCTAAAACAACTGCCCAATTAGGGTTTGCTGGCATTCTCTTACCTTACTAGCTGAAATAACATCATCTACGGTGGTAATGGCTTGATTTGACCACATTTTCCCCAATCTTTTGCAGAGCAAGGCCATTCGCGCATTCTTCTCTTCAGTCGGCTCCATGGTTGCTGGGAACGTCGCTGGTTTGCTGCTTCCCGAAAAATGGACGGAGGCCGCTAGTAAGAAGAGGGTTCGTTGGGATGGGTTATGGAGGGAAGGGTTTGTGCGGGAAGTGGGTTTTCATTATTGCTGGTGCGATTTGGGGAAGTAGAAGAAGGAGGGTTAGGGCTTTTTGGATTTGGGGGAGCTACCTCAGAAGGTAGAGAGAAGCTCTCACTGCAGAGAGAGTTTTTTCCTAAAAAAATTAAGTTTACATGGCACGAAATTCTGTCATTAGTATATAAGGTTTCTTTTGGTCGAACATTAGGTCTTAAATGTTGAACATGCAATCTTTTGGGAAATAATTACAAAGCAGTATTTTGTGGATACTCGCTCAAAGATAATTGCAATTATTATTTCTTCTTAATTACATTTCTCAAATTAAAGGATAAGATGCATCACTATTTGAATTAGCAAATGAAGCAAACATACGTGTGCAGACATAAAAACAAAAAACGAGGGAAAATGTGATATGGACTGAATCTAGAAAATAATTTCTTGAATAAAAGAAGTGTAATTCAAAAAAAAAAAAAAACTGTGACATATCCGTGGGATAAAATGAGAGTAAAGCCAATCCTCTCAAATTACAAATTTTCAATTATTTGGTAACATTAACAGCACGTGTCAATTACCCTTCGGTCCTCCAAAATTTCTAGGCAAAGGTAAAATAGACTGAATTTAACAATCAGGGAGATATTGTTCCTTGCAGGATTTTTAAAACTTGTTCGTACAGAACAATGTATAGAGGATGAAACGGTGATTGTAGACAAAATATGCAATGCAGAGCAAATATATTATATTAGTAAAAATGAAGAGCATTAGGAATAGAGTAGTTTGCAAAGCTATTAATAGTCATTCAATTTTGCTATTGGGCTTGCTCCAGTCTCCCATTTCTAATAGCCCAATAATAAGGCTGGAATTCACTAGTGTAACTCTTGAAGCCTTTCATTGTGGTTTATAGCCCGACAAAACGTGGGCCACTTTGTAAGTACACACATTGTAGTCACACTTAAAGCACTTGTGTGCGAATGATTAAACAAACGCTGTTTCAGATTGCACATTCACATTTTAAAAGATTTTTCAATGAATAAACACAAGAAGAAAAAACAAGTTTAGTGCATTCCAATTCGCTTGGCCACCTTTAATTGTTACTTTGACATTTATTTATATAGCCCTCAAACTTCCAGTTCAGATTGGTCAAAGTAGCTATTGCAAGGCCTATTTGTAGCTTTAAAAATCTTTCTGGAGGTAATGAATTTTCTACCCAAAGTAGATAAAACCGTTTCTCCTTCTTGCCCAATATTTCTTCTACTTAATCCAAATAATAAATCTATTTTGATTTTTCTAGAATGTCTCTCTATGGATTCCAATTCCTAAAATTGTCTCCAGAGCACAAATTTGAATTTGAATCAAATCAATTTATAGTTGGGTGTTCTTTTCTAGATATGTGTAGTATCATCCACTCCATTTGTAGTGTGAAGTTCCTCTACAACATAGTCCATCTAGGCTTGGCAAGTTTGCCCTATCTCAGTCTTTGCACAATGTCCTTCCAAGCATATTGATATACTTATGTTATCCACCCTTCTATCTAAGCTCCTCAATAACCCTAAGTCCCTTACTTGTTCACCATAGTCTAAAGGTCATTCCAACTTTAACACTTTTGACTTGGTATCTTGCTCTCTATTTGCAGAGTAAAGAAGTTTTACATAATCATAGATGTCTTGTTAGCATCATCTGCACATGAAGTTATGTATGTACAAGATATTGCGTTTCGCCACTCAAATACACATGTTAGCTCATAAAAAATGTCTTGGCATCTTCAAAATATATGAGGAGTTTCCCCAACAATTTCCCCCTTTTGATGATGACAAAACCTTATATAAACTTTCAATATGCAGATATTCACATGCATGAAGATTTTGGAAATATTTTTGGGCGTGTAAGGTAAAAAAAATTTCCTTTGTGCTAAGGTGATGTATAAGATTCAGATTAAGACACTTGGGCAGTTTAAGATATTAGGTATGTATGACACCCAATGAATTAATGTAGGAAATACTATCAAAGTGGGTTGAGCCAGCTTCCCCTTGTCCCCTTTAATAGGCGATCTGTAAATCGACTATAAGATCTTCTAGGTCAATGGTATGTTATAGCTGCGGCATGGGATATCCTCCCCCCAAACTTTTTCAAATAAAAAAATGTAGGAAATACAAGTCATGCTTATAAGTTTTCCAAAGTTAAGCATACATCAATAAGATCATTTTTGGAGGAATAGAAGAAATAGATTATATATCATTTATAGAGTCAATTTCTTCCGTTAAAGTATCAAAGCAAGTTAATTTTTTTCTTTAGATTTTTCTGTTCAAGAATTTCAGCAAGTATTAGAGCAAAAAATTGTCAAAGTATAGATAAGTTATTTTAAGCACAAGTTTCTTTGAAAATCTTTGTCTATCAAAAGAATTGCAAGAAGTTTATAGATGATAATTCTTCTGCAATCGTTAGAGAAAAATATATGTATTGCAATTGCATGCTCTTCAATTTTAAAAATAGTGTTTTATACATGTGTTAGAGTAGTAAGATATGTGCATTTTTTACTCATGTCCTTTCTTTGCAAACTCAACTTCCTCTTCTTCGATAAAAAAAATTAAAAAAATTCCTCTTCAAGGATAAGAGCTAAAGAAGAATGCTTGCTCTCTACAAACTTAACTTATCTAGCACCAAGAAGTATTTCAGCACAAAAGAGTGTTAACACATGCTCTTCTTTCGTAAGCACAAGTCTCTTAATAAATTAGAGCAAAGAATTTGTGAAAAAGGATATTTTGGCCATAAACCTAATGCATGGATTCCAACATAATCTTACACTTTTTGATTGATGCAATAGTCCTCAACTTTCACAAAGAATTTCAATGTGATCATTTCGGCTAATTTTGCCCAAAAGAAAAATTGTCATAAAATTGCAATCACAATTTTAAAAAATCATTGTTCCACAATTTTGGGGCTATTTATTCCTAACATTCTGGGACAAGCGGATCATTTATAATACCTGCCAAGGAGATGCGCTAGCTTTCTTTTCTAGTTTCTTTTTGGTTGGTAGGGGACTAGACGTGCTAACTTTTATCCTTGAGCAGTTGTGCTAGGATTCTTGCAAGAGATGTCTTCATTTCCACCTCAATATGAAAGTGGAGGGTGAGACATGCCTCGTTGTCACTCAACGCAGCATTTTATGATGTCAATTCGCCTTCCTTTTCAAGCATGACTTCGGGAATCAACAGGGATTGTCTCGTGCGCTAGTGGAACCAATCATCGTTCTTTTCTAGGGTTACAGAACCAATCATCATTGCTTTTTGTCATTTCTGGTTTTAAAGAACCGGTCATCATTCCAGAAGATGATGATGGTCCAGCACTCTCGTCACGCGGAAGCCACATGGCAAACGCAAAAATCGGGGTATAACTGGCATTATTTGTAATGATTCTCAAGCTATCGATGTTGCTTTCCCTTAAATGATAGTTGGGCGCCTATGGTAGCTCTCTCTTTTTATATTTTCTTTCTCTCTTTTTTTAATCTTTATAAATTTTACTATTTGTCTCTAAATTCATCCACCTTTCCAATCAAATTTTTAGACTTTACCTTATCTAATAAAATCTTTTAATTTACATAAACTTTCTAATCAAGTCGCTCCGCTACAAATTCCGACATATTAAATTTCTAAGAATTTTAAGTCAATCGCATTTCTAGAGTAATCAATCCCACATTGAACCCACTTAAATTGAACCCACTTAAAATGACATACACTAAGATAAAACCTTGCATATTTCCTATATTTTGATTGATTCCAGTAAATTTTAATAAACTTGATTTGGATGCAACAGATGCTATGTTTATACCGTAGAGTCTTTCATTGATTAACTTTGGGTGTTGCATTTATCACTTTGTGAGTGGGGTCTTGTAACTCGAAACAAACACATGGAGGAAATGTTTTCTTTGTATGCGTCATGGAATAATAATACACTAATACTACTATACTTTTCATGTGTATAGTAAACCAACAATGTATAATAGTCATATATGTGTTATGGGATTAATCCAAAATATCTAAAAACTTATTACATTTGCATATGTATACCCAGTGAAGTTAATTCAGCTTTACATAATATTACTCGTTATATTAATTTTTTTTTCAAGTTGAATATGTAAGAATAGGAAAATATAGCAAAAGTCACAATAGGTCTTGAAAATATTTTTTTGACCATTTAGTTGTATTAATTGTCTATAACCCCATACACAAAATCCAATTAAGGTGTAAATATTTCATGTACTTCAATTCGGTACTAAACCTTTCACAATATCAATCTACTTTTTTCAAACTGTAAAAAAAAATTACCTTCATGGAACTCAAGAGCTTTCTACATGAAATCTTCAAATTGCACTTTTCAATAAAATTTAATGAAATAGCTGAATTTTTCAGTAAATGTATATGACTCAAGTGAACGACTTTGAAAGAATTAGAATTCCATTACATCCCATATGTAAAATTTAGGGCAAGTAGTACAATCTTCCCTTTTTATGCAAGTGGAACTTAGAAGCCACCTTACAAAGTCAAAAAAAAATGCCGAATTGAAAAAGGAATAGAGGGACCTACACTAAATTCCGCGTAAAAGGCAGCATGATCCATTAAATGATTCGCCTCTATTAATGTCAACTCTATTTAATTATCACGGTATCTATGACATAAATAATTAAAGTTTTTTTGTCAAGAAGCATGGCAAACATGGATATAAAACCCCTTGGTCAATTGCTTCTATGTATGAAAAGGCTAGTGCTCTCATAGTCTTGTTAGAGTGCATCCAGGTACAAAATGCCTCCAAAAATGGCCATGTTCTTACTTGTTTTTCATCTCATTGGCCTTCCTATTTTTGCCGCAGACCCTGACCCCGTTCAAGACTACTGCATACCAAACCCTAAACTCGGTACCGGCCGGACCAACAGATTCTCAGTCCTCCCGTGCAAGAACTCCTCCGAAGTCACCACTGATGACTTCGTCTTCTCAGGCATGAAAAACTTCACAGCCAACTTCTCTGAAACCGGACTTGCTGCCCTTTCTGTGAACCCCACGCTGTTTCCGGGGCTTAACACGCTAGGCATGTCATTCACGAGAGCCGACCTAAGAGTTGGCGGCATCAACCCGCCGCATTTCCACCCTAGGGCCACCGAGATTGCGTATTTGGTGCGGGGGAGCGTGTACTCTGGGTTTGTCGACTCGGCGAACCAGGTTTTTGCTAGGGTCATTGAGGCAGGCGAGGTGATGGTGTATCCTAGGGGTCTAGTGCACTTCCAAATGAACGTTGGTGACAAGCCGGCTACCATTTTTGGGAGCTTCAATAGCCAGAATGCTGGAGTGCAGAAAATTCCAGCAACTATCTTTGGATCCGGCATAAACAGTGAGCTTCTTGAGAAGGCATTCGGGTTGAGCCCCAGACAGATAGGGCAGATGAGAAGAAAGCTTGACCCCAAAACCACAAGGTAATTGATGTACCCAGTGATGGACGATACAGTTTGTATGATCTGTTTCAGGCTATTATTTACTTCTGATATGCATATGATATATTGGATGGTTTATCATCGTTGTTTAAGAAAAATATGTCCACAGGGGAATTCTTTACTATTTATAGTTGGTTATTTAATATAAAGACATTTACAATACCTTTATGCGATCAATTTTCACTTTAGAAACCCACTTGAGATATATGATTGCAACTATTAGGGAAAACAATCAATCCTAAGTCTATTATTTATATGTCAATTCAGTTTCAAATTTTTCAATTTTATCAATTTAATTATAAACATTTGTACGAAATTCTAATGCAATCTTTTAAATTAATTTTCACTAGAAATAGCTAACATGGCGACCCAATCACCATCGCCCATCTTAAGTGGTACACCACCACATCGGCGACTTCCGGAGAAAATTGGTTGGAAAAATTATATTAGAATTTGGTGTTAAGGTTTAGGTATATAAAGGTAAAATTGGAAAACTTAGGACTGAATTAACATCCATACAATAGATTTAGTATTTTTTAGACAATTTCCCTGCAGTTGCTATGAAGCACTTATGCGATTATCGTGTTAATTAGTCTAGCTGGGCAGGTTAGATGTAATCCCGCGACAACAGTAGATCACGGAAGTAGCCAGACGAAAGAAAACACGTTGATCCAACAACATGCTAAGTCCAACTAATTGTTTTGAATAAAATAACAATTCAACATGCAGTGTCCGAGATCTGACCACACTTGCAGCTGATATCATACGCTCTGTAAAGACTCTCTTTGATGCCTTAGATCCAGATCTGCTGTCGCTACAGTAAGCCATTCAGACAATGAACAGAGAGTTTGAACTGTCACTGTGGCAAGTTCGGCTTGCTCAGCCGGAAACTCCATCGCTTTCCTTATTACAATGAACTAGTTAGAAGAAAATTCTACTTTCAAAGACTGTTAACCGTGCAATGGCAACTACCTACGTTAAAATTCAATTGACTATGTGACAAACTACAAGAACCCTTAGCATTGAATTGAAACAATAATCCCAACAGATAATGAATACCAGAAAAGTATGAAGGCCCATTTGATATTCGTGGTTCATGCACTTTGATTTTTTTTTTTTACGAAAGACTTGAATCTTTCACAAGATATATGAATATCGATACATAGATTCAAACAAGATTTTTTTCTTAAATTTTGAAATATGAATGATATTTTAAATTCTGATGCAACTTCTATTTTTGATAACTCTTAAGCAAATGGGCCTAACCTAAGCGACCTAGATAGACAAAAATCATCGCCGAGAAACCATCACCGTGGTTGGTCAAGTAGCGTAGAACTTACTTCCAAGTGATTTGAGCCCCTCAATCACGAGTTTGAAAACTCTTCAACCACTCCTCGGCCTTAAGAAGCCTTGATCCGTCTGCCGTATGATTAGGTTGTGTCGTGACATCTAATAATTCCTGCTCTAATCCCACTAACAATGTGGTGCAATGATGGCGATGACTCAAATTTAACATTCTATCGTACGTGTTGAACTTCTTTAGTATCGCTCGGCGGTCGGCAAATGCCAATTGCCCTGTTCTACTCTTTCAAGAAGAGAGACAGCGTACCCAGGAAAGAGATCATGCTCCATCAGCCAAAAGAAAAGGTATTATGTGACCATAAGCAACATGTGATGGCCCACAGATGGAATTCCATCATAATTTTCATTGAGCATGCGTGCTGCAGAAGTAGGAAAAAAGGCAAGTACCAGACCATATCAGCTCATGCCACTGGCTAGGCGGCTAGGATATTGTATTTACACAAATGAAGAAAAGTTTGGTTGCCGTCTTGATGCGGTAACGGCTTTTACTTTAGAACTCTTATCACATATGGGGTGCTGCCTATTACAGTGTCTAGTTACAGTAATAACTATTATATAGGCCATCCCGGATAACAGTTGTTATAGCTTGGCTATATTAGCTATGCCCAAAATACCTGTCTTTGTTTTTCCAATCGCTCTATTGGTGTTAGATGATTGGTGATCACTAAAATACAATTAAATATAACTAAATTCAGTCATAGTACTTCTATAATGATTAAATTTAAATCATAATCAAGAGTTGATTGTTAAATGATAGATAACAATTCACAGATTAAATTGTAATATCTCGATAATACATATGGGGTATGACACTCAGGATTGGCTATAAGAGTAATAATTACATAATATAATACTTGAATATAAGAACATCTTATATGCTAAAATTTTAAATTATAATCAGAAATATATTATTAAAATATTAATAGATATTTGATAAAATTAATTATTTATATACTCATAAATTACAATTGACTATTAAGGTCATGATTATAATATTCCCTCTAATTCTGATTATAAAGATATTTTGGGAATCCTGATATTTTGCCCCTTATTAAATAAGTCTCTCATGAAACCAAAATTTATAATAGATATTACAAGACTTAACAAATTACCGCCATCAAACGGGCTGTCTCAGTAACCCTAATATGGCAGCTCAAAAAATGAATGGCCAATGCCGACGGTTCGTTCCTGCTAGCTTTCGAGGCCAACTCTGCATCCGATTCCAGGCCACTAATTTTGCACCAGCTCCTCTCTGCTTGTCTAGGACTTGGTCTTTCAAGGTTTTTGTAGTTCAAGTTTTAAAAGTAATAACTTAGTTAGCTCGGAATCTATTCTAACTTAGAAATACAAAATACTAAAATTCACCTCAGAAGCTGACCAAGGCATTGAGATTTCTGAACTTCTACTGGGCATTATAATGGCTACTGCTTATTACCTGAAAGTTCAAGGTCAATTGATAGAGGGGCCTCCTCAGGAAAGGTGACCCCATACTCAAATTTCCTGATCAGACTAACTCGAGGATTGGGAATTGTAAAAGGAGCAATCGAGAAGGAAGTTCAAGGTAGGAAGAGTCAACTGGCCAGGGGGGAAAATAATGTTAACAGGGGACCATATAACCATTCTATGCGAGTAGAAGAATAAAATCAACTCAATAAATTGGGAACTTAAATCTTGCACTCCCTGCTTTCCAATGTAAAAGTGCTATTCTTGTTTGCTTTCAGAACACACATTCAAAATAATGCCCCAAATGTGACGAGCAATCTCAAGAAAATTACACCAATTAGCTTGATTTGACCTGGCAACTCCAAAGATAAGAAGGGAAAAAAAGAAGATCGCAAACTAGATACCGCTTACAACTCTGGTTCAAATCATTCATTCAAGAACAATAAACAAAACTAAGGGTCTACAAGTCAAGCAAGCTATTCGGCAGTTTCTCCGAGTAAAAGTACCTTCGTAATAACATCGGACATCCCATCAGCATAAGGGAATGCGTGTCCATATTCAGGTAGCTCGTGATATTGAATCCATGGGAGTTGCTGGGAGATGAAGCGCTGCATCGTGACAGGCACCAACAAATCATCATCCCCTTGCCACACATGGATAGTACCTTCATTGTTACGGAACGGGCTTTCTAGATCCATGGGAGTAAATTCCCAACTACCAAATGCAATCATCAAGTCACGGTGGAGGGACTCAAACTCTCCTTGTTGTCTTACCTCAAACTGTAATTGCTGTCTTACCTCAGCCTAAAAAGAAATCAAATAAAGATATAATTACACTAGGCAATAAGGGGACCAATTGAAATTAAGGAGAGGAGAGATAAGTCACACAGATAGAAGTGATAACAGTAAGATAAATTATGTCCACCCAATTCCAAGCAAATTGCAGAGATAAGTAGCTTGCAAAACAAATTTTATATTTTCCAGGGAAATCATCTGAAAAAAAAAGAAAAAATTTATGAAAGACAATATTGTCACTCTCCATCAAGCCGGGTGCTTTATAGTAAACTGGGACGACTTCTAAGGAGCTAATAGATATTGGCCGATGCCAAGGACGAAGATCATTCTTCAGCCTAAAACAATGGGCATGTCTCCCTAAACTGCACCGCTTCTTAACAGACTTTTAGCTATGAACTTCTTACTCCTTCAACCACGCCAAGAACATTAAACAGCATTCAACAAAAGAATTTGAAAAGGTGTCCCTCAACAATACCAGTTTCATAAATTGAACTTTTAGTAATATTATCCAAATTACGGTTACAAAGGCTGAAATGGATATTCCAACCAAGATTTCCAAACATGTAGATGCTCATTGTTGACACTCCTGCTTTCACTTGTGTTACAGGTCATCGTTTGCTCATTTTTCCAATTAATTGCTCAGAAAAATGAAAATATTTTGTCTTCTAATAAGAAATCAAAGTAATAATAAGTAGGCTATACATACCGGAGTTTCTCTTATATATTGGGCAAATATTTTCTTGTCTGAGGAAGAGTAAACATCAATACTCTCAATTACAACACTGGAAGGAGGGAACAATTTCTGGGTGTTCCACCAATGGGTAAGCCAGGAAGTGTAGTGAGCAACACGAAGTGCCCATTGATCCCTCTGGAGCATTTGGTTATATGCTTCAGTAGACACATTTGCTGGAAAACCGGGCCACCAGTAGTTGATAACTGGAGCTAGTAGTGCTGCTCCTGCTAGCCTGCGGCATCAAAGATCTCCCTCGTATTGGTAGACAAAAGACAAACAAATACAGAATGCACTAACATGCAGACCAAAAATCTTGCTTCTGTTTACACAAATATATGCTTGAGAAACTCTTTATGGTTACCGCAAATTACACTTGATCTCCAGATTCCAAGACAAGAAGATGGGCCAGGAATTATTCTCAGACAGGGTAATACGTATCATCTATTTGACTCTGCATCCCTCACAATTACTATTACAATATGCATCCACCCAGATAAACTCATTGCAGTGATAGTACCTGTGAGGAATGTACTTGATGCAGCTCCACACAATCTGGCCACCTATGGAATAGCCAACGACATAGAATTTTGAGCCAAGTCCCAGCTGATCAGCAAGTTCTTCTATGTCTAAGGCAATGCTTTTCATAGTTCGTTTTGGATCAGGATCGCTCTGTCCATAGCCAGGTCGATCAAAGGACACAACGTAGACCCCTAGATCATCAATGATTTTCTGGATGAGAACACCAATTGCAATGGATTAATGAATAGTAGAATCAAAGATATTGCATTTGAGGATGTAAGACATGTTCCACATCAAACAAAGTGTTTAAGCACCTGAGAAAAAGTACTTGCGACAACAGCATCAAGCCTACAAGAATCAAAACCGTGCACATAAACAATTTTAAACTTTGCAATATCTTTTGGAGCACCATGCTCCTTATATGCCAAGTGCCTGCCATCTCTAAGCTTTATTCTTGGTGCTGTAACAGGAGGCCCACCAGGAGAGCCAGGTATTTTAGGTTGAGGAGGTTGGATAGCTTGATAAGCCCAGGCAAGGATTCCAATGAATGAAACCAGAAGTAGTTTCTGAAAGATTCCTGAGATGGTGTAAGCATATAACCACTAAACAGTATTAGCAACTATATAGAGCAGATGGGATACGAATTAAACAATCTGGAAAGACGCATGAATTCCATTAAGCAAATCTATACCAACATGTCTAATATAAGTTACCATCAAATTTTTGTCAGGCATCATAATCATTCTTAGTAGCCTTTTAAAAGAGAGGATTACATGAAAAGTAAAAGTCAATATCCTGAAGCTAACCCTAAGTGGAGTTTTCACTTTGCCAATGTAATTGTTATTTGGTCAAGAGCATGTGACTTTCATACCATGATATACATGGATCCTATCATGGAAGTGTCACTATAACTTTGAATCTGGAAGATAAATCGGTCAAAACTTATATTCTCACATGAATAAGATACAAATTGGCAGAGTGAAACGCTACTCTAGGTGTTTCACAGCAGACATTGATAGTCTCAAATAGTCAAAAGCTCAAATCAACCATAATTACCTAAAATCAACAAGAAGTATGTATGTTAGCAAATACTTAAGGTGTCCTTCCCAGCAAAATTTACATGTACAAAGCCCAAGATTTTCTACAAGCCAGTAGCAAACTGATCGCCGAAACACTACATCTGGGATGCTGTAGACCTTGTGACCTCTGTTCAATCAGCATTCGAGGTGTTCAAGTTCAAACTCCTAAATTACGGCCCGAAAAAGAAAATCTCCCCACATCAGACACAACCCAAGAAAATCAACGGAAAGTACTTCGAGTCAAACTTCTCGAAACGCCAGAAACAACAGAGCGACAAGGCATCGAAGTGAAGATCACGAAAGGGGGATCGAAGAGAGCTGAAACTTTATCGGCGAAGAAAGGAGGGAGACGCAACAACACCTGAAGGGAGACGAAAGGAGCTGGGCTTGGATTTCCGAGTGTGAGCTCTCGCCGCGGCTGCCGAGATCTTCCTGCCCGTCGCTCCCGCCATAACTTTTCTTTTGATTGCTCGAAGAGAAAGAGAAGGAGAGTTTCGGAAGCTGTGCGACCGTCTCAAAAGCTAAAAGATTCGAGCTTGAGATCTGAGGATGGATGCGAACAGGCAAGAACAAGAGGTGCTTGGCGAACGAACCAAGAGCTTTCTGAAATCAAATTAGTCAAAGGATGCCTTTTCCGACGGAAAACATGGCTTAACCACATCCCAGACAGATTCCGGCGAGTCAAACCGGAGTTAAACTGATTAATAAGGTCGGATTTTGGAATAAATAAAGAAATAACATCGACGAAGTAGATGTTCACTGCGATAATGTCTTGTCAGAAACAAATTGGGGATTCTTTCATCTGGACCATTTTTTCTAATCGATGTAACTAATTTTTCGAATCTTTGATTTTGTATGAAAAAAACAAACCTTTGTATATAGAAAGAACTCAAAATACAGTCGAGTTCGAAAAGAAAAAAACACAAGCTTTTAGAAGGAAGAAATTTTGATACGATCTCTCAAATGTCTCAAAAAAGAAAATATGACAATTTTCTTTGAAAAAACTTTTAATGTGACTTTTCAAATTTCTTCCTCAAAAACACAAATTTTTATCATCGGGTAATTTTGATGCCACATTGACACTCATGGAGGGAAAAAAGAACCAATATTGCAGCCTTATTTTTCATATTCAGTAAAAACATACATCCATTTTATTAAAGATGTGTGCATGCATTCCAAATCAATCCTATGGTGATCTTCATGGACTAGGACTCTACATGCATGCTTCTTAGTTTCAAAAGGTTTTTGAAACAATGGATATATAAGAACTAAACAGCTAAAGTGTTTTCTCACATTGTTTTCAATTCCAATTTTTACTTGAGCACATCACGTATTTGTGGTGGCCGGATTGACCTTCCGACGAATTTTGAGGAATTGAAACTTTAACATGGTGTCTGATTCCGAAAGTTTTCAAGACCGAAAAGACTCAAGGATTAAAAGATTAGGTTTCTAAATGGCTTTTGAGATTGTTTTCAAAATAATTTTCAAATGTTCATGTATAAACTTTGAATCATCTCACCTAATCATTTTTGCAAAACGACCCAAAGAACAGTGCTTCAAAACAGTAAATGTAGTCTTGTTCCAATGAAAACATCTTGCATATGAATTTGCTCGTCCATTTCTCCTATAGATAGGTGAAAACGATAGGACATGAGCAGGTTCTTAAAAGATAGGAGATCTACCATTGGGTGAGAGACCCCATAATATCACCTCCTATATTTCTTCTCTCAATCAGGGAAGAAAAAATTGATTGGGAACTAGAAGACTTTTTGGTGGTGAAGGTAAACCCTACATCAGAATTTCGATTCTGGCTACCACCAAGTAGAGAATGTGTAGTAGCATTTCGCATTTAGAGTGAAAAGGGTGGGTGAAAAGCCCACTGCTTGGTAGGCTACCCTTTGGGCAAGTCTTGTAATTGATTGCCTGTCAAGTACCCTCAGTTACAAGACTTGCCCAAAGGATAGTGCTTCAAAACAATAAATTTAGTCTTGTTCCAATGAAAACATCTTGCAAATGAACTAACTTGCTTGTCCATTTCCCTTGTAGATAGGTGAAAATGGCTGATAACACATATAATCAAGATGGTTGAAAACAATAGACATGTCGAAAAGACTATATCTCATCGCCAATGATCAAAGGGAGTACACAACTCCTAAACTCTTAATTGGCTCGAAAATGTGAATTAAACAACATCTCTTTCCAATTGGAGGATTGACTAGGACCGAGGAACCTATCCCTTCCAATGACAATATTGTAATCCTCAATTGTAGAGGTAAATTCATTTTGACCAAACATACATGTCAACGTCTTGGAATTTCAAAATTGGGATAATGCCTTGATCATCGCAATGCGTAGCTCCACATATAATGGCAATGGAAGGTATCCAACACTCTTCAAGGCATATTCTTTACACTTTGGCTCGAGACGCTCCCTCATGCTTACGAGGGTCTTTGGTACAGGAATGATTCGGAGCTTAGACATACTCATTTTAGTCTAAACCTAAAGAAGGGTATTATGATTACTCACCAATTGTTACAAAAGGAATTGAGAACATGGAAATTTAAATTGCATACTTGAAGGACGATAACAAAAGATTGGAACGATACTTACAAATCAACCAAGACACGTCGCATGAGGACTAGTAAGGTTCGGCACCTAAAGGGTGAGATTCTAAAGGCTTAAGACTCCCATCTTGATTAGGTAAAAAAAGTCTATTAACATCATTTGGTACCCTTTTTAGTATCCAAGACGAGTGGGATTAAGTAATGGATTACCACGAGTGTTGGCTCACACGGGTTCCATCATCAACCTCCTAAAGGTTTCCTTGATGCAATTCGAGGTTTTAAACCACAGGGTGTGTGCGCATTGAGTTGTGCTAAAGGGAATAAGGCATGCGTTTGAAAGTAAATCAACTAAAACTTCAATATAATCCCTCATTCATTCATACAACCAAACTCTACATATAACATAAAAGGTTTGCAATCACGCCACCCCTAGGGTAAGAATAGCAGGCTTACTTGAGTGCTATGTTGAAGTAAAATCGATCATTTGGGTACCACTTTTGACAAATCATCATATTTGGATTTTTTTATTAATTTTCCACTCCGACATGGATTTTTAAAAAATTTTAAAATTTTTATTAATTGTCCATATTAGCGCTAGCGACACCATGTAGGACGACTAGCTTCTATTTTGGATTTTTCGGCGAGACAAATCGCCAATGGCACTTTAGTGATCAAATTTTCAAATTTATAGCCCTCAAATGAATGTAACATGAAAGTTATGGCACTCATGATATACTTAATGTTTATACATGTGTCCGTTGAATGAGTGATTATTTAAATATTTGGGAAAATTATTAATTTAGTCTTATACAAATAGTATGGATATCAATCCAATTTTAACTTTCCAATTTTGTCAATATAATCCTACACTTGCGCAATATTTAAAGGTAGTCTTTCCCTGCCAATTGTCATTGCATATTACGGCATGGCAACAAATTGCCCATGTTAGCATGACACTTAGGACAATCGACAATGACTAGACACCATATTAGCGATTTTTTATGGCAATTAGCAAGAAAAACTTTATTAAAATATGGCCCAAAAGTTTAGGACTACATTGACAAAATTGAAAAGTATGGCTAATTAAGTGAAATAATTAGTTGTTGACAAGAAAATTCTAACAATTGTAATTGCATTATAAGACAATTCAATCAAACATTTGGCAAATGCATTTTTTTTTGTCAATTCTAAATGCATTAGAATTTCCAAATAAAGAGAAGAAACAAAGGTAGGAAATAATTTCAATCTATAAGAAATATTGTAGTCAATTTAGGGTAAAAGGGGGCATCGTAAATAAAAAAATTAATGGAAAAAGCACTCCTTGTTGGATGATTGACGTCCGCATTAAATTTTCCGATGAGGCAATTCGCCGATGGCATGATTTTGCAAATTTGTGGCATTCAAGTGAGCGAAAAAAAAATTATGGCATTCAAGTAAGTGTCATATAAAAGTTATGTCACTTCTAGTATACTTATCCCCACCACCCCTTATAACTCCTACCTACAAAACCATATAACACATGTTAGTAGATTAACCTCTTTTTCCATGCAACTTTGACATGTAGTTGATCTACAAAAGGTATATCAAGTTAGATAACAACCAACTAGTTTATTATGGCTTTAAGTCCACTTAGGCTTGTAACCAAGTCTACAACGAAGTTGTAAATTCTGTCGTGACCGGTCTAACAAGGGCCACCCTCGGGCAAACGGGCTTAGATGTAATTGTTATGAGACAGTTCAAGTGGTTCATATAAACAACGATCTTGGATGGACCATCATTTGATAACACCGCAAATGGGCTATCAATCATAAACACGAGCTCTCTAAGGCCTATACCTCTCATAATATGTATTTGATTTTAGAGTTCTTTTAAACACCATACATAATTTTTAGGAGTCACCACTAACTTCATTTTTGAGAGTCGGCTGTGAGAGAATTTTCTCGATTTCTATGAAACCAAAGACTGTTGGGTTTGGGGACTTAGATTATATTAATGTTTCTATTAATGCCCTTTCGATACCTAACTTGTCGGAATGTTATCAAAATGGTCATGCATTTGTTAATTATCATTTTCTTGGTAAGGAGATAGAAAATCCACTAAGCGCTCATGCAACATGCTTGTAGGTAGGTTCGTTTAGAGTTTAGGTTAATTCCTATCCAAATCTAAAAAAATAGTAAATACACAATGTATTGAAGTACGGTGCGGGAATGAAATTGAAAGACGTTTGACCAAAAATTTTTTTTTGAAAGACAAGCTACTCTAAGCACAACAAAAGAAAACCTGCAACTCGTTGGGTATTTATTACAAGTTTGAATTAAAAACCCGGAACATGGTCGGATATCAAATGGTACACAACATCAGACCGGATTAGACATCGGTCATTGGCTTCCAACATCGTGGCTTGTGGCCGCCCCCTCCTTCATGGACCGTCTCATGGGTGTCAGTTTTATATTTAATCCATTCATTTCCAAACAAATAATATGTAAGCAAACAATCAAGACAAAGCAAAATCCCTCATTCATTAACCAATGAATTGGCCTCAAGATCAACCTTTGCATTCATCCATTTTGATTATTCCAACCCACTATTGACTAGGATTGATTGATTAATGGTTAATGATAATCGGCCACCATTTACATTCACAAAAACAATGATTAATATCAATTAACTCTAATTTGGTTATAATCAAACCCAATAGACTACCCAATCGAGCATGCATCGTGAGCCTAAGCATTTATCTAACAAAGGCATGCATAAGCACTAAATGAAACCTGCATGCAGGTCAAATGGTACATTTGGTTCAACTTTGTAAATGAGTTTTGAATATAATGCAAATATTGAAAGCCATGACTATTTGGGAAAATACAAATTGTGTTTGGTAAAAAACTCTTTGAAAATGAACTTTGAGTTCAAGGTGTATTTGGCAAAACAACTTCTACAATGGGCTTTAGATCTTTTTTTTCTAAAAGGGTCTGGCAAGGGGTTTTGTCCCCCCCTTTTTAAAAAAAATACATAGCAAGGACAAAATTGAAAATTTGAAGAATTGATAAAGGTAGTTTTGGAAGAAAAAATTAGTTTCAACCTTCCAATACTAGTTTTCACTTTAAAGCTCATTCAAAATGGTTGATATGTGCGTTTGGTTTAGCATTTTGAAAGCCCATTAAGGAAATGCAAAACGGTTTAACCTATAAGGTTTTTGGCAAATGCAAAGGGCATTTGGTAAACTACACTTTGAAAAGTAACTATGAGATAATTGTCGTTTGGTAAAAAACACATTTGAAAAGGTGATTAATATTAGTTTTTTAATTTTTATTTGTTTAAAATTGAAAAAAGATAATATATCTAACTTTTTAAATATTAATTTTAACAATAATGTTAAAAAAATCAAATATGTATAATTGTTTTAAACAAAAAAAAGAAAGATCAAACCCTTTGCCGATTCGGCGAAGAGCTATAGCCGCCGACGAGCCAGATCTAGCGCCGGCAGCCGTTGGTCGAGATCGCCCAAAGCTAGGCGACCTTCGACATATTAGGCTTTTAACATTGTTAATGCTGGCTTTCACTTAAAAACTACAAAATTATTACCAAATGGTCCAATTTTCCCCGAGGGGCTTTGGAGGCTAAAAGCCCCTTGGAAATGCAGAACCAAATGCATCTAGCGCTAAATAGTACATTCTCCCAAGGGTTTTAGAGACCAAAAGCCCCATGGGAAAACTAAACCAAGTGTACCCAAAGGACTTTGATTCACAATCAATTGAGTAAAGGAAAGTACGCCATGATGGGTCACTTATTTAATTATTACTAAAATTCGGGCTGATTATAGATGCAATCAATTAAATGACCAAACAACCTTCAATTTGAATGATAGAAAGCTTGAGGAATTCCCTGTAAAAGTCATGAAGACCATTTTTCTTAATTCAGGTCCTATCGACCCGAAATTGGAGATTTATACTAGATCCTTTGTTATGAAGGCCAAACTGAACTTATCCAAGATTATGCACTTAAGGCCATTCTAATATTGCATTTTAGTCCTCAAATTTTATAGTTGCTATTTCAGACTCTAATGGACAACATTTCAGTTTTGGGATTTTGCGATGAAGGACTCAAATTTAGTTGAATTTGTAAAACAAAGTTGATCAATTTTGAACACGAAAATACGATGCATTTTATGGAAACTCACTGAATTTCAAGTTAAAAAAATAAAAAAACAGGCGAACTTGAACTGAAAGGAGACCGAATGATACTGACAAACAATTTCTTCTTCAATTTTCCATATTTCTCGCTTTTATTGCATATCTTATTACATATGCGAATGCAAAGCAAACTGAGCAACTCTTGTATGCTAGAAGGCACACTCAAGAGAACTGAACATGGTTGAGCAATCCGCCTTGGCACTTCAACATCGAGGCTGAAGATTCATAAGGCATCATAACTATTATTACATAGCTATAGGTGAGCACCATGCATGTGATGATGATTCGCATGAGCACCTTCATAAGCTAGTAGTGAAACCTACTCCCACTGCCTATGAGTATTATCAAGACGGCCAGGGATGAAAGAAATCCGACGGTGTTAACCAACAAGAACTGCGAGTAGTCTACCCCATTATTACCAGCCACAATTGATATTGGAGGGTTGAGACCCACTTGGAAAGACACCATCGCCGTCACACCTACTACAACCACCAGCGCAAACCCATTCCTCTTGAGCCAACTATCCTGCTCATCAAAAGGTTCATCTTCATAACTTTCTTTCCACTGCATAGGTAATCCACTCTCTACTAAAAGGTGATATTGTTGAGGATGCTCCACATCGGTTGTGGGGGGAGATTGTTGAGGATATCCCATATCAGTTGTGGAAGAGGCAAGTGCGGCAACTGATTAGTTTATAAGTGTAAGGGAAAGCTTCATCTCTTAAGCTAACTTTTGGAGTGAGAGAGGCCGAAGACCACCTAACACTAGTATTAGAGCCCAGGTTTGCCAACAAGTCTAGACCCAAAAAGAGTCACATGGGAGAGTTACAGGTTGTTGCGTCTCCAACCTAGGCTTGATATGTGAGGGGGATTGTTAAGGATGCCAACAAGTTTAAACCCAACAATCACATGGGAGAGTTATGGGTCGTCGTGCCTTCAACCCAAGCCCAATGTGTGAGGAGGGAGATTATATCTCCAACCCAAGCTCGATATGTGAGGGGGATTGTTAAGGATGCCAACAAGTCTAAACTCAAGAGTCACACGGGAAAGTTACAGGTCGTCGTGCTTTCGACCCAAGCCCGATGTATGAGAGGAGGAGAGATTATGATATGTCATATGGAGAAATATGGTTTCTCACTATTTTTGAAGTTGTAGCTGATGTAGCTAGTATTAACACCTAGAGGGGGGGTGAATAGGTGTAGAGGAAGTTTACGCGCAAGTAATATCGATATATTGCAATCAACAAATGGAAATTAAATAGAGAGAGTAGAGAAGATTGCAAACACAGTTATAGTGGTTCGGCTTTTGACAAGCTTACGTCCACTCTCCAAGCGATCAGCCAATAGGCTGGATTTCACTATGTGATCAAAGGTGATTACACACTCTTGAGTGTTAGCACTTGGTGATGATATATCTCACAAAGTCACTCTTTTTGGTAATTCACTAGAATCACTTAATTACGCTCTTTTTTAGACAACTAGTGAAGACTTGAATCATCCTTGAAATATATTTATCATCTCTAGTCTCCTAGGTCTCATCCTATCCTTATATACTCTCCAAGCCACACTCGACCGTTGGCTCTTTCCGTGAAAGATTAGTCTTCCCTTTCCTTTCTTGGACAGACTTCATAAGGTAAGTCTTTTTGACAGTTGGAGGTAGATTGGATCCCCTTGGATTCTGCTCGCCCATATAATCAGAATCCGGGCTTCCATAAGTGTTTCATCCTTCTTTGGAAGTTGTCTTGAAGATTGATCTTGTTGATCAATATAAATATGGTAAGTGAAAATCATATGACCGTTGGTGATCTGATCCTGTAGTTCCATTTTGAATCTGACAGACTCAAGTTCTCCGTCTGGTACGGTCAGACTCAGAATTTGTGTCTACTCGGGTTTTCCGTCTGGTATGGTCAGACTCAAAATTTGTGTCTGGTACGGACAGACTCAAAATCTCGATGCAGTACGGTCGGACTAAAAATCTCGATGCCCTCGGGTCTTCCGTCCGCTTCATCCAAACTCGAAACTTTCCATCATCCGCATAGTGGCTTGTGCGTCTTTCACTAAGTTACTCAATAAACACGTTAGTAGCCTTTTGATTTATTTTGTCATCTTCAAAACATCATAAGGGATTTCCCTAACAGTAGCCACAAAAAGATGCAGTAACAAGAGAAAAAGAGAAAGCAGAAAATTTGGGAGTTTGGGGCAAAATTCTGATTTATATCAAAATGACATCGGAGATTGATTCATGGTTCGATTGAGCTGAAATTTTGTCTATGTGTTTGTGATGCAATCTTCTCGAATCTGAACGGTTTGATTTTCATTTGAGGCTCCTTACATCAGGTTTTTTGTAGATTGATCAAAACCTGCATTTTTTGTCAAATTTTTCCTTGATCTCTTGTGAAATTTATGCGTATCGCCAAGAATTATATTCTTGAGGTCTTTGTAGCTATGTGCCTCTAGTATTTAATAGAGAAAAATATTGTTCACCTAATTTTGTTGATAGTGAATATTTTTGGGTGGACTCCGATTCCGTGGTTTTTAATCTTCTCACACCGAGGAGGTTTTCCACATAAAAAAATCGTCTTATGTTCGCGTGCTTGATATTTATTTTACTCTACTATATTGGCTCGTATTAGGTTTACACAAGAGAGTAGATTATTTTATTCCGTTGCGTTAATTAGATATTGATCGAGTTGTTACTATTCTCCTATCAGAGTGGTATTGCAGTTTCAGGTTATTGCTTGATTTTTCTGCCTTGTGTTAAACAATGGAAACGAATACGAGTATAATGGTTATACTAAATGGCTCGAATTATCATATTTAGAAAGGAAAGATGGAAGACCCTTTATATGTGAAAGATTTTTATTTGCTCGTATTTACTGAAGAGAAGCTGGCGAATAAAACTGATGCTGAACGGTCTATATTTCATCGTTAAATGTGTGGTTATATTAGGTAGTGGGTGGATGATAATGTTTTGAACCATATTATTGAGAAGACACATGCACGCAGTTTATGGGATAAGCTCGAATAGTTATATGCTCAAAAGATTGGGAATAATAAGTTATTATTGATAAAACAGATGATAGCTCTAAGATATCAAGATGGTATTTGTTTGACTGATCATTTAAATTCTTTTCAAGTAATTATAAATCAGTTCACTATGATAAGAATCAAGTTTGATAATGAGATACAGGCACTTTGGTTGCTTGGTACTTTGTCGGACTCATGAGAGATGTTCCGAAAGTTTTTGTCTAATTATGTCCCGGATGGTACGATTACCATGGATTTGGCCAAAAGTAGTATTTTGAATGAAGAAATGAAAAGGAAGACACATGGATCATCCTCTTCACATTGTGATGCATTGGTTGTTGAGAAAAGGGAAAGAAGTAAGTCTCGAGGTCTGAGAAATAAAGATAAAAACCGAGATAAAAACAGAAGTAAGTATAATAAATTTGCTAATGTTAAGTGTCATTATTGTCATCAGAAGAGACATATTCAAAGGTTTTGCCACCAATTCAAAAAGGAGAAACGAAAAGAGAAAGTTAAAGAGAAGAAAAGTGATAATGACAATTATGACAATCGTGTTGCTACATTTAAAGAAGACATTTTCATTATTTTGTATGGTGATACGGTGAATTTTGTATCTTATGAGGCTAGTTGGGTAATTGATATTGGTGCATATATTTATGCTACATCTCATAGGGATTTCTTTACGTTATACAGGTCAGATGACTTCAGATCTGTAAAGATGAGAAACAATGGGCTGACTCAAGTTGTAGGCATCAGTGATGTGTACCTAGAAACTAGCAATGGCATGAGGTTAGTATTGAATAATGTTAAACATATACTTGATATCTGCTTGAAATTGATTTCCACAAGCAAGTTGGATGAGGAGTATTGCAGCACCTTTAGTGATGGTCGATAGAAGTTCACCAAAGGTTCTCTTGTTGTGGCTAGAGGTGAAAAATATTCTTCATTGTACATTGTCCACAAATAAAATTAATACAGTAGACAACGAAGATATAGTTGAGTTATGACATAAGAGGCTTAGTCACATTAGTGAAAAGGGTTTGTCAATATTGATCAAGAAGAAGCTCCTTTTAGAAATGAAAAGTTCGGCACTAAAAAAGTGTGCTCATTGTTTAGCAGAAAAACATAATAGAGTTGTATTTAAAAGCTCCCCTCCTTCAAGAAAGTTAGATATACTTGATTTAGTGCATTTTGATATTTGTGGTCCTATGAAAATAAAATCATTTGGTGGCTCTCTTTTGTTACTTTCATAAATGATTTTTCAATGAAAACTTGGATTTATACCTTGAAAAAGTATTAGATGCTTTTAAGCAATTTCAATCTTCAGTTGAGAGACAGACTAGAAAGAAATTAAACTTGTTTCAAATTCCAATTAAGGGCCTGAAATGCCCTCATTTTCTCAAAAAAGGGCTCAGAGTGGACATGGTTTCAAATAAGGGCCTAAAGTGCCCAACCTTGTTTCAATTAAGGGCCTAAGCTCACCGGCCGGCGATAACTGATATTTCCGGTGACCGGAACAAGGACATTTTGTCCAAAAAAATTTTGAATTAAAAAAACCAAAAATCTAAAATTAAAAATCTGGAAAGTCAGATTCTTCTTCTTCTCTCCACGATCTTTTCTTCTGCTCCCAAGGTTCATCAACAAACCTCAAAAAATAGAAACGCTTGAACGGCAAAGTGTCACCGGAGCAAGCACCGTCGAGCATTGACAGCATGCGACTAGGCGGCGGCGTGAATCGAGCGACAACTGTGATGACAACGGTCGGAGGGTGAGGGTTTTGAAAGAAACTAAAGGAAATAAACCCCCTCGTAAGGTTCGCACCAAGCCTTCGCCCTCCCAATTTAAAATCGTTTTGATTTTGTCTTTTATTTTGCTTCCCCGATTCATACGAGGTCAGTTTCGAGATTAGTTTTCTGAAGTGGAGCTCTAAATCGAAACCCTAATTTTCCTAAATCTCTAATTTCGTTTGTTTTTATGAAGGTTAGTTTCCTAAGTTAGTTCAAATGGTGCTTTATTCATCCACGACAAGGCAATTACACTTGTTGAAGCAACATGTCTATAAGTCATAGGCATGTGGTGGAGTCGACATTGATGGCAGTAGCGATGGCGTGAGTTCCATTTTCTAATGACAAGTTGTATTTGTTTTGCATTTTCTAATGCAAAGTGGCAATGGTGTGTGATGGAATCCAACTTGTCGACTTATTATGTGATTAGTCGTGGTCCCTACATATCATTCATGGTCCATGTTTCTCGGTAATTTACTATTTTCATTTTTGTTGTTTTGCGTATGTTTTGTCGTTAGCATATGCGAGTATTTGTTTGTGGTCCATTATTTACTGTTTTCTTTTCTTTTCCTTCTTTTGTGTTCATGATCCATATTTCTAAAGTATTTGTTTGTGGTCGAAATGTTTTTATGTTGTAATTGCAACTTATGTTTATCTATGTACATAGTTAAGTTGTTGTGATTATATTGAATTTATATAGGTTCTGAAAATATATTGACATCTATTTATTTATTTATTTTGCTTCCATTGCACCAGGTGAGGGATGTGAAGAAGTGAATTATGCCATGTCTAATAGTAGGTGCGCCGAGGATGTTGAAGAAGATGGATTTGCCCTCATTGATCTTGATGAGTTATGTAGAAGAAATGTACGATGTATAGAAGGTAGTTCAATGCGAGAGGATATGGACATTGAAGACATCGGTTTGTATGTGGATACATTATCTGATAATGTAGATTTTCTAAATATGGGTAATCAATTTGAGTATAAACATCCCAACTTCGATGCTGAGGTGGATATGGAGAATCCTACCTTCAAGTTAGGGATGTGCTTTAACAATGCTAAAGAGTTTAGAGAAGCCGTTAGGAATTATGCCATAAAAAATGGGAGACGAGATAAGGTTTGCTAAGAATGCGCCAAATAGATTGAGGGCGTGTGTTCGACGGTTGTGATTGGCTCATATATGCTTCCAAAGTGCGAGAGGGAGCATACTTTACAAGTCAAGACCTTCAACCCCGTACATACATGTAGTAGAGCTCTACATGTTCCTCAAGTAAGCTCTAAATGGGGCAAACAAGTATTGTGATCGGTTGAGGAATAATCCAACATGGCCAGTGCTTCAATGAAGAAAACAATGGAGTCTGAAAATATTTTGAAGCTTTCTAAGACAATGGCCTATAGAGCCAGGGTTACGGCAATGAAAATGGTCACGGGGAATGAAGATGAGCAATATGGGATACTTAAAAACTATTGCCAAGCACTTCTTGATTCCAACCCAGGATCCACTTGCATCATCAAGAGTGATCAATGTGAAAACCAATTCAAGTTTAGAGGAGTTTATATATGTCTAGCTGCATTGAGAAGGGGTTTTCTAGAAGGATGTAGGCGCTTTGTGGGGTTTGATGGTTGTCATTTGTCGTCGGAGCTACAAGGGCATACTTCTAGCAGCTGTAGGCCTAGATGGAAACAATCAAGTGTATCCATTTGCATGGGCAAAATGTGGGACAAGAAACGTACGAGACATGGCACCGTTTATTGGTATGATCGCAGAAGATTTAGGGATTACAGGCCCCGCAAATTCAAAGTATTGGACCTTCTTGTGTGATAAGCAAAAGGGATTGGTACAAGCACTAGCCAATTTGATGCCTGAAGCAGAACAAGATTTTGCTTAAGGCATCTCTATGAGAATTTCAGGTTGCATCACAAAGGACTGGAACTTAAACTTTTGGTTTGGAAGGCTGCCATGGCAACTAGGGTATGTGATTTTGACTTGGCCATGGAAGAGCTTAAGGTAGTCAATGAAAAAGCTTATGATTGGCTATCCCAAAGGCCACCGTGCAATGGAGCAAGTCGCACTTGAACAAGCTCAAAATGCGATGCTTCTTTGAATAATTGGTATGAAAGCTTCAACAAGAGCATTGTTGACGCTAGAGACAAGCCTATCATCACATTGCTTGAAGCTATAAGAGTGCAACTCATGGAAAGGATTCATAAGCAAAGAGATAGGTTTGCTAACTACAATGGTGTGATTTGTCCTAAGATCCAGGAAATATTGGATCTTCAAAAGAAATTTTCAGCATCATGGATTCCTGCATGGAATGGGGTGGATGAGTTTGAATTGAGCGGACCATATGGAAACAAGAGAGTAGTTAATATAAGACACAAAACTTGTAGTTGTAGAAGATGGGACATTAGTGGAATCCCTTGTTGTCATGCTGTGGCGGCTCTTGTATACTTGAAAGAACAACCTGAAAAATGGGTTCACACATATTTCAGTATGGAAGTATTCAGGCAGACTTATAGCCATGTTGTGCATGCTGTAGATTCCAAGGACACATGGCCTGCTAGAGAGCATTTACTCCCACTAGATGTGCCCAAGCAAGTTGGCAAAAAGAAGAAACAAAGAACAAAGTCGATGAATGAAATTGCTGATAATAATTTAAAGACAAGGAAGAAGAAAGCTATACAAGAGCCTATGGCAACAAAGTTAAAAAGACAGAATACGACAATCACTTGTGGGAAATGTAATGGGTTAGGCCATAACAGGTATTATTGCAAGAATCCATCACAAGATGTGGTAGAAAGCACTCCCTTAGCACCAACATCACAAACCGAGACAGCTCAACTACTTGCGTCATTTTATAACAACATTTCAAGCTCAATATCATCTATGGGAAGAGAGAAGATGCCGGTATCCATCCATGCTTGACTTTGCCATACAAGTGTTCTTATTTGTGCTTGACTTTGTTTTGACTAATTATTTATTTTTTGACTCAATTGTAGGTAAAAAGGGGGATGTGAAGACCTAGACATGAAAATAGTCGAAGACAAGCAATTTTGAGATATGCAAGACCAAGACCAACACCACAAACTCTTTTTTCTTTTACTGTTAGTTTATGGATGGGTCTGTATGAGTTTGTTTTTGAAGCATCTCAATGTATAGGTTTGCTATATTGAGAAGATTTATTATGTTGAGATGTTTGATGTTTCTCTTTTTCATCAAACAAGTATGTCTGCATGGGGTCCTATTTCTCTTTTTTGGCATGATAAGGGATATGAAGATGCAAAGCGAATGGTTAAAGCTATGAAAGGTAAAGGTGCATCCGCCATTGGACTGTTGGCTTTTGTTGGGGGAGGTGAGTAGCTTTGCTTGAATGATTCTTTAAAATATCTATTTTCAATGCCAAGAATCTTTTAAAGTAGCTGCAAGAACCTACTTGTGCATATTTTCATTGTTATGCACTTGAATTATATTGTATATGGATTGCATAATGAAGAAAACGCATCTCTTGATGGCTTGGAAAGTTGGAACATACACATATGACTATATAAAATGACAATTCTTTGCTCTTTGTGACCTTAGTGAAATAAACATTTACACATCTTACAAGACACTAAAGATGTTATGCTTTATTTACAGGTTTTTTGTAGGATCATTCTTGCAGTTATAACTTAAGTGCAAATGATTTATTCCAAGAAGGTCAGGTTTCCTATTGTCTCATAATATTCTTTTTTGAGTAACTTACTTACATGTCATTTGAAATTTTACGGCGCCATGATCGTTTTTCTCACTTCTGTCTTTTTGGAGCAAGGGAAAAGATTTGAAGGTTTACCACCGAGTCGCTCGATTTTAGTGAGAGGATTCTAATTGTCCCCTTTTAGTGATTCGGTGTAAGAAGGAATGCTGGCTAGATGTACTCGTATACACGTACTTTTGGTATTGTAGAAAAGATGTATTTCTTCCATATGTGAAGTATGTATGAAAATTTAGAATTCTTCTATTATTCATATTGATAGTTTGGCAAGTGAAGATGGATGATGTGCTTATGTGCAAGCAAGTGCTATATTTTTTTAGGATATCTTTTCCTCAACAATTTCCCAGTCCGGCGAATTGCGCATTTTGTTTCACAAGCATTGCTAGAACAAAGGTTCCATTGAATCCGAACCGAAAAAAGACTACACAGATGAAATATGTGAAGTATCCGTTACTTAGCACAAACAAAAGGACGTCACTAAATTTGGTACAAATGAAAGGAAGTTATTGATCATCGACAACCAATCTTTAAACACTTGAATTTATTGAACTTTAATATTTGCATTACAAAAAGAGACAACAACATATAAATTTACAACTTCGATATGAGTGCACCACACGATACTCAATAGAAAGCTCCGGTGATCACAGCCCACAAACGATAACTAATCACAGCCCTTCCACATCTTCCTAAAGATGATACAATATCAAAGCACCTAATAAAATATTATCTCTTTTTCGCCTTGTTGAAGGTAGGCTTCAATTGATCTTGTTCTTCACAAGAGCCCAAAAATGATTTGGCCGCCTGGATTAAGGATCCTGATCTGGTTTGTAGACCTTTGATGGATCTCCACCTCTTCGGTGTATCCAGATGCTATGATCCTGCACAAGTCACCTATAGATTTGTATACACGCCTTACACCTTCTCCAAGTTTCGTCGGACAAAAAGAGAGAGAGAGATGCGTCATTTATGTATCCAAAACATGTGCAAGTTATACAATTGAAATTCCTTTCTACTCACATGTTGGTAGAACACATTGAACAGGGGACATAAACACAATCATCATCCACCAGAATATTAAAGAATTAAAATTGGACCAAAGGTGGCCATGCTCAAACTACCGAGCTGTAAAACAAACAAATGACATATTGTCCTGGACTAGCCAAAAAGTGTAAAACGGTTATCTACCTAGAGCAACAGTAAAAAGCAAGGAGTCAAAAAAGAAAACAGAACAATTCAATGAACAAATCATCACGAGCCACAATATTACAAAAATATTGCATCAATGAGCAAGTAAATGGCATGTGCAAAAGTAAAAGCACTAAAAAATCAAGTCTTCACTGTCTAAAAATTTGTTTCATTGCCCCTGATAGGATATGCAAAATGGATACCAAATAGAAAAATAGCTACCTCAACTCTTGTGTTATTTGCACACATAGTTAATCCTTAATTTATGTTTCACCTAAGTCATATGTCTTATCTTGACTCGACAAAAATATACCAAATTCTGCAAGTGTGACGAAGAGGGCACCATCTCTGCTCTTTCTTGCGGCACTCACATATTTGGCAAAATCCATTCCAACAAACTCAATCCCATTAGGCACCGACTCGAGTAAAATATTTCATTATTAATCATTTGAGTTGGTATATAAATTTAGAGAACATATGATTTGTGAAGCATATTTCATTGTTAAAAGCATAGTCATTTAAGTCTTTCAAACCTCTAGAGAATCTTCAATTTTCAACAGAAAATTACTCATCAAAGACTTCGCTAAGATCCAAGTCATTTGAGCATTCAATCAAGCTTTGTCGTCATCCAACTCTAGTCACTAGACCACCATCCCTCAACTATCAGCCATAGCTAACACTTGTACGCACAACCACAGTATGACCAAAGCAAACATAACATAAAGTGGAATGCAACCAATAGGCCAGCGCAAACAAGTATTTTGTTTAGGCATTCCATCGAGCATGTGGTGTACAATGTAGTGTACACACAAGTTTAAACCAACAACTCATTTCAATCCATCGCAATAAGAGCGAGATATGCATTTGAATCATCAACTCAGCCTAATTAGCATTTATTTTCATTCAAAAAGCAACCGAGAATAGCATTATAGAACTCACCTTCGCACTATAGGACTTCTAACTCTAGATCGTGAGAAAATCGAAGTGCATTTGTTCTGGAGGTCACCAATGAGGATCGAGGGTTTACGAGGCAAGATGAAGCAAAGCAATTAGAGAATAGAACATGGGTTGGAGGCATAGGAGGAGTTCTTCTTTGAGTTTCCTTCAAAATTCTTTTACCTTTCGAGCAGCGTCGTCGCCACCGCTGCCCGCCGCACACCATCAATGCCTATTGGTGCTTGCTCCTTTAGTCAACACTTTCGCACTAACCTCGGCTGAATCAGGGAAGCAAAATAAAAGACAAAATCAAAACGATTTTAAATTGGGAGGGCGAAGGCTTTGTGCGAACCTTACGAAGGGGTTTATTTCCTTTAGTTTCTTTCAAAACCCTTCACCCTCCAACCGTCGTCATCACGGCCGCCGCTCGATTCACGCCGCCGCCTGGTTGCACGCAGTCAATGCCCGGCGGTGCTTGCTCTGGTGACACTTTGCTGTTTAGGCGTTTCTGGTTTTTGAGGTTTGTTGACGAACAGGGTTGGGAGTAGAAGAAAAGAACGTGGAGAGAAGAAGAATCTGACTTTTCAGATTTTTAATTTTAGATTTTTGGTTTTTTAATTCAAAATTTTTTTGGACAAAAATGTCCTTGTTCCGATCACCGGAAATGTCAGTTTTCGTCGGCCGGCGAGCTTAGGCCCTTAACTGAAACAAGGTTGGGCACTTCAGGCCCTTATTTGAAATCATGTCTACTTTGAGCCCTTTTTTGAGAAAATGAGGGCACTCCAAGCCCTTAATTGGAATTTTCCCTAAAATTAATACAGTAGACAACGAAGATATAGCTGAGTTATGACATAAGAGGCTTAGTCACATTAGTGAAAAGGGTTTGTCAATATTGATTAAGAAGAAGCTCTTTTTAGGAATGAAAAGTTCGGCACTAAAAAAGTGTGCTCATTGTTTAGCAAAAAAACATAATAGAGTTGTATTTAAAAGCTCCCCTCCTTCAAGAAAGTTAGATATACTTGATTTAGTGCATTTTGATATTTGTGGTCCTATGAAAACAAAATCATTTGGTGGCTCTCTTTTGTTACTTTCATAAATGATTTTTCAATGGAAACTTGGATTTATACCTTGAAAATGTATTAGATGCTTTTAAGCAATTTCAATCTTCAGTTGAGAGACAGACTAGAAAGAAATTAAACTGCATCAAAACTGATAGCGGGGGAGAGTATATTGGACCTTTTGATGAATATTCTAGACAACAAGGTATTTGACGTCAAAAGACACCTCTGTTAAATAGCTTAGTTGAGAGAATGAACAGAACACTGGTTGAAAGGGTAAGATGCTTACTTTCACAGTCAAAGCTACATAGATCATTTTGGGGTGAGGCTTTAAGTACAGTTACGTATGTATTAAATCTTACTCCATGTGTTCATTTAGAGTTTGATGTTCCTAATAGAGTTTGGACGTGCAAAGATGTTTCTTATGATTATTTGGGTGTCTTTGGATGTAAAGCATTTGTTCATATTCCTAAAGATGAGAGGTCTAAATTTGATGTGAAAACACGATAGTATATATTTATTAGTTATGGACAGGATATGCTTGATTACAAATTTTATGATCTAGTTGAAAAGAAAATTATAAGAAGTAGAGATGTTGTGTTTATGGAAGATCAGACAATAGATGATATTAAGAAAGCAGAGATGATTTCAACACCATAGGTTAATGATGATTTGGTTAATTTGGATTTAGTTCCTTTTACAAATATTCCTACATAAGTTGATGAAGAGCAATAGGAAGTCAATATTCCAGATAACGCACATGTTCCTGAACATGTTGAAATAGATAATACTATTGCTTAAGCAGAGGCTCAATTAGATATTCCATTGGATGTTCCAATCCGGAGATCCGTTAGAGACCGACGACATTCCACCAGGTATTTTGAAGATGAGTATGTATTATTGATTAATGTAGGTGAACCAGAGTGCTATGCAGAAGCAATAGAAGATGAGTACAAAAGCAATCGGTTTGATGCTATGCGAAATGAGATGCAGTCACTTTATAATAATCATGCTTTTAAGCTGGTGAAATTACCTAAAGGTAAAAGAGTTTTGAAGAACAAGTGGGTATATAGGTTGAAGCAAAATGAACATACTTCTCAACCACAGTACAAAACTAGATTGGTTGTTAAGGGATTCGATCAAAGAAAGAGTATTGATTTTGATGATATATTTTATCTGGTAATAAAAATGTCTTCTATCCGTGTACTACTAGGGCAACTACCCTAGATTTAGAAATTGAGCAGATTGATGTCAAAATAGCTTTCCTACATAGTAACTTGGAGGAAGAGATATATATATAACAACTTGAGAGTATCAAAGTGAAAAGAAAATAGAATTATGTGTACAAATTGAAGAAAAGTCTCTATTGCCTAAAGCAAGCATTGAGACAGTGGTACAAAAAGTTTGTGTCATTTATAATAGAACGGAGCTATAAGAAGACTTTATCGGATAACTGTGTGTTTGTCCAAAAATTTTCTGATAATGATTTTATTACTCCCTTGTTTTATGTCGATGATGTGCTAATTGTTGGCAGGAATGCTTCATGAATTGAGTTATTGAAGAAACAATTGAGCAAGTTTTTTGCAATGAAAGACTTGGACTCAGCGAAGTAGATTCTTGGCATTAAAATTACTCGAGATAAAGATGCTATGAAGTTGTTTTTATTGTAAGAGAAATATATTGAGAAGATCATTTAGAAATTTTATATGGACAAGGCTAAAGTAGTTAGTTTCCTCTTGTTGCTCACTTTAAGTTAAATATGAAGCAAAATCCTATGACTGATAAAGAGAAAAAAGATATGGAAAGTGTTCCGTATGCCTTAACTGTAGGAAGTTTAATGTATGCGATGGTATGTACACGCCTAAACTTGGAGCATGCAGTTAGCGTTGTTAGTCGTTATTTGTCAAATCTAGACATATAGCATCGGGATGTAGTGAAGTGGATTATGAGGTATCTTCGAGGAACTTCAAATTTGAAACTTAGTTTCGGGACCGGGAAATTTGAGTTAGTTGGATACACGATTCCAATTTGGCAATAGATATTGATACTCGTAAATCTATTTCTACAACCGAAGCTGAATTTATTCCAGCGACTGAAGCTAGTAAAGAAATGTTATGGATAAATAAGTTCTTAGAAGAACTTGGGTTCAAGCAAAAGAGGTATGCGTTATTTTGTGATAATCAAAGTGCAATTTATCTTAGTAAGAATTCATCTTTTCATTCTAGATCGAAACATATTGATATTAGATATCATTGGATAAGGGATATTCTAAATGCGAAGTTGTTGGAATTTGAAAAAATTCATGTAAACTATAATGGCTTTGATATAATGATGAAGACTTTACCAAGAGAAAAGCTTGAACATTGCCAATTGATAGCAAGAATGGTGAATTCCTCCACATTATCGTGAGGGGGAGATTTGTTAACTAGGTTCACTTTTATATGAAGGAAACTCAATGAGTTGCAAGCCCAAAAAGATTTGAGTCTATATGATAAGTCATATAGAGAAATAGGATTTCTTACTATCTTTGAAGTTGTAGCTACAAAAGGACGCAGTAACAAGAGAAAAAGAGAAAGCAGAAAATTTGGGGGTTTGTGATAAAGTCTGATTTACATCAAGTTGGCATCAAAGGTCGATTCGTGGTTCGATTAAGCTGAAATTTTGTCAGCGTGTTCGTGACGCAATCTTCTCGAATCCGAATGGTTTGATTTTCGTTTGAAGCTCCCTACATCAGGTTTTTTGTGAATTGATCAAAAGTTGCGTTTTTTTGTCAAATTTATCCTTAATCTTTTGTGAAATTTATTCATATTGCCAAGAATTATGTTCTTAAAATCTTTGCTACTATGTACCTCTAATATTTACTAGAGAAGAACATTGTTCACCCAATTTTGTTGATAGTAAAAAATTTTGGATGGACTCCGGTCTCATGGTTTTTTATCTCCTCACACCGAGGAGATTTTCCACATAAAAAAATCTTCTTGTGTTCACATGCTTAGTATTTAATTTACTATCGGCTCCTATTAGATTTACACAAGATATGCGATTATTTTATTCCGCTGTGTTAATTTAATATTGTTCGAGTTATTGCCGTTCTTCCATCAGATATGCTGTCAGACCTTTCAAGATGTGTCGATGGGTAATAATAATGTTATTATTAACAACTTTGAATGTTTTGATCTTCTAGAAATTGGTTACAGATTTTTCACAACAAATCAGTTTTTAACAACAACTCAGCAGGATTCTGTTATGAAGGCCAAATTGAACTCATTCGAGATTTTTGCACTTAAGGCCATTCTAATCTTGCATTTTAGTCTTCAAATTTTGCCGTTAGCTATTTCGACTCTGATGGACAACATTTTAGTTTTGGGATTTTTCCATAAAGGACTCAAACTTATTTGAATTTGCAAAACAAAGTTGATCAATTCTGAACACGAAAATACAAAGCATTTTCGAGAAACTCTCTGGAACTTCAAGCATCTCTTAAAAATATCAAATGACAATCATTTTTCACGAAATTATATCAGTGTGAAGAAAGTTGAGAATAGTAAGACACAACATTAGAATTTAACCAACGATGAGGAATTAGAAAAAAGAAATATGTCAGAATCTAATCGATGATGGGAATCTAAAATTTATAACTAAGGAATTTTAAAATATAAGATAGGAAAAGTAAAGATAAAAAGATAACATTTTGTTGATTTGTGTGGAAAGGGGATTCTCATTTGATAGCTGGTGGTATTTGCAGTGAAGGTGTGATAATTACTCTTTGATCATGTCCAGTGGTTGCGTCTTCTCAAGTAACTCCCATTGGCTTTGCTTATATTCCTTAATTATCGCAAACTCATCTCACCCATGCTTCACATAACCGTCTTCATCGGGTGTTGATAATTTTGCAGTTATCGATGACCGTTCCATGACTGGATCTCTAAATGGCAACTATTCCCCATTTGATTGCCATTGTCTTGGCGATTTGAATAATAGTTAAAAAAGTCACGTCGCATTTCCTTGTATTACCGTCAATCGTCATGCATCTGTAACTTTTTCCTTCGATGATCCAATATACATAAAATGGCGTCCAAGCATTATGCATGCAACTGTAGCTTATTTCTTCCCAAATGTTGCATATTTCTCACCCTCGTGCCAAGCACGCGGATTGATAACTAAATCAACTACAGGTGTCGACAGAAAGAAAGAGGATCGCAAAGAAGATACCGCTTACAACTCTGATTCAAATCATTCATTCAACAACAACGAATAAAACTGAAGGTCTACAAGTCGAGGAAGCTATTCGGCAGTTTCTCCAAGTAAAAGTACCTTCATAATAACATCGGACATCTCATTAGCATAAGGAAATCCGTGTCCATATTCGCTTAGCTCGTGATATTGAATCCATGGGAGTTGCTGGGAGATGAAGCGCTGCATCGTGACAGGCACCAACATATCATCATCGCCTTGCCACACATGGATGGTACCTTCATTGTTAGGGAACGGGCTTTCTAGATCCATGGGAGTGAATTCCCAGGTACCAAATGCGATCATCAAGTCTCGGTGGAGGGACTCAAACTCTCCTTGCTGTCTTACCTCAAACTCTACTTGTTGTCTTACCTCAGCCTAAAAAAAATCAAATAAAGATATAATTAGACTAGGCAATGAGGGGACCAATTGAAATTAAGGAGAGGAGAGATAAGTTACACATATAGAAGTGATAACAGAAGATCATAAACTATGTCCACCAAATTCCTGGTAAAATGCAGAGATACGTTGCTTGCTAAACAATTTTACATTTTCCAGCGAATTCATCTGATAACAAATCTGGCATACAACATTGTTACTTTCAAGCTCCATCAACCCAGGTGCTTTCTAGTAAACTGGGACAGAGCTAGTAGATATTAGCTGATTGCAAGGACAAAGATCATTCTTCAGCCTGAGACAATGGGCATGAATCCCTGAATTAAACCACTTCTTAATAGACTTTTAGCTATGACCTTCTTACTCCTTCGACCAAGCCAAGGACAGAAAAAACAATGCAGAATATCAATAACATTAAACAAAGAAATTTCAAAAGTTGTCTCTCAACTCAAAAAGCCAAAACAATAAAGCGAATCAGTGAAACTGTCAATAATACCAGCTTTATAAATGAACTTTTAGTAATATAATCCAAATTACGGTTACAAAGGCTGAAATGGATATTCCAACCCAGATTTCCAAACATGTAGATGCTCATTGTTGACACTCCTGCTTTCACTTGTGTTACAGGTTATCGTTTGGTCATTTTCCCAATTAATTATGAAGAAAAACGACAATATTTTATCTAGTAATAGGAAATCAATAGTAATAATAAGTAAGCTATACATACTGGAGTTTCTCTTATATATTGGGCAAGGATTTTTTTGTCTGAGGGAGAGTAAGCATCAGTACAATGAGTTACAACACTGAAAGGAGGGAACAATTTCTGGGTGTTCCACCAATAGGTAAGCCAGGAAGTGTAGTGAGCAACACGAAGTGCCCATTTATCCCTCTGGAGCATTCGATTATATGCTTCAGTAGACATATTTGCTGGAAAACCAGGCCACCAGTAGTTGATAGCTGGAGCTAGTAGCGCTGCTCCTGCTAGCCTGCAGCATCAAAGATTTCCCTTGTATAGATAGACAAAAGACAAACAAATACGGAATGCACTAACATGCAGACCACAAATCTTGGTTCTGTTTACACAATTATAGGCTTGCATATTTTCATACATGACCAACACAAGGAACTTTGTGAATGAACACTTTATGGTTACTGCAAATTACACTTGATCTCCAGATTCCAAGACAAGAAGAATGGACTGGTGAATATTTTCACACAGGATACATTGAATACTTCTCATATATATGACTCGGTATTCCTCGCAATTACTATTTCCATATGCATCCACCCAGATAAACTCATTGCAATGATTTGTACCTGTGAGGAATGTACTTGATGCAGCTCCACACAATCTGGCCACCTATGGAATAGCCAACGACGTAGAATTTTGAGCCAAGTCCCAGCTGATCAGCAAGTTCTTCTATGTCTAAAGCAATGCTTTTCACAGTTCGTTTTGGATCAGGATCACTCTGTCCATAGCCAGGTCGATCAAAGGACACAACATAGACCCCTAGATCATCGATGATTTTCTGGACGAGAACACCAATCGCCATGAGTTAATGAATAGTAGAATCAAAGATATTGCATTTGAGAATGTAGACAAGTTCCACATCAAACAAAGTCTTGGAGCACCTGAGAAAAAGTATTCGTGACGACAGCATCATGCCTGCAAGAGTCAAAACCGTGCACATAAACAATTTTAAACTTTGCAACATCTTTTGGAGCACCATGCTCCTTATATGCCAAGTGCCTGCCATCTCTAAGCTTTATTCTTGGTGCCATCACAGGAGGCCCACCAGGAGAACCAGGTATTTTGGGTTGAGGAGGTTGGATAGCTTGATAAGCCCAGGCAGCAATCCCAATGAATGAAACCAGAAGTATTTTCTGGAAGATCCCTAAAATGGTGGGTGCATATAATGATATAACCACTACACAGGATTAGCAACCATAGAGAGCAGATGGAGCACGAGTTAAACAATCTGGAAAGACATATGAATTCTATTAAGCAAATATATACTAACATGTCTAATATAAGTTACTATCAATTTTTTGTCAGGCATCGTAATCATTCTTAGTAACCTTTTAAAAGAGAGGATTACATGATAAGTAAGAATTTCGATATTCTTAAGCCAACAATAAGTGGAGTTTTGCCTTTGCCAATGTAATAGTTGTTTGATCAAGAACATGTGAATTTTCATACCATGATATACATGGACCCAATTGTGGAATTACTATAACTTTGAATCTGTTAGATAAATCGGTCAAGCTGTACTCTCACACAACTAAGATACAAATTGGCAGAGTAAAACACAAGGAAATTGAGAAATACTCTAGGTGTGTCACGGCAGACACTGATAGTCTCAGATAGTCAAAAACTCAAAGTAACCATTATTTACTTAAAATAAACAAGAAGTATATAGATTAGCATACACTTGAGGTGTTTCTACGTCCCAGCAACATTTACATGTAACAGAGCCCCAAGATTTTCTACAAGCCAATAACAAACTGATCCCCGAAACTCTAAATGGGGGATGCTGGAGGCCTAGTTATCTTTGTTCAATCAGCATTCGAGATGTTCAAGTTCAAACCCTCAAATTACGGCCCGAAAAAGAAAATCTCCCCACATCAGACACAACCCAAGAAAATCAACGGAAAGAACTTAAATTCAAACTTCTCGAAACGACATAAACAGAGCGACAAGGCATCGCAGTGAAGATGGCGAAGCGGAAGGGATCGAAATGAGCCCAAATTTATCGACAAAGAAAGGAGGGAGACGCGACACCTGAAGGGAGACGAAAGGAGCTGGGCTTGGATTTCCGAGTGTGAGCTCTCGCCGCAGCTGCCGAGATCTTCCTGCCCGTCGCTCCCACCATAACTTTTCGTTTGATCGCTCGAAGAGAAAGAGAAGGAGAGTTTCAGAAGCTCTGCGACTGTCTCAAAAGCTAAAAGATTCGAGCTTGAGATCCGAGAAGGGATGCGAACAGGCAAGAACACGAGGTGTTTGGCGGCCAATCCAAGAGCTTCCTGAAATCAAATCAGTCAAATGATGGCTTAAACACATGCCAGACTCGGTCGAGTCAAACCGGAGTTAAACCGGTCAATAAGGTCGGATTTTGGAATAAATAAAGAATTAACATTGACGAGATAGATGATAACTACGATAATATATTATAAGCAAATCGGGAATTCTTTACTGACCATTTTTTTCTAATTGATATAACTAATTTTTCAAATCTTTGATTTTATGTGAAATAAACAAACATATGCAGTTGTCTGCTGCTGAGCCAGATATCATCCATTTGTACAGCTTGTTTGGTTGATTAGTATATAAAATTCTTACTTTACCAAAAAATAACAAACATTTGCTTTTGAAGAAAAGCACTTAAAGTACACAGTGAACAAATCCTTCCAACATGAGAAAGAGAGATAGGAGTTTGATTCTCCTACCTTTTTAGGAGGTTGGGGGTGATGATGTTTAATTTTAAGATGTGGAATTCGACTCCCATGCCCTATAAAAAAACCAAGTAAAAGTTTGATAATAAGTTGAGATTAAAGTAAGACAAAAAAAAAAAGCAAGACATTTTAACACGATCTCTTAGATGTCTCAAAAAAATTATGGCACTTTTCTTTGGAAAAACTTTTAACATGACTTTTCAAATTTCTTCCTCAAAACACAAAGTTTTTCATTAGGTGATTTTGACGCACATTGACAGTCATAGAGGGAAAAAAATAACTAATAATATGTCCTTATCTTTTCACATTCAATAAAAGCATACATCCGTTTTACTAAGGCCATGCGAGGATATTGCAGACTAGTCTTATGATGATCTTTGAGGGCCAGGCCTCTACATGTTTCTAAGTTTCAAAAGGTTTTTGGAACCAAGGACATGAGAACTAAGCTCCTAAAGTATTTTCTCACATTATTTTCAATTCCAATTTTTATGTAGGCATATTACATATGTGTGGTGGTCGGAATGACCTTGCGACGAATTTTGAGGATTAAACTTTAAAATAATTTTTCATTCCAAAAGTTTTCAAGACCAGAAAGACCCAAGGATTTAAAGACTAGAATTCCAAATTACTTTAACATTATTTTTTCAAAAATAATTTTCAAACATTCGTGCATAAACTTTGATTCATCTTACCTAATCATTCTTATGGAATAACCTCCTTAAACAACTAGATCCAAAGCAATTTGCCACTTTATTTGATCACGCTATCTTTTTGGCACCTCGAGCTTTTAAATCTACATCTATCATTTGCTTTCTTTCTTTGATATAGTGGATCAAGTGATGTCTGAGCTAGTCTTCGCGTAATTCAACTCATTTTACCTTGCCGGGAAAAATCTTAAGGGCGCGGTTCATGAATATACTACATTGAAGATTTTATTCTCGAAATGCTCACAATAAGACTTGAGAGAGAAGTAATTTTTCTTACCATTTGTTGACACTTAAATTTTGGCGACCCATTTAATCATTCATCAAATTGCATAGAAAATTATGGATTAATTTCTAACCCTAGCAAAAATCATTTTTACTAAATTGCATCACATATAAACATTAGGAACATTAGCTTCACTACTATTCCCTAAACATACCTCAAGAAAAAAAAAAAACAAAAGAAGAAGCCGGGCCAGGGCTGGGCTTGCCCGGCCCCCCTTCTTTTTTTCTACTTCTTCTTTTCCCTCCCAGCACGGGCCCGGCCCGCTTTTCTCTTTCCCTTTTTGGCCCAGCCCGCGCCCTTCTTTGTCCTTCCCTCTTCACGCGTTCTGCGTTTCTGCAGAAAGGGGAGGAACGAGCAGAACAGGTACACGTCAGAGCGGCAAAGGATCGGGGGAGGCAGCTCCGACGCGATCCGCGGGTCGAGGGCCAGGCCAGTCGGCAAGCTGGCAAGGCAGGTGCCATGTGCACGAGCCGTTGGCCATTAAAAGGAGGAAGAGAGACTGAGAGAGATGGGAGGTTGTTGGCTCGCACAAGAGGGAGGGAGGGAGGGAGGGAGGGAGAGAGAGAGAGAGAGAGAGAGAGAGAGAGAGAGAGAGAGAGAGAGAGAGAGAGAAATGGAGAGCGAGGAATTTGTTCCGCTTGCTGGTGGCTCGCCCGAACCGTCCTCGACATTCGTCGAAAGCCAACTCGCTCGTCGCCGTTCGTCACAGCGAGCATCCGAATCAGGTAACCCGGGAACGCTCCGTTTCTCCCTTGCTTATCGAGTACGAGAACGTTACACCAAACCGACGAGATTTTGGGCAAACCATACAATACCCAAACTGATTTGCTGCCAATAACGTTGATTTGGAGCTTAATATGCTGGGTTTACGCCACGAATGGCGTTAAATCCAAACTGGAAGTGGTATTCTATAGTGCACATCAATCGTTTGACAAAATGTTTGAATGAAGCACCGAATTCAAGTTCTTTGTTTTGCATTCGGTTTATTCTAATATTGTCGCATTCTCATTGAATCTGGGTTTCTCTTTGATGTTGTGGCATATCATTTGATGCCCGAGTGGGCCATGGATGAACGTTTTCTCGTCTGAAAATCCACGCCCTTTGCTGGAGGAGCCCGCTGTTAGAGACCGCCATGGTCAGTCCTTTTTCTGTCTTGGCGTGCATACATGTGTTTGATTTGTTAGAATGTTCGTTGTATCAATATATGTGTCTGCTGTCATTAACTTCGCTGGCGACGTTTGGCAACGGCCAGAGAGAGGACCGGCGGACCGGAGAGACCACCTAGTGAGGGTTGGTGAGGTTGGTTGTTGAAGCCGGACCGGTTGAGGTTCTGGGGTGAGTTCTTCGTGTAGTAAAGTCTCGGTGTTGAGTCTGTCCATGCAAAGCTTCGGTGATAGCGTGGTCTCAGTGGAAGAGACGGGCATGGAGAAGAAGACGCAGAATAAGAGAAATAGAAAAGGAGAAAAAAAAAAAAAACCGAAAAATAGGAAAATAGAAAAAATAGAAAATGGGCTTCGGGCTTGTTAGTAGCGTGGGGTAGGAGAGAGTGGGCTAGAACTTAATTGGGCTGGAGGCTTCTTTCTTTTTAAGAAAAGGATTTTCGCGGGTTAATTCGGCTAACTCCCAGTGGGCCTTAGGGCCAGCCTGGTTCTTAGTCCAACCCGGACCGATAGGATCCGGGTTAGTTTAGTCAGGCCGGGTCTCCGCCCGGTCCGATTTGTTTTTAAATATTAAAATTCATTAAAAATGTTAATTAAAAAATCCAAAACATCATAAAAAATTTATCAAAAAAATAAAATTATTTCTTTAGAAATTAAAAAATATCTAAAGTACTAAAAATTCCTAAAAGTCCAAGAAAATCTTCAAAAAATTCTAATTTCTCGGAAATGGCTTGAGAAGTCTTTGGTAGTCTTCTCTTTAAATGTGTGAAATCCTTGGTGAAATTCATACTCAATTGAACAAGCCTTTAGGGCTTTACTATAAGGTTTCGATTACCCTTGGTGATCATTGGCCTCCCTTTAGCCTAGTTGGGATTGACATTTATTTATCTCTTAATGCTATATGTCTATTTTTCCCTTACAATTTATTTAATACTTCCTTGGTTGCTAATTGTTACCTTAATGATTACGCACCCGCATAATTACTCACATTTTAGTGGATAAGTCTAAAATCAATCCAAATTGCATAACAAAAGATTAGTTACTAAAAGGACTTTAATTGTTTAATTAGTTTAATCAAGTCCCCAACTAGTTGCGTAAGAAGTGAGGTATACTCTCATACTTTACTTGGTTTCTAACCGATCCCAATAAGTTAGTAGTGACTCCTCATTAGAGAATTCCTATAGTGTCAATTTAATACTCAAAGTCACGTATAATAAGGGCTGAAGAGAGCCCACATCTAACAGAGAGTCCTAGACCATTCTTTAGACAATAGCTTAAACCTATGTATTTTCACCTCCGGACTGGAAAGGTGGGTCACAACACCATTCGGGTTAGCAACTTGTTGGTTACATTCATCTTTTGAGTAATAAAATCAAAAGTACCTCAACTTTTACCCATTTTTTTCTCATATAAGTACTTAAACTTTGTTTTTGTTCAACTAAGTAACCAAGCTTTGAAAATATAGCTCCATGTGATACTTCTACTAGATGGAGTGCCATGTCATGCATTTCAGCTGACATGGCTTGCTTATGACTCGGCAAAATATATTCAAATTGCATGTAGAAGTACCGACTTAAAATGAATAAAAAAATGTTTATAATCTTGAGACATTTTTTTTTTCACTGTTCTTCCTCATATCTTCTTTTTTCTTCATTACTAAGTTATTATCCACGTCGGTATGTTGCCGTTGCTCTCACTTCTCAATGGGACAAGGCCATGATCACCACATCTTGCACTGAGTATCGCTTTTACCATCCACTAGGTTGTTGTTGTAGTTGACTGTGCTGGAGCTTCCAACTATCTCTCCCTACCCCCACCTCTAACAAAGGTCAGCACCTCCAGTCCGAGGTATTGTGACTACTAATGCAGAACCATGACCCTAATATGAAGGTCGTGACCTTCGATCCAAGGTCATGAGACCTCAAATTTGGGATATACGCCCCAAGTACAGGTCTCTTGACTTTGAATCGGAGGTCACAAGCCTCAGATTTGAGGTCTCTACCTCAGCCAACTATAGAGAGAGCAAAGAGCAAGAGGGAACGTTGGTGATGGGAGTTACAATATTAGAATATTAAATCGTACAGATCATCTAACAACTTACACATCTATAATAATTAGTAATGATCTTACAAAATTTTATATGATATTAGAATTGGAGGTCTTAATTTCAAATTTTCCAAGCTCTTATTTACCCTTGTCATTATACATTTCTACAATTAGTCCTAGGCTCGAAATCTAATCATGCCTAAAAGGGATTTTAGAATATTCAAATATGAAATCACGCATTCATTTAATAGCTCAAGTTTCTTAAACAATCAATGGTCCGATAGTATTTTAAAGTGATAAGTCACCTAGAGGTTGGCATTGATGGTCATATCTGTTGGTATAGGTTCTCAATGGTTGTGGTGGTTGATTATGGGGGTTTAGTTGTTGGCTGCTGCAGTGGCGGTAACGGGCATAAGGGGTCATGGTTGTTGCTAGGTGAGAGAGAGAAGGGAGAGAGAGAGTATGTGCCAACATGCTTAATTTATTTGCCAAATTAGATACTATCTTTTCACGTAAGTGCTGCCCCATTAATATATCTGACAGTTTCTCCAAGGCATTTTTGCCACATGAGTAATTTTTGTCCTTGCTTATAAAGATTGACAAAGAGAAAAATGGAACCTATCTTGTCGACGGTCCAAGAACAAGAACTTGAAAGGCCTATTTGTCTGACAGCAATTAGTAGTTTTGGCGGGTGCGTGGACGGTCAAAGGGGTATATGACTCGTGTGAGAAGTTGTCTTGTCCGATTGAGAGGTTGATGTCGTGTTAACGTTGTGTTTTTTTTTTTTCTTGGATTAATGATAGCATATTTTTCTTATGCAAGATTTCTTCTTTTATTTTTTTTTAATATTCTCTATTGTTCTCTTTCTGTATGCCTAACTCATGGATCCCTTGTTTGACTTTCACCTTCCAAATCTTCTGATGACGTTACCCGACCTCTCTCCCATTAGATCCTCTTCCACAGACACCCACAGAATCTCAATGAAAAGCCATCTTTCTTATCCTGAAAAGAAAAATTATTTTAAAAAAAAGGCATTTATTTCTAGAAATATAAGAAATTTATTCTTTTCAACTTACGCCAATTTGCCCCCGCCAGAAGTTTTCTTCTATCTATCTATTTAGCTCTGATTTTCTGGAAGATTTTTATGTGCATTTGGTGATTTAAAGGACAAGATATTTCTTCAAATGGGTTGGAATCTTCTGAGATAACTTGAGATCACTGCATAATCCCTCTGTGAATATCATCTCTAAACCAGAGTGTACCGTTTTGTTGGGCCATAGAAGACAGTGCTTTCAGAAGCCTGATCTCATGTATTTGTCCACGCAATGCTTGTATCTCTTTTTCAAGAATCATCATTGAGTTGCATCTTCAGATATTCAAGCAAATGATAATTGGCTATAAGATATGCTTTGGCAACATGTCCATGTCTCACCAAATTGACACAGAGAGAGAGAGAGAGAGAGAGAGAGAGAGAGAGAGAGAGAGATCCCATTGATAACTAATATCTCCACATATTTCGCTATAAACCATGGTCTAACAAAATATTCTTATCTATCAACCCCCCAACCCAAAAAACCAAGAAGAAAGAGAAAAGAGAGATAGATGCTAAGACAGACATAGAAGAAAAGGACTGAATACTAGAAAAATCTACAGCTACATAAGAAGATACTGCTTTCCCTGGTTCTGCTGCTACAGTCCCTACATAACTGAAACTAGAACTAACACTGTTGCTGGGCAAAATATTACACCAAAAAAAAAAAAAAAAAAAAAAGAAAGAAAAAGGGAGGGTGACAATTTAGTCTCTCTACCTAGGGTTATCATTGAACTCCTCTTTTTGGCTTAGCGACTCTTCTTGATCATGGTGGTGATAGATAGAATCAGGGTTTGCTGGTCTTAGTAGGATTTGTTGAGGAAGATGAGCAGAGGTTGAGGTCTGGAATGTTCGTAGCAGCGCCACCATTTGGGTCATTGTTCGATTTGGAGGATTTGGAGAGTTTCTGCTTCAGCTCAGAGAGGAGGGTTTGATTCTCCTGGTTCAGAAGCTGGGCTTTCCTCCTTAGCCTCTCGTTCTCCTTCATTATGTAGCAGTTTTGCAAGTAGAGCTTTGAGTTCAGCCTCTCCATTCTCGGCTCTGCAATCAAAACAGAGCAATCTTCAAGTCAGCTGCAACGTAAACCGTTAGCTCTGCGAAAGAAACGTCCCTTCTTTTATCTCACACGTGATACAATAAATGCCGAAAGTTCAAATTTCACAATTCTACTTTGACTGTGGATACATCGTTAACTATTCAAACTGATTCTGTGAAGCAGGGGACTCGGGTTTACATCAGGCCAGATGAAAAATATGCACTTCAATTTCATTATCACAGAAAATAAACAAACAGCAAGCATGCCCAGATGGAGAAAACTGATGTTCAAGATGCTATCCACATGCCATCTTTGCGATATGGAACCGAAGAGGTGTTTCATCAGAAAGTGTGTTCCTTTCTTCCCCAGTACAGAGGAAAGCAAGAATGACTAACGAGACACCCTTCACCGAAAAGCCCAAACGGTTCCTGCTTTCATCAGGGCATATCTCACCCACGAATGGCGACATCAAACATTTATTTGCTGGAAAGAAAAAACAAGAAACAGAGGAAAAACTGAAGTTCGATCAGAGAGAGAGAGACGGGGGTGGGGTTTCGTCTCTTTATGTTTCCGAGAAAGATCGTCACCTTTTCTTGACGTGGTTAGGGAAAGACAGTGAGGAAGATTTGTTCGAATCAGCAGTTCCAGAGGGTGAAGCAAGGACTCGGAGTTTTGGCTGATGAGGGACAAAATGGAAGGAGGAGGCTGCAAACGTATATATAGAGTTTGAAAAGCTGCAGGCCATTATGCAGATTGAAAAGAAGCATGAACTCATGAACCATGAACATGCCTCTCTCTCTCTCTCTCTCTCTCTCTCTCCTTATGTCTCCTTCTTCATCCTCTCTCTCTCTCTCTCTCTCTCTCTCTCTCTGTGTCTGTGGTGTTCTGTTCTCTGACAAAACAATCATGGATGTGTAAGCATGGAAGGCGGCCGGTTAGAGGAGAGGATTTAATGACGGGTTTGGAACGATGATGAGGAATAAGATATGGTGTCATGTGAGTTATGATGGCCGTGGAACTTTCAAACCCACCCCCAAAACACTACCGAACATGATTATAATAAAAATAAACAATCAAATTTCTGACAAATACGTTTTTTTATAGAGATATTGAGCATATTAATCACAACAGAATTAGAATATATATCTTTTACTTGTAGTACAATTTCTAGTCCCTCGTGGAACAAGTTAAATTGTAATAGGAAAATGTAACATTATATAGATTCAATACTTGAGAAATTATCACGTCACAAGCTCCTTTGAATATTTATGCTTTGATATAGCATTGCAAAATCCTGAAATAAATGGTTTACGGACTAATTAACTCCGAGCCCATCGAAAGAAAAAGATTGTGTAGGGGTTAAATAAATACATCCAGTATTCATCATAACTAATTAGTCGGTATGATAAAATTTTGATTAGATAATTGAGGACCCATTAGTTTCAACAAAGTAACAAATATTTATGTACTTGCAACCGATCTATATAATTATAATATAAACAAAGAGCGTATGTACCGACCCGATTTATGTAATGATAATTATACTTATAGGAAGGGTATTTTTGGGAGAATAAAATGAGAATTATGGCAATTTTTGTTTGGTTTTGATAATGAGGAAAGAAGAAGAAAAAAGAGAAAATGATGGTGGGCTAGGGCCGTCATAAGATTCGCAATGATGGTTTGGATTGGTTCGAACCATCATCACACCCCCCTATCCTCCTTCTTCACATCAATTACACTCTTTTGTTTTTATTTGCTATTTATGTGTATGACAAAGCAGATAATTTTGGGAGATTTTCCCCCATCGATTTCTTCCTTATTTTATTTTTATTTTCGCCAGATCTTTCACGTTATTATGTCTTCGTGTTGGGAACTGTTGATAATAATAATGGTCTTCCTCTTGCCATGATTCTTGTTGAAAAAATAAACCCGATGGATTTGAAGTTTGATGGACGGAGAGTCCTATTTTTCCAAGAAAATATTTTTGCCTTTGTACCGTCTGCTGTTTGGAGGGATACACGAAAGAATTTTCAAGGGCTAAATTTAATTCAAAAAAAAAAAGAGAAGAGAGGAGGAAAGGGCTAAATTGAATCTTCAGAATTTCGTGAAGTTGCATGCTATTAGCTATGTTTGGTTGAAACGACACTCATAAATATCTTGCAGTAGATATAGCAATTATTTTCTTAATATCATGATCACCACGAAATTAGTTTGAATAAGGTAATTTGGTTTATAGGCAGCTTATTAAGACAGTTTATCAAGCAGTCAACGTCAAGATTTAGCTTAACGAAATGATAAATAAGCTGTGATATGTCTTCTCTTAGGTGTAATCGGTCAAATTATCATTTTAGTTTGAAAGAAGATGTAATCGAGGGTTTTTGTGTCGACTTTTGTATAAGCACAATTTTGAGAGGACTACCGCTCTTGACCAGCCCCTTCTTATTCATTCACCAATTTATGTTGCGTTTGGTACGACGAGATGGAATGATATTAAAAAATATAATTGGAAGGAAATTAAATTAAATAGCGATCCTAATATCTTTGTTTGATAAATTGCCTCAATTGAATGAAATGGAATACTTGTATTATGTTGTAGGAAAAAATGTTGTATAATACGATTACGTGAGAATTTGCTGATAAAATTTAATTTAGTGTACTTTCATAGATGATAATTATAGGGGAAATTGTCCAAAAAATCCTAAACTTATTGTATGACGATCAATTCAGTCATAAACCTTTCAATTACTAATTCAGTCCTAAAACCTTTTGAAAACTTGCCATTCAATCTTAAACCATTCGATTATGCTAATTTAATCTTAAACTTTTAAATTATTTGTCAAACTAATCCTAGATCTTTTAACGAATTGTCAATTTAGTTATTCTAGCTAATTTTGGCCAGACATCGTTGACATGGTAGCCTAATCAATGTTAATTGTCCTATGTGGCGCAATTGGTGTTGACATAGATAATTTTTTAATTTTTTTAAAAGAATTCCAAAAATTTTAAATTCTTTTTTTTTCTTTCTTTTTTCTTTTTCCTTTTTTTACACATGGCCGGCGAGGCCGTCAAAGACTGACTAAGGGTTGGCAAACCCCTAACGAACCCTAGTGAGGGCATCGCAACCCTCACCTAGGCCCTCGTTGACCACAACAAAGGGTGGGCAAAGGCTGCTACACCCTCGTTGGGGCCTGCAACGCCCTTGCTAGATCTAGTGAGGTGAGGGCATCGTGAACCTCACTCACCGTAACTATGGCAACGAGGGCTATGATGCCCTTGTTAGATCTAGGGGGATCGTAGGCCCTCGCCCAAGGCCTAACATTGCTCAGTGGCTAGCAAAGGTCAATGGCCCTTAGCAACTAGTCGGTGACCTCATGTGGACCATGTATGAAAAAAAGATTAAAAAAAGAAAGAAAGAAAGAAAAGAATAAAAAAATTAATTAAAAATTCGAAAATTTTATAAAATTAAACAATTGTCCACGTTAGTGCTGACCACACCATGTAAGACTATTAATACTAACTAGGTTGCCACATCAATGATGCCCAGCCAAAATTAACCGAAAGAACTAAATTACCAATTCGTTAAAAGGTTTAGGACTAGTTTGATAAATAGTTTAAAGGTTTAGGACTAATTAGCACAATTGAAATGGTATGACTAAATTGGCAAGTTTTCAAAAAGTCTAAAACTAAATTGGCAAAATTGAAAGGTTTATAACTGAATTGGTTGTCATACTAGTTTAGGACTTTTTGGACAATTTTCTCGATAATTATATAAAAATATGTAGAGTCACATTTGACTATTTATGCATAGACAGTATAGCCAACCGATTGGCACTAGGCCATTTTGGTGGCTGAGATGTGTTTTCCCTTTTTTGACCCTTTCTTTTATGGAAAATTATTTGAATTTCTTAATAACAATGGGTGATGGTTTAAATTCTCAAAAAACCTCCGAAAATCCACTCCGTTGATGCAATTAGAGCTTGGCGATGGAAAATGTAAACAAGATTTTACACCATTGATCTCACCCGCTCTTGACTACAGAATTGGTGAGAGGATCATGGTTAAATACCCCAAATCAAAAGTCGATAACCGCTTTTGTAGAAAATACATATTACAACACGATATATGCTATAATTACTCTTTGAGTACCCTTTATTCCTTTTTTCCCCCATAGAGTTGTAATGATATTATGCTATTTGGTTTAAGTAATGTCATACGCTGTTTAGTGTTGTGACTAGCATCTGTAATACGAGAAGAAAGCATCAGAATTTCAACGATACCCTTGAAATCATAATTATAGAGAACATAATAATTATCACTTAAGAATCAATAATGAGTTTAATACTCCGTATGTGTTATAAAATATGTATTTATTTTTAATAACTTGTTTACAGCTTTCGTCAAAAGTTAGTCGCAACTATTTAACAAGAAAAATCTTTTTGTAATTGCCACTTTCATAACCAGGCGTAAGTGTAATACTCCCCCCCAATAAATAAATAAATAAATATACATATCAAGTTATTGCAATTTAGTGCCTAAAAATTTATTTATTAGTTAAAAATTAATTAAAATGTGCGGATCCCTAGACTACCAAAACTTGGCATGGGGAGAAATTTAAGTACAAAAAGTTTGGAAATGTATACTTAAGTGCCAGAATCAGAGCAAAACGGATTAGTTGAGTGTTAATGGTGAGGAAATCCGGCTAGAATACGACGTGGTACTTTTCCGATGAGTTGAGGTCGAAATGGCGTCATTTTGGGCACTGACATGGCCAAATAAACCCAAAACAAATTGAGTGTTGATGTGGCTGGATAAGCTCAAAACGATGCCGTTTTAGCATTAATTAGATTTTTATATAAATATTTATTAAATAATATTAAAAATGAAATTTAAAAAAAAAGTAACACTAGGATAGGCGAGAGGGGCTCCCTTGCTTGTGGCCTCGAGGGTCGCTAATGCTTAGGCGAGGGCCAGTGACCCTCGCTGATTGAAGGCGAGGGCCAACAAGCTCTCGCCAGACGCTGGGAGAGGACGGCAACCCTGTCCCAAATCTAGGCGATGATTGCCAACCCTCACGCAAGTGCCGGTGGCCCTCGCCTAGCACTGCTAAACTTGATGCGAGGTTCGATGATGCTAGGGGAGAGTTGCCAATGCCTGTGCAAGGGCGGGCAACCCTCACCTAGGTCAAGATGAAGGCAGGTGACCCTTGCCCAGATTTGTGATAGAATCGCCACCCTCTCTCGGCATCTAGCTAGGGCCAACAAGCTCTCACCTCTCGTGGGTCGGCGACCCTCGCTATTTATCGCCATTGCCCCATCGACGATGGGGTGGCGGCTCTCCCCCGCCTATGCTGCTGCTGCCATTTTTTTTAATTTTCGTTTTAAATATTATTTAATTAATATTTATATAAAAATTAAACTTAAGCCAAAATGGCGTCGTTTTTAGTGAAAGTAAGCTGATGTGGAATTCTGGCACCATGTAGGCGTAGGAAATTATTAAAATAAGCCATGTCGGATTGCCGACGACCTTCATCGAAGTTGACACTTAAGTAATCCAATTTTCAAAAAAAGTAACACTTAAGCGTACCTTCCATAACTTTTGGCACTTAAGTGTCCTCTTATGCTAGCTATTATTTTCCCAATTAATTAACTATTAGGGCGAAATTTACCCATATAATAGGTGATAAAATTATAGAATTTATTATATGATTACATTATTATGGTGGGGTTGAATTAATAGTTATAAAATGATTATTGTTATATTACAAATATTAACAATCATATTAATAGTTAGCAACTAATACTATGCTAATTATTATTTTATGAATAATTTGTAATTGAATGAATAATTAGATATTGCCAAATTAACATAACCTATTTCATAATTATATACATAATATTTAACATTTTATTTGTGAATATAATTGAAAATGACATTAATCACATAATACACGACTATAAGCATAATTGGTAATATCATTATATAAATATGATAAACAAATTAAGTTTTCAGTAATATAAACTTCAATCATATGATACAATCTATAATTGGTAGAGTGAGTCGAAGAAAAGGACCGATGGTACTTCATGAATATGGTGCTATATATACAACCAAACAATAGTAGCTATTGCACAAGGGTTTTGCATAATAGTTATTACAGTTTTGACCGCAATAGGAATCTATTGTGATGACTATCACTGCAAGCATATAGTATAACAGACCAGTAATGCATTGTTATTGTCGCATCCAAACATATCATGAAACAAAAAAGTGAATGTTTTCATTGAATGCTGACGAGACGAACAAGGTGGAATGTCTGGATCTCTTTCCTACCCAATGCATGAAAATACCACAAATGCCCTCCTAGAGTCCGCCCTCCTTTTCACCAATTGATGATGCTCCTTTGAATTTAGGTTATTGCAATCATAGTTGTTGGCTGTTCATGAGAAACCATACAATGGCCATACGTTTTGGCAGATGTATAAGGGGGGGTGGTGAGGGAAATAATGGGGTGAGAGGTTGGATGATGGGTTGGGGTTGGACCAACCTCCTGGGTCATGAGTAGCTTCTTAACGTGAAACATCATGGCTCACACAAACGGTCGTCCGTTTTTGTCTTCTTTGTCTCCCTCTCTCCTTTTCTTTTTCTTTTGTTAATTATATGAAATTGTCGAAATAATTTCATTTTAAAAAGGGAATTCTGTTGGCCGCTCTGGTGGAGCTGCGTCGTGTGCTTCCTGTACGGGCCTTATGTTGCATTGACGTAATTATTTGCCTCTTCACCTTTTATTTATGGAAATTAAGTCTTAAATTTATTGTATAGACGTTAAATACAGTCTTAAACTTTCTAGTTTTGCCAATTTAATCTTAAATTTTTGCAAATTTTTTTTAATATAACCTCTCTAGCAAAAATTTTGTTGAAAACCGCTAAATTGCAATTTTTTTAGGTAGGACGGCCCCCACATCAGTAATTTCTTGTGAAATTGATTGGAATGACTATGTTAGAATTCTGCATAAAGGTTTCAAACTAAATTGGAAAAATTGAAAAATTATGATTATAGATATCTGTACAATAGGTTTAAAAGTAATATGGTAATTTTCTCCTTTCTTCCTCTACTAAGGGCATTATATATATTTCGACCAAAAAAAAAGACATTATATACACGTGTACCTATTATAGTGTCCCTTGTGCACGCGTTGATAATCAACTTTGCTTTGAAAATGCAAAAAAAATTATTTAAAGAATGTTATTTTCCTAAATTATGTTCTATTTCGATTTTCAAAATGCAAAAATATTATTTGTAGTGGTCTTGGCTAGCGCCCATTGGAAATTTGTTAACACGACTCATATAAATATGGTGTTTTGAAATTTCATAACAAATATCTCTCAATTGCTGAACCATTTCCTGTCTCTTTATTAATAGGAGTGAGGCAACAGCAATGTGAGGAAAAAATCAAAATAAATCATGTAACAATAATATAAATTTATCTAAAAAAATGGTAAATTTTTATGGTTCGGATTTTTTTTTGAATTGTACTTCTATAGATACAGTCAGGTTAGTAACTTAGTAAAAAGCGTGCATAACATATTTAGATCTCAAAATTGCCCCAGTGATCATCATTCTCATATGAAAAGGGGGAGGTGGGTGATTCGAATCCCCACATTCTCAAGAGGGGTTGGGTGGGGACGATTTAATTTCAAGAGTAGGTTTTCGATTCTCACACCCTGTAAAGAGGCAAAGTAAAAGTATGAGCAATTAGAGGAGTAGAATATGACCGATAAAAAAAAATTACCTCAATACAAAAAGTGGTCAAATCCAAACTTCATTAAATTGCCTATACTTTCCATTCCATCTAATTCTATTCTTCCAAATGCATCCCAAATGAAACTACTTATTCAATTCCCTTTTTCGGACCTAAGTAATTCCCTAAACTGTTTCATCTGAGGTCTCGTGCGGATCTCAATATTTCTTGAACGTTAAACACCAAGAAGGTAGAGCTTGTTACAAGGCTTAATAAAGATGTTGTGCCAACAAGAGAGACAAGGCACATGAGCACTGGCACATTAAAATAAGAAACGTAGTCTAGACTAACTTCATTCTCAATAATAGATCTTAACTCAAAAAAGATTAATACCACAAATTTTTTTCAAAATAGTACACTCAAGCTCCATCTGCTCCAATTAATTTTCACATCATATAAAATCTTGAATTAGTGCATTCATGTCATATTTAATCTAAACTAATTTCCGTGTTATAAAAAATTCCAAATTAATACATATGTAACAAATGTACCATTGTTTAGGTTATGTCTAATTAGAGACTCGCCATTACAACTCGAATAGTGGGCATGCGACATGGATCCAATGTAGAAATTCAACATAAATGCGTTCCCAAACAACATCGTTTTGAGGAAGTCAGATTTGAAGAAAATAATTGAGATTGGGACATATGCTAAAATTTCTACTAATTTTTCTTTAAGAATGCCCCATGACTCGAAGATTTGCTATAAATCCCTAATTTTGTCAAAGACTTTTGTAAATTTGTTGTGGATATACCAATTTAGGGTTTGGCGTAACCTATAAATTAGTTTGGAATAAATAACAAATATAGCACAAGTGTATACATTCGGAATTTTTTGTAACACGAAAATTAATTTTAGGGTAAATGTGATAATAGTGTATAATAGTGTATCAGTTTATGATATTGGGCTGTATCAACTCTAAAATAAATTAGGATAGAGGTTGTGTTTTTTTGTGAAAGGAAGACAAAATTCCTCTTAACTAAAGGCTAACAACTAATGTGCTTGAGATGTAGCACTTTTTTTAGGATTATATTAACGAATTCACGGATATACCATGATAAGAATTTAAAAAAACCACGACATTTTATAATAACCAAAAGACTGTATCAAACATTACTTGAAAATAACTAGACCAACTCCATTCATCTCAGGTAAATTTATGCATATTAGTTATCATTAGGGATGAGCATGGTCCGAGTGGGTAATCCCCACCTTAGAATCGGGAATCGTCCACTGAGAATTGATTTTGAAAAATTAGAATTGAAAATTGCACGTCACTCACTTAGTGCAACATTTTCCAACAAGCCAAAGCAAAGCAAAAATCAACGAACTTCCCTATTCTTAATTGCAAGACCAGTAAAAAAAAAATTAGCCTCATATTAAAAGTTGAGAGTTGACATCGTGAGTTAATGGGCATTGAGCTTGAGAGTCAAGGCTGAGTGAAAGATAAAGAGATGATTTAGATAAGATGAGAGTGAAATGAGATGAACACTCAATTCATAAATATTGAGTTTCAGATTAAGGATTTTAGAGTTCTCATTTTTCTTAATTTTCCTTAAAAATTAAATATATATATTTATATATTACCGATCATATCTGAGTAAAGGGTGGGTAGTTCCACATTTAGAACTGGGAACTGGTTTGGTATCCACCGGTTCTAATAAATTGGAATCAAGAACCAGACCGATTTCCTAAGAACCACCAGTTTTAGTCTAGCATTCTGAGCAAAACCTGATTTTTTTGCACACTCCTATTTGAAAAATAATTTAGATAACAAACAACCTTCGCTGTATCTTGAATAACTATACGTACTGTTCATAAGTATCTCATGTACTCTTCTCCGTTCTTTAAGTGAAATTACGCAAATTTTCATCCGCATATCATATCTTCGTATGGAACAGTGGAATACCTTCAGGAAAATCGCAAGATCGACCGTAAGTTTGAAAAAAGAGGAATATGAGGTCCGGGTTAGAATGATAGGGCGGTACAGTACTTCCTCAGAGGGAAGGAAAGGGAATAATTGTCCCCGCCTAGTAATAATAATAATCCTTCAATAGCCCTAGAATATAGAAGTTGAAATTTGCTTTAATTTTTGCCATATATTGAATGATAATTCCCACAAGAAATCTCAATTGGGCATCATGACTTCTTTCTTCTTTCCCTCCTTAAATGCATGGTCAATCTAACATCCAGCTCAATAAATAGATAGATAAATAAATAAATTTGGTGATGCCGCACATCGTCATCATCATCACTCACCATCGATTGCCTAGAAGTGCAATAATCCATGTAGGGTGATGGGGTCATGCATGCCCTAATGACCCTTCATCTAATCATGCCAAAGAAGAAGAAGGAGATCTAGAGGAGAGAGAGAGAGAGAGAGAGAGAGAGAGAGAGAGATGATTGCATCACCCCTAGGGCAAGAAGATATCTAGTTGACCCACGAGATCTGATTGGACAGCCTTTTCCATATGGGTCAAGATATGACTTTCATGACAAAATTAAAAGATGTGAATTTTTCATTTTACCTTCTCTTTAATTTTATGTTTGGAGTTTTGTTTGTTCGCCCGCACTTCCCTGAAATAGTTTTTCCTACTTTCTTACTTTCCTTTCACAAATTTGAAAATGAAAGAAATACCCTTTTTTTTTTGGACAGAATGAAAGAAGTACTTTAAAAGTTCAAAAAAAATGAAAAGTTGTGTATGTTTAGAGGTACTTGGATATTTCGTGGTGAACAAAAGCCAAGCTATAAAAAAAATGATAAATGAAAGTCACTCAATATATAGAGAGTTAAGCCTTTATTTGACATCGAATGCTTATTTATTTACGAAGGTAAAATTATCAACAAGTTTAAGGTCACCATCTTAAACAAATTTGTACTCAGGACAACAAAAAATGAGTTTTAAATCAAGACATATATCTCTTATATCTCTTCCGTTCACAAAAGCCGGTTGTACCACTCTAATAACACATATATATTTAAACGATCATATATAGTTACCGTGCACACAAGTTGCTTGGTGCATGTTGATTATGCAAAAGATATTTTCCATTAGATAAGTAATATTAAAAATCTGCAACCATATTGAACCAGGTAATTAGATTTTTCTTATAAATATTAGAGATATCCGATGTAGCAATGATTTCAATTTTCATGTAGTGCAATCGTAATATAACGTTATTTCTTCCATGACATATAAAAGAGTTTTGCCTAATTATTATTTTTTGTCTAATTAGTGTGAATATAGGTAATGTGGCTAAAGTTTGTAATTTTTTATTTATTTTTTCCCCACTAATGATGTGTTTGCAATTATGTTTTCTCAAACTTTTCCACCATGGATGATGAATCTGTAATCCAATTGGCAGCGTCATTGGTTGCGGGGCTCCACACTTTTACAGACAGTGGATTTTCACCTTACCTCTTTTTCCACTCCTTTATTTATTGCAATTAAATTAATTAATATTTTTTGTCATTTACCTTTTAACCAGCCACAACCGAAAGCCAAAAGCATGACCTCACAAGTATCAGCAACCGTTCAAACCCCCCTCCTTCTTGTCTTTTTCCTTTTTCTTTTTCTGAGGTCACTTAATCATTCCTCATAATTACCGTTCCCCTGCATGGATAATGATGAGTTTGGCTCTTGCATTATGACTGCGAAGTGAACTGCATGAGCCCCTTTTACACGTGACCTTCGGGTTGACAAATTGGTGATCCCACGGGACCACACGTGTGAACACAGCCCCTCAGCCCCTCCCCCTCCCCCTTTTCCTTCATACTTTACAACTCTTTCAGAAACGCGTCGGGTGACCGTGTGAGAGGATGAGGAACGAAAAATGAATAGTTGTCGTAACGAGAAGTCATCAATTATATTCTTTTAATAAGATAACAACGTCATATGTGTCATTACTTCCGTAAAATACCTGTTTAAGTGTCGCAACTTCAATTTTTTACCACTTGCCATGCTCAATTTACGATGCTTATGGTGAACATTTTGTTGAAAGAAAAAATGATACTTGAATGATCGATTAAAGAGTTATGGCACTCAAATAAACTATATAAAATATTATGATACTCAAGTGATTGAAAAAAAAAATTATAGTTAAGTCACTTATGATATAACTTTGTAATGCTTAATAAATTTTTCACTTATGTATTACATAGTTTTCTCCTAATTTTTAGGGAGACATTTTTCCCTCCTAACCGAGTCGCAACTATAAATGATTCTTAGATTGCATGCGAATGTAAATAAATGCGTAACTAGAAGACATTTGACAAAATAAATATAAACAATCAACTGCATGCCTCATTTTTTTTCCCAAAAAGCTTGATGTCCATAGAATCAAGAACGAAATACCATTTTTGGGGAAAAAAACAATTCAACACGGAAATAGTGAAGATAAATGAAATAAATTTAATTAAGTAAAACATTACATCTCAATCAAAGTACAAAATAAGAAAGAAAAATCAATAATAACTCAAAGAACAAACATGAATCATAGAAGGTCCAACGTGGGACCATGGAAATGGAAGCCTATGGGTTTCCCTCTAGATAAGCTTCTTGTTTTTCTAGTTCAGTTGATTTAGGAACAAAGGAAGCTTTTGCTGGGCGTTCCTTTTCGTTTCCATATAGATACGAAACACTGGACAAGAACGGGTCCTACAGAATCATGGGACGAACAAGTTGGGAGGACGTGCACGCAGTTGTCCCTCCAAAGCTTTTCCACGACAGAACATAGGAAAAGCTGAAATCTAAGGGGAGGGGGAAAAGCGACCATCTTTTTGTCAAAATTAGAGAGCAGTTTCGATTAGGTCACGCTTTTGCGAACCCTCTTTTGACATTTTGAGAAACATTTTGGTGGGTCACATGCTTTTATGAAGACTTTGCAGGTCCACGGTTTGTGCTTTTGGTTGGCACTACTGACAGTAGTTCGATGATACAAAGGTATGGATAAATAGTTTATAGCAATGATATGGAAAGAGTTCGGCTCATTGCACCTTGGGCCTTTTCCCGCTTTCCGGTCGAACCAGATGCTTAGCAAGGAAGCGAGGCTTCGCCGGGTGAGGTTTTTAGTAAAAGTTGAAACCTACAAGCTTTGTGTATGTAGGAGTTCCCTCCGATTGGACAGGAGAAAAGAAAGGAGTAATTGCATAATCAGTCATGAGCCTTTTTGTACGAACAGTTGACTCCTAAATATTTTAATTGAGCTAATATAGTCATAAACTATTGAAAAAAAAAAGTACAATCAAGCCCTGTCAACCAAGCTTGGCCTGAGTTTTCATATGTGGCAATTTGGTCATCATGTACTATCCTATGTGGGTCAAAGATGCCGTGATGTGGCTTGAAATTAGATGATATGTCGTCTTACTGAGAAAAACGGTATTGTTTGTATGATTGATTAATTTATGCCCAAAAAGCCCCAAAACATCCCCCATTTGCACACTTGCTAGACTAATTCCAAAGTATTGTAGTGATAATAAAGTCGAAGACCTATTCCAAAGAATTATAGGGATGATAAAGTAATTATGTGACACGTGCAAGGCGATTCGTCCATATGTGTTAATCAGAAGGTGAGATCTTGGGATTCAGTTATGTAAGGGACGGATTAGCATCCCACAACTCTCTTTAAGCACCAAAACTCTTCTGATTAAGCCCTAATTCATGTCAATTGTGCATTTTCCTCAATTCATTTGAAGAATTAAATTTAATCAGTATGCAAATCAATCGGAAAGATTGCATAACCTTGCTTGCCTTGACCCAACTGTGTGCCAATATACACACATACATATATGTTATGCATGATGTGCAACATCAAGTGAGATGTAATATGACATAGAAGTCAAAATCGAACATGTAGCAGTTGAATACTACTTAGAAAGTATAATTTGACATGATATGGTGATTTAATATGCAACGATTCAATATGACAGGTATGAATGACATGGACTTTGAATATGATATGCATTAATGACATAATATAACATGATAATCGATTATGACTCTCATAAATAACATGTAGAATGATTGGACTATGGCATCTAGTACGATATGACAACTCTAATATGATATGAGCAAATGACATGATTGATCACGTAGAACTCAACTATTGCATGAGCAAATGACACATGTAATGACATGAAATCAAATATGGCCCGAGCAAATCATAATGAAGTGACAATTGAATGCAACATGAGTGAATGATATGTGTGACAATTAATTGAAGAAGTTCGGTCTAGTTATGACGAATTTATCATAAGTTAATTTTTTTATCATAAATATCATAAGTTAATTTTTTTATCATAAAAACCTCAAACTAGTGCACTTACCATTCATTAAATTATTGAATTTGATGACAAGTGACAATTAATAGGTGTACCAATTTGGGGGTTTATCCTCCGTTTATCATATGTGTATTGGTTTGTAATTTTTCATGGTATTAATCTAATTCAATAAGAACTAATAGATGGTAAATTTATTACAAATTTACTAATTTAAGGTAATAGTTTGAGGTAAATTTGTTATGGGTATATTTGTTTGGGGATTTTTGATGGTCAAAAAATTAATTTGGTATAAATTTATTACAGGTATACTAGTTTAAAATTTTTCATGGCATTAACATTTTATATTATGAATATTAAAAATCCTATCCACTTTTTATCTCACTTCCCCTATAGAATAATTTTATTCTGATTGTATCTTTTTTATATTTGACTTTATCATATCTTAAGCGGGAACCAAATATTAAAATATAAATTTTATCATATCTTGAGTTTTATTCTGATCGTCAAACGTTGTTAAACTCTATCAATAAGACTTAACAAGCGTACCCTGAACTAGAAGGCCATGTGGACACTGAACAGTGACTATATAGGGTCCAAATTAAGGAAATAGAACTGTTAACCCATTTGAAATCGGGCCTTATTGAAGAGCTAATGAGCTTTAAATGAAATATTCTCCTATCTTGGGCCGAGACAAAAAGAGCCCAACTCAGCCACTTCATTTGCGCGACGCTAAATCCTATAAGTGCCAAAAAAAAAAAATAAAAAAAGACCCAAGAAATTTCGAGAACAGATATTTATTTAGCAAACTGCGAAAGTTCTTACTTATAATGAAAATAACTATCGGAGTTAGAGTTGGTCATTTAATCCTTTCGATATCACGTCATAAACTTAATCTTGCATTCTTGTTGTCGGATCATCAAAATTGATCTACCGTAGATTGATGAAATTACCTTATTAATAAGATTGAAATTTCCTTTTTATCGTTGCATTGGGTCAAGCAACTTTGTAGGCACAACCGCCGATAGTCTGGAATGATCCACATTTATGTTTCTTTAAGGCAAATTAAATGGCACGTTTTGAAGAAGAAAATATTTAATGGTATGTCAACAACTGAGTGGTAAATGCACACCACGTTAACAGATGACGTGGCATGCGCATATCACTAAATATTTTCTTGTTATCATTTTGAAGAAGGGCTGGACCACGTCCTCCAAGTCCAACCTCCATTCCTCTTTATCTTTCTCATCACCCCATTGTACTTTCCGATGGAAATGAGAAGGGTGAGTAGCACGTGGCAAGTGAGGATTTGCTCGTGAACCCACTGCTTATACAAGCTAAGTAAGGAACAAATATATGAGGTGAATTTGTTGGATTAAGTAGTAGTTCGAATTTATGGACAAAAATAAGGGGAAGAAATGGAATTTTCGAGTTTATGGAGAATAAAAATGAAAATTAATTTATTCAAATCCCCCTAATTACTTAAAAACTGTTAAGGCCACTTACATAAGCCAAATGCCTGAATTAAACATGCTTATAGGATTTATAGGATGTTTCATGAAAATTTTGGTAGTTGAGTATTAGCGTTCATATTGTTAAATTATTAAAATAAAAAGTAGAATTTGAGACCGACGAGTTTACCATCATGGATTACTGATGTAACACAGCCACACCTTAAACGGAATTAGTTGGACATTGTGGGGATTTGGCTCGGCTATGCTTGGAAAAAGGGGAAAGTGGGGAAAACGGATATTTGCATATAAACTTTTCATAATTTTTCCTTGTTAGAAGGACAATGAGTAAAAATTAAGAAAAGAAGACTAATCCAAAACACTAAGCGTTTGGGCCACAATGGTGCCAAGTCTTAAAAATCCTACATCTGGTTTATTGTTATTTTTTGTTATGACTGCTCGCCCAATTTTATTGACATAGCGCTAATGAGACGCCAAAAAGCTTACATGAGGCTAATGTGGTGTGATACCAATTTTCTATTCAACTTTTTCTCTACATATAAATTTTTTTTTTTTTATATGAGAGGTTTCCCCAATGATAAACATGCTTGTCTTCCTCAATCAAGGCCCGAGTTCAAACCACCACATTGGTGCGTTTTCTTGGTTATGCTCCTAGCAGCATAGATCTGTATGTCCCTGGTAATTACGGGTGCTCAAGAAGTTCGCAGCTGTGATATCCAATATCCTATTCAACTTTTTATCTACATATAATTTTTTTTTTTTTTTTTTATATCTTTTTTAATAAAAAATAGAGGTTTTTCCGAGACAAATAATTTTTTAATAAAAAATATGATAAAGGGAATTCGAAATGCTTTGACGTGACGCCGCGAGGCTTCAATGATAAACATACTTGTCTTCCTCAATCAAATAATTTTTTAATAAAAAATATGACAAAGCCCGAATTCAAACTACCACATTGGTGCGTTTTCTTCTCTAAAGTTATGCTCCTAGCAGCATATGGAAGATGGGGAGAGAGAGAGAGATTGATGGGGTCTGTATGTCCCTGGTAATTACGGGTGTTCGAGAAGTTCGGCCAGAAGGAGATCGCCCCATCCAGTGGGAATTAATTGGATTCTCAAAGGGTTCCAGAACACCACATTGATATTATAAAGATAACTCCAGCATATATATTTTTTGATAACTTCTTTTGTGGAAATGCACATTAACTTCTTTTGTCATCATGAGCTTCTGTCGTGCTGATTATATGAGAGAGAGAGAGAGAGACAGAGAGATAGATTTTTCCTGGCCAACCAACGAAAAAAGAACGGTAGCTGTAGTCTTCTTCTTTCTTCGTCTTTGACTGGCTATGTTACATACAAGTGTACTATTGGCGAAGCTAACCACTTCCATAGTTCTTCATTCCCAGACTCGTTCCTTTGCAACCAGAGACTCGAATAGTATCATACAACGACCGAAAGAATAGAAAGTTGTCCGTTTTTCAACTATCATTTTTGCGTTGAACAGTCATGAACGGTTCATGGACAAGGCATTTAACAGTGCGAACCTTGTACCTGCTGTTCCTGGGTCAGGTGGTCTCCTTTGCACTCGCACTAACGAGCTTCACTTCCTCTCTCATTGCTGATCTCGGTAACTTCGGTGTCCTCTTGGTTTTCTTTCGTATTCCCCCATCAGATGTAAATCCTAAATTGCCACATTTCGTTCCTCGGACAAGTGCATGAAAAAGTCCAACACTTTTGCGTCGTTATGTGATTGAGTCGTATACGTTTAGCCCTGGTCAATCAAGTCTTGAATGGCCAATTTAATTAAGGCGAGCCAGCATATGTGAATGTTCCATAGGTGGTGACTATAGCCCGCGATTACATATTGTTTCGTAAGGCAGATGACTGAGATTAAAATTGAGCATTCAGTACTTCCATTGTATTCAGATGCTTCCATTCTTTCATTTGGATCGGTTTTTGTTTCAGGGGTTGATGCGCCTCTTACTCAGATGCTGTTTGTTTACTTGGGCTTAGCTTTGGTATATGGGAGCATCACACTGTACAGACGTCGTAGACTACTGGTACTTTTTAATTTTTGCCCCTTGCCTTCACTAGAATATAGAACTTTTGACTTTCTGGTACTTATAATAAAGGCAGAACTTACAGTTTCTATACTTTCTCTTGGTTATTGAATAATGCTGCTTATGTTTTGTGTGATTCAGGTTCCTTGGTACTGGTATCTCATCCTGGCTTGTGTTGATGTTCAAGGAAATTATCTAGGTGAGCATATCTTCTCTCTCATACCAACCTCAGTGCAAACCTATTTATAATGCAACATCAGCATCGGGGAAAAAGGGTCATGAAAGAGGATTTCACACATTGTTACTGTAATGTGTCATTTTGAACTTATAGCCAGCCTAATGTTGATCTGTTCGCAGTTAATAAGGCGTACCAGTACTCATCGATCACCAGCGTAACGCTGTTGGATTGTTGGACAATAGCGTGGGTCATAGTATTGACCTGGATCTTCCTTGGCACTCGCTACTCGCTGTGGCAGTTACTTGGTGCAGCACTCTCTGTTCTAGGCCTCGGATTGGTGATGCTCTCTGATGCCGGGGTGGGCGGAGGAGGTGAACTTTCCACTTTTTCTAAATTACTCAATGAAGTTACACTGCCCGAAAAGGAATATACCGACATTGTAGTTATCTCATTTTGGCTTCATCTCTCTCATCGTTTTACGCCAATAAACGGGGTGATAAATGTTTTTATTTATAACCAAGTTCAAGATTTTCCATGTTCTATGCTCAGGTGGTTCAAAGCCGCTACTGGGAGATGTTCTCGTCATTGCTGGTACAGTTTTCTTTGCGGTCAGCAACGTTGCAGAGGTAGGTCAATAACAGCGAATCTTCTCATGCCTCCTTGACTCAACCTTAGGAAAAACAGAAGATGGATTTCTTGAATAAGTTCATGAACCAGCAGAACCTTTTCTTCCCCTGCTTTTTACATCGAGAATTGTTCGACGGGTGTCCTATCTTCTCGTTTCTTCTGTTGCAGGAATTTTGCGTAAAGAAAAAGGACCGTGTTGAGTTACTTGCGATGCTCGGTCTATTCGGAGCTCTAGTCAGCGTGATCGAAATGTATCCTTTGATGAAGGAAATACATAGGTAGTAGTCTCGTGCGCCGAGTTATTGCTTAACAGCGAACTAGATCTATCATAGAGAGGGAGAGCGACGAATCTATCCAGTGGTCAACAGACATGGTAAGTAACCCACTTCAAGGTCTCCCATAACATTGCTTTCCCAAGATCTCTACTGTTTGTTTTTTGATATGTATTCTTAAACCTTCAGAATTGAACTAAAGTGAAGGGCCAAATGTTTTTTCGCTCATGTGGATTCACATTGAGATAAACTAAACAGTAGAGGTAGAGGGCGCCTGCCTGTTTGAGTTATTGCTAGCCAGAAATCATACCGGCAATTTGAGTCGTGAAAGGTCTTTTTTCTTAATTTTATGACAATGGTGGACAAGTTTGGTTCTACTACTGGAGTCTGGCTGTGCTTGGGGGAGGTTTGAGCATATAATGGTCGCTGAACGTGAATATTCCAGTGGCAGCTGATTTTGTCGGTGGTAGCGTTTAATCTTGTTGTCGTGGTGATCGAGAGTGGCTGTAATGGGCAGCTTTGGCGACAGGCAGAGGTGGCGACTCGGAGCCGACACAGGGGAGGACCACTGATGGTGCATATGTTTACTGTTTGAGTTCGAGAAGGAGAGAATGCTGGCGTGGAAAATATGTAAACGTTGCAGTGCACAAATTATCGGCAAGTTAAACGGTGATTCAATACTCTAGAACTAGATTGAAAGAAAAAAAAACGGGGATAACATTGATACGAACGAAAAATTCGAGACTGCCGGTGTCATTAATCCTCATTTTGTTGAAGTCTTTATGGAGTTTAATAGGCAAAATCTGTTAGTGAATGGTGGTCAGTGCTCCGCCGCCGGATTCATACAAGGGAAGTCCACTAGTCTGTCGATCTTCATCTTGTTTTCATATGTTGGCTCTGTGAATGTCCTGACCCATGCTTCATGTTCATCAAAACTGATAACGGGCTATCTGTTTTCTCTTTTTGCTCCCTAGATATTGGCTTTCATCGGTTTTGCAGCGTCATGCTTCACGTTCTATTCTCTGGTTCCTTTTGTTCTCAAGGTTAGTTTCTAGCAACCGACAACTGTGAAAACAGTCCTGGACATCTTTCTGGTTGAAGCAAACACATACCAATCTCAAGTATCGTCCTGTAGTACTGAGAAGATATCGCCTTGTCGTGTATACAAGGCATTTTGAAAATTGATTCATTTCTTAACTCGATTATATTCCTTGAGCTAGGAAACATTTCAGGATTTCTGTTCAATCTTTCTTAACCTAAAAGCAACGAAGTGAAACACTTGCTGCATCTCCTTTGAGCAGATGAGTGGAGCGACCATGTTCAACCTCTCAGCACTCACATCTGATATGTGGGCAGTAGTAGTTCGCATTTTCATATACCGCCAGGAGGTATGAAAACGTCCACAGTCCATATTGATTTCATTCTGCTATAGTGTATATTAAGCAGCATCCAGTTTCCACAAGCTTTACGCTAACAAAGCCTCGCTATGTATGCCCTTGTATTCGCAGGTTGACTGGCTATACTATCTCGCCTTCTCCGTCGTCATCATTGGAGTCGTTATATATTCAGTAACGTATGATCTACGCACCGACCCATCTTTTTGCCCTGTGCTGTGTGCTCATGCACGCACACACACATACACAGTTTTTGGAATGTCTGCCAATCATCTGCTTTAAGATACCTTCATGTACCTTGCCAATTAGCCGCATCCTTGGCATCGATCATTCGCTGAAATTCAGTTTAGCGGTCTTTCCAAGAGTAAAAGAGGTTCTTGTTCTATTTCAGTCAGAAAGACCCCGATGGTGCTTCGGCCGTGGAGGAGGGAAACTCCCCTCACTACCAAGTGCTGAATGATGAAAGCGCGGTGGTCGGAGATAAGCCTTCAGGTTTGTGAACAATGTGGTGGCTTCCGGCCTTCTGTGAAGTTGCTTGGTAAACACTCAAGCGAATTCTAAACCTCGCAGTCCACACTTGAATGTACAAGATTTGATCAACCTACCCCTATGCACACCAGTGTAACATATGTTTCCGACCTTCGCAGGACTAACTCGATAATAAAAAACTTAGTACCTTGTCGCAATCATGGCGACGAAATCAGGGGGTTGGTGAACTCCAGACCGTAGGTCACATGGAGTGCTGCAAGCCAAATCATGCAGTATGTTGTAGTTATGCTGATATATCCCTAAATTTAATCAGTGATTCATGCGTCATTCGGATGGATTTAGGTCTAGTATCGGTTAAGTCAGGCATGAGTAAGTTTAAAATATGTTACATTGAAAAATGGGTAATTAGATGAGTCGATTGGGGCTGCACCTATGTCCGACCAACTAAACCTAATTCGATCCATCCATTTGCAACCTGTGTGCGTTCGAGCCATATGCATTTTACAGAGGAAGTTGAGCAGTTATAAATTTTTTTGTTAGTCACTATTAGGTTTGTATCTAGAGGCAGTGCTGTAGTTAGTGGCTTCTTGTAGGCTAGAGGCCTACTGAAGGGCCACGGTCGGAAGGGGGATCTCTCCGATCAACGGAGGCATAGATATAGTTAATATAAACATAAATCATACAGTTAATCAAATTCATAAGAACTCTCAAATTCTGATTCTACATGCATACAGGATCTAAAAATATCAAAGGATAAGTGTAATGAAAGTTCTAAAATTTGTCACAAATATGTAATTGAGTCATAAAAATTTCAAAAAGTGCAATCAAATCTTATAATTTATTATAAAAGTGCAATCGAGTTTTAAAATTTTCAATAAGTATAATAAAATCCTAAAACTTATCGTAAAAATGTAATCGAGCCCTAAAATTTTCCAAAAGTGCAATTAATTGGATCAATTTGACAAGTTTTAAGACTTGATTATATTTTTTGAAAGTTTTATAACTCAATTATATTTCGTGATAAGTTTTGGGACTTTATTTCACTTATTGAAAATTTTAAGATTTAATTGTATTTTCATGATAAATTTTAAGACTTCTAATATATTTATCTTAATTTTTTTTTATGGTCATACTCCATTCCTATTCTAACTTTCAAATTTTTACTCTACTTTCTTACATGGTGTAAGAGTTGAAATCCACACCAAAATTTAAATCGTCATCATCCCAACTTTTTGTGAAGGTAAAGATTCGAACATCCCACTTCTCTCTTTTCACGTGAGAAGGGTGTCTATTAAGGCAAACCCCGGTGGTTACTCATCCTAAATATCATTTATAAATTTTGCTATCTAATTGAAAGTAGCTATAATAAATGAATAAAACATGTCAATTTCTCAAGTTAAGTTTGATAGGTTCGTGGATAGTTTGATAATATTATATGCAAATTTTATAGTGATTTGGGTGTCCCGAATTAACAGCCACCAAATGTAAAACAAAGATTACAAAAAGTAATATCAACCGTCAACGGGGTAGTTTAAATTTTATCACATTGTTCTACCATGCATGGCTATGCAGATATAAATTTCTAAACCTATCTCTCATTAATATTCTTATATTCCTATGTATTTCGTTTATATCATATCTGCCAACCAAAACGGGTCAAAAAAATTTAAATAAGAGGTTAAATTCGTTCATTTAAAGAATTTGAAAATTCATTCAAGACCTCATAATTCCTAAAAATATATTTGGTACTCCCGGAAACAAAAAGTGTTGGATAAGTTGAGTACCCAAAATAATATACCCTAGAACATGGGTATAATCAAGTCGAGTTAGGCGGACAGAATGTGGCTACAGGAACTTGACTTGACTAACTACATGGTGGTCAAATCTCGATCCCAGCTAGATCAAGTCATAAATTTCCTGCTCGAGTTTGACTCGGATAGAAAATAGACATACTCAGACCTCAACTTTATTTCATTTGAATTGCTAATGACCTTGAGCTTGAATTGATAAGCTTGATTATGCTCCTTTGGAGAAAATTACACCAACAGTGTTAGTTCTTTGATTGAAAAATGCAACCAAATTTTAGACGTTTGAAGAGGTGAAATTAAATTGTAAACATTTAAAATCCAATGCAATTTCTTCCTTTTAAAGATTTGTTAGCTTGGACCCGAGTAAGTTTTAAAATTGTTTCGTCTAAATTTTGGGATGTAAAATACAGGGGTATTCCCACCTTGTTAGGAAAGAAAAATATACAACTTGAAATAAGAAATGTGAGACATGCATGCACTAGCACATTAAAATAATGAATGCAGTAAGGTCTAGGCACTCTTACTAAATGGACTACAGTTGGCGGCCCTCGTGGATATAAACACCCCTAGAGTCGAGTTTGACTCAAATAGAAAATTGACATACTCAAACTCAACTTTGCTGCATTTAAATTGCTAATGAGCTTGAGCTTGAATTTAATAAGCTTGAATATTTTCCTTTGGAGAAAATTACACCATCAATGTTAGTTCTTTGATCAAAAAATGCAACCAAGTTTTAGACATTTGAAGAGGTGAAATTAAATTGCAACTGTTTGGAATCCAATGCAATTTCTTCCTTTTAAAGACTTGTTAGCTCGGGCCTAAGTAAGTTTTTAAACTACTTAATTTGAACTCCGAGACGTAAATATGGGAGTATTCCCACCTTGTTGGGAAAAAAAAAATATGTAACTTAAAATAAAGGGTGCGAGGCGTATGGATACTGACACGTTAAAATAAAGAACACAATCAGACTAGACGTCCTTACTGGAGGAATTACAGCTAGCGGCCTTTGTAGGTGGAGACACCCCTGGAAGCAAGTTTGACTTGGATAGAAAATCGACATACTCGAACTCAACTTTGTTGCATTTAAATTGCTAATGAACTTGAGCTTGAATCGGATAAGCTCGAATATCTTCCTTTGCAGAAATTTACACCGACAGTGTTAGTCCTTTGATAAAAAAAATGCAACCAAGTTTTAGATGTTTGGAGAGGTGAAATTAAATCGTAAACGTTTGGAACCCAGTGTAATTTCTTCTTTTAAAGACTTGTCAGCCAATGTTGCCGACATGGCGCCCGTGTATCATCAGAAAGACAAGACGATAATAGTGTGGCGCCAAGTTGAGGCCACGTCACTAAAAGCCCAAAAGCTAAAAAGCAAATAAAGGCAAAAAAAAGAAAAGAAGAGAGGCCAAAAATCTTTAAAAAATGAAAATCAGCTAAGAGAGAAAGGCCCGGCCGCCGAAAGGGCCGGCGTGAACTTGTTGAAGCAAAGGCTATTGCGGCCTTCATGTCCCCGATGGTTTGCACGCAAGCCTTGGCAACGCCCCAAACCATGGGCAACCTTACTCACTTCTTCACTCTTTCGACTCTTTTTATTTTATCTTTTAAGGAAAATTGACATAAATAGTCACACAACTTTGATCAAATGTATTATGTGATCTCTTAATTTTTTATTTATTTAATGTGATCTTTAAATTTTGACCAAATGTGCAATGTGATATCTAAAATTTTAAATTATTCAATATGATCCATGAACTTTTGATATATGTTTTATTTAGTCACTATATTATATGAAGATATTTAATGTTGTCTTTGAACTTAAATTAATTGAGGGATAGTAATGAACATTTTTATATAGTTTAGAGACTAAATTAAATAAGTACCAAAAGTTTAAAGATCACATTAAATAAATTAAAAGCTCGAGGAATTATATTGCACATTGAAGTAAATTTCATAGATTACCTTGTATAAATTAAAAGGTAAGTGACCATATTGTATATTAGACCAAGTTTAAGGGTCATTTGTATTAGTATCCCTTCTTCTAAAAGTTCATGGCCTAATGTACAATGTGACTTTTGAATTTTTAAATTATTCAATGTAATTCCTAAACTCTTGATATATGTTCAATTTAGTCCTTAAATTGCATGTAAATGTTCAATGTTGTCTTTAAACTTGAATAATGAAAAGAAAATAATGAATATTTTCGTATAATTTAAAGATTAAATTGAATAAGTACAAAAACTTTAAAAATCAATTGAACAAATTAAAAATTTAGAAACCACATTACACATTAAAGTAAAGTTCATGGATCACATTGTACGTTGAACCAAAGTTCGAATACCATTTATGTTATTGTCACATCTTTTAATTTTTGCCTTTTTGTTATTCTTTTCTCTTATGATCTTATTATGACATGGGATTACATTAGCACCATGTCAACTAAAAAATATTAACAAATAACGGTAGATTTTCAACATGTTGTGTGAACAAAATTAGGTAATTGATAGTTAGAAGGAAAAAATTGCACCAGATTCAAAATGTTAATGATTTGATTGTAATTTTTTTAAATGCTTTGTTTGTTTTATGGAAAAAAAAAAATTTGAAAAAAATTTCTTAAAAATGATTGCTTGAGATAATTAATTAATAAAAAATATTTTCATTATTGACTACTATTTAAACATTTTTATCGATGATAAAAATATTTTGTTCATTCATTTTGTAAGAGATATAATTTATTTTTTGCAAAACAAACGGAGCTTATAATTTAATTAAACTTTGGACCGAGTGCTAAGAACTTTTAGTGTAGTTTTCCCTTTTTGCCCTAATTTTATGTTACAGAGGCTGTATGATGTAACTTATCAAATTGTGTGTCAATTTTATAGTTGACACACATCTTTTTTGAAAAATAGAAAGCCAAAAGGGAAGTACTAATACTTATCATGAAAGTGTATTCTCGCAACCTCTTTAAACTCTTGCATGGGCGCGGAGTCTAATGGCTTACTAAGTCTAGACTTAGCTTTGGCTTTTCCAATCTCACCAATTCGCAACTTATGATTTGAGTTTTTAACATATAAGTTATTTTCATTTAGGAATTACTACTAATCAATTTATGGTGAGTTGATTAGAACCAATGTATAATATTGAGAGAAATATTTTATTATAATATCGAGGACTTGATTACACTAGTTAATCAATTAATGCCCTTTTGGTATTTAATCTTGTTTAACTATCAAGTAAAACATTCATGTAGTATTTTATATTAATCACAAGTTTTAGGATTTAATTCCCCAGGCTAAGGAAATAGCAATCCAATGGATTGAATCCATGCATCACAAGGGCGCAATAGGAATAAGGGAAGTGCACAAATAAGTATCCCACATCTGTTTTCAAGAATCTAACCACAACCACTCAAAAGCCATTTTTAAAGCTTTTTCCTGATTTTTAGGGAAAATAAAACCTTTGAAAAATTTTCTGATTGTTATTATTTATATATTTTTTATCAAAACAATATTATATTATATTATTCTATATAAAAAACGGGTCAGAACCAGCCCGCGAACCTCGATGCGGGTTGGCAATCCCGCAGCCAGACAGGGCCTGATACGCAAGCCCAGTGCGGAAGCCCATTTTTGCCAATCTCCCGTCTTCTCCTCACGGCTTCTCAGAAGCACTCCCTCGCCCGCTTCACTCTCCCCCAAGGACCAAGAACAACGGCTGATGCAAACAATTAATCGGAGTTGTTTAGGCGCAATACAAGCCACGTCCAGCCACCACGCGGCTGTTATATGCGGCCACAAACACCGCTGCCCCTCATCTTTGCCGACCGAGAACCAGTCACCTGCGGAAACATGACGCACGGAAGGAACCATGACACAAGGGCATTCAAAGCAAAGGGTAGCGGTGGAAATCTACCGGAACCGCATTTGACAAACCACGAGCACAAAAAAGGGCGGAGGACTAAGAAGAAACGCGTACATTTCAGTTGGACATTTCGTCGAACATGCGGAGGGCGTCGTTTAATAGGAAGCTTCGACCTTGTCCAAAACGCAAACTTAGGCCAAAATCAGCAAGTAATGGACGAGCGAGGTTCAACCTCGGCACAGGGACAACTCATTTATGCTTAGTATAAACAAAAGGACAGCAAGTCTCGGGCACAAAGAAGACCATGAACGGGCGTCTAGGTCAGGCATTTTATCGAACACTTAACATACGCAAACTGAGGGGCGAGACATGGGGACGACCGAGCCCGGGCTCGAGCCGAAATCCACAGCAATCGACGCCGAAGACCCCGCGATGGCATCATGCACGAGAATGAGATCGGAACTCGCTCGAACCAAACAAAACAGCCCGGTCCGGCGATTCCGAAACAGAGCATCGAAGGGATCCGAACAGAGGCGGTCAGCGATTTCCCCTACTGGGCTTGGCGGCGTCGGACGGCGGACGAGCTCGATTGATCGGTCTACGTCCGCTCGCCTCGCACATCCCCAAGCCGGGATCCTTAGGAAACCGACCCCAAATCGGAAAGGCCAAGGACAAGCCCGAATGGAACCTACCGTTGCTCCGACGTGAACAAGGAGTAGCGGCGGATCGTCGGCTGTGGTTCGAATGTGATGGCCAACGGCGGTCCTCGGTCGTGTTCTCAGTCGCTCGCAGTTTATAGGGTCGGACGACCCACCGCGGCACGTGGGGGCAGGTGTACCTGCTGCCGGCCGGACGTCCGGCCGGCTGCTTCCGTCACGTCGCCCACCTGCCCCCCTCTGCTCTGCGCTGCTGTCCTGAGCTCTGCTCTCCGTCCTCAATCGCGTGAGGCGCGGAGGAGGGGGAAGACGAAATGAGATGGGACGGTCGGGCCGGGCCGTGGAGGAAGAAATGGGCCTAGCCCACGTGAGGGAAAGAAAGGGGGCTGGTATTGAGCCCGGCCACCATGCTTTTTTTTAATAATAATTTTTTTTTAAAATTTTAATATGTACCCGAAATGCAGTAAAATATGGGAAAATAAAATAAAAATAAAACTTAACTGATGGAAGTAGTATCAAAGCATATGTACTGTGAAAATCCTTTTTTTGATAAAGCTGAATTGGTCCCTAATTTTGTATGTAATTTAATGATAAATATTTAGACAAAATTTAGGTGTCAACATGCAATTAAGTACTAAAAATTCAAATGTAATTGAATTTTCATACTTAATAAATTAGTGTAATCAAATCATTCCATTAGTTTCACTAATTTGAATAATGGAAAATGCCGATATGGTTTTTTTATTACTTTATTAAGACATGTGGTGTCGAGGTGGCATCTATCAAGCGCCACATCAGGAAAAAAAAAACTTAAAAATTCAGAATAAAAAATTGAGAGGATAAAAGAAAAAAAGTATAAGAATTAAAAAAAAAAAAGCTTAAAATTAATGTTCCAAATTTAGGGAAAATCAACTGAACCTTGGTCATGCGTTTGAGCCCAGCGACCAAATCCACCGGCATGCATGGCAATTGGAGCATGAGTGGTTCCACGCTCTTCTCTCAAGTTCTCACTCTTTTCAAGAAATACTTCAAGTTCAGAGTGAGCAAGATAAATGAAAGGGATAAATGCATTAACAGATATAAAACTTATAATGAAAATATAATTAAATCCTAAAATTTGTAAAAAGTGTAATTAAATCTTAAAATTTGACAAATTGGGACAATCAAATTTTTTTGTTAATTTCGTCTATTGTCATTAATAAAAAATATTGACGTGACTTATTTTAATCATTTTTCTCCTAAATGGCAATTAGCTTAAGCGGAAAGACGTCGTTTTGGATCATTTACTAATCCAAAAATGGCGCATTTGCATTTCTTCAAATTGAAGGATCGAACCAACTTGTTTGAGCCCGAAATCAGACTTCGTAAAGTTCTCTCTTCGCCGATTGCAAGTGTGCTTGGTGTTTGCGCCTCGGCAATGGATTGAGTAGTGCTGACAATAGAGACAGTGAAATGTCTTCTTTTTCCTTGAGAATCTTTTTTTTTTTTATTTATTTATCGTAATAGGAATTGCATTGATTTATCCTAAAGGAAGGAGGCCCGAAAGTTGTGCATTAGTACATAAGAGGTGCTCGAGACAAACTAAGGGGGATTGGACCCAATTTGAGGGTAAACAATTTTTGCGATGGGTTTTGGCAACCCAGTTGGCAGTAGTGTTAGCCTCATGGTTACAAAAAACAACATGAATATTGGGCAAATGCGACAGAAAGTTTCTGCACTGCTGGACTTGGACTCGTGCCTCCCATGTGCGATTTTGGTTGTGGGCCACCACTTCAGCTAAGACTTGGTAGTCCATTTCGATGATAACGACGTTGTCTAGGAGAGGGGGAATTGAAGAACCCTCAGCTGAGCGTAGATCTAGTCGGGAGTTGAGGAAAATTAGGGCGTCCAGTAGTGCCCAAGCTTCGACGAGGATGGGGGATGTTGCCGGAACCGATCGAGCCCCATCGTGCATCAATCGTCCGGCCGAGTTGTGGCACAGCCAAGCCGCCAAGTCGACGGTGTCGCTTGGGAGGTAAGCCCCGTTCAAATTTATTTTGAAACCATGCGTCGGGGGAGGGTTCCAAGAGCGAATTTGGGTTCTGCAGAAGTTGGTCTTACCCCCTGCTGGTGCCTAGGCGTGGAAACTATGAAGGGTCACAGCAGCTCTATCCATGACTTCGTCAACGTGCGGGACTCAGCGTTGGAAAACAGCTTCATTCCTCACCTTCTAGAGCTCCCACAGAGCGGACGCCAGGATCTCCAAGGTCGATAAGCCTTCCTTCTTCTTTGTTTCCAGTATCTAGTCTTCAATACGGCTGAAATCGGGGTTTGGTATTTGGAATCGCAGGTTCGGGTATGTCCAAACATATTTCATCCAGGGGCAACGGAAGCATAGGTGTTCGACGGTCTCGAGGCTTTCTCGGCATAGCGGGCATAGGGGATTAGGTACGACTTTTCACCTAAATAGATTGTCTATTGTTGGAATAGCAAGTCGCATAGATTCCATAGGAAAAATCTGAGTTTGGGGGGAACGTGTAGTCGCCATAAGATCTTCCACAGTTTGCTAGGGGGGGTGTATGACGATGAAGCTATATTTCGTGGTTTGTCTGCTGTTAACGCTTGAATGGTCATATGCCCGCTTTGGACCGTATATATGCCTGCGTGTGTACCTGTCCAGACTAGAGTGTCCTGTTCTGAATGTGGGCTTAGGGGGGTCGCCATAATCTCCTAAACTGTGCATTCATCAAAGTATTCCTAGAGAAGTGGGAGGTTCCAGTTGCCTGCTGATTGTGAGATGAACCCCGACATGAGTGGGGGCTCGTACTGGCTTGCTGGGCCATGTATGATGCCTTTTGGGAGCCACCTGTCCTCCTTAGACTTAATTTTTGTACCATTGCCAACCATCCACCTCATAGCAGGGGAGATGGCATCGCGACCAGCAAGCAAACTAATCAACCCCCAAGAAGGTCTCTGCTTTTTCCCAGCATGCCATATATCATTAGAGGGAAAGTATATTCCCTTGCATAGGCGCCCCCATAGGGAAGTGGGATTTGTGCTTAGTCTCCAAGCTTGTTTAGCCAACAGAGCTTTGTTAAAATTCATCATATCCTGGAACCCTAAGCCTCCCTCGATTTTCCTTAGCTTTAGGTCCTCCTATCGTTTCTAGTGGATGCTCGCGCTGTAGGTGCTATTTTTCCACTAGAATTGCGCTATTCTCCTCTCAAACGCCTTGCAAATAGAAGTAGGGATCTTGAACACTGACATAGCAAATTGCGGTATGGCTTGTACCACTGATTTTAGAAGGATTTCTTTGCCCACGCGAGAAATTAGCTTTTCTTTTCAACCTTCTAGTTTCGTGTTGACTCGCCCCATAATCCAAGCAAAGGTGTGTTTCTTTGATTCTCCCCAGTCTGAGGATATGTAACATCCTAAAATTTGAGCCTTTTGACGGATGAATGAACGTTAATTTCGTCAGTGCATTATTGGTTGATCTCACTCGGAACTGATCACTCTTGAGATACTGACCTTGAGGGGAAAGGTTAATGAGGACAGAACTCGTGCGACTAAAGAACTTGACTTGGGAAAACAACTCGACCGTGAGACTTGTGTAAGGACGATCTTGTAGATATGCAGGCCGATTTTAGGGACGACTAGAAGTCGATTCGCGAATAGAAATAATGAGACGACGGATGATTCCGTCTATTGTTATCGAATTCGCGGACGACCCTATGTCAATCCTTGATAATCGTGTACTTTGAAATAAAAATCGATCCTTCACAATTTCATGCGGTCAAAAACGTCCATGTGTCAAAAAGTCTTGAACGTGAATTGGCACGAGTCGGTTACGCGTGAGTCCTCGAAGCCGCCTGTCAGTCTAAGTAGTACCAAAATGGCATTTGGGCAAAATTGACAAGGCATGTGAATCCAAGATTGGACTTCGAATTTTCGGAACGTCTGGGATGGACTTTTGGACGATGCTTCTTAGACAATCGACAATGCCGGTTGAGTCGAGTATTTGGAAAATGGATTTTCAGATTGAGGAAATGAGCCTATGAGGATGTGGGCCGAGAGAGAACAATGTGGGCCTCACGCCCAAGGTAGGACAGCCACCGTGGAAGGCTGAGACAAATGAGCGAGCTCGTTGGACCTAACTGACCTCTTACCCTTCCTAGCCCGTTAGCCAAACTTGAGCCAATTTGAGTTCAACAAATCCTGAGCCCGTTCCTACCCATTTCCCAGCCCGTTTCCTAGGCCCGCATTTCATTTTTAGCCCAAGGGCAGTTTGGGAATTATGCAAGTTGGAAATGACCAAAATGCCCTTAGATATTATTGGGAAGAGACAAAAGGAAGAGAGAGAAGATGAGGTCATGTGCATGGGGAGTTGAAGCAGCTATTAATGGCATTAATGAAGGGTTTTGAGCTGCTGATTACCCCCTCTCTCACTCCACTTGATCACACAAAATCGCAGCCCTTCTTCCCCTTGCTTCTCCTTGCCTTCCTGCAGTTTCTATTTCTGACCTCTCACCGAATTTTGAGTTGTTCATTGCCTTCCCGGTGGAATCTCGGGCCACGCCACCCATCAAATTGTTCAGCACGAAAAATCTGTACAGACTACGTCGGCCGATCACTGGAACCAGTCGCCGGCCGTCCTGTACGGTGGCCATAAGTCGTTGGTCCTCTGTCCGTCATTGTAGCGCGCCCCCTGCACAGCTTCGCTTTTTCCTCCGTTTCTCTCCATTTTCGACCTACCCACCACCCACACCAACCATCCACAACTCCCCCTCGACCCCCTGGAACCACCAGCCACCGGCCACCAGCTCGCCGGAGCTCCGGCCAGCTTGTTTTTGCTCCGACTAGCAGCCTCCTCCCATTGTAGTCCTTTGGAGTTTAGGGTTCGAGCAAATGTTGCTGCTGTGATTTCTGCCACGGGACCGCCTTGGAGGGTCGTGTTCGAGGTCCTCGAGTGTCGCTGTCGCCGCCGCGTCCGTGTCTCCAACCCGCTTAATGGGTGAGTTTAGCTCCTAATCCCTTAGTTAAGTGCATTAGCCCTAAGATAGGTGGTTAGTTGAATGGTTAAGATTAACTTAGCTTAATCTTGCTTATTTATGCTTAATTGTGCTTAATTAGGCTTAATTGTGTGTTTTGTGCTAATTAAGCTTGTTTTGCCTTAATTACTTGATTAATGTGATTAATTGTTTAATTTAATGATTTATTTAATTTCTGAAATTAATTAGTTAATTATTTTAATTTCGAAATTTATTTATTTTAATTTCGGAATTTAATTATTTAATTATTAAATTCTGAAATTTCAGTATTCATGGCACTATTCATTTGGAAGCTAAAAATGTGCATAATTTCATGTGCCTTGATCATATGAAGTGAATTGGATGTGGCATTGCATGAATATCCGCTTAAATCGTGTGATTTTCACAAAAAGGGAAAAAAATAGTTTGTCCGAGGGATACCGGAATTGGACCGCTTTTATGAGAATGGACTTGAAGTTTTATATGCAAGCATGTGTGCATTGGCTAATGCTCTAAGATAATAAATGGGTTGTGACGGTATGCTTGCATGATTGCTAAACTGAATCCGCCATCTTGGGAGAGTATTCATTGACATTTTTTTTGGGCATGCAGTCTTGGGAGAGTATCCCTTGACGTTCTTTGGGCATGCGGTCTTGGGAGAGTATCCCTTGACGTTTTGCGGGCATGCCGTCTCGGGAGAGTATCCCTTGACATTCTTTCGAGCATGCCGTCTTGGGAGAGTATCCCTTGACGTCTTTTGGGCATGGAAGGGCACGGTGCGCCTCTGCGGAGAAAGGGCGCCGTAGTGCTATTGCGCTTTGGTTGTAGCCCTGTGGGGCAGTAATAATCGGAACATGTGTGGATGCCAGAGTGTATGAGAAACATTGCATCATTGGTTCCGATTATGCATGAGGTGATCACATCATTATTTATGGCACGCACGCACGAATTGATAACGTGTTGGGTGTGGTAATGACCAGGTGAGATCGCTTGTGACGCGACTCGCATGTGAGTGGTGAATTGCATCATCTAACGGCCATGTGCATTACATGTATTGTGCTGATATATAATGTGCAGGGTATGGCATATCAGGTAAGGTTGCATGCGAACCGGCTTTTGATTATTGGTTGATCCCGCCTGTTGTTTAATTGCTGACTGCTGGTTGTTTGTTGTTGGGTTGAGTGAGGGTGGTTTTGGAGAGATATTTCGGATTGAGTTGGTGTACTAACTGGGGTTTAGGGGAAGAACTCGCTGAGATTTTATCTCAACCCGTCGTGGTTAACCTTTTTCAGGCCTTTAGAATGGCGCACCCGTAGTGGAGAATCCTACCCCTGCTCTACCAGTGATCGACCTGACGGAGCCGAGTCCGATGGGTCCGAGTGACCATGGTGTTGAACCCGAGGGTTCATTGTGTATAGCAGGATTAGCCTAACCTAGTTCCTATTTGGTTTAGGCTTAGAGGATGGATCGGCCCCTTTTGTAGGGCTTGTAAATTGGAAAGTGATCATCCGTTGGTTAATCTAGTAATTGTATAAATGAGTAGTCGATGTTTTTACTGTTCATCCCTCTATCCCTATTTGATTGTTTGATTGTTTGATTGTCTGTTTGGACTGGGGATGGTTCGTCTTCCGCTTACGCATAATGAAAGATTAAAATGAATGGTCGTCGACGAGTCCTGGGACGTCGCTTTCAATTGACCATGGTAAGAGGTTGTCGTATGCTTGGGGTTCGGGGTGTGACAGGGTATGCCTAGGTACTTCCCTATTTGTGCTGCAATCGGTACCCTCGAAGTTTGCGCCATATTACTCATTAGGGGCTGGGGACAGCCACGGCTGAAGTGTATCCCTGACTTGTTTAGGTTAATTTGTTGTCTTGATGCCATGTAATACTGATGTAGAATTGAGGCCAGATTTTGACATTCCAGGACCGTCCCATCTAGAAAGAAAATCGAGTCATCAGCAAAGAGGAGGTGGGAGAGGGTAAGGCACCATCTATTCAGCTTAATTACCCTCAGGCTACGGTTCCTCCATTGTTTTCCTAAGTAGTCTAGACAGTACATTGGCCACCAAGATGAATAGGTATGGGGACAAATGGTCCCCTTGCCTAATGCCCTGGGATGGTCGAAAGTAGGCTAGGGGCTCGCCATTTACCTTCACATTTAGGGAGACAGTTGTTATGCATTGTATTACCCACCTAACCCACCTTACATGAAAGCCCATCTTCAATAGGCATGCCTCAAAAAAATCCCATTCAACACGGTCATAGGCTTTTTTCATGTCTAATTTTAGAACAGCCCGAAATTTTCTTCGTCTCTTTCTAGTGCGAATTTGATGTAAAACCTCTTGGACTGTGTATATGTTGTCTTAGATACATCTTCCGCCTACAAAGGCACTTTGTTCTTTTGCAATTATCTGGGGTCATGGCTTTGAGCCTATTAGCAAGCACTTTTGTTATGATTTTATACCCAAAATTGCACAAACTTATAGGACGGTATTGGTCCAAAGATTTAGGGTTCTAGGTTTTCGGGATTAGCACGATGCTAGTTTTGTTGAGCTCCGGGAACATGAGGTTGGTTCTGAAAAATTCCTGAATTTCCAGCACTATATCCTTCTTCAAGCTATCCTAGTTACGTTGGTAGAATAGGCCATTGAGGCTATCGGATCCCGGCGCCTTCTCAACCTCCATTTGAAAGGTTGCTGTCTTTATTTCTTCTTTAGACACATCATCTACCAGCAGCTTATTCATCTCTTTTGTTATCACTTTTGTACATTGATCAAGGATCGGCAAAAAGTCCCCGTGTCCTTCCGATTGATAGAGGTTTTGGTAGAAGGCCGAAACAGTGTGTTTGATTTGGTCGGGTGTAGAAATCCAACTGCCATATGCATTCTTGATCCTTGAGATCCTGTTTCTTTGTCTACTTTTGATAGTGGTGGCATGGAAGAACCGTGTATTCCTGTCCTCCCCTTGAGCCATTGAATTCTCGACCTCAGCCCCCGGTACTGCTCTTCTTGCCTCCATAGGGCTTCTATTTCTGTCTTAATGTCCTTGACTCTTGCTCTCTCCTCTAGATAACTGTCATTGTTGATAAGGGTTTGTAGTTCCTATTTGAGTTGGGTGATTCTCCGCTGCCCATTAGGAAAAGATCTCTTACTCCATTTTGTTAATGCTGTGGTCACGGCACAAATCTTTTTAGGGAGCATCCGGTCCTGTTGATGTATCGATCCCCACGCTTCACGATAACCTCCTTGCATTCAGCCTTTTCGAGCCAAAAGGATTCAAATTTAAACTCTTTCTTTCTTCTCACTCTCTCAGCTTGTAAGGAGAGAAGAATAGGGCTGTGCTCGGAGCCTATAGCTGGTAAGGTGAAAGCTTCAGCTTCTAGGTACAAAATCCGCCATTCCATGGTACAAAGAACCTTGTCCAACCGTTCCTTAATGTTAGCTCTGCCCTCCCTATTGTTCGACCAAGTGTAGGGACAACCTTTGCTCTCCATATCCATAAGAGAACAGTCATTCAACAATTCCCGAAAAGCTGCCATGCGTGATCAATAAGCAAAACAAGCTCCTTTCTTCTCCCAATGGAATATCACTTTGTTGAAATCCCCTATACAAATCCAAGGCAACTTGGTTGAGGAGCTGATGTGGTGAAGTTTGTCCAAAACAGCTAGTTTTTGGCTTAGGTTATAGGGGGCATGAAGAAAAGTTATTTGCATGGTTTTACCGTCTTCTCGATTTTTGCACTTGATATTCACAAAATGTTCCGATTGCTCCTCTACTTGTACCTCCACTCGATTGTCCCAAAATAAAGCCAAACCACCTACTGTATCCCTCAGGTTGACGACGTCACATTGGGTAAATTTCAGTCTCTTTTTGATTTGCTGAAGGTGGGGTTCTTGATTTTTGGTTTCCATCAAGAACACCATCGCGGGCCGATGCATAGCCATTAGGGCTTGCAGTTCTTGAACTGTCAAGGGTGTACCCACCCCTTGACAGTTCCATCACATAAGTTTTATCTATCCTCTTGTGGCTGTTTAGGGCCAACCACCACAGCCCGGTTAGAGTCGTCATGAATGAGACCTATAGGAGTATCCGTGAGTTTCGATTCATCCAGCCAATCCAAACTGATATTCTTAGGACTATAAAGGCTGAATCTACGTTGTTTCTTGTTAGAAGGTGTTTTTGGGCCTTTAGTCTCTTTCTTTTTGAGTGATCCCGCGTGGGCCTGATGGAGAGTAGGTGCTGGGAGCAGAAGAATGTCTTTGCCAGCCTGTTGAAGTTGGCCTGCGGTGGATTGCTCGCCTTTGGGCTCTGTATGGGCCTGGTTCAAGCTAGTCCCTGTCTTGCAGGGGTCCGTCATTCCCACATCTTTCAGCAATAGTATGGGGGGAGGCCTGTCTTGTGTGTCCTGGACCATTTCTGATGCATTGCCACTGTCTTCAGTTATTTTTTCCTCATAAAAAACATCCCAGAAAGGGCTATGGTGCTGGACTTAAGCCCGCAGCCAGTTGCTGTAGGTGCTACCCATGTTGGTATTAAAGTTGGCTTCTACATATGGGATGGTTTTGCATGAACTTGCATAGTGGCCCAGCTTGCCACAAGAGTAGCAATAGAAGGGGAGCCGTTCATATTTGAAATCCAGCCAGATTTTCTTGCCACCATGGGTTGTCGATTGCTTGACAATTAGTTTCGTGTTGACATCAATCTCAACTTTAGCTTTCCCAACTCCCTGGGCAACCGGGCCTCTGTCCTCTATTCGGACTTCTAACACTTTACCTATCTTGCTGGCTATTTTCTTCACAATGCCCTTGGATTTCCATTCAATGGGAAGTCCTAAGATACGTACCCAAAATGCACAGGTCATGAATTTGTAGCAATGTGGGGGGGGGGGGGGTATCCGATTCCCACACCGTTAGCAATAGCAAGTGGTTGGAGAAACACCATGGTCCCCCTTTGAGCACTTTTTGCTTGTCCTCCTCATTAGTAAATTTAAAGCAAAAGACACCATGTTCCATGGATGTCATAACAACATTTTCCATTCTCCATGCTTTTTTCATAACTGTAAGTAGGGTTGGTGATTAAGGTTGGGATTTTGGTATAGTTGGCCCATTAGGGAAAACTGGCATTCCCCTAGTTTTACTTCAAAAAAATCTTCATCCCTGATTTCTAATTCTTGGGTATGCAGGAGCTTACCGAGCTTGTTACAGAGAGATTCCAAGCGTTTGAAGGTGTTGTGTTCTTCTGCCATTGAAGGTGATGTCTGGGTTGCTGTGTTTCTGCTGCTGATGCCTCTTGGGTGCGTAGGTGTTGAGTTTTGAGACACAGTTGGGCTTCAAAAGTTGTGTGAACTTCGTTCGAGAGAGGAGAGCCTTGTGGTTGTATGGAGGGATGGTTCTACTCTGTCGAGTGTGAAAGGGTGCCTTCCACGAAAAAAGAGGGGGGCGAGGCGACAGGGTTTCATTGGGGAGAAACTAGGGCAGGGCAGCAGGGGAGGGGTAGCTAATGCACGCAGCAAATGAGGAGGGATTTGGGATAAGACGGGGCATTTCTTGTAGTGGGTATGGTCAGACCATCCATGAGAAGGAGATGGAGGGGAGCCATGGTTAGGGTTTAAGCAGAAACTACACAGAAGGCAGAGAAGAAGCTACACAGAAGGTAGAGTTGTCATTTTTCCTTGAGAATCATGCTAGTGAAAAGGTCTTCTTTGTCCTCGATGACAGAGATAGAGATGTTACTATTACAACATAGAGAAAATATTGAGTGCGTGCGACATGCCAGCATGTCAAAAGAGAAGGGGCCTCACTGATCGACACGTGTCTTGGGTGTCAGTTCACGTCAGTCTAGGGTTTGAAAAAATTGAAACCCTTGTGCACGCACGTTCTCTTCTGCCCATTTTCTCTCTCTTCTGCGCTTTTTCTCCTTTTCTTTTCTCGAAGCCTCTCTTTGCCCATTTCTCTCTCCGCCACTCAGTGCCCGACTCTCGCTCCCTCCGCCGCGCCGCGCTTGACAACCACCACCACGCCGCACCCGACGACCACCGCCATGCCGCGCCCGACGACTACCACTCGGCTTGATCCACCCTTTTCTCTCTCTTCTGCCCCTTTTCTTTTCTCGAAGCCTCTCCCCTGTCCATTTCTCTCTCCGTCGCACAGCGCCTGACTCTCGCTCCCTCCACTGCGCCACGCCCGACGACCATTGTAGCGCCGCGCTCGACGACCACTGCTCGGCTTGATTCCGGATTCCACCGTGAAAAAGAACGAGAATGTTTGTAAAGAAACAAACAAGAAAGAGGCTCTAATGATTCGCATGTATAAGGAGGAGAGAGAAAATGAAAGCGGTAGGCACCGAGAACTGGCCGTATCTTGGCGGGGCGGCTAGAACCGGTAGCAGCCGTGGCGGGGTTCCTTTCGGTTGTTTGATCGAAGGTGAATCTGAGCCTCGCTATCTTCCAACAATTTCTGCCCTTGATTTCTTCTTTTTTTTCCCCAGATCTAATTGTCTTGTTGAATCGAGGAGTTCCTTGTGTTTTGCTGTGACGAAAATGTGGGTTCTTTTTAAGCCCCTTTTCCTTGTTCGAGCCGTGTTCGTCTTTGATTTTGCACTGCGAAATTCTGGGTTCTCTTCTCTGCATGAGAGAGGAGATGGGTAATGATTCTTCAAAATTTTGTCTTTTTATTACTTCTGAGTTGTGTTTGGGTTTTGGGTTTCTACATCGACAAGAAAGGACCAAGGTCGTCTCTTTCCTTGAATCTCTGGTCCTGTAGAAGCTGCTTTCTCTTAACTGCTCTTGCTTTGTGGTACCGACTTTGCCTTTGCACTTCGAAATTTCTTACCTCATTCGAGTTTCAAGATCGATTGAGTCTGAAGGGCTCACGGGAAAGATCACTGTTCGCGAAAAAAATTAAAAGCCAAAATAATATATGCTTTTGTCAGTTGCTTTGGAGGAGTTTTCAAGATTTTTTTGGACTTGCAGGTGAATCGGTTTTTGGGCCAGCGATGATGTTTTTGCCGGAGATGGTGAGCTGCTGCATTGATACGATTCTCACCATGGTCGGAGCTATTAGCAACTATTTGAGGAGATTAGGAATTCGGGCAATGATCCAAAACAAGTAGAGCGATCGTATCATAGCATTTTTAGTATGTAAATTGTAAGGCAAACGACGAAGCTGGTCAAATATGATGAATCTGCAGACATTTGCATTTCTTGAAGATTTTTGCCGGTCCTTAGCTGGAATAAAACTATAATTAATAGGCCCCATATGTTCGGTTGGAGAATTTTTTCTATTTAAGCAAAACTTCACCCGAAGTGCTAGACTTTACATTTAAGTCTTAAATCATTCTCGATTATTTCAACCGACTCCCCAATCCTTTTCTAAAATAGTGTAATGAAATCCTTTAAAAAATGAAGGATACCAAATATATGGTTTAAAAATTGTTGACATATCTAGTAAATATTTAGGACTTGATTGTGTCAATGTAAAGTTTTAAGATTTGATTTAAGATTTCAATTAAGATTATGAACTTGATTGTTACAATTCATAGATTTATGACTCAAATTTATTCTATAAGTAAGGTTTAAGATTTCTACTGCGCATTTTTTGATAAATTAAATGTCTTGCATTATATTTTTCGAAGTTCTTGATGGTTATTAACTTACCAAATTATTACCCAAGGCAAAGAAATTATCTATAATGAGGCTGTCCTAGTTAAGATCACGTGTGCTTATATTCAACATCTCATGGCATGTGATATGCCTTATGGATAGAATTAGCCATAGCTGGCACTCATAACTTGTGTTATGTGGCATGTTCCTAGAATTAGCTATAATAGGTTTATGCTATGTATGAAAATTTATTTATATCACGATGAAGATCATTAAATCTAGTCGAATCCATATGGACCAACTATAAATCGTGCAAAATCCTGTCCGTACATCTTCACCTAGTAAGAGAGCCTATGGATGAAATTTTCATGTCTTCAAAAATTAAATATGTTAATAAGAGAGCCTTGGACAGTAATGTTTTTTTGCATGTATTCTATGGAGAAATACTTGGCCAATTTCAATCGAGAGTTGTTGCTTTTATTCACGTTTTAAAATTCAAAGACAATTCTATGGAGAAATGCTTGCCAATTTCAATCGAGAGTTGTTGCTATTATACACGTTTTAAAATTCAAAGACAATTCTATGGAGAAATGCTTGCCAATTTCAATCGAGAGTTGTTGCTATTATACATGTTTTAAAATTCAAAGACAATTTAATGATACATAGGCTCTCTACGGATAATAGCAACAACTCTCGATTGAAATTGGCCAACATTTATTTTGCTTTTAAATTTTTAGCCGAATAGTGATCTTTCCCGTGAGCCCTTCCGACTCAACCGATCTTGAAACTCGAATGAGGTAAGAAATTTCGAAGTGCAAAGGCAAAATCGGCACCACAAAGCAAGAGCAGTTAAGAGAAAGCAGCTTTTGCAGGAGCAGAGATTCAAGGAAAGAGACGACCTTGACCCTTTCTTGTCGATGTAGAAATCCAAAACCCAAACACAACTCAGAAGTAATAAAAAGACAAAAAATTGAAGATTCATTACCCATCTCCTCTCGCGTGCAGAGAAGAGAACCCAGAATTTCGCAGTGCAAAATCAAAGACGAACACAGCTCGAACAAGGAAAAGGGGCTTAAAAAGAACCCACCTTTTCGTTACAACAAAACACAAGGAACTCCTTGATTCAACGAGACAATCAGATCTAGGGAAAAAAGAAGAATAAATCAAGGGCGGAAATTGTTGGAAGATAGCGAGGCTCAGATTCACCTTCGATTAGACAATTGAAAGGAACCCCGCCATGGCTACGACCGGTTTTGGCCGCCCTGCCAAGATACAGCTGGTTCTCGGTGCTTGTCGCTTTCATTTTCTCTCTCCTCCTTATATATGCGAATCATCACGACCTCTTTCTTGTTTGTTTCTTTACAAACGTTCTCGTTCTTTTTCACGGTGGAATCCGGAATCAAGCCGAGCAGTGGTTGTCGGGTGTGGTGCGGCGATGGTCGGCGAAGGGAGCTAGAGTCGGGCGCTGTGCGGCGGAGAGAGAAATGGGCAGGGGAGAGGCTTTGAGAAAAGAAAAGGGGTAGAAGAGAGAGAAAATGGTGGATCAAGCCGAGCGGTGGTTGTTGGGTGCGGTGCGGCGAAGGGAGCAAGAGTTGGGCACTATGCGGCGGAGAGAGAAATGGGCAGGGAGAGGCTCCGAGAAAAGAAAAGGAGAAAAGGGGCAGAAGAGAACATGCGTGGGGGTTTCAATTTTTTCAAACCCTAGACTGACGTGGATTGACACTCAAGACACGTGTCGATCAGCGAGGCCCCTTCCCGTTTGACATGTTGGCACATCGCACGCACCCAATCTTACAACATAACCTTTCGCTTAATGTTTTTATGAGAGCCAATTTGCTTTTCTAGAAAATTCTTAAATTTCTATGTCATCTTCACCATCAAATTTGAATTTTAACTTTTGATAACTCTACATGATATTTAATTTTGATAACACTCAACTTCCCTTTTAGAAAACAAAACAATGAAAATCAATCGTGTACGCTTGTAAAGTATGTGTGAGAATCTGAAATAAAAAAGAAGAAGAAGAAAGAATAACTTATGGATGGAACAGTTCTTAATTTTTACTAACTGATGGATTATTTTATTAATGATAACTTAGGATATATATTTAAGCAAAAATTAAGATTTGGCGTCCAGATTTCATGTGAACAAAACTTCTTATCTTGTTTCAATAAAAGAAAAGGAAAAGCGAATATTATATAGCATTAATAATCAATATTCAAAATCACCTATTTTCAAGTAAAAATCATTTAATTTACCTTGAAACCAGCGCGCTGCAAAGCAACTAGTATCTATCTATTTATATAATATACAAAAGAAACTTTTCAAATTGGTGACACTTTTTCTATAACCAAAACACCCTTGTCCATGTTAATATTTTTAAAAAAATTAAAAAGAACATTATGTATCATCTAAACATTTAAAATTCGATATCAATGCCTAGCTAATCACATAGGTAAAGCGGTATCTTTCCATTTTTCAGCCTCAAGTTTTTGCCTGAAGTTTTCACTCTTGCCATACCTTTTATTAAAATAAATTGGAATGATGCTTATAACAAAATCTAATCATCGTTTCAATGATTAAAAACAATTAATCTCATAAAGATCTTACCTTTTCAAATATGAACTTAAATCCCCATAAAAAAAATTATGAACTTAAATCTCTATCATCTCACAACCATTAAAAAATTGATACAAATCTTTAGAAATTAACCCGTTGAAATATTTTTTTTCCTTTTCCTTTCTACTCATGATCTTTCGCTAGTTCTCAAGAAAAGAATGAGAAAGAAATTAAAAGAGTTATGGAAATAGCTCTGAACTTTTATTATTAGTAGTATAAAGTTAGGTGCCGTTTTGTGTGTGTATATAAATATTTTCTCATTCATAAGCAGTAAGATCAATTTTATTTTTCGTTTATTTAATTTTTATAATTGAAAACAATTTTTGGTTTCACAATTGCGTTTGTAATAGTCTAATCGTCCCCTATGCACCCAAAATAGATATCAAATAACAACTAATAAGAACCGGCAAAAACTAGTGTCTGTTTAGCGTAATACCCAAACTGTTTATTAGAAAAAAATTTAATAGACGAACCAAAATTTCAAATGTGCTAAAACTCTAATGACATAATACGGGAGGGATTACTATAATGATATTTGTTGCTATTGAATCCTTAATTTCATCCCTCACAAGAATTACAAAGACACAATGCTCTTACCAATATTGTACAGTGGTTGGACCAGTTTTATACCTTTCAGTTTTGTCAATTTATCATGAATTTTTTAAGGATTTTGTAATGTAGTCATTTCTGTAAATTTTGACTAGATATTATTGATATGTATGATTTTTGCATTCTATTTTTATAGTTTTAAGAATTTTTTTCCTTTTTCTTTTTTTTCCTTTCCTTTTTCTCTTAGCTTATGGCTAGTGGTGGATGGCTGGTGACTAGCGACAAGCCATGAGAAAAAGAAAAGGGAAGAAATAAATAAAACAAAGAAAAGATAAAAAAAATTAAGAAAATTTATAAAAAATTGCAAAAATTATTCACGTCAATGCCAACGTACCAAGTAGGATAGTTGACTCGACGGCTAAGATAGTGATTTCCGGCTGAAATTAGTTAAAATGACTAAATTTACAAAAATAAAAGGTTCATTATTGAATTGATCGTTGTATAATAAGTTTAGGACTTTGGGACAATTATCCTATTTCTTCTAGACATTGACTAAGGTTATTCAGCACAAATTTTATCGAAGCCGTACAATTATATACTCGTCAAAAGCGTTTCCCATCTCTTCCAAAAGGAACTATTAAATTAAACATTATCTTAAGCAGTCTCTTAATTAAAAAAAAAAATAGAGATAACTACTATTAGATTTTTTATAATTAACAATGTCAACCGTCAGTGCAATGTCAACTATCAGTGCTCGTACTTAGCTATGTCCTGCATCCAATCCATACATGTCCATTAGGCAATTGGTAAGTTAACCCCATATTGAGATAATCACGGACAATTGAATTGGATAAAACTCTCTTTATCTATCTGTTATCTATGCATGATATGAGACAAAAGAGATTCATGACGCTTATCTAGTAGAGAATAATCATTCAAATCAACGAGGTTGGATTACTATCTTTCAAAATCTTAATCAAATCGATAAGAGGTCAAGAGTTCTATCTCCATATCTAATTATTCAAAGGCAGTGCTCCGCTATAAATCAACCCTTTATCAAACAAATATAGAATAGATGAAGGTGAAATTTTCGCAGTACAATAAATTATTAATAAATAAGATTGTGTACGTCCAATTATAATTGTAAGCCCAATTACTTGTGATGAAACAAACAACATAACACAACAATAAGACTGTCGATTGCCGGTAGTTGCATCAACCCGGATAGACCTATCCTTTTCGTCTTTCTTTCCAATTCTTTTTTTTTTTAATTTGAATTCTGTTTTTTGACACTCCGGATATGATCGTTTGAAGTGTAGATCGCTTAAGATCATAGGACTTGAACCCTTCGCAGTTGAACTATCCCTACGTTATATCTATCCTCGGTCCTTATCTTTATTAATAGTCGCTCTTCCTCTGTGAACACTGCACGAGACCAAGCCCGCGTGGGAGTAGAATTGATCTCCGAGGTCGGAGAAACATCCACCCACGAACCACTATAAGTGGACATTCCATCGACCATAGAATCTGTATTCTTGTCTTCTGCAATTGTCTATGGTCGTCTTGTCTTCTACAGTTTCATTGCTATGGCGGGTGGTTTCGGCATCCAAAGCAGCGGCGGCGGCATGCCCAAGGATTATCCTGGGAAAGTCACTGCTTATGTTCTCATCACATGCATCGCCGCTGCCATGGGGGGTTTGATATTTGGGTACGACATTGGTATTTCGGGTAATGCAATGCTCTCATCTCACTAGGGTTTTTGTCTCTTTTTGGTGTTTGCATCTGAATCTCAAGTTCGATCGCGGCTAAAATTCGGTCTCGTGATCTATTCGCGCAGGCGGCGTGACGTCCATGCCTCCGTTCCTCAAGAGGTTCTTCCCTGCCGTGTATCGGAAGGAGGCGTTGGACAAGTCGACGAACCAATACTGCAAGTTTGACAGCTCCACGCTGACCATGTTCACGTCGTCGCTTTACTTGGCGGCGCTAGTGGCCTCGTTCGGCGCATCCAAGGTGACCAGGAGCATGGGGCGGAGGTGGTCCATGTTGCGGGGCGGCACGATCTTCTTCTGTGGCGCTCTCATAAATGCTGCCGCTCAGAACATCGCTATGCTAATCATTGGCCGGATTCTACTTGGCTTCGGGGTCGGCTTTGCCACTCAGGTATAAATCCTCAATTACAGTGCTAATTTTGTACCAGGTTTTTTGTTATCCGTTGTATCCAAGGTTGTATGTATAGACATGCTTGTACATGTGTTTTTTTGCCGTTAGAGGCATCATTGTTTTCGCTGACTTAAATTCATTGATACACGAGTTTTATAAATTTTGCTTGTGAAAAGATGACTTAAGTACCAGACTCCCTAGTAGATCTCATAAAAGTCCTGTATATAATATAATATATCAAGTTAATTTAAGATTCCTATATTTTCCTAATAGGAAAGAACTAATCAGGTTGATTATCCTTTCTTTGTGCCCGTGGAGTCCGAGAGGTTTAGTTTAACCATGCTTCCCTTCAAGTAACTGAAATAGGGATGATCAACAGAGCAAGGTCAGAACCGATTTTCTCGAAATCTAGATGCAGAGATTTGATGATAGTACCTATGAGACTTTAATAAACTGTGATTGCATAATTGAAGTTATGAGTTAATCTTTCTTAGTATATGTTTAAAATCGTTAGATAGGTTTGTACATATAGCTTTGGACAGCACCACTATGCTCTCCTAAGCAGAATTAAGTTATCAATCTAGATCATTCTAAATCTGTAATCTGTCGAGAAAGCCGTTGAGATTGCAATGAAATCGACCTAACTCAATGTGGCGTATGCACTCGAAATTCATAGTCTGTGCCACTCTACGTGTCGGAGATGGCGCCATACAAGCACCGGGGCTCGCTCAACGTGCTCTTCCAGCTGTCCATTACGGTGGGCATCCTATGTGCAAATTTGATCAACTACTTCACCCCAAGGATGGCCAACGGTGAAGGTTGGCGCGTGAGCCTTGGCGGCGCGGTGGTCCCTGCCCTCATCATCAGCATCTCGGCCTTCTTCCTCCCCAACACCCCCAACTCCATCCTTGAGAAGGGCAATCCCACCAAGGCGCGGGAGATGCTCCACCGCATCCGAGGGGTCTCTGACCGTGAGGTGGAGGCTGAGTTCAATGACATCGTGGAGGCGAGCGAGGCGTCCAAGGCGGTGAAGCACCCGTGGCGCAACCTCAGCAAGAGGAAGTATCGGCCACAACTGATCATGTCGGTGCTCATCCCAATGTTCCAGCAGCTTACCGGGATCAACGTGGTCATGTTCTACGCACCGGTCCTCTTCATCACCATCGGGTTCGGGAACAATGCATCGCTCATGTCTTCGCTCATCACCGGCGGCGTCAATGCGGTCGCAACACTCATCTCCGTGTACGGGACTGACAAGTGGGGACGTCGCCGTCTCTTCTTGTGGGGTGGAGGGCTGATGCTCGTCTTTCAGGTACAAAACATCTAGATATCTTCAACTATACACTCCCTATTATCTCATCCGACCTTATTTGGATCTTTAATTAGGTGTAGACCATCGTATGGTGTTTGATGTTCCTTCATGTGTCTAGTCACAAATGTCCGATCTCTATATCCTGCGAAAGACTCAATCGGTTGTGCTTGCACAGGTGGCGGTCGCGTCCCTGATCGGCTGGAAGTTTGGCGTGACGGGCCAAGTGGAGAAACTCCCCGAGTGGTATGCAGTCGTCGTGGTAATCTGCATCTGCATCTTCGTGTCCGGCTTTGCCTTCTCATGGGGGCCGCTAGGTTGGCTGGTGCCGAGCGAGATATTCCCCTTGGAGATCCGGTCGGCCGCGCAGAGCATCGTCGTGTGCGTCAACATGTTCTTCACCTTCCTGGTCGCGCAGATCTTCCTCACCATGCTCTGCCACATGAAGTTCGGCCTCTTCATCTTCTTCGCCTTCTTCGTCGCCATCATGACCGCCTTCATATACTTCTTCCTGCCTGAGACGAAGAACATCCCGATTGAGGAGATGTCCCAAGTCTGGGAGCAACATTGGTACTGGAAGAAATACGTGGTCACAGATGGACCGTCATTCCCGGAGAAAGTTTAGGCACTTGATATTTTGCTTTAGTTTTAGGAAATAATTTGACTATTTTTCTCTCATTCAAGCAATTTCAGTACTTTAGGATTTTGATTAGGTTGACTATTTTTCTCTCGTTCACGCAACTTCAGTATTTTATTAATCTACTACAATGCGCACGGGCATTACATATGTTTCCGCCCTTTTGCGGAATTGACTTGATGATGTCTTAAAACATAAGTGCACTCTTCTCGATATTCTCGAGTCCTTAAGTTAATCCAAAACATTAGTTACTTGTCGTTTGACAGATTCGTCCCTAAATTTCTTCGGCCATTCATGTGTCATGCCTAGATGTAGCAGAATGAATTATGGATCCATGTTTTAACTCATATTTGATGTGTTGGGTGATGTGTAGGCAGTCTAAAATATATATTATGGGTCTGAAAAGGTCGAACAAAGTGAACCCACTTTCAACCCATTTAATCAATGAGCAAGTCTAAGAGCAACTTGTTCTCACGCCCTCTAATAGTATTCTGAACTATCTTGCCTTTCCAGCCTTCCATCTTTTTGCCGTAAAATTTTCTGATTCCTGCTCCGAAATGAACTTGCTGTAAGAATACTTGATCAGTAATAATCTATTTCTTTTTTCATGTTATTTTTCTTTTTGTCCAATTCGTTATATTTCTTTACCATTATCTTCCCATCCAAAGGCAATAAGAAATTATCAATTGAAGAGTTGAATCAAGAACTATAGCAATCTAAACTTACCAAGGTTGTGTTTGTTCACCCTAGCCTTTAGGGATTAGAAGTCCAAAGCATGTAGCTTAGGATGCGTTTAATAACCATTATGTTCCTGATGACAATTTCTGCTTAGAAATAATTTTTTTTATTTGGCTCCCTAGGACGAGTTTCTGAATATTTAAAGGCGTTTAGTAACTCGCATAAAATTTATATTCTAGGAATAAAATGCATTTGGTACAACCCTTTTTTTTTTTTTTTTGTGACTTAGAATTTCTCTTAACTCCTTAATATTTTTATTATATTTTCTCTTTTTTTTTAAAAAATTTTTTTTTATATTTTCTCATAATTTTTTATATATTTTTTATGTTTAATTTTGTTTAAATTTGATAATTTTATTATATTTTTTTTATTATTTTTACCATTTTTATAATTTTATTATATTTTTAAAATTATTTTAATATTTTAATAATTTTTTTATATTTTTGTGATTGGCTAGAGGAAGAAGAAGAGAAAGGAAAAAGGAAAAAGAGAAAGAGAAAAAAAGCACATGGTTTGGTTTGATTTTGGAGTTGTTCTTAAAAAAAAAGTAATTTTTTTCTATTTCTTGATTCTATTTCAAATTTATTCTCAAGAACAAAAAGGTTACCAAACAAATTTCTATCCTTTTTTTTTTTGGGAATAAAATAATAAAATCATGTACTATTTGACATGTTACTAAATAGGCTTTAGTTGATCTTTAAACTATGTTTTTCCATTTTTGACAAATTACAATGTGGCATTGTTTAAATAATGAGGGTTGTAGGATAGCTATAAGTACTACACTAATGCTTTTAATTTCGGTATTGATTCTAAGAAAAACATCGTTAAGATAATTCTTTAAATAGTTTTTACCCCACATTAAAAAAAATTGGTTGAGATAATCACTACCGACTAAAATATGAACGGAATGGTGTTTCAATTTTTATATCAGGCGATGAAAGAAAGATAATGTGGGGATTCACAAGGAAATTGGGTGAAATATTAGATGTATCTCCAAAGAACTAAGAATAATACTAAAAAAGAAGAAAAAAATGGTTCAATTTATGCCTTTTGTTAGAATTCTAGGTGATGAAAATGTGTTAATAATGAGTTAATAGGATCGATTTGAGTTGAACTTAATTTCAACCTACCCAAAAGTCGAACCGACACACGCATATCTAATATCCCCAGTCATGTAAGGGTGTCCATTCACATCGGTTGTCATTTTAGGGGATCTTGTGAAGGAGAAATAATTACTTGACTAGCTCTTTCCATTATCTGGGCAAAATGTAGGTATAATTTACTTATGTGGGCTTTCCAAATTTTTTACCAGATTAAGGATTCCACTAGCTCAAATTATAACTCTACAAAAAAAAGGGCTTTTAGGATAGTCTTTTCAGTAAAAAGAAAAAACTAAATGTCGTGGCCAAAGCGTTCGAAAATCGCGATCATCTTGATTCTTGAGGTTAAAAGATCTAATCTATTGCAATGAAAATGATTTTACATTTCTTTAACTTTTCAAAATTTAAATCAGCACTAAAGTGATAGTGGTGATTGTGGCGGAGTAGTGACGTTGGACTTGATCGGGGGGCTTGAAAAACGGGATTGTTGAATGGATTTAGGTTTGGTATGAGCGCTCACGCAATGTTTAGTAGAAAATATTTAGAAGTACGAGTACACCATGTCATCTGTTGACGTGCACTGTTTTTAAAGAAAGTTACGTATTTTTTTTTATCGATTTTACTCTGTTTCTACACTATAATTCAAATTTTTGCCCTGCCTCTTTACAAGGCATGTGAGTCGAAACCTATTTTTAAAACTAAATTGTCCCAACTCCAACATTCTAATAAAGTGAGCATTCGAATCCCCACCTCCCTTTTTTCATGTGAAAAGAGTAGCCATTGAGGTAAACCTCAGTAGTTTTCTAGGCCCAATTTTGATCACTCATTTTTCTCTCATTTGACGTCTAATTGACTAGATTCTCATGCCTACAAACTTGCAACCCAAATTTCTTGAAAATTTGATCCGATCATCGAAGAAGTGTCCGGAATCACATATTTCTAATATAGCTAACCCAACACCATATGTAATAATTGCAATGTCACTAGGTTATAGCGAAAAGATTATTGTTCGGCTATAACATAAAATTTCCCTTAATAATTTTATGAGAGCCAATATGCTTTTGTAGTCAGATCTTTAATATGCATGTCATCTTCACCAGCAAATTTTTAAAGGTCTAACTTATTGTAGATCTGCATATATCAATTCTGATAACACCCGACTTTGTTAATAATGATGCACACATGTAACGAGTGCATGAGTTGGGTAAGTTCGTAGCGGTTATAACAACGTAGTTATCAATGGGCTCAACTTTAGATTTCCATGATTGCCATCCACAATTGCATGTTAGTCTTTTCTGTGAACTATCAATAACCACTCAATCGATGTCCTCTTGGCATTCAGTCTTTTTCCTCAACATATAGTCAAATTCACTATCAATCGTCAACTAATTACTATCGTATATCGATAACAGCATTTGGTCATCTATATTCATAATCAAGAGGCTGCAATTGCCCTCCTGGTTATGATAGTCAATTTTCACTTACCAGAAAACCAAACACTAGTCAACAAATTTTACAATATCACTCTTCTTGATAATCTTGCCCCATCATGGAGTAATCACAAACTGGGTTTTAGAAATGAATTTGCAGGCTCGATTAGATTTTGTAAGGGATAAAAGAGTGTAGAATAGAGAAACAAATGATTTTTATCAATTTAAAGAATTTAAATTTTCATTTGACATTTACAATAAAGACACTCAGAGATTAATTCAAGTGAGGGCAAGAAAGTTTCCTTTATTTTTCACATTATAATGTCAACTTTACTTCCAAGCTGCCAAAGTGTGGGGTCATTATTGACAGGGATATTTTAAAAGAACTCTTCAAATACACAGGCTCAATTGGGTTAAACAATGGTTTACTTGTGATGTTTAACTTAGAAATATCAAATGCCTCTCATCATTTCAGTTTGCATACCTTTCAGGAGAAAACCCTTTGCCCTTTACCATGAGGACATGAAATTTTTCCACTCTTCTCATATTATATAAACCGAGGACTGTGTATCGGATTAGACTTACCTTTCATCATCCTGGCACGTCTCATTTAGCTTTCAAGAATTCCACACCATTTATTGAATTGTTTATCTAGATAAATTCCAAATAGAGATTGTTGATTTAGACAAGCAAATTATCATGCAAAAATCCTCTTTCAAAAGATATGAGCATTTAAGAACTCATCAACTTTAAGTACGAGAAACATTGCAATTTCAATTCTAGGAGATCATCGCGCCATACAGTTTATCACAAGAATTTTGACACGAATACATGACCTCAAACACTTATTAATGCCAACGAGTCAAACAAATGAGTTAGACACTCTAGCTGCTCAGATCTTCTCAGTAAATAAAGCTACGCTTTCTACTTTCCTTCTCGTTTTCCTTTTACGAAGTTATGATCGAATATATTGTATACCCCCAAATTATTCGCACTTCGGCTGAGTTCTTGTGAAGAACCTCTGTTGACTATTTAGGTTGTATAGCAATGCTCTCTTTCCATATCTTTCTTTAGAAATAAAAAATTACTTTTTGATTAGTCTTACTTTACTTTCACTTTAATTTTTACTCTCAGATTTTTGTCCTATTTCTTTATGGGGCATGGGAGGCGAAACCCACACCTGAAGCTAAATTATCCCCACTCCAATCTTTCTGAGAATGTGGAGATTCGAACTTACCACTTTTCCCTTTTTATGTGAAAAGAGTGATCACTGAAACAAAGCCCAATGGCTTAGAAATAAAGAATCATTATGAAGTAGAAGAACTTTAAGTGAAGTTTTTATCTAGGGTTAATACCACAAAAAATCTTAAACTAGTACACCTGTGACAAATTTACTTTATGTTAATCTCTGTTAAATTTTATTGTCAAATTGCCGAGTTCAATGACACATGACAGTTAATGGGTATACTAGTTTGGGATTTTTTTCTTCGTTTATCACATATGTACCAATTTAGGGTTTTTTCCATATTCATCCAATTTAACGAAAACTAACAAATAGTAGATATTTCGTAAATATCTTTGGGATTTTTAGTGGTTGTTACATTTTTTCAGTTCAAGATTTTTTGTGGTCAAAAAATCCTCTTTCAAAAGATATGAGCATTTTAAGAACTCATCAACTTTAAGTACGAGAAACATTGCAATTTCAATTCTAGGAGATCATCACGCCATACAGTTTATCACAAGAATTTTGACACGAATACATGACCTCGAACACTTATTAATGCCAACAAGTCAAACAAATGAGTTAGACACTCTAGCTGCTCAGATCTTCTCAGTAAATAAAGCTACGCTTTCTACTTTCCTTCTCGTTTTCCTTTTCCGAAGTTATGATCGAGTATATTGTATACCCCCAGATTATTCGCACTTCGGCTGAGTTCTTGTGAAGAACCTCTATTAACTATTTAGGTTGTATAGCAATGCTCTCTTTCCATATCTTTCTTTAGAAATAAAAAATTATTTTTTGATTGGTCTTACTTTACTTTCACTCTAATTTTCAATATTAGACTTTTGTCTTGTTTCTTTATGGGGTGTGGAAGGCGAAATTCACACTTGAAGCTAAATCGTTCTCACTCCAACCCTTCTGAGAATATGAGGATTCGAATTTATCACTTCTCCCTTTTTACGTGGAAATGGTGGCCACTGGAGTAAAACTCAATGGTTTAAAAATGAAGAATCATTATGAAGTAGAAGAACTTTAAGTGAAGTTTTTATCTAGGGTTAATACCACAAAAATCTTAAACTAGTACACCTGTAATAAATTTACTTTTTGTTAATCTTTGTTAAATTTTACCGTCAAATTGCCGAGTTCAATGACATATGATACTTAATGGGTATACTAGTTCGGGATTTTTTTTTCGTTGGTCACATATGTATCAATTTAAGGTTTTTCATGGTATTCATCCAATTTAACGAAAACTAACAAATAGTAGATATTTCATAAATATACCAATTTGAGATTTTTAGTGGTTGTTACATTTTTTCAGTTTGAGATTTTTTGTGATCAAAAAAATTAGTTTGGAGATAAATTTGTCACAAATGTATTAGCTTATGGTTCTTCGTGGTATTAACCATTTTATCAATCAGTTTCCCATGAGAGTTTACTCCATGCTTTTACTCATTTCTTGAAACAGCTACATTCAATTATTCAATAGCTTCTTGTTTACGCTAATGCGTGTTTCATATTTCGGACAGAAATTTCAGCATCCATGGGGAAGCACAAATAATGATTACTTAATAAATGGTTGTATTATGACAATAATTTCAATTGCCAAGTTAGTATCTCCTGTTGAAAGTCCTAGCTTATAGGAAATTCTTTACACGTGTCTCCTATTTGTCTCCCTCGTATCCATTCTGTTGTAGGGAGAATGTTGCATGTTAATGAAATGAATTCATAGAAATGAAGACAAATTCATGAACTACACGGTAGCTGGAGTCTAATATCCATGGAGCAAAAGAATTAGATGTCATCCCTAATTCAATGTGCTTCCTCCATCATCAAGTCATCCCCATTATCTCCAAAATCCAAACCATCCATTCCTACATTTGAATCCCTTGATAAAGTACTCTGCGACTGATGTAATGCCTGGAGAGTCTTGTAGTTCTTCTCCATCACAGAAAGAGTTGTTTTCTGCCCGAAAATGGAGCCAAGTGTGTTGTTCTTCCGATTGAAACATATGCGCATCAACCCATCCAACTCTCTCGCAAGATTTGCGTCGGGAGCCGGTTTTCATGGCTCGATCCTGACCACAGATTAGTCCACCTTTGTGGGTGGCCTGAAGTTGTTCTTTCCGACTTGAGGAGACGAGAGATTCGAGCACACAGTTGGGTGTTTGCAGAGAGCACACCTGAAGGGCGGCGGGTGGTTCAATAACTTGAACGTGAGGAGAGAGGAGATTTTTGGTAAGAATGTTGGCCACACTTATGCCAAAGTAGGGTAGATCAATCTTCAACACATCGCCCCGGACAACCTGTGTCCATGAAATTTGGAGAGAGAGAGAGAGAGAGAGAGAGTGGGAGAGCTTTAATCATTTCCGACAGCCTTTTAAAGAAGAATTACAATGATAGGAACACCAAGAAATCGAAGAACAGCCTTATGATTTCCAACAATCAAGCATGCAAACGAGAGAATGATATACATTTCTTGGAAACTGGTGAAAACAGGAAAAGACAGGACAGACCGTATAATCTTCACGACTCAAGCAGTTCAATTAATACACAAGTTACATGATTTTCAGAGGAGAGAGTGACATTTGTATAGACCTTTTCGCAAACACGAGCTGGACTTACTGGTATAATTTGAACAATCTGTCGTGTGAATCTCTACTCTGCACCAACTTCTCGACTCCGTTAACCAAATATATACGCAGAGTAACAGACAGAACCTTATGACTTCTTCACAGGGCAAGATAGATTGAAGCTACGAAATCTTAACATTTTATAGCTCCTGGACTACTCCAAAACCACTTACATAGCAATTCGATGACGTTGTTTGATGCTATGTTCCTTAAAGTCTGCACATAATCGCAAATTAACTCGTGAACAATACAAGTTCATAAAGCAACCATAAAAGCGAATTCACGCACAAGCCCTTTTTTTCCACTGAAACCTTCCTGAACCAAGAGGGATATCCAGAGAGAAGACAAATCGACTCGGTTCGATTTCAATTCAATTACCATCAATTGGTGCGAGTAAGCCGTGCCCTGAAACTGGCACTGGAGCTCGAGAACCATGCGAGAGTCCAACCAGACAGCGACGACGGACTTGCCGGCGTCAAGGAGCTTCTTGGTGAGGTGAGGTTACCATTGCTGGTCTTGAGGATGACATTGGTGCTCTTGATTTCTGGACGATGGAGTCGACCAAGAGCGGGTTCTTCAGGATGTGCTGGCCCTTCGACTTGTGGAAGGAGATGCCTCCTTGGTACGCAGCGGAGGCGGCCTTGGCCTTGACTAAGATTGGGACATAAGACAGTTTCTTCTTAACATTGACTAAGTGTGTTCGGTGCGTGATCGATGGAAGCCTCACGATTATAATCATCAAAAGCACTTTCCATCTCTTCCAAAATAAGCTATTCAATTAACATTATATTAAGCACTCTCTTAATTAGAAAATTGAACGATGTCAACCATCAGTCATGCACCTAGTTCACACATGTCCATTATTTAACCATTAAGTCAACCCCACATTAAGATAATCATGAAAAATTGAACAGGATAAAACACTTCTTATCTTCGTATCCGTCAAAGAGCTTCATGACGTTTATAATACAACAGCTGGTCATTCAAGTCTATTACGTTGAATTATCATCTTCCAAAATCTTAATCAAGTCAATAAGAAGTCTTGAGTTCAAATCCGTTATCTCCATATCTAATCATTTAAAGTTATTGTTCCATGGTACAATAAAATTATAATATGTGAGAATAGACGAAGGTGAATTCTTCGCGGTACAATAGATTTTTAAATATATAAGATTGTGTAGGTCCAATTAAAATTGTAATTCCAATCATTTATAACGAGACGAAGAACTTTACACAATGATAAAAACAGTCAATAGCCGGTAATTACAACAATCCGGATAGACTTATCCTTTTGGTCTTTTATAAAAAAAAAAAAAAAGTTGTAATTTTGCAAGTGGTTTTCAAATCTTCCGGATCTCTCGGAGATAAAAATCTGTTGCAAGTTCTGATGGATAAGATCATAGGGGTCCTTCACAGTTGAACTATCCCTACGTTGTAGCTTTCCTTGGTCACTCTTCCTCCGTGAACAGACCGAGTCCTTCTGAGAATAGAATCCATTCTCGAGATTGAAGAAACATCCCCACGAAGTCTAATCTCCACTCTGTGTCCTCGATAATTTCGTGCGCCATCATCAACGTCGAATCTACAGTTTGACTCTTGTATAGTTTCATTGCCATGGCGGGTGGTTTCGGCATCCAAAGCGGCGGCGTCCCCAAGGATTATCCTGGGAAAGTCACCACTTACGTTCTCATCACATGCATCGCCGCTGCCATGGGAGGTTTGATATTCGGGTACGACATCGGCATTTCAGGTAATGCTCTCATCTTTATCATGCTTTTTTCCTACTTTGGTGTTCGCCTTGAAATCTCAAGTTCTGTCGCGGCCTCATGATTTATTCACTTAGGCGGCGTGACGTCCATGGCTCCGTTCCTGAAGAGGTTCTTCCCTGCCGTGTACCGGAAGGAGGCATTGGACAAGTCAACCAATCAGTACTGCAAGTTCGACAGCTTCACGCTGACTATGTTCACGTCGTCGCTCTACTTGGCGGCGCTCGTGGCCTCGTTCTGCGCGTCCAAGGTTACCAGGAGCTTGGGGCGTAGGTGGTCCATGTTTCTTGGCGGCACAATCTTCCTATGTGGTGCTCTCGTAAATGCTGCTGCTCAGAACATCGCTATGCTGATCGTCGGCCGGACTCTGCTCGGCATTGGAGTTGGCTTTGCCATTCAGGTAATATTCCTTCATTACTGTGCTATTTTTGTACCAAGTTCTCGTTATTCATCGTATCATAGGTCATATGTATATACATGCTTCTCCGTATGTTGTTTCCCTTAAAGGCTTCGTTGTTTTCGCTGACCTAAATTCGTTGTTTCTTGAATATTATAAATTTTGATTGTGAAAAGCCGACTAATTACTACTCTCTAATAAATCTCTCAAAAGGCCATCCAAAAGTCCTGCATTTTATATATTGAATTCACTTAGAATTCCTATATTTTCCTAACAGAAAGAAACTGCATTTGAGATTACTGTTCCGTTCCGTTGTGCCTGCCGAGTCAAGAGGTTTAGTCTAAACATGTTTCCCTTCACGTAAACAAAACAAGCTCAACAGATTTAAGGTCTGAGCTGAATTTCTCAAAATCTCGATGCAAAGATTTGATAATAATACCTATAGACTTTTAGCTGCATTTGAAGGATTTAAATTAATTGTGATTGCATGATTGATGTAATGAGTTGTGTGTGATTCTCTCGTTCTATAGTTAATTTTTTCCGTATATACTAAAAAATGTTAGCTATGTCGGTACGTATAGCTTTGGATTACACACAACTATGCTCTTCAACTTTTCCTGCATCATAAACAACTCAAATGCTTGACTACCCAACAAGTTAAGTAGAATTCAGTTACCAATTTCTATCATTCTATATCTCTGATTTGTTGAGAAAGTTCTTGAGACTGCAATGAAATCTACCTGACTCAACGTGGTGCTTGCACTCAAAATTCATAGTCCGTGCCGCTTTACGTGTCGGAGATGGCACCATACAAGCGCCGTGGCTCGCTCAACGTGCTCTTCCAGCTGTCCATCACGGTGGGCATCCTGTGCGCGAACGTGGTCAACTACTTCACCCAGAAGATGGCCAATGGCGAAGGGTGGCGCGTGAGCCTTGGCGGTGCAGCAGTCCCTGCCCTCATCATTGGCATCTCGGCCTTTTTCCTCCCCAACACCCCCAACTCCATCCTCGAGAAGGGCAACCCCACCAAGGCGCGGGAGATGCTCCGCCGCATCCGGGGGGTCTCTGACCATGAGGTGGAGGCTGAGTTCAACGACATCGTGGAGGCGAGTGAGGCGTCCAAGGCTGTGAAGAACCCGTGGGGCAACCTCGGCAAGAGGAAGTATCGGCCACACCTGATTATGTCGGTGTTCATCCCAATGTTCCAGCAACTTACCGGGATCAATGTGGTCATGTTCTATGCGCCAGTCCTGTTCATCACCATCGGGTTCGGGAACAATGCATCCCTCATGTCTGCACTTATCACCGGCGGTGTCAATGTGGCCGCAACATTCATCTCCGTGTATGGGACTGATAAATGGGGACGTCGCTGTCTCTTTCTCTGGGGTGGAGGGTTGATGCTCATCTTTCAGGTGCAGAAAACATCTTTATACTCATTGCACTCTTTACTAGATATCTTTAAATATCCTCTCCCTATTATCTCATCTAACCATATTTGGATCTTTAAGTAAGTGTTAGTAGAACTCTTGAGACCATCGGATGGCGTCCGAGGTTCCTTTATGTGTCTAGTCGCAAATGTCCAATCCCTACATTCAGCGAAAAATTTAACCGATCGTGATTACACAGGTGGCGGTGGCATCCTTGATCGGCTGGAAGTTCGGCACGACGGGCCAAGCGAGCAACCTGCCCGGGTGGTACGCCATTGTCGTGGTGATCTGCATCTGCATCTTCGTGCTTGCCTATGCCTTCTCATGGGGGCCGCTGGGGTGGCTGGTGCCAAGCGAGATATTCCCCCTGGAGATCCGATCGGCTGCGCAGAGCATCGTCGTGTCTGTCAACATGTTGTTCACCTTCTTGGTCGCACAGATCTTCCTAACCATGCTCTGCCACCTGAAGTTCGGCCTCTTCATCTTCTTCGCCTTCTTTGTCGCCCTCATGACGGCCTTCATTTACATCTTCGTGCCGGAGACGAAGAACATCCCGATCGAGGAGATGTCCCAAGTCTGGGAGGAACACTGGTATTGGAAGAAGTACGTGGTCATAGATGGACCTTTGCCGGAGAAAGTTTAGGCACTAGATCTTTCGCTAAAGTTTTAGCAAATAATTTGGCTACATTTTTTCTCATTCATGCAATTTCAGTATGTTAGGTTTGATTAGGTTACATGCTTTCCTGGAATCATGGTTTGCATGCAGATTTTTTGCTTTGGGTCGTTGAATAAGTACAGCTGATTTAGGTTTCTTGATCCTCTCTTCTGTGTACGCTGGGTTCAATAATCTCAATTTTGATAGGACAAATTTGCGAATATTGATTCCCTTTCTTTTATTTTCACAAATATGTTCCCTGAGTTTATTGTTAATAATTATTAAAAAGTATAATATTTTGAGCGTGCAAAATTGATATAAATATATATTTAATCCTTAACATCAATGCAATTCAGAATTTACGTGAGATGTACATTTATGTGAGATGTATATAACGTATGACTGATTAAGTATACTTTTTCTTGTGAGGACCACATTAGCGCCATGTATATTTGTACTTTTTCAATCGGAAAATGATACTCAAATTGATTGAATTAGTTGAAATTCATTAATCTTTTGTGACTGCTTGAAGATCAAATAGTCGGAGATAAAACACAATTATGAATTTACATGATTCAATTTGTCAACAAAGATGGTCCTAAATGCCTCATTAAGTAAGATTAATAATGTCTATATGACTGATATTGTTTCACTAACCATGAGCGTCAATGGGGGAAAAAAATAAAATAAAATCTAGATTAGTTATGAAAATTAAAGCAGAATAATTTCTCATATTGACCACAGTAGCCATGGTAAGTTATCTAGTTGCTTCTAATGATTTCAAATATAGCTCTAGGATTACAAATTGTAACAATATAATTACATATAAAAATTAAGTACTACTTATAAGAGAAAAATTTGACTTGTCTATGTACATGTAATAAGTATGTATTTGATTAATTATAGAAATATACAAGACGATTTCTTACCATTGATTGCAGAGATGGAGAATTCTCGGATTATCATTATCTTAGGATCTTGGGGTTCATCATAGTTAGAACTATCTCCACGTTATGGGGGAAAGTACAGCGGGAGTGCCAAAACTTGGCACGAAAGGACACTTAAGTGCCACTTTTCAAAAAAAAATGGATCACTTAAGTGCCAAGTTGTCGGAGCCCCGCCGGAAATCCTACCTGGCAATTTTTTATTAATTTTCTCACCAACGTGGCTCGCCGGAGATCCACCTCAGCTAACCCTCACCCAAAACGACGCTGTTTCCATAGATGGACAAAGCAAAGGCCCTAAATTGGCCAGAATGGCGTCGTCTCCCCATTTTCATCTCCTATTGCCGACTAAATCCCTAAATCAGCCAAATTCCACAAGAAGAGCTCGAACCCTAATTTCGATTTGCCCCAAAAATCCCTCAAGCACTCGAATTATTTCAATTAACTCCAGATCCCACCGAAGCGAAGGAGAAGGCGAGTGCGAATTCGTCTATTGTTGTGGGTTACCGAGTGCTGAATATTGGAAATGGAGAGTAGAATTTGAAGCAGCAGCTTGAATTCGTCTCATCGAAGTGAAGGAGAAGGCGAGTGTGAACGTTTCTGTTATTGTGGGTTGCCGAGTCCAAGAAGAACATCGTGGACTCGAATGAATCCCGAGAGAAGATTCTATGGATGTGCTAGATATAGAGAAGGGTTGAAGTGCAAATACTTCAAATGGATCGATGCGAAGTTCTCTGATTGAGCGACAGAGGTGATATTAGACCTACTTGATGGGCGGCGTCAACCTCCATCTACGTTTGTGGACGACTTGGACGACGTTGACTCAAAGCAAGTTGACGCATCTTCGGCTAATTATTTGAAGAATGAAGTCTCAAAACAAGCTGAAGTATCTTCAGTTAATTATTTGTTGAAGAATGAAGTTTCAAGAATAAAAATTGAACGGAAGTGTTATCAAATGTTTATTATAGTGTTGTTTTGTTATATAGCCTACTTAATGATCAAATGTAAAGCACTTGAAGATAAGAAGAAGTTTCTTCAGCTGCCATAGTTGAAAATGAGTTGATAAATGTAATCGTTTTGGATTAAATGTAGACTATTTTATTTGTGTTTGTGTTGTCCACACCATTGACAGGCTTTGAGGGAGGTCAAGAAAATGGAATTATGAGGAGATGATATGAGGAGATGATATACATGTAGTTGGTTTAGGTTTGCTGCTTACTGTCATAGGGAGGTCTTGTTCTTATTCGCAATGTTAACCTTAACCCAATTGAACTGGAGTTGGTTTAGGTTTGCTGCTTGCTGTAGCATAGGACAGACATAGACACGAGCTATTACTTAAGTGCCATAAATTGTATTTAGTGATCACTTTAGTGCTTGTCAAATTAAAGAAAAGATCACTTAAGTGTCAGGTTATTGTTGAAAGTGATCATTTAAGTGCTAGTCGGTGCTTAAAAGTGAACACTTAAGTGTCAACTTCTCCAAGAAAGGAGCACTTAAGTGCAGGTTACCAGCTCTAGCACGAATTGATACAAGATGTGCAGAATGCACACTTGTATCAGGTGCTACACAAACCCCCCAAACCACCACTGTAGACCCACCACCAACAGGCATAAACCTTCAACACAACCAGCTCTAGTACAACTAGAGTATGAACCACCGCCACCATCACAGCATGATTGCACCAAGCACCACCTGGTGCAAGATGTGCAAACTGCACATTTGCACCAAGTGTTGCAGGGGCCTCCAACCATCACCACACACCCACCACCAATAATTACCAACCACCAGTAGAGCAAGTAAAGCAAAATCTAAATTGAAAATATCAAAAACACAACAACAAAAATTGATAAGTAGCAAGATCAAATTTATTCCATTGATATTGATTTCAAGTCTCACCAACTTAGTGACAAACCAAAAAAAATTAAAAAAAAATCATCCATAGCAATTGCAGCTTATCCAGCCCTTCTTATCAATCAATATCAATATGCACAGTCCCCCCTGTTCGTGCTTCTTTTGATGGACCTCGATTCATTATCTTTGCACTCTTTCTAACTGGACGTACAACTTCCTCTTCAACTGTCTCTTCATGCACTGATTCAGATGGAGCTGCAATTGTCTCAGGATGAACTGATTCAGATGGAGCTGGTGTTGAGTTGTTGGTCTTTCTTGTTGGCGCAATCGATGCCGTCTTCTTTTTTGGCGTAGCCGATGTTGTCTTCTTTGTTGGCACAACTGATGTTGTCTTCTTTTTTGGCGCAGCCGATGTTGTTTTCTTTTTTGGCACGGCCGTTGATTCTTGAGTAGGGCCTTGAGAAATAAGAACCTCCGAACTTCTCCCGGGCTAAAAAAAGCACAAGTAAATTATAAGCAAAAGTTCACACAATTTATTGAATGCAGGCAATAAAACTTACATTAAGAATGACTGCCTTCAAGATACGGAGTCATCTGTATAAAGGCCATAACCATATTGTCTTAACCTCTTCCCAAGAGCCCCTCTTGTTCGAATTGGAGCATCACGTTCAACATCTTGTGATTTATTATCCCTTTTTTTGGCCTGTGATTTCTTAGGCCCTTCTTTTTGCCCTTTAGTTGGCCCTTCATGTGGCTCTTCTAATGGCCATTCAGCTTCAATTACATTTGGCCCTTCAGGTGCAACAGGGGCTTCTTCGACCAATTGTTCAGCTATGCATCTTCTGGGTGGCCTTCTTGTAGCTAGCCTTTTAGTAGCTAACTCTTCAACTGTCCTTCTTCTAGTTGTCCTCCTCATATCTAGTCCTTCGACTTCATCGACACCTTCACCTAACCCGTGTGGTAGCTCGTCTATTGGCCTTTCCATTGTTGGCCCTTTTGTTGGCAATTGAGTTGGAGCTTGCCCTCTTCGAACCTAATAAAGACATTATGAATATAACATCAGCCCATATAATAACGTAAAGGAAAACTAAAGAAGTTATTGAATTTACTGGGTATTTTTTCCTCAACCGAGGAATAGTCAACTGAACTGGCCCTTGTGCAATTTTAGCCAATCCTTCGGGTACAACTGGAACCATTTCAGCCAATCCTTCAGGTGTCCTATTCGTCACCTGACAAACACATTAAAAATACATGCTAATTATGCTATATACAAATATGTAATAAACCAAAAACAACATAAACAAAAATATCATAACTTACGGGGTTTCTTGTCGTTGACTGATGAACAGTAGACTTACTTTGCCCTTCTGTTTGGCCTTCAGTTGTCGCTCTACTTGTCCTTTCACTAAGCCCTTCCACTGGCCTCTCACCTGACTGTTCTTGCTGCTTTCTCAATTGACAACCCTTTAGTATTGTGCCCTGCTACATGGCAATAAGAGCATGTCATTTTCCCACCTGTCCTACTCATTCTTTGCTGACCCGATGCCTTCCCCTTTGACATTCTTCTTCTTCGTTTTGGCCTTCCCATTTGCTTCTTTAGTGACAAAGGTTGAGGTGCTTCACGATTTGTTGGCTCCCAAAATTTGCTACTTCTGATTGGCTGCATCATGAATTGGTATGAAGCAAGATATGTCGTTTTCTTGTACCAATCATCAATGTAATCGTCCACGTTATGGCCTTTCAATTGGATGGCACATATGGCATGTACACAAGGAATTCCACTTAATTGCCATGCTCGACATGAACATTTTCTTCTACTTAGATGGACAACATACTTATCGGAACCCTTCATTATCTCATATCCTTCATCCCATTCCAGATGGGATGACAATATCTACTTGCAGCCAAGTTCTCATCCAATTTCTTGGCAATCCTAGGACCATATTGCCTAGTCCACTTCGCAGCCTCATCTCTTTGTTTGTAGAGCCGAGTTATGACCAATGCTCGTATATCTTCAAGCATTGAGATGATTGGTTTGCATCTCGCATCAATTATTCTCCCATTGAATGCTTCACACATGTTGTTGTCGACTTGATCGCACTTGAATTGCTCACTGAAGAAGGCCTTGCACCAATGCTTCGGTTTTGTCTTGAATAGTGCATTAGAGCCTTCCTTGGTCAATTGAACCAATCCTTCTTTAGCCATCCTAAAGTCAGCCATGTTTGTGCTCTTTGCGAGTTGCCAAAATTGCAATTGCAGCTTATCCCCTTTATAGGTCTTTGCCCAATTTGCATATATGTGCCGTGCACACATTCGATGTTCGGCATAGGGCATCAACTCGGTTAATGCCGGAACCAGTCCCTACAATAATTGAAACAAGATATGTAAGAAAATAACATGTTGTTAATATCAAAAAACAAACAAATTACTATGACATTACCTTTTGTTGATTGCTCATAAATGCCCATCCTTCCCCATTTGTTATATCCAAGTCAGCCATGAGATTTTTTAGGAACCAGGACCAATTGTCCTTGTTCTCTATCTTCACAATAGCCCAAGCCAATGGAAACATTTGGTTGTTCGCATCTCTTCCAATTGCAGCCAGCAATTCTCCCTTGCACAAGCCCTTTAAGAAACAACCATCCAATCCTATGATCCGTCTACACCCGACTAAAAATCCCTGTATGCACGCATCGAAACACACATAGAACTTATCGAATTTAGTTCCACTATCAGGAAGTGGCCTCTCCACGATCTCAACAAACACTATACTTGAAGGGTTTTGCACCCTACACTCCCAAGCATAATCCCACACTTGCCCATATTCCTCACCATATTGACCAATGAGCACCCTCATTACCTTTTGCTTCGTTCTGTTGCACTGATTCTTGGAAACATTAATGTGCACACGCTCTTTCACCAACTGTTTGAACTGCGTACTATTCATCTTGGGCATCAACTTCATCAAATCAAAGAACTGCTTCGACAGCCATGCACTTGTTACCCTTTTGTTTTGAAAATTAATGGAACAAGTATGTTCCTCTTGGAAAGACCTAATCTGGAAGGATCCACTCCTCTTAACAAACACACCATAGATCTTCCATGGACAATTTTGCTGTGAACACCTAGCTCTTACAAAGGCCTTAGTATTTCTAATGAAGTCAATATTCCTTTGTTCAGCAATAGAGTGCTTCAGTATAGCTTCCCTAAATTGTTTGGCATCTTGGAATTTCATACCTATTGACAAAGAAGGGGAAACAACAGATGGATCATAAAAAGGAAACTTACTTTTCCTTTTCCTTATACGCACAGGTTGTTCATCTTCTTCAAGATCGTCCTCGGAAGTAGCATTTTCGATGCTTTCTTCATAATCAGTCTCTTGACCAGCAACACCAGCATCTACAGAGTTAACACTAGCATCTACAGGGCCAACACCAGCATCTACAGGGCCTTCAGCCCTGTTTGGAGCTTTATCAGCTACTTGCAAAGCTGCAAATTTATTGGCCAAAAAGTCTATTTGCTTTCTCCTTGACTGTACAAGCTCCTCGTCGTCCTCATCACGTAAGAAATTTTCAACGGCCAACCCTTCATCGTCATCATCACTGGATTGAGCTACTTCCCAATCTAATCCAGTGATTGTGATATCACCACTTTTCTGTCTATCTTGCTGTCCTTCATCCCTACCATCTCCCCCTTCTCCTACTTGGGTGCTCTCTCCATCATCATCTTCATCCTCAGACTCACTGTTGTACTCAACGTATACTTTCGCTTCTTCGCTATGAAGATAATGGTATAAAACATCTCTAAATCCATTATCATCTTCTAAGCTTCTCAAACCATCTCTCAAACCCTTCCTCGGAACACAATACAGTAAAGTCTGTATTTTGCAGGGCAAATATGTCACTATATCCCTAACAAACCCAATATAAGATGCTTTCCGTACTTCGACAAAAATAATGCCCTCATTTCCCCCCTCATACTCCCACTCGTCCTCCCCAATGACAAAGTCCCCTCCGTAGCAAACAATAACAGCAACACGATCCTTATTACAAGCCATTTCGTAAACAAGGAAAAAAATAATTAATTTTTGGGACCACATTGACAAGAGACAAGAGACAATTGCAATTGCACATGGAGGTCCCCACACTGTCACACACTTTATTAAAGAAAGAGAAAAGCATCTGACTATTACAGTTACTTTCATTATAAAACCAACAAATAGAGGTCCCCACAACAAGGACAACTCCCCCATGATAGCCATTTCAATATGTTGATTTCAAAATGACCAGAAATCCCTACAACAACCACTCCAAGCCCTAGAAATCGCTATTGCACATTACAGAATATCCCATTGGAGCCTTGAAAATACCCACACACATCACTATATCCAACAAAGCCCTAAAAAGACCATCGCATATCACAAAACCATATTCGAGCCCTAAATCACACATCACAGAGCATATCGGCCCTAATTTTTTCTCGGCCTAGCCTTAAATTGCCAATGCGAACCCTTCAATTACTCTAGCACTACATTTGAGCCCTAAATCGTCTATCACAGTATTATACAAGCCCTATTTTTCCTGGTGAAACCCCATATTTCACAGCCAAGCCCCAATTTTTCCATTCAAGTCCTAATAGACAATTTTGAACCCTAATTTCATCTATAGGGAGAGAAAAGCACAAACCTCTGCGTGCGAACAACGGTGAGTGAATGACGATGGCGAGCGATGACGGCGAGTGATGACGGCGAGCGACGACGGCCAACGATGAAGTGCCCTCTCCTCTATGAAGATGAACGGTGACGTAGACAGAACTAAGCCGGCGAAGAAGACAGGAGTGACCCCGATGTGTTTAGCCGAAGTAAGCTAAACGACGTCGTTTAGCTTGCGCGAGTCCACCTATATTTTTAAAATCCACCTCAAATAATTTTCATATGCCACGTGTTTTTTTTTTTCCATAATTGCCACCTCAGTAAAGTTTGTCGTCGGAAAATGCTACGTATGCACTTTGGCCGGATTTTCTCGCCGTTGGCACTTAAGTGATCCCTTTTGCTTCGATTTTGGCACTTAAGTGTATCTTTTGTAACTTTTGGCACTTAAGTGTCCCTCCGTGCCAACTTTTGGCACTCCAGAGGTCCGTACCTCCCACGTTATGTCTTTTCTCAGTCCCCATCCTTTCTAGGAGTCACCCTTCCTCTTAAACATTGCACAAGACCGAGAGTAGAATTGATTGTCGAGATTGAAGAAAAATCCCAACTCAAACATTTGAAGTAAATAACACCGTAAGTGTCATAACTTGGCACGGGAGACAGATAAGTACTAAAACTTCTTAAAAGTACACTTAAGTACCATATTTTTTGAAAATTGGACATTTAAATTCTAACTCCGAAGAGGTTTGCTGGAAATTTGACGTGATTTGCTAGAAACCAGATGTTGCGTTATTTTATTAATAAAATCGATTGCAACTCGTCGGAAATTTGACACAGCTCGTTGGTATGTATTTTTTTCTTTTCCAATTTTGGTACTTAAGTGTATTTTTTAAAAGTTTTGACATTTATGTGTCTCTATGTCAAATTGTGGTACTTGAGATGTTCTTCTGTCCAAATGTCTATGGATAAAGTAAGTGCCCCATTGACGTCGAGTCTACGTTTGTTTTCTATGGTTTCAGGGAGATGGCGGGTGATTTCGGCAATGAATGTGGAAGCATCGCCGAGGATTATCCTAGGAAAGTCACGACTTACGTTCTCATCACATGCATCACGGCCACCATGGGTGGGTTGATATTTGAATACAATATGGGTATCTCCGGTATTTCTTCATCTTATTAGCCTTTTCTCTCTTCAATCTTTCGCGTCAAAACTCAGATTTCCTTTCTTGCCGGCCAGAAGAAGAAGGGAGAGGGGGAAAAATAAAGAGAAAGAAAAATAGAAAAAAGAAAAAAATAATCAAATTTTTTGAAAAATATTAAAATATTAAATTATCCACATTAGCTTTAGCAAACTAAGTTTAGCTGAATAGCCTAAATTGTTATGAGTGCAAAAGGTTTAGGATTAAATTAGCAAAAAGAAAGGTTTAGGACTAAATTGATACAATTATAATAGGTTTATGATTTTTTGGTGATTTTCCTAAATTCTAAATCTATCAAATTTGCTCACTTAAGTCATACACCTTAACTGAAAAAATCACTTATTTCATAATATTATATTGAAAATTACAAATTGAATTTTTTATGTAGAAAGCTGTTGAGTTTTACAAAGGTAATTTCATTTGTGGTTCAATAAGAAAAGTTGATTGATATTGAAAAAAAGGTTTAGGTTGAATTGAAGGTAAAAAAGAAGAAGTTTACAACTTAATTGGATTTTGTGTACAGGATTTAAGATTTTTGGTGTACCTAAATGATAAAAAAAAGGATTTTAGATACCTATCGTAACTTTGAGAAAATTCCAAAAAAATGGCCTCAAGTGCTCTCAGTTTCTCAAATAAAGGCCCGAAGTTGATCATGTTTCAAATAAGGGCTTAAAATGTCATCACTTTCTCAAATAAGGGTTTGAAGTGAATCTTGTTTCAAATAAATACCTAAAGTGGTTATATCTATTTCAAATAAAGGCCAGACTTTCCAGCAATCAATGGCATTTTCGTCATTTACTATTTTTCTGGTCATCTTCTTCTCCATTACCAGTGGCCGCCTGCCCACCAGTGAAGCACACATAGGGCTAGGCGAGGGTCGCTCTCGCCCGATCCAGCGAGGGCCGCCCTTACTGATGGTTGGCGAGAGACAACCTCATTTGGGTGAGGCGACCCTTGCCTTGGGGGAGGCTGCCCCTCGCGGTCGTCCGCGAGGTCGACCTCGCCCACGGTCGACGAGGGCCGACCTCGCAGACGATTGCGAGGGCGGCCTCCCTCAAGGTGAGAGACGGTCTCGCCCGTCCCTCACCTGGGGCCGGCGAGGGTGGCCGACCCTTGCCAGATCTAGCGAGGTCGGCCTCGCCCACGGTTGGCGAGGGTCAACCTTGAGGATGGTTGCGAGGCGACCTCCTCAGGGAAAGAGATGGCTTCGCCCGTTTTTCGCTCGTGGCCAGCAAGGGTGGCCCTTGCTAGATCGGGCAAGAGCGACCCTCACCCAGGTCTCTGTGGGTGTTGCTGGTGGCCGGTCGGCCACTACTGGCGATGATGAAGAAGATGAACAAAAGAAAAAAGAAAAGAAAAGTGGCAAATGACAAAAAATGCCCTTGATTGGTTGGAAAATTTAGCCGGGCAGTGACCGGCAAGGTCAGACCTTCATTTGAAATAATCATGGCCACTTCAAGCCCTTATTTGAAAGAAGGTCAATTTCGAACCCTTATTTAAGAAATTGAGGGCACTTGGGGCTCTTTTTTGGAATTTTTCCCGTAACTTTTACTATATATTCCTATTCTTACATATTCAACTTAAGAAAAAAAATATAATGAGTAATACTATGTAATGTTGAATTAACTTCACTTTGTATATATATGAAAATATAATAAATTTTTGAGTTAATACAAATGAAAAACCTCAAATTGGTACACTTGCGACAAATTTAACCTTAACTATTTTTTTGACCACCAAAAACCCCATATTATATACCTGTAACAAATTTACCTTCTATTAGCTTTCGTTAAATTTTGCCATTAACTTTGCTTACATGAAAGAGACATGCTGTATGGCAAGCCATGTGGAAATTCATAAGTTTAATGTCGCTAAAAACTCCAAATTTGTATATTTATGACAAATTTACACTAAATTATTTTTTTTGGTCATAAAAAACCCTAAACTAGTACATATATGACACATTTACCATTCTTCAATTTCCCAAATTTGATTGAGTTGAGATGTGCAATTGATTTTATTTTCCAGATTACTCTAACATTGCCTCTATATCATTAATGCTTGAATTTTTTTTCTTCTTTCTATTGTAAACATTAATTAGAAGAGTATTGAAAGCCTACCAAATGCGCATTTTGTTCTTGTGCTACAAAGGATGCCTATTAATTGAAAGATGGACATATTACATGTGCAAATATACAAAAGAAATACTATTCATAATGAGTCAAGAGAAATATACTTTTCTATATAAAAGAAGACTTAAGATGCAAATATTGTAGAGTAAGTCCAAATTAGAATATTAACCTATTCTAGCAGTTGTGGAACCATAAGTCAATTTCAATAGTATTTATCATCAAAATAAGCAAAGAGAGTTCATCATCAAAATGTAAATAACTTCATCTATGCAAAATGGAGAGGATGAAACTAAAACCACAAATCAATATATATTTGGAAAAAAGCTTCACAAAATAGCCTTTACACTAAATTTGAATAAGCTTTACGAAGTAGCCTTTCCACCAAACAACCAACTAGCCAAAAAAGGCACAATATGCACTAAACAACAGAGGTCCAAAACCATGTTCTATATATATGCAAGATTTGAACAAGCTTTACAGGACAAGCTTTACATAACAAGCTTTACACCTAAAATCCAACTCTCCCTATAAGTTCATTGGCTTGCTTCACTTTGAGATTGTTTGGTTTGAGGGGGTCTAGAAACTTGAAAGATCCACTATATGATTTGAACCACCTTAACAAATTTCTTGTACTATGTTACCGTTAGGCATATGAAAATTGAGAAAAAAACAAAATGTTATTATGCTAATCATAATGGACTAAAAAAATCTTAACAAATTAAATTGTTCACCCTTTAATATGAGTTTCTAATGGCTTTAGATACGTAAAATCCATATCCTTGTAGAAACTATTGATGTGACTAGTATTAACACCTAGATGGAGGTTGAATAGGTGTAGAAAAACTTTATGCGCAAGCAATGTCAATTTTTTTGCAATCTACAAATAGAAATTAAATAGAGAGAGTAGAGGAGATTACAAACTCAGTTATAGTGGTTTGGCTTTAGACAAGCCTACGTCCACTTTCCAAGCGATCAGCCAATAGGTTAGATTTCACTATGTGAGCAAATGTGATTACACACTCTTGAGTGTTGACACTTAGTGATGATATGTTTCACAAAGTCACTCTTCTTGGTAATACACTAGGATCACTCAATTTCGCGCTATAGACAACAAATGAAGAATAGAATCGAGCTTTGGAATATGTTAATCTTCTCTAGTCTCCTAGGTCTCATCCTATCCTTATATACTCTCTAAGCCACACTCAACTGTTGGCTCTTTCCTTGAGAGTTTAGTCTTCCCTTTCTTGGACAGACTTTATAAGGCAAGTCTTTTTGACCGTTGAAGGTATATCAGATCCCTTTGGATTCTGTTCGCCCATACAATAAGAATTCGGGCTTCCATAAGTGCTCCATTATTCTTTGGAAGTTGTCCGTTGATTGATCCTGCCAATCAGTTTGATACAACAGAATCAATATAAATAAAGTAAGTGAAATACTTGACCGTTGGTGATCTGATCCTGTAGTTTCATTCTAAGTCTGATAGACTAATGTTTTGAGTCTGCTTAAGTTTTCCATCTGGCACGGTCAAACTCAGAAACTGCGTCTATTCGGGTCTTCCGTTTGGTACGGACAGACTCAGAGACACCTTATGTTTTTTCTTTTGCCACTAGCAGACTTAAAAGCATATGCCACCCTGTGGCTTTTCCTTCCAAAGAGATATATAATTATCATACATAAAATGATTTGTTAACATCGAAACTAGGAGTTTTCTCAACAATCTCCCTTTTTTGATGGTGACAAAACTTTTTATGCATATGGCTTGTTGTTCCTGTAAAACATGGTTAGGTAGAGCATACTTCCAATCATAGTAAAACATGATAAGTATAATGATGCTCAGATCACAAAATATCATCACAAAAAATCAACCTATATCAAACCAGTCAAATGATATCAGATGATGATCCATGCATGCATTCATGTTCAAAATAACAACAATCCACTAGTCAAAACAGTAACGGATCAACCAGTATGTATATCTACAATTACTCTCCCCCTTTTTGTCACTGTTAAAAAGTCAATACCCTGAAAAGAGTAAGCAAAGTCTGACAAAAAATTCGACAAAAAGTTTTAAACAAAATAGACCAGAAGATGGTGTGTTTAGGAAGATTTCTTTTTAGGGGTCCGAACAAGGGTGAAATCCTCCATATCCGTGGCAGACTCCTCAATCCTGGTGAGACATTGATGAACTGTTTTCTCTAAAGTCTCTAACCTATTGTTGAAGGAGGTTTCCATAGCAACCTACTGATCTTTGATTTGCATAAGTATAGCCAATATCTTCTGAGATTTAGTATGATTAGATGAAGCTGCAGGGGTATGTGTTTCAACATTCTGAGACTGATGCTCCCCCTAAATTGATGCTTCAGTCTAGCCTTGTTGCCCCTGTTGATTCCTGTCCTCTTCCCTATTATCAACCTCAGGAATAGGACCCTCATTCATTCCATTTCTATCTTCTTCTCTTCCTTCTTCTTCTTCTTCTGGTTCAGACTTAACATTCTCAGCAAGTTAAGGTTCTGTAATAAGAATGTTCTCTGCTGGTATTTTTGGTGGAGGCATTTCTGCTTCTAATTCAGTCATTCTATGTGCAGTCTGACTCATATTTGCTAAAATCTCAGAAATACTCTCCTCCTCATCATCTTCATCTTGCATAAGAAGTTGTCTTCTTTTCTTAGAACTTGGTTCAGCAGCAGCTACTTCCTTTCCTTTTCTCTTTGTAGCTGTTGATCTTTAGCTAGTTCCTTATCCTTTCTTCTCCATGTCTCCACAACGTCCTTCAACCTCATTTTGTTGATCATTTTAAGTCCAATGGCCATTGTTGGAAGAGTTGTAGTGCAGAATCTCCTAGGTATATCTATTTGGAGATGTTCAAAGATTCTAGTCACCAAAGTTCCATAGGACAGCTGTCCTTTATCCTTTGAAACTGTTCTATACATGTGCAGAAGAACAGTATGAGGGAGTGAGAACAGAACTCCATTTTCAATTGCCCACATTAGTTTTGCCTCAAATCTGGCCACATCAGTCTTTGATAATGCCTTAGGATGAATGCAGCTAATGATGATTTTATGCAGAATTGTCCTTGTTGAAGTCAAAAAGGGATAAGTTATATTAGCCTTAACAAACTTTGTAAGATGTTTACAAACAGTCTCATAGGTGACTTCAATGGGTTTGAAAGGACCCCTCTCAACTTTCATGATATCAGATATCTGCAGTAACATCATAGAACCTATCATTCACACTGAACTGCATTCTATCTAGAGACAGAAATGTCAAATTGGAGTAGAAGTATGCCGTTAGTTCTAGATAGACAGCAGTATAGTCAGTGCAGAATTGATCCATCTGCAACATTTCAAAATAACCTCGCAGATTTATATCAGCAGCATCCAAAAAATCAAAATCCACAATCCTATGGTTCATAACTCCTCATTCAAGTAATCTGTTATAGAATACCTTATGCTCTTTAGGCTGGAACAATTTCCCTGTTGTGTTTCGAGCCACTGCAGCAATCCCCATTCTGACTTCAAAATTTCTATAAATTCGTTCATCATCTTCCTTCTCACCCCAAACATTTTCTCTGCTCCTACTAGCTTCACTATCTCGTTCTCTTCGTCCAGGCAGTGGTTCTATAAGTTGAATAGCTTGAACTAGACGAAACTCATTTGCATATCCTTTTTGTCGCAAGTAATAGAGTTTGACATCCTCAGTAGTGTCTCTTTGTACTAAACGTTCATACATTCTCATGACTGTTTGAGGGTTATCAGGTTTAGGCAGAGTTAATCTAGACATACCTCTTCTAGAGACATTCCTCTGCTCAGATTCTGTTGGGGGATTCCTTGGAGATTCCACATTTTCACTTGCATCCCTTTGAACCGATGCAGTTGGAGATTGTCTTTGGGAATCTTCAGAAGTCTGCGTCAGATCGAAGTGCGTCTATCCTTCTTCTACATTCCTTGGTCCTTTACCAGCAATTCTGTTTGATCTTCTTTGAGGAGATGGAGACACAGACCTTGACCTGGACATAGAGGATCTCGAGACTATGTTCGAAGAGGATTTGGTTCGATTTTGAGAAAAGATTTGTTCTTTAGGGTTTCTGAAGAACTACGTGAAAGACTCGATTTTTTTTTTTTTTTGGGTTATAAACCCTTCTGAAGAGGGGCAAATGAAAAGACATGACTTTTTGAAAAATAATTGAAAATGGCAGTTATTCAAAAATATTAAACTTGACAAAAATAGATGCAGACAACATAGGCATGTACCAGAAATTATGCAAATCAATTATTTGCTAATAATAGCTTACCAAGTTCAATCATATAAGGAAATAACTTACGCGCCAAAAATTAAATTCCAAAAATACCATCAAGTCCTTCTAAGTGCATCCCAGAAGATTGATCCATCCAGACGATTGCTTCTCCCAGACTGTATCCTGTCCTCATAGACTTTATGCAAAAGGGTTAATAATATTTAATCTACTACATATTGAATCGAATGTACCTTTGTCTAGCGATTTTGTGAAGATATCTGCTAATTGATTTTTTGAATCAATAAATTCCACAATATATCACCATTTTGCACATGATTTCTAATAAAATGATGATTGATTTCAATGTGCTTTGCCATGGAATGTAGGATTGGGTTCTTGGTGAGATTTATAGCACTTGTATTGTCACATCTTATTTTAGTGCAAGTTTCTTCCTTTCCGTAATCCCTCAGTTGCTGTCTCATCCATAGAATCTGTGAACAACAACTTCCAAGAGCAATGTATTCTGCTTCTGCTGTAGATAGAGCCATAGTGTTATGCTTTTTAGAGAACCATAAAACTAGCATCTGTCCTAGTAGTTGGCATATTCCATACATGCTCTTTCTGCCCACTTTACATCCTACTAGTTCAGCATCTGAGTAATCAAGAAGAGTAAAGTATGTTCCCTTAGGATACCACAGACCCAAATGTGGATAAGTAGCTATGTATTTTATTATGCGTTTAACAGCAGAGAGATGTGATTCTCTAGGGTCCACTTGGAATCGAGCACATAAGTACACACTGTATAGAATATCTGGTCTAGATGCAGTAAGATAAAGAAGAGAACCAATCATGCTTCTATATGTCTTTTGGTCAACTTTCTTCCCCATTTCATCCTGATCTAGTTTGATGGAGGTCGACATTGGAGTTTCAGTCTTCTTGCAGTTCTCCATTTCAAATTTCTTGATCAAGTCTTTGGCATATTTTTCTTGATAGATGAAAGTTCCATGTTTGGACTGATTGACCTGAAGTCCTAGGAAGAATGTGAGTTCTCCCATCATGCTCATTTCAAATTCCTCTTGCATAGACTTAGAGAAGTTTTTGCACAAACGTTCATTAGAGGATCCAAAAATAATATCATCTACATATATTTGTATAAGCAAAATATCCTTACCTTCCTTTTTAATAAACATAGTTGTGTCTACCATACTTTTTTGAAGTTATTGTCTAGTAGAAACTTACTCAATCGTTCATACCAGGCTTGAGGTGCTTATTTCAGACCACATAGAGCCTTCTTTAGCCTGTATACGTGGTCTGGCTTTCTTGATTCCTCGAAACCAGGAGGCTGTTCTACATAGACTTCTTCTTTGATAAACCCATTCAGGAAGGCGCTCTTCACATCCATCTGGAATAGCTTGAAGTTTTGATAGCAAGCACAAGCAAGCAATAGTCTGATTGCTTCTAATCTTGTTACTAGTGCATAGGTTTCATCGTAGTCTTTTCCTTCTGACTGAGAGTAACCTTTTGCTACAAGTCTTGCCTTGTTTCTAGTCACTTTACCAAGTTCATTCACTTTATTCCTGAAGACCCATTTAGTGCCTATGATAGTTCTTCCTTTAGGTTTGGAAATCAATTCCCATACATCATTTCTTTTGAACTGCTGGAGTTCTTCTTGCATTGCTTCTATCCATCTTTCATTCTCAAGGGCTTCGTCTACTCCTTTGGGTTCAATCTCAGAGATCAGTGCCACAATGCTCGTATCCTTTTTGTTCTTCAACTTGGTTCGAATCCCTTCATTGATATTTCCAATGACTAGCTCTTGAGGATGACTGGACTTATGCTTCCAGTTTCTGTTTTGCACTTCACTGTCATCAGAATCTTCTGGTGATTGAGTAGTGTCCAGCTGAGTGATTATTTGTTCTTGAGTTTCCTCTATAACTGTTTTTTGAAAAAAGTCAGCTTTTTTGTTGAGAGTAGATTTCTCAGGAGGAGTAGTTGGTTCTGAATCTTCAATTTCAGTTCTGCTCTGGTTGGAAGCATCTTGCTCCAGAAACTTCATATTCATGGATTCCTCCACTGTCTAAGTGTTTTTGTTGAATACTCTATATGCTTTACTAATGTTTGAATATTCTAGAAAAATACCTTCATCTGACATTTCTTCAAACTTGTTAGGATGATTGTTAGTATTTTTGAGAATAAAGCATTGACAACAAAAAAAATGTGAAAATAGGAAACAACTAGTTTTCTTTCTTTGAAAATTTCATAGGGAGTTTTCTCAAGAATTGGTCTAAGAAAGACTTTGTTAATGATATGGTATGAAGTGGAAACTGTTTCTGCCCAAAAACGAGTTGCTACCTTGCTTTCAATAAGCAGAGTTTTGGCCATTTCTTGCAAAGAGCTGTTCTTCCTTTCTACAACTCCATTTTGTTTTGGAGTGTAGGGAGAGGAGAACGTGTGCTGAGTACCATTTTTGTCACAAAAATCTGCAAAGTCTTGATTTTCAAATTCTCCACCATGATCTATTTTAATACTAGAAATAGAGTAACCTTTCTCATTTTGAATTCTTTTTGCAAATATTGAGAAATAAGAGAAGGTTTCTCCTTTATTGGCAAGACAGAATACCCATGTAAATCGAGAATAATCATTTACAATCACGAGACAGTATTTCTTACCTCTAATGCTCTGAGTTCTAGTTGGTCCAAATAAATCCATATGAAGAAGCTGCAATACACGATTAGTAGTAACCTATTTAACAGATTTGAAAGAACTTTTTACTTGTTTTCCCAAGGTGCATGCGGAGCAAAGTTCTGTTTTTTTATAGCTTAACGAGGGCAAACCACGAACAAGCTTTTTGCTGAGTAGCTTAGAGATTTGTTTCATACTGACATGTCCAAGTTTGCGATGCTAGAGATTTGCTTCATCTTGGACTGAAATTAGACATTTTGCAGTGTCTTCATTTATATCCAAGAGATAGATGTTCCCATGCTTTCGTCCAGTGAATGATTGAGAAGAGTCGTTGCTGGTTCCAGAACAAAGGTTCTCTTTGAAATTTATTCTAAAACCAGCATCGCATAACTGGCTAATGCTTAGAAAATTATAGCTCAATCCCTTAACCAGAGAAACATTGTTGATGATTAGACTATCGATCTTGACGGTTCTTAATCCAATAATGTTTCCTTTGGTGTTTCCTTCAAAAGAAACTGTTCCTCATTTAACTTTTTCTAAGCCAATGAACATCCTTGAATCTCCAGTCATATGTCTTGAGCATCCACTGTCCAAGTACCATTTCTTCTTGCTTTTGAAACTTACCCGCAATCAACACACATACTCATTTTTTCTTTGGTACCCAGATTTTCTTGGGTCCATTGAGGTTAGTAGTATATGCTTTTTCTATCCATTTCTTCTGAACAGGTCTCTAGACTTTAGGACATTTGTTTTCAAAATGTTCTCTTTCTCCACAGTTAGAACATTTGAGATTCTCTCGACCAATAGGTCTTACAAAATTCTTTCTGAAATGATTTTTGTAGGCCTGTTGAGGAGGTCTCTGTTTAATTCTCTCATTGACCTTAGGAAAATCAATTAAAGAATCACTTTCCTTAAAAAAACCCAAGTCCTGACTTATCATAGTAAGGAATTTGGATGGAAAGTATGTGTTGCAGGGTTTTTGATCCTTTAGAAACTTTGTAGTGATATTCAAAATTTCCTTTTTGAGAGATACATTATCATTTTGCAAAGAATTTCGATTTTCCTTTATCTCTAAAAGTTCCTTTTTGAGAGATTCATTCTCATTTAAAAAAGAATCTCGATTTTCCTTTATTTCTGAAAACTCCTATTTGAGTGCATCAAAATTTCCTTTCAAAGAGTAATTTTGTTGACTCAACTTGTGATTTTCCTTTTTTAAACCGGAGATCCTTTTTAGAGTGGATTTCAAATTAGAACATAGCTCATTTATATAATCTAAAACTTTTGTAGGAATATCATAATGATTAACCTCAATCTCCTTGTCTGAGTCTGAGTTTGATTCTGAATCTGTTCCAGAGTCTGAGTCTGAATGTGCCATTAGACAGATGTTGCCATATTCGTCTTCACTGTCTTCAACCTCAGTGTCACTCCATGTTTCAGCTTTCAGGGCCTTCTTTTATTTTTCATATTTCCCTTTATTCTTCTTGAGCTTGGGACAATTCTGTTTTATATGACCCTTCTTTTTGCATTCAAAACAGACAACATCTTTGACATATTCTTCATCATCCTCCATTCTTCGTTGTCCAGATTGTCTATTTTGCTTCTTGCTGTTGAACTTTCTGCCTTTCTTGTTTAACTTCTTTACCTTTTTGATTAGCAGTGCAAGTTTTTCGTCGTCCAGCTCGTCCTTAGAATCTGTATCATCATAATCAATATTAGACTTGAGAGCAATGGATTTCTTACCTCTGGATTCCACTTCCTCATTCATTTGTTCTGCTTCATAGGATTGTAGGGTACCAACAAGCTCATCAACTGTCAGAGGTGAAATTCGCAAAGTTTCTCTAATGGAGGTCTTCACATTATTCCACTCTTTTGACAATCCTCTTAAAAGCTTGTTGACTTTCATTGGTCTAGGAACAGTCTGTCCTTGATATGCCAGTCCATTTACAATTTCTGTAAATCGACTGAACATGTCTCCTATGGACTCCCCCTGTTTCATTTTGAAGGATTCATATTGACCAAGTAAAATATTTACTTTGGTCTCCTTAACATGATCAGTCCCTTCGTAAGTCACGTGCAATCTATTCCATACTTCTTTTGCTATGTCACAAGAAGATATTCGATTATATTCATTAGGTGATAAAGCACAGTAAAGGGAGTAGATAGCCTTAGCTTTTAAAGTTTGTCTCTTTGTCAGTTTTTCTAATGAGATGGTAGCTGATGTTTCTATTTCTTTTCCATCATCTTTCTTTGAGGTTTTTCCATCTTCAGCATTGGGATCAACTCCTCTTTCAACTACATCCCATTCCAGCGGATCTTTTGATCTGAGGAAGGCCTTCATCTTGTTCTTCCATATATTGTACTTTTTACCATCAAAGTATGGTGGTCGAGTGTTGCTCTGTCCCTCAATCAGACCTAGTGCAAGAATACTAGCCATAGAGGATCTTTAACTCAGAAGTAATAAACACTTCAAAATACTGAGCACAGGGCTCTGATACCAATTGATGTGACTAGTATTAACACCTAGAGGGGGGGTGAATAGGTGTAGAACTTTATGTGCAAGCAATGTCAATTTTTTTGCAATCTACAAACAGAAATTAAATAGACAGAGTAGAGAAGATTACAAACTCAGTTATAGTGGTTCGACTTTAGACAAGCCTACATCCACTCTCCAGGCGATCAGCCAATAGGTTGGATTTCACTATGTGGTCAAAGGTGATTACACACTCTTGAGTGTTGACACTTAGTGATGATATGTCTCACAAAGTCACTCTTCTTAGTAATACACTAGGATCACTCAATTTCGCGCTATAGACAATAAATGAAGAACAGAATCGAGCTTTGGAATATGTTAATCTTCTCTAGTCTCCTAGGTTTCATCCTATCCTTATATACTCTTCAAGCCAAACTCGACCGTTAGCTCTTTCATTGAGAGTTTAGTCTTCCCTTTCTTGGAAAGACTTTATAAGGCAAGTCTTTTTAACTGTTGAAGGTAGATCAGATCCCCTTGGATTCTGTTCGCCCATACAATCAGAATTCGGGCTTCCATAAGTGCTCCATTATTCTTTGGAAGTTGTCCGTTGATTGATCCCGCCAATCAGTTTGATACAACAGAATCAATATAAATAAAGTAAGTGAAATACTTGACCGTTGGTGATTTGATCCTGTAGTTTCATTCTGAGTCTGATAGACTAATGTTCTGAGTCTGCTTAAGTTTTCCATTTGGCACGGTCATACTCAGAAACTGCGTCTATTTGGGTCTTCCATCTGGCACGAACAGACTCAGAATCTGTCTCTTTAGATTTTCCGTTCGGTACGGACAGACTTAGAGACACCTTATGCTTTTTCTTTTGCTACCAGCAGACTCAAAAGCATATGCCACCCTGTAGCTTTTCCTTCCAAAGAGATATATAATTATCATATATAAAATGATTTGTTAACATCAAAACTAGGAGTTTTCTCAACACCTATGAGAAAACAAACCATATTAACATTTTACTTTGGTATTATCAAAAACCATATGAATTCTACTCACCCTCCTCTTCTGAGATTTGACAATATTTGATTGTCCTCTTAGAGATCCAACTAAGGTACTTTCACTTTGTTTGTTAGATGCCCCTTCAATGGTTGGTTGCTTTGGATGCTTCTTTAGCCTCCCTCTTTCACCCTGTATAATAGATATATATATATATATATATATATATATATATATATATATATATATATATATAAGGTATTCTTAGGGAAAACATAACACATTTATGTTTGAATATCCTTATAGTTACTTTAATCTAGAAAGGTGCCGGAGGTTGGCGGCATGTTGTCTTGTTATGTCCAATACCATGACAGTTGGAGCATTTCATGGCCAGATTTTGATAGTTTAGCGGGATTAGTGTTTGTGACCCTTGCCTTCCTCATTCTTTTGTTTTTCTCATCCCTTTTTTCTTACCATTGGGTTTCTTTGTGTCTTTCTTGGGCCTCCCTGGAAGCTTTCTGAATGGCGGAGGCAATAAAGGCTCTTCATTGGTCTTTGGCCACATTTTCTTTCCATTCAAGGTAGGTAATGCAAATTGGTGGCAACACTCATACACAACTTTCTTGATATGGCTACATAATCGTTTAATTTACACTTCATGAAGTTGATGCATAAGATAGCATGATTAGATGGTATCCCCAATATATCCCACCGTCTGCAAGTACATGTCTTCTCATTCAAATTAAACATAAAATTATCATCATTTACTTCAACTTTGAATTTGGAAGCTATAGATGGCCTTGGAAAGCAAAACCTGAACTTCATCTTTTCCTCCTCAATCTTCAATCTGATCTCTTGAACCAACCATTAATTGATTTTTCTCATACATTATTATCATAAGTAATTTTCTTATGTCCTCTAACATATCAACAATTGGAAATTCCCTTTCTTTTGCATAGATATGCATTGAACGTCTCACTCAAATTGTATTTGATAGCATTGCAGTTTTGTTGACACTTGTTGATTGCCCTGGAAAAGTGTTTTGGACCTATTTGATGAAGTCTTTATATGCATGAACAAACTCTTCCTTCATTTCTTTTACTGCTATGTTGAAATCAGTCTCATATGTCAAATATGCAGCTCTCCAAAAGCAATTCAAAAATGTTTTTCCCTTGTATAGTTTTTTTTTTTTTTTTGCAATTGGCATAAATGTGTCGACACAATTCCTATGCTCTGCTTGTTGGAGAGAGTTTAGAAATTACATTGAGAAGGCCTTGCAACATGTTATTTGACATGCAAATAAGTTAGTCTACAAACAACAAATACCTCTATTAGTAAAGCTTGTGCACAATATTACCATATGTTGGTCACTTATGAAGGTCCAGCCAAGACCTTATCCCACATTCAAGTCTTTCACTAGTAGCTTGAGGAACCAAGTCCAAGATTCTTTAGTTCCAACTTCAACAACAGCCCATGCAATTGGAAACATTTGGTTGTTTCTATCTTTGCCACTAGCACAAAGCAATATCCCTCTAATTAAAGTCTTTGTAAAGCATCCATCCAATCAATTACTCGCTACAGCTTGCTAGAAAACTCTCTTTTAGTTCTTTGAGACACACATAAAATCTCTTGAACTTATTATATCATCCAACTTCCAAGTCAAATATGCTATTCTAACTGCATCAAATCAATTCGGCCTTATAAAAGTGCAGCAACTTGTATTGCTCAACAAATAGACCTCTAATGATTTCAATAGCTCTAGTAATCACTCTATATACTCCTATTCAATGTCAATGCCCATATCTCCATTGCATCCACCTACATTTGTGATGTTGTGTACTTCAAGTTAGCTTTAATTTTAGGCAAAAATTGCTCCACAATCCATATATATGATGCATTCTTATTTCTCATCCTCCTAGGGCAAGTATGTTAATTTCCAATAGTTTTTATGATGAAGGTCTTCTCACGCAGCATTCAACTAGCATAAACTCTCAATTCACAGACATTCTTACACCTACCAGTTATTTCTTTCGCTTCACTCTGCTTCCATCCAATGTTAAATCCGTTTATGATTGCATAAAGTTGAATAGCTTTCTTGAATTGAGCACGTGAAGCAAATCTCATTCCTACTTTAAATTGTATGTCTTTATAATATGATTTTGTGTCATATCTAGTGGTTTTTAGTCTTCTTTGGTCACATAATTCTTCATCTTTGCCAGAGTTAAGAGGGCTCAAATTTTCATCCACTTCTTCTAGATCAATGTCTCCATCATTTTCACTCTCATCCTCATTTTCAAGAATGTTAAAAGTAACTATATCAGTAATAGCAGCAACATCATTGGCCTCTTTTCTTATTTGCTTAACAAGAAAAAAATCCTCATTACCATCACAGAGAATATAGTCATCATCACTTAAAGATAGTGTACCAGGATCTTGCTTTGGTTCACCATCCCTATCACTATCATCACTCTCATTATTATGACGACTAGTAAAAAGAACCACTATCATCACCAAAAGCAGCTCTTCCAATATATACTTCAATAATACCAAAACTCGATCCTAGACCCACCAATTCTAGCATTTGATCTTTAATAAAAATCTGCATAAGACCACTTCTTACGGAATCCCCAGGAGTCGAGTACCACAACTTTTCAATTGTGTATCCTATGCCACAACTTTTCAACTTTTCAAGAATGTTAACAGTAACTATATCAGTAATAACAGCAATAGCATCGGCCTCTCTTCTTATTCACCTAACAAGAAAAAAATCATCGTTACCATCATAGAGAATATAGTCATCATCACTTAAAGATAATGTACTGGGATCTTGCTTTGGTTCACCATCCCTATCACTATCATCACTCTCACTATTATGACGACTAGTAAAAAGAACCACTATCATCACCAAAAGCAGCTCTTCCAATATATAGTCAATAATACCAAAACTCGATCCTAGACCCACCAATTCTAGCATTTGATCTTCAATAAAAATCTGCATAAGATTACTTCTTAAGGAATCCTTAGGAGTCGAGTATCACAACTATTTAATTGTGCATCCTAGGCCAATAACAACCTTAACAACTGTATTATAGTTGACTACCATTGACTTATTACGATGAAGATATTTTACATGGTAGCCTGTACACTTCGTGATGTCTCCAAACTCCATAACTCTACCCAAGTTGAGTGTAATTATAAATTCATTAGACATCTACGAGGGAACAACAAACAAACCAATTAGTTTGTAAAACCTCTCACAAATAAATAGCAAAGATAGAATGATCAAGTTTGACACAAGATGAGAATATTAAGTTCGGCAAACAAGATGCTTGATATATTTGAGGTGTACATACAAGCTAAAACAGCGAACTCTTATGGGACACGTAGATTTACACTCAAAGTACATTTGGTTCTGGCATTTCATCAGGCATGAGGCATATGAGCTAATCATATCATTCACATGCAAATTTCATATTAAAATTTCAGCATACATACGATTCAAGATTGAAAAGACTATATTTGTAGACAAACAGTAAACCATGTAGGGTTGAGACATATAAGGCCAACTTTGACACGAACCAAAAACGTGCGAAGCGACCACGATTAGAAAATTATGGTTGAAAGATCCGATAAAAATGAAAGAGAGGAGGTCCTTGGAAACATAAAGCCTCAAGCGCGACATAAAACATAGCTCTTGTTTTCTTACATTGACAACATGGAACCTATGACATATAAACCCAAGACTGTGACCAAGCAAGGTGGAAGTGGCAATGGGAAGAAGGGGGTTTGTTAGAGATGAATTGAATTGTATTTGTCGAAATGGTGAGGTAATTGAAGAAACAACATTTAAATTATTAATATTTTGAAAAAAATTAAGTTATTTCCACATGGCTTGCTATGTCAACATGCCTTGTCCATGTTAGCAACCATGTCAACAAAGTTAATGATAAAATTTAACAGAAGCTAATGGAGGGTAAAGAGTACTGATTTGGGGTTTTTGATGGTCAAAAAATAATTTGAGGTAAATTTATTACATGTGTATCAATTTGGAGTTTTTCGCGGTATTAACCCTAGGTGTTAAGATGTTTTGGAATAACCATGTATCATGTGTATGACTATTATACATTATTAATTTTACTATAGAGTAGTTTTAGTGTTTTGCTAGCCCATCATGCATACAAAGACAAAATTTTGTCCATGTATATCGAGTTACAAGACCTCACCCACAAAGTGATAAATGCGACCCCAAAGTTAATATGAATGACTCCTCATCCATGGAATGCAAATTAACACTATGCCTCCCTCTCATTCTTCGATTTATGGAATCCCCGACCTCAAACTGAATCTCTTCTTATTTCAACCCACCCAGCCTCATTTTTCATCTTTGTCTCTTAAGCTATAAGGTTAGAATCAAATCTATGGCCCTATTGCTTAGAACCCTTGGAAGTATTTCTTGGTCTTAGTTCCCTTGCTTAAAAATCTCAGTTTTTTACTTTAAACAAAACCCTAAATCTCTTGACTCGACCAAAACATTGTCCTCTCTTTTCAGAGCTTCCTTCGTCTAAAAGCTCTCAACCCCTTCTTAGCTTCCTCTAGTGTGTTGGAGTGTTGATCAATCCTCCCTAATGGCTTAGGTGATAAGTTGAGTCCTTGATTTTGCTTCTGAACTTGAGTCAAGTTTCTTTTAAAGGCCTCATCTTTGAGTTTTAATAGTGTGCGTTTTGTTGTGAAAGCTAATTATAGTATGTCCTTACACCAAAAAAAAAGAAAAGAAGATAAAATGGAAGGTGAGAGGAACAAAGAATGGCTGCCGTTTGTAGAAGACTTAGGAATTTGTGGTCAAAGAATGTTGTAGCCAATTTATTCGAGAAAATTTTCGAAGAAAAGTTGAAGGAATGTAATCTTAACTTATTGGGAAAGCTTTGCTCAAAACCCAATATAAACTTCTAGGCATTTTTATCAACAATGAAAAAACTTAGAAAACGGAAATGTGATGTGTGATTAAATGGAGCTGGATTTTTTCTCATTTATATTCACCTTAAAAGCCTTAAAGTAGAGAGTCCTAGAAGATGGCCCATGTCATTTTCAAGTAATCTTTTAATCCTTTAACAACTTAATCTAAGGGTTCTAATCCGTTGTCATAATTTTACTCATAATGCCTTGTGGGTACAAGTACGTGGCCTCCCATTGGTAAGAATTATTAAAAATGTGATGCTAGAAGTGGTCTCTAAGTTGGGAAATGTACTAAAATTGAAGTTGGAAGGAAAAGGGGGAAGCCCATGCAAAGTAGGGAGAGTTAGAGACTTCTTGATCTTGTAAGGTCACTATTGCTTGGGGCTCTAGTGAACTTTAAGGATTACCAACTATGAGTTAATTTTAAGTATGAATGATTCCCGCTTTTTTGTTACTCATGCAAGAAATTGGGCATTTTACAACGAGTTGCAATAAAGTTTCATATAAATAATCAGGGCTAGAAGAGAATAGTATTGGAAATTTTGGTTATTGATTAAAAGCGAAAGCATGTGAGATGAGCCCGTTTTAGGAATTATTCTATGGGAATGATTTCCCTGATATGGAGGAGGTTGAGATTATACCGGAAGCTCTATTGCAAAGTGATTTCCTAGAAACTATGCTACCAGCCATGGTAGAAATGGCTCAAGAGCCAACTCTTATGAAACTCCAACGAGTTGAGTAGCTAAACAAAAAGAGGAAAGAGATAGATGAAATGTTTCATGTTGTAGGGGAAAAGAAACCAAAGAACTCAACTACTACTCACTAATTTTTCATAGTTTAAGACAATGGATGGGAGCTTGATCGAATTGTCCAAGAAAAGCCAGAATGAACATAAAAATTTAGCAACGAAGAAAACGAAACTATACAAGCTTTATGAATCCCCATGGGTTAAACTTATGTTCTCGATGAATCTAAACTTCTTGAGATTCCTATCATGGTGGAAGGTGGAACGATAGAATAGGCTTTGGTGTCTAATCATAATAAGCCACCATGGGTTAAATGAATATTGTGAGCTGGAATTATTAGGGGTTGAGTAAACCCTCTCATGAAATGCCCAATATGATGTTTCTTATGGAAATGTAAAATAAGGAAGAAGTGGTCAATTGGATAAGACATTGTCTCTAATTCTCACACTCAATTGTAGTTAATCCGGTAGACATTGTTGAGGGTTTAGAAGTCTTTTGGAACAAGGAGTTAACAATGGAGGTAGTTTCCACGGGTAAGAATTTTATAAATTTTATTTGCATTTGTTAAATATCAACAGAGTTATGAGGCTTACCTTTATATATGGTGCAACGGATTTTTAAGGAAGGATGCTACTTAGGGAGAAAATGAGGCACATTCATCTATCAAAAATCCTCTCGTGGGTTTGCATAGAGGATTTCAATGAGATATGTACCACTAGGAGAAAGTCGAGAGAAGAGAAGCGAACAATTACAGGTTAGTTGCTTTCTAAGATTGTTTGAATGAATACCCATGATGGATATTGAACATAAAGGATGCACATTTACTTGGGCTAACAATAGACAATGGGAGGCCCTAGAGCATTTTGCAATATAGAATGAAGAGTCTCGTTTCCAGATGTCAAGATGTTTGCTTTGCTAGCCACAAGTTTCGATCATAGCCCAATTCTTTTTATTGTAGAACCTGAGATAAGAAGAAGAAAGAAAGCCTTTAAATTTGAGGCCTTTTGGTTGGAGGATGAAGAGTATAAGGAGACCATAGAAAATGTGTGACATGATTTGTTTTTTAAAAGTGAGGGCTTGTCACAAAAATTTAAAGAGGTTACTAGAAAACTACAAGCATGGAGTAAAGAGAAATTTTCCAATACACCTTGCTAAATCAAAGCTTTAAAAAAGAATTGACTAGTCAGGTCAATTGGAGTCTGGAGGACTCTTGTTGTGAAACAGTACAATAGATAAAATGGAAAATTGAGAAGCTATGGAGACAAGAGGAGTTGTATTAGGGAATGAAATCATGAATTTAATGATTAAAATGAGCTAATAGGAACATGAAATTCTTTTATGCCATCATTGTGCAAAGACGTAAAAGGAACAAAATCTCCATACTGAATATTAATGATCAAGAATGGTGCCGCGACCCTTCCTTTCTAAAGTAACATACAATCTAATTCTTCTAGAATCTCTACAAGTTTGGGGATTAAGAGATTTTCAACTAATTCTAAACCAATGCCCACGCTTAGTAGGGGAGCATATGATGGAGCTTTAGTGGGTCCATTAATAGGGGAGGAAGTGAAAAGTGCAGTTTTTCAATTGGGAGCAATAAAGGCACTAGGTCCTGATGGGCTTAACGAACAATTCTTCTACTACCATTAGAAAGATATGAAATAGTATATTCTCCAAGATTTTCGACATTTCTTCTATTGAGGAATCCTTAATCCTGAACTAAATGGGACCTATATATCCCTAATCCCCAAAGTTTCAAACCCAAAAACCTTATCATAGTTTGAGCCTATTAACTTGTGCAACTTTGCTAATAAAATTATTTTCAAGGTCTTGGCAAATTGCCTTAAATATTGGCTCTCCAACATTATTGCAATTGAGTAAAGTGCCTTTGTAAATGGAAGACAAATTCAGGATAATATCATGATTGTCCAAAAAGTGTTGCATCAACTCGCAATTAGAAATCAGAAAAAAAGGTTCCAAGCGATTTTAAAACTCAATATGCTAATGGCATACAATCGTTAGGAGTGGAATTTCTTGGAAGCTTAGATGAAGAAAATGGGTTTTTGTGATAAATGGATTTCTTAGATCACAACATGCATAACATTAGTGATTTTTAGTGTAATGAAGAACCATTAGACTACTTCCAACCCTCAAGAGGCATTAGACAAGGTGATCCACTATCTCCTTAATTTAATTATCATATCGGCTAATGTTCTCTCTCACCTTATGAAGAAAGCAATGTCTGATGGTAGCATTACAGGAATTAAGCTAAACAGGTTTTGTCCTACATGATCTTACCAATTATTTGCGAATGATGCTATATTCTTTCTAGATAGAAAGATAAGGGAGTGTCAAAACTTAGTGGTGGTGTTAAATCAATATTGTTTTGCTTCGGGGCTAGCTATTAACCTAAACAAATTAGGGAGTTTCTTTAACAAGTGATACTCGGAAAACTTAAGTAGAAACATGGCCGTTAAGGTGAGAGCCCCAGTGATTAAAAAAACAAGGAAGTATTTGGGTTCCCTCGATTGGGGACAAACAAAGAAGAATTTTTCTTGGATCTTGATTAGAGTATACATAAAGCTTGAGGGTTGGAAGGAGAACCTAATATCCAAAGCAGGCAATGGAATATTGATTAAGACTGTGATGTAAGGTTTACCCCAATATCCAATGTCTATTTTCAAAATCCTAGTTTTAGTTTGTAAATCGATTGAACAAAGGATAGCCTCCTTCTAGTGGAAGAAACATGATGTGAAAATGGGGTTGCATTGGAAAAAATGGAAAGTTCTTTAACGGATGAAAGATAGCAGAGGGATTGACTTTCGTGAGCTTGTCTCTTTTAACAAGGCAATGTTAAGAAAGCAGGCATGGAGATTATCGCAAACACCATTAGCCATTTGGAGCCAATTATTGAAAGGAATATATTTTCCTAGAGGAGATTTTTGGAACGTAGGGAAGGGTTCGGGGCTCTCATGGGGATGGCTAAGTTTACTTATTGATAGTGACTCCATTAGTGGAAGTGTGCATTTGGCAGTGGAAGATGGAAAAATTTTCAAGATACAAGAGGATATATGGCAACTAGGGGCATCATTAGGAGTTCGGCCAACCGAGGTGAGCCCCAAAGAGTAGATGACCTCATTAACAAGGAAGGCAAAGTTTGGAATGAAAATAGGCAGTAGACACTCTTTGATGAGAATACAACTAGCAAAATTTTAGCTATCCTTCTCAACGGAAACCTAATCGAGGATCAGCTAGTATGGATAGAAAATAGAAATGGAAGTTACTAGGTTAAGAATGCCAATAACAAGCTAAATCAACTAAGCCTTGAGCAACAAACAACTATTTTATCTACATCTTTCCAAAAATGCTAAGAGCCTTTAATCCTAAGTTATGACAACTAAACACACTCCCTAACATTTGAAATTTTCTCTATCTACTAGAGAGATCCTTCATAAAAGAAACATCATACTTGATTTAGTATGCCCTCTATGCAACTAGGCACTTGAGACAATTGAACATGTTCTCTTGACCTGTAGCTAGATAAAAATCACTTGGGAGGATTCGCGACTAGGTTTGCAAAATTTATACCAACCCATCACTCGAATTGACAAATGGTCCTAATAACTAATTTTTTGACAAAAAAAAAAACCCTAAGTTGGTACATTTCTAACAACTTTACTTTTTGTTAGTTTTCGTTAAATTGGATTAATATCATGAAAAACTACAAAATGATACATCTATGACAAACAAAAGTTAAAACTCCAAATCGGTATAGTTGTCAATTACCCACGTATCATCTAATTCAGCAATTTGATAATAAAATTTAACGAAAACTAACGGAGGGTAAATTTGTTACATATATACTAGTTTTGAATTTTTGGTGGTCAAAATATTAGTTCGGAGTAAATTTATCATAAGTGTATTGGTTTGGCATTTTTCATGGTATTATCCCTTAATACAAAATCATGTCACAAATATGTAAATATTTTTATAAAAATTGGGTTTTCATAGAAAACTTAATAGCATTTGAATGTTTTTTTTATTTTAGCAGACATCAACCACATTTAATATAAATTATTTTGGTATAGCATAACATTTTCTTTTAAAAATCTAACTGGGGAAATGCATTTTAAAAATATGTACATAATGATAAAAACGACATCTCAATTGGAGGTCGGAAAGTTAGGGGCGACCTACACTCTAACCATAAAATCTGGCGCGAGTGGGATTGACCATCTACAGGTCATCCCCTACCTCTAGCCATCAATTATTTATAGAAATACCATTAAACTTCAAACCATTATATTTATCTATACACAACACGAAATTTTGTCTTTGATATACTATTGGAAAGCTTGTTTCAAGCACTACAAGAAACCACATATTCCATATTAACACTCTTAGCAAGTTTACTCTAAATTTCAATCATGCTTAGATGATAATAATGTTAGGAAACAACCAAAAATGCTCTAATAATAATGTTAGATTATATTATGTAGTCAATTCTCAAAATAATTGACCTACCTCTAAGATTTTGCCCAGAAATATAGGTTGAACCACTAGCACCTAATGAACAAATTTACAGCTCCACTATGGTCTGAATATGATCACAAGAAAAATATCTTTCTTACACAATACAAATGTCAATTAACTTCTTGAAGTAACAATGAAAGCTTTCATACAATGAGTTTTATATTATGCATTTTTATAGAGGAGAACATATGCCTATATATAGCAAATCATAACTTCCCTTGATGTGAAGATGGTGGGAAATTACAAACTATGGGAAGTTTAATAAATTCCCATAACATGAATGAGATGGTGGGGAAGTTTTTTTTTTAAAAAAAAAACTGCTCCCAGCTCTCAAATTCACGTGTGTCCATATGTGAGGCATATGGGCTATCAGCCCATCATGGGTGATGTGCCCAAGTATAACAAATTCTTAAAAGGAATGAAAAAAAAATACAGAGATCATACATTAAAACATATCTTTCTTTCACTATACTAGTTGGCAATCTACTATATTGTAATTTGTTGTTTCGCAAATTAAACAAAAGTCGAGGCTGGCAATGCTCCAGCTTGCCAGTAGTTGGTACGATTGAACTTTCTAGTGTTCATAATTTTCCATGAAATATCGTAAACAACATGATAATTGTAAGTTCCTTTTTCCCTATTCTTAATACCTTGCGTCAATTGATCTTAACATTTCTTTATAGTCCATAATACGAGCACTATTAGTAATAATTACCATCACATATTGTAGTTTTAATCAATAGTAACATCGCAATTTTATGGTCAATAATCTTCTTTAAATGTTTGCAAGTTGCTATCTTTCCAAAATCATTTGAATGGTTAAAAGTTGTTCTCTTGATTAAAGGGCTTGTAGATTAAACATGATGGATACAATATTTTTGCATATGCAATCCTAGAAATTTTTTTCTTTATTTTCCTTTTCTTTTAATCACTTTTAATTTTAACTTTGTTTAAAGTCCAAAAGCATGCACTAAATGAAAAGAGAAAAAAAAACAAAAGAGCAGAAGAGAGGACTCATAATGGGCTTATCAAAATTAAGATATTCACGTTGGGAGCCGAGAAGTCTTTTCTCTCTCCTCTCTCTCTCTTCGTTCCATCGATTTCTTTGACCTTCAGCCATGGGGGAGGGTTTGCGCTAGTCTCTCCCCTCCCTCTTTTGTTGATTTTGTTTGCTTTTTATTGTTCTTTCATTACTTTTTCTTCTCTCCTAATTTTGATTTGGGAGCTCTCTTTTTCCGGTTTAATTCTTGATTTGAGAGTTTGAACTCTTCTGATCTACTTCTAGATTTGGGTGCCATCCTCTCCTAATCTAGATATGAGAATCTAATAAACATGCTTTTGGTGATTTTATACCCCTCTGCTTTGTTCATATACGGGTTTTCTACCTCCAACTTCAATGATGATTGTAGGATTTTTGGCATCTTGTTGAATTACAAATATTTCCTCCTTCACATGTTAGATATTTATTTGTTCAACCTATTTTGGTTGCTCCATACGACGATGGTATAGAGGAAGCCGAACCTAGCCGAGCATCGCCAATTAGCAATGTCGTAGTTACTTGAGAAGAGATTTCCAATATGTGCTTATCACTAACAAAGACACGAGGTTCAATGGTCGGCCTCTGATTTTGCTTGACAAATCTGTTCTTGTGTAACAGGTATGTGCTTAACTTTGCTTGTGTTCCTTTAGTCTTCTTGGTTTTAAGATTTGGCTTTGCTTTTTAGGATTCTTGCTATGTTTTGATTTGCTTTGTTATGAAAGCTATGTACTTCTATATACTTTTGAGCAATAAAATATAAGTTTATTTCAACAAAAAAATTAAGATCTTCCAATTTAATTGTTAAGAAAATTGATAACCATTGGAATATTCTCTGTCTTTGGCAACCCTTAAGCAAAAGCTTTTTTTTTTTGTCTATCCTATTTTAACTTTCAACTCATTCTTAAACTTTTATCTTACCTTTTTATAGGGTGTGGGAATCAAAACTCACACTTAAAGCTAAATGTCCCCACCCTAACCAATTAAGAGGATGGGGATTCAAATCCCACCTCCCCCTTCAAATGTATGAACCACCTTGGGCATGATGCCCACACTAGTCTTGCTCGGCCCACGTCCTCGTAGGCTCGTTTCCTCGGTCCGTAAATCCCTTTTTCCAAAAACTCGGTTTAACTAGCATTGTTGCCCGAATGCCATTTTGGTATAACTCAGACTGACAAGCAGCTTCGAGGATTCACGCGTAACCGACTTGTGCCAAATCACGTTTAAGACTTCTCAACACATGGACGTCCTTGACTACATGAAATTGCGAATGATAGATTCTTATTTCAAAGTACGTGATTACTAAGGATCGCCATAGAGTCGTTCGCGAACTCGATAATAGTAAACGGAATCACCTGTCTTCCCATTATATTCTGTCCGTGAATCGACTTCTATTCGTCCCTGAAATCGGCCTGCATATCTACAAGATCGTTTTTACGCAAGTCTCACGGTCGAGTTGTTTTCCCAGGTCAAGTTCTTTAGTCACACGAGTTCTGTCCTCATTAGCCTTTCCTCTCAAAGTCAGTATCTCATGAGTGATTAGTTCTGAGTGAAATCAACTAACAATGCATTGACAAAATTCACGTTCATTCATTCCTCAAAGGGCTCGAATTTCAAGACGTCACAATTCTTCCCCTCTTATAAAAATTTCGTCATCGAAATTTGCAACTACTGACAAATCCTCAAAAAAATGGGGGTGCTGATGCTTCATCACTTCCTCACTTTCCCATGTAGCTCCCTTTGTTCCGTGATGCTGCCAGATCACCTTAACCACTACATTTTGACATTAGAAGAGAACCTCTTTTCTCATAGATACATTGGATTCTACTTCTTCCACTTCTCTTCCCATTTCTCTTACCTCAACTCTTTCACTTCAGCCTCTTCCAAAACTTCGAAAGTCTTCATGTTTGAAAATAGACTATCTCTATGAGGTTGCTTACCTCACTGAGGATAGTAAGATCTTAGAAACCCAGCTTCTTATAATGAATCCCTACACCGCCTTCGCTAAACCATCCTCTTTCTCCCCACTTCGATCCATCAAATACCTAATCAAACATACCTCTCGCACAGTCAAGGAATATGTCTAATCCTCACGATTTGACCAACACCCCATCTAAGCAACTGGACAAGAATAATTTGTCACTCTCCAATTCCCCTCGAGTTTCCCGCTCAATGGATCCACCTACTGGAAAGTACCTATCAACAATAGTATTTTTCTTTTCAGGATGAGTGATTTATTGGAAAGTGCCTATCAATAATAATATTTTTCTCTATTAAACTCCATGACTCCATCAATCTTCAACTCGGAGGCTAATCTTCAAAAAACAGCAAGAATCTTTATAACTCAAATTGTCCTATTGCGGTGGTCCCCCGCATCATTTACCATGGAGGCCAACTAAGGCAATGCACAGCCTTAATTTTTCAGTGATGACAACTTTTGTTAACATATCTGTTGGATTTTCTGCACCAAAAATTTTCTTTAATGACAATGTCCCGTCATCTATCAACTGACGAATTTGATAATATTTTAACTCAATGTGATATTTTATGGTATTAGAGCCATGGATTTCTTTGAATCATATTCGTTTGTTTGACACTACGTTTTGGTATTAGAAGAGATCTCTTTCTTCATGGAAGCATCAAATTCCACCCCATTCGATTCTCTTCCTATTTCTCTTACCTCCACCATTTCTCTTCAACTCCCTCTAGAGCTTTGAAAGTCTATGTGTTAAAAAATAGACTATTTCTATGAGATTGCCTACCTTACAGAGGATAGCAAGATTTCAGAAACTCAGCTTCCTATGATAAATCCCTATACTACTTTCGCCAAACCATCCTCATTTTCCCCACTCAAGTCTATTAGACACTTAATTAAACATACCCCTTGAACAGTCAAGGAGTATGTTCAATCCTCCTGATTTGATCAGCACCCCATCCAGGCAACTGAGCAAGAACAATTTGTCACTCTACAAATTCCCCTAGAGTTCCCTATTCAATGGGATCAACAAGGTTACACTCACATCCATTTTGGAGCCATTCGTCTTGCCTTGACGTTTCATGGCCGTAAGGGTTTACCAGTTGCTACAAGGATTGCTTTGCTTGACACCAGATTTTTGGTATACTATCAAACTTGTGTTGGTATTATTCAAACAACCATGAATGCAAGAATTGTTTTTGTGACACTATTCCCAAATTTCAACATTGCCGTTGCAGATCCTAGCCTGCTTATTGCTCTTAAAGTTCAGCTACAAATCACTGGAGCTCCTCAGACTCCTAGATCGATTGCTGCCACCTTGTATTATCAAATGATCTATCGAGTCCAAAATCATGCTATTGATCTTAACATCCCAAACTCGAAAGATGCCCTTGTTATCTCAATTGACCATGACCAAACTTCCTGTATCCATGTCCCTCCTCAGATTCCACGAAATGAATTTGTTAAGCTCTTCCTTGATAGTTGGGTTACCAACTAAGAAAAACTCCACCAAAGTTGTAAGCATGTTCAGTCCATCGAACCCCAATTCACCCGAAATAAAGATGGTACTGTCACAATCAGATTTAGTAAGGCAAAGGAGGAACCTTCCTTTATTTTTCCTACCATTCTCCACTTTACACCTTGTCCTATTGATCTTGTTTCAAGCGATCCAAATGACAAAAAATTTGTCCAGTCTTTTGGCTTACATGGATAGCCGATTCACTTCTTCAAGGATCCTATTGGACATTGCTTTTGGGATCCCAATTGTGCTTGCCCATCCTGCATAAAACCTAAAGAAGAAAAAGATGACAGGCCTTCTTCCAAAAAGAAGAAGAAAAAAGATACGCTTACCAAAGGCATCTTGAAGGAGATCCAATTGTAGGACCTTTTGGTGAAGATGGTGGAAAATACCAGTTCATTATCTCTTATGGAACACCAAGGCCACCCAAGATTTCATCTCCTCCACCACCATGCAAGCCAGAAAACCCCTTTGCAATACCACCAGCAAAACCCTTGATCACCTCACATTTTTATAAGTCAATCCAAAAATGGGTAAAGAAGTGCCCCTCTTGCCCCCATCAACTTACCTAGACTAGGCATTGGCATACCCAATCCCGAACCTCCTATGGTCTTGCCTGGTATATGCATGTTTTCGGCTGATGATTTTCCTCCGCTTGAAGCCAAGGAACTTGAACTAAGTGTACGAAAATTTCCCCTATTGGAAAAATTCTCTGACCCACACTAGAGATACCAACATTCCCCCCTCCAAATCCTACCGGTCTTGATGCCCAAGGCCAATGCAAGCAACCTTCTGCTACTGAGACTGTTTTAAACTGGCAAACTGAAAATGCCCTAGCCCAAAATGAAATCCTTGGCATTGTTGCAACGCATCTTGAACAAGTTGATCAGACCATTGAACTATCTTGCAAAATGCTGAAATATTTCCAAAAGAGGCTTCATTTGCTTGAAACCAAGCAGACACCTCCTAACCATTATCTGGAGGACTAGACCCTTGAAATATAAAAGCTTAATAGGCAAATCCAGATCCTTAAAGGCCAAAAGCCATTTGTTCTCACCGTACAAACATTTTTCCCATCTCATTCCCCACCACTAAAACTTGAATCCTCTCCCCTAGGATCATCCTCCTCATTCGCAGTTGTCTTAAGTTCAACCGCACTACCTCCTCAAAATAACTTCTTGGCCCTTAGAGACAAACTCCATAAGCTCAAACAAAAGCAGAAGAAATCTCCGACTCCCACTGAGTCTTCAGTGTCGCCTTCGAGTACACCAGAACATCCTCCCATAGAGCAGCCTCCTGGTGCCTTGACTATTTCTAATCCACTTGAAACTTTCCTCCGACACCAGATCCCTTCTATTGCTGCTATTAAGCCATAAAAAACTCAGCTAGTTGAATCTTCCTCCGACTCTAATTCTGACACTCTCATGGCATCCTTTTTGTCGGAAGAAAATTTGTTTATGGCAGATAATGTGCCTAAGTAAGAAGAAATGTTCTCTGAACCAGAAATACCACATCTAGACCAGCTAGATGCAACCCAGTCCTTTATAGCCTCATCATCACAAGTTTACTTTACCCTGGATGATCTCCCATACCATAAATGGCCTGAGAGACTTCAAAAATTCCATGTCTGGCTCAATACTAGGCATAATTTTGAACCAAGCACTTATGATATCCTCTTGGAATTCACTAGCCGCTTTACAAGAGTACTCAAAGATTGGTGGCATGTTGCCTCGGAACAAGACTAGCTATACCTATTGACACAGCCATTGGATAATGCTATCTAGATCATTCATATGTATTTTATAGGAAGGCCAAAAGATTCGAAGGAACTAAAACGAAAGGAGTTCTTCGAATGAAAATGTTGCTCGTTAAGATGGAAAGATCTCGATCGACACTTCCAAGTCATGATCAAACTCTTCTACTTGCTATGAACATATTAGAATCTCAAACCAATCTTCTTGGCATCAATCCCAAAGGAAGTCGGCCAAGTTGCAGAAAAAACTCTCCAGGTAAGGCAAAAAAGTCTGACAGAAGCCACCCTTGGTGAAATTCAACAGGCTATCCACATTACCATAGAAGAACTTTGTCTTTGATGAGAAGCTTTTCAAAGCTATCTCAAAGAAAATAAGCATCTTGACAAGGCATGCTTAAAGCCAGAGTCTTCCTACATAGGCTGCAGGAAGACTCTGACTTCCTGTAGGATTGCACCGACCCTTCTTACACAGGCTGCAAGTAAAAGAGACACTTTAAACATTTGTCTTTCAAAAAGACACATAAAAGAAAAGGAATGTGGAAGTTCCTATGTAAAAGTCGGCACCGTTCTTCCAAGAAGCACAACAAAGATAGATGCTATGTTTGGAACAAAAAAGGACATTTTGCCAAAAATTGTCCAAAGGCAAAGAAGCGTGGAAGCCATTTGATTGACAAAATCGTCAAAAGTACTAGAATTCCCCTCAGTGATTCTAATATCGAGTATGTCTTCTTTTTAGAAGATCAATCTTCTAAAAACACTTTATGTGCCATCAAGACATATAGTTCAGACTCAGCCTCTGATCTTGAGAATGAAGTCTTCACCTTCTTCCTAGATTCTCCTATAATGGACAATGCAATAGAGATCACTGAACCAGTCCATCACCCGTATATACCTATCCATATTCTCTTGTCAAAATATCACAAACCCAACTCTCTTGTTGCTCTCATAGATACTGGAGCTAGTTCCTCAATACTCGACACAAATATTCTCCCAGACGAATGCTGAAAGCCATACACTAGGTATTTCAATTCTGCTTCTGGTGACACTTTTGCTAATAAGTTTCATAGCAAACCCATTACCATCCAATTTTTTCTCCAGTGTTCTATCACTACCAAAATCCTTGGTTAGGACATCTTGACCCAACTTCCAAAGCTTAGAATTCTCTCCAATGGCCTCCATTTCAAAAACTACTTCCGCGAATTCGTGGATATCAAGTGATTCTATGCTCTTCAGCTAGCTAAGCTAGACCCAATTATCCAAACCATACTTTCTTGTCGTGCTGATTCACACTCCTAGTTCTCTCAGACCTATACCCAACCTTTGTGGAAAAATTTAGACTTTTATGTCAAACTTCCCTTCAAAAGGAATGAAGACATAAATTCTATGAAGGCAAGTCACTCGGAAATGACCCCTGAGCACCTTGCGCTTGCTCAACAAGAGTGCTCGGAATTGTTGGCACAAGGCTTAATTGAACTTGATGTAGCTAGTATTAACACCTAGAGGGGGTGAATAGGTGTAGAAGAACTTTATGCGCAAGCAATATCAATCTTTTGCAATTTACAAATAGAAATTAAATAGAGAGAGTAGAGAAGATTGCAAACACAGTTATGTGGTTCGGCTTTAGATAAGCCTACGTCCACTATCCAGGCGATCAACCAATAGGCTGGATTTCACTATGAGATCAAAGGTGATTACACACTCTTGAGTGTTAGCACTTGGTGATGATATGTCTCACAAAGTCACTATTCTTGGTAATACACTAGGATCACTCAATTTTGCACTTTGGACAACTAATGAAGAACATAATCGAGCTTTGGAATATGTTAATCCTATTTATCTCCTAGGTCTCATCCTCTCCTTATATACTCTCCAAGCTACACTCGACCATTGGCTCTTTCCTTAAGAGTTTAGTCTTCTATTTCTTGGACAGACTTTATAAGGTAAGTCTTTTTGACCGTTTGAAGGTAGATCAGATCCCCTTGGATTCTATTCGCCTATACAATTAGAATCCGGGCTTCCATAAGTGCTCTATTCTTCTTTGGAAGTTATTCGTTGATTGATCCTGCCAATCAGTTTGACACAATAGAATCAATATAAATAAAGTAAGTGAAATTCTTGACCGTTGGTGATCTGGTCCTGTAGTTTCATTATGAGTCTAATAGACTAATGTTTTGAGTCTGCTTAAGTTCTCCGTCTGGTATGGTCAGATTCAGAATCTGCGTCTATTCGGATCTTCCATCCGGTACCGTCAGACTCAGGAGCACCTTATGCTTTTCCTTCTGCCACCAGCAGACTCAAAAGCATACACCACCCTGTGACTTTTCCTTCTCAAGAAATGTATAATTTCTTGCATAAAATGATTTGTTAACATCAAAACTAGGAGTTTTCTCAACAATCTATCCCTTTTTGATGGTGACAAAACTTTTTATGCAGATGGCTTGTTGTTCCTGCAAAACATGGTTAGACAGAGCATACTTTGCATAACATAGTATTACATGACCAGTATAATGATGCTCAGATCACAAAATATCAAACTAGTCAAATAACATCAAATGATGATCTATTCATGCACACAATTCCTGCATCCATGTTCAAAATAACAACACAACCAACCAGCCAAAACAATATCAGATCAACCAGCATGTATATCTGCAATAGATCAACTGGCATGTATATCTACAATTACTCTCCCCCTTTTTGTCGCAGTCAAAAAGTCAATATCCTAAAAAGAGTAAGCAAAATCTAACAAAAATTTGACAAACAAAGAAGTTAAACAAAATAGACCAGAAGACTGTGGGTTTAGGAAGATTTGGAAGATGGCTTTTTAGGGGTTCGGACAAGGGTGAAATCCTCCATATCTATGGCAAACTTTTCAATCCTTGTGAGACACTGATGAATGGTGTCCTCCATCCGTGCCAAATTCTGCTGAGTGTTCTTCTCTAGAGTCTCTAGCCTTTTGTTGAATGAGTTTTCCATAGCAACCTGCTGATCTCTGATTTACATAAGCATATCTAGTATCTTCTGAGAATTAGAACAATCAGATGGAGCTGCAGGGGTTTGTGTTTCAACACTGTGAGATAGATGCTCCCCCTAAATTGATGCTTTAGTCTGATCTTGTTGTCCCTGTTGATTCCTGTCCTTTGCCCTGTTATCTTCTTCAACCTCAGGAATATGACCCTCATCCATTCCATTTCCTTCTTCCTCTCTTTCTTCTTCTTCTTCTGAATCTTCTTCGTTCTCATGTGTTAGGGAAATCCCTTATGATGTTTTGAAGATGACAAAATAAATCAAAGGCTACTAACATGTTTATTGAGTAACTTGGTGAAAGACGCACAAGCCGCTATGCAGATGATGGAAAGCTTCTGAGTTTGGATGAAACAGATGGAGAAGCACGTAAAGCCTCTAAGTCTGGATGAAGTAGACGCAGAACTTCAGTCTGGCAAATTCTGAGTTTGTCCGTACCAGACGCAAATTCTGAGTTTGTTCGTACCAGACGAAAGACCTGAGTAGACACAGATTCTGAGTTTGACCATACCAGACGGAGAACTTGAGTCTGTCAGACTCAGAATGGAACTACAGGATCAGATTACCAACTGTCATGATTTTCACTTACCATATTTATATTGATCAACAAGATCAATCATCAAACAACTTTCAAAGAAGGATGGAACACTTATGGAAGCCCGGATTCTGATTGTATGAGCGAGCAGAATCCAAGGGGATCCAATCTACCTCCAACGGTCAAAAAGACTTACCTTATGAAGTCTGTCCAAGAAAGGAAAGGGAAGACTAATCTCTCATGGAAAGAGCCAATGGTCGAGTGTGGCTTGGAGAGTATATAAGGAGAGGATGCGACCAGAAGAGATAGAGAGGATAAATATATTCCAAGGCTGATTCAATTCTTCATTAGTTGTCTGAAAAAGTGCATGATTGAGTGATTCTAATGAATTACCAAGAAGAGTGACTTTGTGAGACATATCATCACTAAGTGCTAACACTCAAGAGTGTGTAATCACCTTTGATCACATAGTGAAATCCAGCCTATTGGCTGATCGCCTAGAGAGTGGACGTAGGCTTGTCAAAAGCCGAACCACTATGACTGTGTTTGAAATCTTCTCTACTCTCTCTATTTAATTTCTGTTTGTAGATTACAAAAGTTATATATATACTTGCGCGTAAAATCCCTCTACACTTATTCACCCCCTCTCTAGGTGTTAATACTAGCAACATCATCATGCTCTTCTTTTGGTTCAGACTCAACATTCTTGGCAGGTGGAGGTTCTGCACTAAGAATGTTCTCTGCTGTTGCTACTGGTGGAGGCATTTTTGCTTCTGGTTCTGTTATTCTATGTGCAGTCTAACTCAAATATGCTAGAATCTCAGTAATACTTTCCTCCTCATCATCTTCATCCTGCAGTAGCAGTTGTCTCCTTCTCTTAGAACTAGGTTTAGCAACAGCCACTTCCTTTCCTTTTTTTCTTTGCAGTGGTTGATGCCTTAGCCAGTTCCTTCTCCTTTCTTCTCCATGTCTCCACAACATCCTTCAGCCTCATTTTGTTGATCATCTTGAGTCCAATGGCCATTGTTAGAAGCACTTTAGTGTAGAATCTCCTAGGCATATCGATTTGGAGATGTTCAAAGATTCTGGTCACCAAAGCTCCATAGGACAGTTGTCCTTTGTCCTTCGAAACTGTTCTATACATGTGCAGAAGAATAGTATGAGGGAGTGAGAGCAGAACTCCCTTTTCAATTGCCCACATCAGTTTTGCTTCAAATCTGGCCACATGAGTCTTTGATGATGCCTTAGGATGAATGCAGCTAATGATAATTTTATGCAATATTGTTCTTGTTGAAGTCAAAAAGGGATAAGTGATATTAGCCTTGAGAGAGTTTGTAAGATGTTTACAAACAATCTCATAGGTAACTTCAATGGGTTTGAAATGACCCCTCTCAACTTTCATGATATCAGCCAAGATGTTTGCATTAACTTCATAGAACCTGCCATTCACACTAAACTGCAATTTGTTCGGAGACAAGAATGACAAATTGGAGTAGAAGTAGGCTGTTAGTTCTGGATAAATAGCAGCAGAATTAGTGCAGAATCGATCCATCTGCAACCTTTCAAAACAACCCCTCAGATTTATATTAGCCACATCCAGAAAGTCAAAATCCACAATCCTGTGATTCATTACTCCTCGATCAAGCAGTCTATTATAATACGCCTTATGCTCTTTAGAACAGAACAGAACAATTTCCTTGTGGTGTTCCGAGCTACTACAACAACCCCCATTCTGACTTCAAAGTTTCTATAAACTCGTTCATCATCTTCCTTTGAAAATTTCATAGGGAGTTTTCTCAAGAATTGATCTAAGAAAGACTCTGTTAATGATATGGTATGAAATAGAAACTGCTCTGCCTAGAAACGAGTTGCTACCTTGCTTTCAATGAGCAAAGTTCTGGCCATTTCTTGCAAGGACCTGTTCTTCCTTTCTACAACTCCATTTTGTTCTGGAGTGTAGGGAGAGGAGAACGTATGCTGAATACCATTTTTGTCACAAAAATCTGCAAAGTCTTAATTTTCAAATTCTCCACCATGATCTGTTTTAATGCTAGAAATAGAATAACCTTTCTCATTTTGAACTCTTTTTGCAAATATTGAAAAATAAGAGAAAGTTTCTCCTTTATTAGCAAGAAAGAATACCCATGTAAACTGAGAATAATCATCTATAATTACGAGACAGTATTTCTTACCTCCAATACTCTGAGTTCTAGTTGGTCCAAATAGATCCATATGAAGAAGCTGCAATACACGATTAGTAGAAACCTATTTCATAGATTTGAAAGAGCTTCTTACCTGTTTTCCCATAGTGCATGCGGAGCAAAATTCTGTCTTCTTATAACTTAAGGAAGGCAGTCCACGAACAAGCTTCTTGCTGAGTAGTTTAGAGATTTGTTTCATACTGACATGTCCAAGTTTGCGATGCCAAAGATTTGTTTAATCTTGAACTGAAATGAGACAATTGGCAGTGTCTTCATTTATATCCAAGAGATAGATGTTCCCATGCCTTCGTCTAGTGAATGATTGAGAAGAGTCGTTACTGATTCTAGAAGATAAGTTCTATTTGAAATCAATTTTGAAACCAGCATCACATAACTGGCTAATGTTTAGAAGATTGTAGTTCAATCCCTTAACCGAGAAACATTGTTGATGATTAGACTTCCAATCTTAACCGTTTCTAATCTAATAATGTTTCCCTTGGTGTTTCCTCCAAAAGAAACTGTTCCTCCTTTAACTTTTTCTAAGCCAACGAACATTCTTGAATCTCCAATCATGTGTCTTGAGCATCCACTATCCAACTACCACTTCTTCTTGCTTCTGAAACTTACCTGCAATCAACAGACATACTCATTTTTTCTTTGGTACCCAGATTTTCTTAGGTCCATTGGGGTTAGTAGTATATGCTTTGTCTATCCATTTCTTATGAACAGGTCTCCAGATTTTAGGACATTTGTTTTCAAAATGTTCTCTTTCTCCACAGTTAGAACATTTGAGATTGTCTCGACCAACGGTCTTACAAAATTCTTTTTGAAATGATTTTTGTAGGCCTGTTGAGGAGGTCTCTCGTCTAATACTCTCTTTGACCTTAGGAAAATCAATTAAGGAATCACTTTCCTTATAACACCCAAGTCCCGACTTATCATAGTAAGGAATCTAGATGGAAAGTATATGCTTTGTAGGGTTTTCGATCCTTTAGAAAATTTTGTAGTAATATTTAAAACTTCTTTTTGAGAGATTCATTCTCATTTTGCAAAGACTCTCGATTTTCCTTTGAAATCAAAAGTTCCTTTTTGAGAGTTTCATTCTCATTTAGTAAAGAATCTTGATTTTCCTTTGTTTTTGAAAATTCTTTTTTGAGATTATCAAATTGTCCTTTCAAAGAATAAACCTGTTGACTCAACTTGTGATTTTCCTTTTTTAAACCGGAGATCCTTTTCAGAGTGGATTTTAAATTAGAACACAGCTCATTTATATAATCTGAAACTTTTGTAGGAATATCAGAATGACTAGCCTCAATCTCTTTGTTTGAGTCCGAGTCTGATTCTAAGTTTGTTTCAGAGTCAGAGTCTGAATGTGTCATAAGATAGATGTTGCCATATTCGTCTTCACTATCTTCAACTTCAGTGTCACTCCATGTTTCAGCTTTCAGGGCCTTCTTGTATTTTTCATATTTCCCTTTGTTCTTCTTGAGCTTGGGACAATTTTGTTTTTTGTGACCCTTCTTTTGTATACAAAATAGACAATATCTTTGACATATTCTTCCTCATCCTCTGTCCTTCGTTGTCCAGACTATCTATTTTGCTTCTTGCTGTAGAACTTTCTGCCTTTCTTGTTTAACTTCTTTACCTTTCTGATCAGCAGTGCAAATTCTTCGTCGTCTAGCTCGTCCTCAGAATCTGTATCATCAGAATCAATATTAGACTTGAGAGCAATAGATTCTTACCTCTAGACTCCACTTCCTCGTTCATTTGTTCTGCTTCATAGGATTGCAGGGTGCCAACAAGCTCATTAACTGTTAGAGGAGAAATTCGCGGAGTTTCTCATATGGAAGTCTTCACATTATTCCACTCTTTTGATAATCCTCTTAAAAGCTTGTTGACTTTCATTGGTCCAGGAACAGGCTGTCCTTGATATGCAAGTTTATTTACAATTTCTATAAATCGACTGAACATGTCTCCTATGGACTCCCCCTATTTCATCTTGAAAGATTCATATTGACCAAGTAAAATGTTTACTTTGGTCTCTTTAACACGATCAATCCCTTTGTAGGTGACGTGCAACCTATCCCATACTTCTTTTGTTGTATCACAAGAAGATATTCAATTATATTCATTAGGAGATAAAACACAGTAAAGGGAGTAGATAGCCTTGGCATCAAGAGTTTGTCTCTTTGTCAATTCTTCTGGTGAGATGGTAGCTGATGTTTCTGTTGCTTTTCCATCATCTTTCTTGGTGGTTTTTCTAGCTTCAGTATTGGGATCAACTCCTCTTTCAACCACATCCTATTCCAGTGAATCCTTTGATCTGAGGAAAGCCTTCATCTTGTTCTTCTATATATTGTACTCTTTACCATCAAAGTATGGTGGTCGAGTGTTGCTCTGTCCCTCAATCAAACCTGGTGCAAGAATACTAGCCATAGAGGATCCTTAACTCTGAAGTAATAAACACTTCAAAACACTAAGCACAGAGCTCTGATACCAATTGATGTAGCTAGTATTAACACCTAGAGGGGGGTGAATAGGTGTAGAAGAAATTTATGCGCAAGCAATATCAATCTTTTGCAATCTATAAACAGAAATTAAATAGAGAGAGTAGAGAAGATTGCAAACACAGTTATAGTAGTTCGACTTTAGAAAAGCCTACGTCCACTCTCCAAGCGATTAGCCAATAGGCTTTTCACTATGTAATCAAAGGTGATTACACACTCTTGAGTGTTAGCACTTGGTGATGATATGTCTCATAAAGTCACTTTTCTTGATAATACACTAGGATCACTCAATTTCGCACTTTAGACAACTAATGAAGAACATAATCGAGCTTTGGAATATGTTAATCCTATCTATCTCCTAGGTCTCATCCTCTCCTTATATACTCTCCAAGCCACACTTGACCGTTGGCTCTTTCCTTGAGAGTTTAGTCTTCCCTTTCTTGGACAGACTTTATAAGGTAAGTCTTTTTGACCATTTGAAGGTAGATAATATCCCCTTGGATTCTGTTCACCCATACAATCAGAATCCGGGCTTCCATAAGTGCTCCATTCTTCTTTGGAAGTTGTCCATTGTTGATATTGCCAATCAGTTTGACACAACAGAATCAATATAAATAAAGTAAGTGAAATTCTTGACCGTTGGTGATCTGGTCCTGTAGTTTTATTCTGAGTCTAATAGACTAATGTTCTAAGTCTGCTTAAGTTCTCCCTCTGGTACGGTCAAACTCATAATCTGCGTCTATTTAGATCTTCCTTTTGGTACCGTCAAACTCAAAAGTACCTTATGCTTTTCCTTTTGCCACCAGCAGACTCAAAAGCATACGCCACCCTGTGACTTTTCCTTCTCAAGAAATGTATAATTTCTTGCATAAAATGATTTGTTAACATCAAAACTAGGAGTTTTCTCAACAGAACCTTCCGACTCCCAATAGACATGTGAAGCATTTTATGTCAACAAACGTGCTGAATAGAGTCGTGGAAAAATGAGGTTAGTGATTAACTATAAGTGTCACGCCCTGAACCCCAAGCATACAACAACCCCTTCACTTGGTCCATTGAAAAGGACATCCTAGGACTCGTCGATGACCATTCATTTTAATCTTTCATTATGCGCAAGCGGAAGATGAACCATCTCCCAATCAAACCGACAATTAATCAATCAAACAGGGATAGATGGATGAACAGAGAGATAACAACAACTACTCATTTATACATTTTTACTGGATTAACCGACGGATGATCGTTTCCGATTTACAAGCCCAAACAAGGGTCATATCCATCCTCTAAGCCAGAACAAAAAGAAACTAGGTTCGGCTAATTCATCTGTACAAAAAGGAACCCTCGGGTTCAACACCACTATCACTCAGACCCATTGGACTTAGGCTCCGTCGGGTCTTAGTCGGAGGCGTTCGGATTGATCATCAGTAGCAGGGGCAGGATTCTCCACTGTGACGTCTAGAGGGTCCAGCTCCATGGGATCCCAATTAGCATCTTAAGGGCCCCTACTGGGTGGCTCGTCAAAACCACATAGAGGACCAATAAGAAAATCGTCCTCCCAAATGTACCAAGCGAGGAATTGATGGGGGATCCATTGCCCCGGTCCCTTGTCCACCCAAATGGTGGAGACGTACTTCTCATACCGATGCACCCTACCTGGGAAGTGGTGGTGCATCACGATGGTCTCCCAGTCCTTTGGGATCTCGAGCTGCACTGGCGGGTACGCCATTCTAAGGGCCTGAAAATGGTTATACAATAACCAGTGAGATAAAATCTCAACGAGTCCTCCTCTAAGCCCTGGTTAGTACACTAACTCAACCTGGAGTATCTCTCCAGAACCACCCCTCAAGCAAACCAACAATCAACAACCAGACAACAACCAGGGTCCACCAACAACCAATAATCGGTTCGCATGCAATCTTACTCGGTATGCCATACTTTGCATGTTAAACTCAAATACAACACAAGCAATACACATGGCCATTAGATGATACAATTCATCAGTCACATGCGAGTCATGTCGCAAGCGATCTAACTTGGCCATTGCCACACCCTACACGTTATCAAATCATGCATGCCATACACAATGTGATCAACTTATGCATAATCGGAACCCATGATACCATGTCTCTCATGCACTCTTACATCTACACATGTCCCGATTATTGCTGCCCCTCGAGGCTACAACCGAACCCCCGTTGATGTCTACTGGCATAACCATGCATTGCTCTCCCCCTTGATGTGCAGTAACGTCGAGGGTTCTCTCCCAAGACAGCATTCCCTAAGGAGCATGGGCTTGGCCTCTACCGCGACTCAACATCCGGACCCCTGCGGGTTTCCAATGAATCAGATTATCACCCCTCGAACTTCGGCTAGGGCGGTGGGTTCAACTTAGTGATCATGCAAGCATACCACCACTATCCATTTTTATCTTGAGCATTAGCTAATGCACACATGCTTGCACATACAACCTCAAATCCTTTTTCATAAAAGTAGTCCATTTCGATGTCCCTTGGACAAACCGTTTTTCCCCTTTTTGTGAAAACCATACGATTCATGCGGATGTCCATACAATTACACATCCAATTCACCTCATACAATCAAAGCACATGAAATTAGACAAGTTTTCACTTCCGGATGAACAATGCGCGTGAACAGTACCGCATGAATAGTAAAATCTAGAATTTAATAAATAATAAGTTAAATTCAGAAATCATTAAAACATTAATTAAAAACAAACAATCAATTAATTAACACTAAACATGCTTAGTAACACATAAATCATCATTAAGCAACATTAAGCAAGATTAATCTAAACTAACATTAATCATCTATCTAACCACCTATCTTAGGGTTAAAATAACTTAATTAAACCTCCTAAACTAGAATTAACCCTAACTAAAGCAACCCTAAGCAAATTTAGGCATTAAACAAGGATTAGGGCTAAACACACCTATTAAGCGGGCTAGTGACACGAATGCGGCGGTGACGATGGTGGCTACACTCAAGGACCTCAACCACGACGATCCAAGGAGGTCCTAAGGCTGGAATAGCAGCAAATACTCTGGTTCTCCTTGAACTTCTGAAATTCGAACTAACTAACGGAGGAGAGGGGCTGAACAGGCTGATCGGAGCTCTGGCGAGCGACTGGCCGGTGATCGACGGTACCAGGGTGTCAAGGAGGACTGGCTGGTGGCTAGGCTGGGCGGTGATTGGGTCGGAATAGGAGGAAAATAGGTCTTCCAGGTAGTGCAGTATAGGGATAGACAAATAGAGAGGCAGTGGCTTCTAGCCGGTCGGTGGGTTGGCCGGCGGCTCCGTCCGGCAAACAGTGACCATGGGGGACATGGATTGGGCCTCCTGGACATGGTGGTGGGTGGCACGGGTGGTGATCAGCACAAGAAGGCAATGGACGCTCTGGTTTTTGGAGGAGGTTTGAAGGAGAAGAAGAAGAAAATGGGAGGAACAAGGGAGAGAGAGGGGATCGGCTGGCTTGGCTGAAGGGGAGGAGAGAGAGTAGGTGAGGGCAGGTTGTCACACCCCTATTAAGGCCATTCAAGGCTTGCCCCTTCCCCATGCAACATGACATTATCTTCTCTCTCTTCTTTTGTCTTTTCCTTACAATATTTAGGGGCAAAATGGTCATTTCCACCTTTGCGTAATTCCCCATCTGCCCTTGGCTGAAATAACAAGTCTACCACGTGGCCGTCCAACCCTGGGAGTGAGGCCCACGTTGGCCTTGCCCGATCCACGTCCTTGTAGGCTCATTTCCTCGGTTCGTAAATCCCTTTTTCCAAAAGTTCGGTTTCATTGACAATGTTGATTGTCAAAGTAGCATCGTCCAAAAGTTTGTCCCGGATGTTCCAAAAAATTCAAAGTCTAATATTGGATCCTCATGCCTTGTCAATTTCGTTCAAATGCCATTTTGGTACGTCTCGGACTAATGGGTGGCTTCGAGGATTCACGCATAATCGACTCGTGCCAAATCATGTTCAAGACATCTCGACGCATGGACGTCCTTGAATACGTGAAATTGCACAGGATAGATTTTTATTTCAAAGTACACGATTACCGGGAATCGGCATAGGGTCGTTCGTGGGCTCAATAACAGTAAACGGAATCACCTGTCATCCCATTATGCTCTGTCCGCGAATCAACTCCTAGTCGTCCCTGAAATCATTTTGCATATCCACGGGATCGTCCTTATGCAAGTCTCACGGTTAAGTCGTTTTTCCCAAGTCAAGTTTTCTATTTGCACGAGTTTTGTCCTCATTAGCCTTTCCCCTCTAAGTTAGTATCTCGAGAGTGATCAATTCTGAGTGAGATTAACCAACAATGGATTGACAAAATTCACCTTTATACATCCCTTAAAGGACTCGAATTTCACGATGTCACAATAAACCTTTGAATCAATTCCTTCAGAATGACAAATTCCCATTGCCCCACCGAAACTCTTTTTTCCTTAGCCTTGCCCAAGCAAAAATTTATTCAAAATTCGACCTCAAGGAAGGATTTTGGCAATTGGGCATTGACCCAGCAAATAGACCCAAAATTGGGTTTTGCATTCCAAATCAGCACTTCCAATGGACAGTTGTCCATTTTGGACTCAAAACTACACCATCCTTTTTCCAAAAGGCTATGTGCAAAACTCTTGAACTCATCCTCTCTAACTCCCAAATTTACATTAATGATATCTTTCTCTTCAGTCCTGATGAAGAATCCCATTGCCAACTTTTGACTTAATTAGTTGATATTGTCAAGAAGCATGGAATTATGCTTTCTCAAAAAAAAAAAAATGATCCTTGCCTAGAAGGAAATAGAGTTCCTTGGGATGCGCTTGAAAGAAGGAACATATTGCCCGAAATCTCATATTGCCAATGAACTTCAGAGATTCCTTGAAAAGGATTTCACAACTAAAACTCTTAAACCGCTCCAAAGAATACTCAAGAAAAATGCCCCCCCCCCATGTGGACAAAAACAGACTCAAGCTATTGCTCATCTTAAAAAGGTCCTACAACAACTTCCCCCTCCAAAGATCCCCTCTATAGGGAAACGAATCCTTTAAACTGATACCAGTGACAAATACTGATCAGCCATTTTCCTTGAAGAAGTTGATGGAATTAGGCAAATTTACGCCTATAAAAGTGACAGATTCTCTCAGGCAGAAATCTATTACCAGTCCACTTTCAAGGAAATCCTTGCGGTCAAATATGGGATCAAAAAGTTCAAGTTCCATCTCATTGGACATCATTTCCTCATCGAAATGGATATGTCCTCTTTTCCTCAGATGCTAAAATTCAAGCAAAAACAAGTTCCCCATCCACAGTTTTTACGCTAGGCTGAATGATTTTCAAAATACTCATTCGAAGTCAAACACATTCCAGGTAAAAAGAATGTCTTTGCGGACTTTTTGTCTAGACCCAAAGAAGCCTTCGAAGTAATCAACATGTATGTTTGAAAGGAACCTCTCCTGAAAACATATTGCACTGTTGATATAAATGGCCGATGGCCAAGCCTCAACTATCCTCCTAATGTTCCAATTGCAATCCGAGACAATACCCTGACAACAAAACTTCAAGAGTTCATGTGGGAGTATCATCTTAGAATTTTTAGAGATTATGGAGGATTACTGCTCAAACCCAAAGGGCTCCATCCTGGAGATCGATTCATCCATCCTCTACGATGGTCCCCTGATGATGAGTTCCCAGAAGAATTTAAATGGTTATTTTGGTACATGTTCAACCTGTACACAATAGCCATTGAATTGTGAACAATACTGTGAATAGTAAATTGATCTGAAATTAACTAATTAACTAATAAAAAAATTAAACCTAACCATGGTTAATCAATTAACCCAACCCTAGTTAATCTAACCTAACCATGATTAAATTCTAACCTTGATTACTTTAAAACTAACATTAGTTACTTTAATTAATTAACCCTAGTTACTTTCACACTAACTCTAGTCAATTAACTAACCTTAATTAGTCTAATTAACCATCCTAATAAACTAATCAACATTAATTAATCACAAACCCACAAATACATTAATTAACCCCTAAGCAAAATTAACCCTTAAACAAGGATTAGGAAATTAACTTACTTGGATCGGAAATTCGGCGACACCAATGCGTAGAGGGGGACGAGGGCTATGAGGGGTAAGCTTAGGGGCAACAATGGATGACAAATGGTGGCCGAAATGGGCCAAAATAGCCTTGGATTACTGTTCACGCGGAAGGGGTGTAATAGTGCGGAAACGGCTGTATGGGTGGCCGACAGTGTGCGGTTGGCTCCCTGACTTTAGTGGCTACACGTTGGGCAGTGGTGGCAGCAAGTCTGTTTTCTAGCAAGAAAACAGTGAGGGCAGCAGAATCGCAAAAATAGAAGGGGAAAAGGAAGAGGAAAAAGAGAGAGAGAGAGAGGGGCTGGGTTTGGGCGGCTGAAAGGGGGCTTGGAGGAGAGAGAAAGGAGCTACTGAAAACTAGGATAAGAACCAAAGCAAGTGGGCAAGCCACTTGTTCAAGAGCCAATCAAAACAAAGCAAGAACAAACATAAACAAAGCCCACTTGGGCACAAAAGGAAAATGCAAAAAGAGAGAAGCCCATGGGCTAGAAAGGGAGATGAGCTTGGGTCGACTTGGGCCCCCTTTGGGCTGGGTTAGACGAGTGCTAGGCTTATTGGGCTGCCGATCTTGGGCTGGCCCACCTACAGGCCCAAAACCTGGTTCAATTTTTCCTTTTCTCGACACTTCCGCGTCCAACGGAAAATCCCAAAATAACTGAGGCGACGTCCAAATATTTAGTCCCGACATCACCGAGAAGTCGGTTCCCAAAATCGAATTAAAATCGGGGCTAAATTGAGTCATTTGCGACTATAGTACAATTTGGATTATCAGGTGCCCTTTTAAGACTTTTCCTCACATTTGACTCGTGGTCAACCAATCTTTATAAAACATTTTCTCATTGAACGTGACATCATTAGTTCTTAATATTTTTCTATTTTGTTCATCCCATAACCGATAGCTAAAATAATTAGAACCATATCCAATGAAAAAAATATTTTTTTAGCTTTTGCATCAAATTTATCTCTATTTTTAGAATATACATAAACATAGGAAAGACAACTAAAAACTTTCAAATGGGAGAGACTTACCTTTTTTCCACTCCATTTTTCTTCTCATAACTTAAAATCAAGTGGAACCGAAGGTCCTCTCTATTAATTAGATATGCCGCCATATTAATTGCATCTGCCGAAAACGTATTGGGTAATCCTGCATGCAACCTCATACTTCTTGCATGCTCATTCAGAGTTCTATTCATCCTCTTAGCAACTCCATTTTGCCGCAGTCTATTGGGAACAGTTCTTGTCATTCTGATTCCATTCTCTTCACAAAATTGCTTGAATTCCTTGCTATCATATTCACTGGTTTTATCAGACCTTAGACATTTAATTCTTAGGCTAGCCTTGTTCTCCATTTTCATCTTTAAAAAATAATAAACACTTTAGATTTAATTTTTAGAAATAAACCCATACCTTTATGGTGGAATCATTAATAAACGTGACATAATAGTGCAAGCCTCTAAGGAAATGCACAAGAATTGGACCTAGAACATCTGTATGCACCAACTCTTATTTTCCTTTCTTTGGTTCTTTTCCAATCTTCGAAAAATTGACATGTTTATGCTTACCCATAGCACAATCTTCACATAGACCAATACCTATGCACTTCAAATTAGGCAATTTTCCCTTAGATGCTAATATCTTCATCCCCTTTTTGCTTATGTGTCCAAGCTTGCAGTGCCATAATTTAGAATCAACTTCCGATTTAGCAATTGTTGTGGTTTTTCTATTGATTTTAGTCACGTAGAGCGTTCGTAACTTTGTTCCACATGCTAGAACCAGAGCACCTTTAACAATTTTCCAAGAGCTATCCCCAAAAATAGTCTTGTATCCTATGCTGTCTATCTGACTTATAGAGATCAGATTTCTCTTAAAACCTGGAACATATCTGACATCATGCAACTTCCATTGATATCCGTTAGGAAATTTTATATAGATATCACCCTTTCCCATAATATCCAAAGGTTCATCATCAACAAGATACTTTTCCAAATTTTCCAGCAACAAAATTGTGCATTAATTATTTGTATGAAGTAGAGTGAAACGACGCACCTGAGTCAAGAATCCACATTTCAATTAGACTATCAATGCTCAAAATTAAAGTATCACTATCTTGTGTCTATTCAAAAGTTATGTTCACGGATTTGTCTTCCTCTTGATTTCAGTCTCGACATTGAATTTTCAAGTAATATATGTTTGACTTGTAAAAGTAAAGGTCCGTTCCCTTTCTTGCATTGAAAAAACTGCATTGTTGTTTGCATTTTATAATGAGGAGTCTTGGCTTAATGAATGAAATGATGAAGCTAAATTGATGACTCATCATGGTTAATGTAATCGGGTTGTATTTAATGATGCCTCAAAAGAAGCAAAAGCCATTTATGGAAGTCAAATTCTCAAACTCTGACATCTAATGCTATAGTGTAATAAACATTTAATTTTGGATAGGATATACCAAAGAGAGAAGGGTCAATTCATGTCCTAAACCTCACATTTGAATAGATACATTCATAAAATTGATAGTCTCTTGATTTTCATCCTACTTATTGTATTTCTAATTGCACCCCAAACTATTTGGCATATAAGTTAATTGTCCACCTAATTACTATTCATGCTAGCTTACATTCCTTAATTTGATTGGAATTCTCTAGTCTTTTTTTTTCTTGCTATTAATTATAGATAATGGTATATTGTCAAATCAATTAAAAGTTTCGGTGCATCCTTGTTGCATCATAGCCTGATTGCTCAATATGAAGATGATATTTAGCAAACGTCCTTTTAGTTTTTTGTTTTTATTCTAGCATTGTTACAATTGATTAAGACAAGCTTAGTTAAAAAAAATTCGGTATTAAGTATACAAGTTCCATTGACATTAATTTTTTTTGTTTTCTTCGATAAATAAAATGTGGATAGACATTGCTTTCAAACACAGTGGAATAGAATTTAATAGAGCTTATTATCAATATTTTAGGAAAAAAAGGCACAAAAGTTCATTTATATGTTCTCCAAATTTCACTTGCCCCAATTCATTTCAAGTTTCCTTTCTAATAATCAATATATCTAAGGTTCATGTACTCAACATTTTTGTGGGTTTTTTTTTTTTTTAACATTTATGGGAAAAACTCTATTCTAGAAGGATTAGATTCTATTTAGTTTTTACGGAAAGATGGAAGACTAATTTGCCCATTTGGTTACCAAGTTAGGTTATTAAAATATACAAGACTTGCAAGATGAACTAATCTTGGTGCAAGATAATAAATGGGCAAAATTGTTTGGGTCTATTTCACTGTGTTATTTCGAATATCCACTATTTTCTTCCCTTAATATACCATTTCTCCCTTTCAATTGGCGTACCACACATCTTTTGGCTTGCAATAAGCAACGGCTCTCAAAGTGACCTTTGAAATGGCAAACCCTAACCTTCCTCCCTCACTAAGAGAGCAAGTGCAATATGGATTGTCTTAGCTTGTGCAATCTTCTCCTTCGACAAGTGTAGATCCATCGAAAATGAGCGAGGTAAGTCTTGATCGACATTCGTGCTAGGTTATTAGTCATGCGATTCAAATACAAAGAATTTGACCCAAAAAAAGAGTTCAAAGAAATGGATTTTCTACATCATATCTTTTTTGAAAAAAAATCAAAAGTGATGAATGGTGAAAGGCAAGATAAGCGCCAACTCTCAAAGTGACATTTGAAATGGCAAACCCTAACCTTTCTTCAATCCATGGTCAAGTTCTTTAGTCGTGTGTACTCAAATTCTTAATAGTCTTTCCCCTTTAGTTAGTATTTCATAAGTGATCAATTCCGAATGTGATTTAACTAATATTGCAATGATAAAATAATCATTCATATATCACAAAACCGGTCGAATTTTCAAGATATCACACTAACAGTGTCCTTCAAAATGGCCAGTCCTTAGATGCAAAAATTACCTACTTCACCTAAAGGGCAAATGCATGATGGATTATCTCAATTCTTATTTACATCTCCCATCACAAGTGCTCATCAATCCAGAATGAAAGGAGTAAATGACAAAATAAATGGCAATAACCTTGTACAAAGGTCAACGGAGAGTTACCTCATTCATTTTGGGTGGATGAACACTTGTAATAGGAGATGATAACACATATTGAGATAATCCATCTTGCACTTGCTCTTCGAGTGAGATAGGTAAGGCTTCCATCTTACAGTTTGGCATTTTAGACGAAAATGGTTAAATCTCCTATCATCAAGTCATCAACTTCCTTGACCTTTTAGCACTAAGCAAGCGTTAACCCCAATAAATGGTCTTATGGCTTTGTAGAGAATAGTGTTTTTGATATGAATAGTCACCCAGGACTAGTCACTTCGACCCCTTTTGTGAGGAGGCAGCGTTTCTTTTAAAGTTACGGGGCTATTTTGGCCTTTTGACCTCATTTTGTCGTGTGAATCTTGTAAGATATGAAAGAAAGATCCTCCTCCAAGTTGTACATACAACTTTCACTAGGGTCAGATGACTGTTTACAAAAAAGACAAGTCTCCACCAAATCAAAAGGCCATGCATGAGGGCTAACGCATTGCCAATGTCGGATCATCAAGGAAGTTGACGATGAACTCTCCACACTAAGCTTTTGGTTTAGATATGACAAATCTTATATTCAAATAATAACTACGCCTACTTAAAGTAATATTGGAGGGCCATAAACGCCATCTAATTGATGAAGCCCTACCTGATGTATATGGATGGAGCAATTGACAAGCATTAATGGTGATTGATTGTGTAGAAAGATTTAGATATCCTATGTTTCGCCAAGGAGAATTTAACAACATACCAACTTATTAGCATTTCAAGAAATGTATATGTCCAACCTAATAGAAGTAAAGATTCAGTTCCTTTTCTTACATTGAGCATTACATTTGCATTTGATAATAAGATTTTGTGCCTATCTTAAATTATATTTAATGGGGATAATGACACTACAAGGGTCATAATTGAAAAGTTATGGGATCAAAGTGAAAGTCATACGAAAATTATAGCATTTAGATGATAATTGTAGTGTCTTTTTCTATAGTAAATGTGATTAGGTTAAGTCTTAATAATACCTCAAAGATTTTTAAACGCCATTTATACAATTGATGGAGCCTTACTTAATTTACATGGACAAAGTGCTTAGCATGCATTCATGGTATTTAATTTGACTCAAAGGTTTACATATTGCATGCTATATGTTCCTTCTAAGTAGCAATATGTATGGCATCCTCAATTTGACCCCTATTTGAGGGGCATGATTAACACTCGAGATTTTGAATTAAGGGCGATTACAAGGAGACTATTTTGAGACGTGCTCAAGTTAACATCGACGGGCCGCGAATTATCGGAAAAAAGGAAATGGACCACGAATGATGAGTCATAAGGACTCGAGCCCACGGGTGGGCCCAATGGCTTCATGCTCATAGAGGACGACCATGGGGCCCAATGAGGCCAATTCAAGCCCATTAAGACCAATTGAGCCCATAGTTGATTTTTGTAAGCTTATAGATTTATTTGGCCCATCTACATGTTTAGTATTTTATACTATAGTTTGCTTAAATAACTAAATTGCCCCTTCTAGAAGTTGGTTGAATGAGACAAATTGGAGTCTAGTTAGGGAGAGTTAGGCACCACATTGAAAGGGAAGGTAGAGGAGGCCACTTGGTTGGCTTTTCTAGTTCAAAACCTAGGGAAAGCATGTGCATGAAATATCAAGATTTTATGGAAGACTTGATAGGAGGATTTGTGAGGAAGAAGACAATCCAAGAATACATGGACAAGAGGAGTTGGTCTTAACTCATTAATGCTTGGCTTGATTGGAAAAGACTTGAGGGGGGAAACACTCGTCTCTCTTTTCTCTCACTCAACTCTCTCTTTCTCTCTCCTTCACCCCACATTTGGCCACTATCATTGTCGCCGCCCTTCTCCCTGTCAATCTCTCTCTTGCCATCTCACCACCTTGTCGTCGCTCTGCCTGGCCATTTGCCGCGCCTCACTGCATTGTCATCCACCTCATCGTCGTGTCTCATCGCCACCCTCACGACACTTCCACTGCCATTGTGTACCTTGCTATGCCTCATCAAACTACTGCCGTTTGCTTTGCCGCTCATTGCCACACACCTTTGTCGTCGCACCACTGCCGTGCCACTGTCGCCGTCAAGTTTAAAGCCAAAACCGTAAGTAATCTTTCTAACCCTTAATTAGGGTGATAGTTGCGCTTATGAATAGGATTAAATTAAGGATAATGATAGTTATGCTAATTGATGAATGGTCTAAGTGATAAGTACTCGCGATAGGTTATCGTTAAAGTGATAAGCAAATGCGATAAGTTATCGCGATAGGTGACAAGTGGTTGTGATAAGTTATCATTGAAGGTAATAAGTAATTGTGATATGCTATCGTTAAAGGTGATGAGTACTCGCGATAGGTTATCATTGAAAAGTGATAAGCTATCTTTATATGAGATAAGTGTTTGTAATAAGTACTTTTTACATGTGATAAATGGTAAGTTTATACATGATTTATGTAAATTAAAACATGAATTGCCTTGAGATTGGATTATATAATTAAGACCCTTGAATTATTTCTTTGAAAGAATGTGCTTAAGTACATGTTATTGGTAATTCATGAGGTGTCAGGATTGGATGCCACGTTTTATGTATTTACATTGATAAGGAATGAACAAAATTGAAGTGTGTATGATTTGGTAGGTTAACCAATTGTGAGTGATGATCATGTGTAAATATTTCAATAAATTTTTGTGTGTGAAATTTGCAATAGTTTAATGTGTGAGCACTAAACACTGTTGCATTGGCTAAATGAGAGAGATAAAAATTGGTTTGAGTGGTTGACGTGCTCGTGTGATCACCTAAATGGTTATGTTCCCATACGACTATGGTGGACGATGCCCAATTTTTATCGAATACATGGCGAGGGTCCTGATGTCAAGTCAAGATTGAAGGCGGGCCGATGCTTCTAACAGAATGTTGTCTTTAGGGGGAGGCTAAGATGATGATGTGTTCAATGGGGCAAGACAATGCCCAATCATGCCCAAAGATCACCAACGCTAGTTTTGGTTAGGACACTGAGCGGTCATAATAATCTGGACACATATATATGCATTGTGCATGGAATTGAGAATTATAATGTTTTGGATTATTAATTGCATTTGTTGCGTGCATGTTGAAAGTGTGGTTTTCCATTTGAATAGCAAGTGCATATGTATAACTATTTTAGTATGTTGTTGGTACGTTGAAGGATTGAGCCGTTTTCTCATGTTTATAGATATGGCGAGGCAAAAGCCTCATTATCGATTTACCATCGATAATGAGTTGTAAATATAGGGTAGTTTTGAGGTGAAGTATCTTCCTAAGTGAGGTTTAGGGAGTTTACTTACTGAATTTTCTCACTCGTTATTGTTTAAATATTTTCAGGCCCTTAGATGGAGAACCGCTACATGAGATTTTAGGGTGACCGTAAATCAGGACTTGAAGGTGACCCCATATCCGGTCGAGGGGACCAATTACGTTTACGAGCATTAAGTGACTACAGTTTGTGTGGATGAAGGGCCGATGTACTTGGTGCCCCACTACTTCAAGGCATGGTTTGTACAGGTGGGTGAAGATCTTTTTGGTCCACTTCAAGGCTTGGATGGGCTGCCTAGTAGGGGCTTGGGGAAGTCGTCCCCTCATGGACATAGAAACCCTTGATGACTAATCTGGAGTCGGATCCTAATGTGGAGTCTGATCTTGAGCCCAACCTAGAGTACTACATGCTGTGGTAGGCGTGGGGAGCATCACTTTTTGAGGTCGCTCGTAGTGTAAAGGTGCTAGGCTAACCCACAATCCTTTTTGTTAACATGAATCGGAAAAGGTTGGTGTGGTGAACTTGTAAATATTTACACTTCCGATGTATGTGGTTAATGTATCTATGAAAGTGTGTTGTTGATATTTTTTCCCTGCTATCCCTATTGTTATTGTTGGAGTGGAGATGATATGCTTCCATTTGTGTTTAATCGAAAGATATGATGAAAGGGTTGTCGATGCGTCTTAAGATGTCGCAACTAAATGACCTAAGGAGAAGGGGTGTCGCGAGCTCAATGGGGTCAAGGGGTGACAACATGTGTACTTATTAGCATTTCAAGTAATGTATATGTTTGACTTGTAAAAGTAAAGGTCTGCTCCCTTCCTTGCATTGAAAAAACTGCAGTGTTGTTTGCATTTTATAATGAGAAGTCTTGGCTAAATGAATGAAATGATGAAGCTAAGTTGATGACTCATCATGGTTAATGTAATCAGGTTGTATTTAATGATGCCTCAAAAGAAGCAAAAGCCATTCATGGAAGTCAAATTCTCAAAATCTGGCATCTAATGCTATAGTGTAATGAACATTTAATTTTTGGATAGGATACACCTAAGAGATAAGGGTCAATTCATGTTTTAAACCTCACATTTGAATAGATACATTCATAAAATTGTTTGTCTCTTGATTTTCATCCTACTTATTATATTTCTAATTGCACACCAAACTATTTGGCATATAAGTTAATTGTCCAACTAATTACTATTCGTGCTAGCCTACATTCCTTAATTTGATTGGAATTTTCTAGTCTTCTTTTTTTGCTATTAATTATAGATTATTGTATATTGTCAAATCAATTAAAAGTTTCAGTGCATCCTTGTTGCATCATAGCCTGATTGCTCAATATGAAGATGACATTTAGCAAACGTCCTTTTAGTTTTTTGTTTTTATTCTAGCATTGTTACAATTGATTAAGACAAGCTTAGTTAAAAAAATTCGGTATTAAGTATACAAGTTCCATTGACATTAATTTTTTTTTTTTCTTTGATAAATAAAATGTGGATAGACATTACTTTCAAACACAGTCAAATAGAATTTGATAGACCTTATTATCAATATTTTTGGAAAAAAAGGCACAAAAGTCCATTTATATGTTCTCCAAATTTCACTTGCCCCATCTCATTTCAAGTTTCCTTTCTAATAATCAATATATCTAAGGTTCATGTACTCAACATTTTTGTGGGTTTTCTTTTTTCTTTTTACATTTATGGAAAAAACTCTATTCTAGAAGGATTAGATTCTATTTAGTTTTTACGGAAAGATGGAAGGCTAATTTGCCCATTTGGTTACCAAGTTAGGTTATTAAAATATACAAGACTTACAAGATGAACTAATCTTGGTGCAAGATAATAAATGGGCAAAATTATTTGGGTCTATTTCACCGTGTTATTTCAAACATCCACTATTTTCTTCCCTTGATATACCATATTCTCCCTTTCAATTGGCATACCACACGTCTTTTAGCTTGCAATAAGCGGCGACTCTCAAAGTGACCTTTGAAATGGCAAACCCTAACCTTCCTCCCTCACTAAGAGAGCAAGTGCAAGATGGATTGTCTCAGCCTGTGCAATCTTCTCCTTCAACAAGTGCAGATCCATTGAAAATGAGCGAGGTAAGTCTTGATTGACATTCGTGCTAGGTTATCAGTCATGAGATTCTAATACAAAGAATTTGACCCCAAAAAAAAGTACAATCGAAATGGATTTTCTACAGCATATTTTTTTTGAAAAGATCAAAAGTGATGAATGGTGAAAGGCAAGATAAGCATCGACTCTCAAAGTGACATTTGAAATGGCAAATCCTAACCTTTCTTCCTCACTGAGAGAGTAGGTGCAAGATGGATTGTCTCAGCCTGTGCAATCTTCTCCTTCGACAAGTGCAGATCCATCGAAATTGAGCGAGGTAAGTCTAGATCGACCTTCATGCTAGGTTATCGGCCATGTTTTTTGTGATTCAGATACAAAGAATTTTACCCAAAAAAAGTAAAAAGAAATGGAGTTTTTACATCATATCTTTAAAAAAAAAATCAAAAATGGTGAACGATGAAAGACAAAATAATAATTCTAGCGCTCCCAAGAGTTCTTGTTTACTTTACATTATTTTTAAAAGTTGAATTACTCAAATGATCCATCTTCTAGATCTATGCGTTGATTCTACAAATTTTATATAGACTGGAACATTGATCATGTTAAAATATATTTTTTCTATCTAAGTGCACTCTGATCTAATTGTTTATACACTTTGTGAAACTAAAGAATAGTTGTTTGTTGAATTTTACAATATTCTCAAATCTTTTGTTGACAAATAATGATTTATATATATATGTTTATATCTTTTTGTGAGTGTCCAGATCTAATTTATGGGTACGTAGAATAAAAGATGTATGTGTACAAGCATATGATTTCAAGGATGACAAAATTGAAATTGCCGATAGGTTTCTAATATACATTGGAAGAACTGATAATATCGTTCCGAGGTTGAAGGTTTGGATACATTGCTTTTTGCATAGATCGATGCATGAATAGTTATTCGTTGGACAATAAAATTAACGGTAGTTGTATGAAGTAATAAAACCGTTATTCACTTTTGTAAGTAATTAGACCGTTAATGTTATTATGGTAAGCATCATCAATATGCACGAAATATTCATGTCTTTGATATCATGAGTATAGTTGAAGATCCTATTTTATGGCATACATGTTTTTCTGTCTTAAATCGGTTGGAAATATTTAATGATGAATATAGTCTTATATGCGTAATTAATTCTTTACTCATGCCTTGTCCTTCTCTCTTTCTTTCATCCTTGTAGGTCAATAGGTCATCGCCTATTCCAGACAACTCTCGTGTTTTGACAGGAGTGAATGAACCATGTGGTTCGAAGAAGGTAGACATTCCTAATCAAGGACATCGTGATGGATTGTATACATCACTTAGCGCATTAGTCACTGTAAGTTAACTTTCTATTAAGTTTTTTAAGATATAGATAGCCAATGTGAGTTGTATTCTGTCCTTTGAAACTTTGTGAGGTAGACCATGACATAAACTCAATATTACAGTTATATAGTGTGGTTTACATCACTAAGAATGATAATCCATGTAATGTAAGTTGACTCTTTGTTAAGTTTATCTGCATACAAGTAGCTCATGTAATTGTTCTATGATCTTTCATGAGATAGACCATGACAAAAATGAAATTTTACCATTATAGAGGATTTTTTTTTTTAAATTCACTTTTGTGAGGTTCAAACCTTAGTTTCCGAATGCTGATATCCTCATGAAAAGATTCATAGGAACACATAAGATGAATGATCCACAAAATACATTGTGAGGCACTTGATTTCTTCATCTTGATTCTCGAAGCATGTTTGATAAGCTTGGATGTATATTTGAAGTACACAACTAAACTTCATTTGTAAGAAGTTGCAATTGCACAAGTTTTGTATAAATAGGCTACATATATTTCCCAATTCATTGACTTTGGCAATAATTCAGAATAGTCCATGCTTTAACGATAAGATATACTAGCATTGATAAATTGTGATTGCAGAAAGTTGTTTCTCAATTGAGAAAAAGTATTTCACAACATGTGCTCGATTTGGATCCAATATCGTGTAGATTACCTCAAAATAATGCGGGGACAAATGTCTCGACCTTTAAGGTAATATTATTTCAATGATTTGTTTATACACTATTCACATATGCATTTTGGAAAAAATTTCTTGAGTTAAAGTGTATGGTGATCGACTGTCAACATTTCATCTTTTATTCATATTAGAGCACACTTTTTATGAGTAAGAATTTGTAACCAATGCTCACAATAAATGACAAATGATCAAATCCTAAGCACAGACAAATCCATCTTCATCAGTGGAAGTCAAGACTAGGGCCAAGACTAGGGCCAAAACCACACTTCTAGGGGAAGAGACAGTATCTTTTGTGCTCCCACCAGATTGTGTAGCCAACTTGGACAAGGTGGCTTCTTGAATTTCTTCTTTTGCTTTTTCGTTGAATGCATATAAATATCGCATTTTATACTTCGAATTGTCTAATTGTTTTTTTTATGGTGTGAATATTATTTATTCATTGTAGAATTTCCACCATCAATCTTCATTGGAAGAGAGGCTTCAAGGGTGGAATATTGCATGTAGGCAACGTGCAAATGGAAAATTAGACATGGTAATTGTATAATCAAGAAACTTTATTGCTACCGCTTTAATAGGATCGACGATTCGAAAGAAGTAATGTAGATCCGATTGATTTGGTTTCTGTAAACATTGCAAGGAGATAAAATGGATCATAGCAATGTATGTTAGCGGAAATGAGCAATAAAAACTTAGTTTTATGTTATAGGCTATTTTATTATTAAGTGTATAGAAATTGTTTTACAACTATCCCTGAGTAAAGCTTTGCACATGACTATCTTGAAATTTTCGGATGGTAATGAAGACAACCAAAATCTATTACCTTTGCAGAACTATCGTCATGGACAATCGAGAAGGATGTTTCGCTCTACTGTTGAGGTTGTCGAGTTTATAATGGAGGGATTGATTGGGAGTAGTTCTCTACAAGTGAGTTATAAACACCATAAATAAGCAAAATGTGAATCCAAGTTATTTTTACTTTGCATTTAGTGTGCAACTTCATTTGGGTGATAATTTAGGAGCAAGGTCCTACTATTGGAAAGAAAAGTTCACGGAAGAGAAAGATATCTTCCCATAAGAAAGAAAGATTTCGTCGGTTCAAGTCATTCAAGATCTCTAGTGCAGAGAAAATTGCTATTGAACATTTTATGGAGGAATCGTATAATAACCTCAAGAAAATTTGTGGTACCAGATGGGCAGCACCAGGTTTTTCCTTTTGATATAGACTTTGCTACTTAAATAGAACTATGAGCTCCTTATATCTAACTATCTATTTGATTGTCTTTATAGAAAGCGAACAACAGGAGAATTTGAAGCCAAATAGTGAGAATGAGGAATTGGACATTAGGCCTTGTTTGTCGATCGGTAATGGAGAAGGGAGAGAGGTAGTTGAGCTTTTATTTTCTTTCATTTCGTTGTTGGCGATTTATAAATTTGTATGTACATATATATTTATATGTAATTTGTCTATCCACATTTGTTTTATGAGTATGTAGAATTATATAATATATTTATACAAGAATATGATTTTGTGGATGGTAAAATTGAAATTGTCAATAGGTACTTTTTGCTAATATACACTAGAAGAATAGATAATAATGTTCTAAAGTTGCTGTTTTGATTGTATTACACTTCGAATAGTTTGATGTATGAGTCCTTATCTATTATTCGTTATTCACTAGATAATAACACCAGCGGCAGTTGTTTGAAATGACAAACCTTTATTAGCTTTTGTAATTAATTAGATGGTTAATTATGTTATGGTAAACATTATTAATATATACCAATCTCATTTCCTTTAATTGTGTTACAAGAGTTCATTGTTCTCAAGTAGTTGTAATGTTTAGTAAAAGGAACTATACTAATTAAAGGAAATGAGTTCTATATACATTAATAATGTACACATTCAAGCTAGCAACTCCAAACATTAGTATATATTCTTCCAATGTATAGAAATTTAGTCCAATGTATAGAAAAATATCAAAATGGATAAGTAAAATTACATGATAATGCTTAAATAGTAAGAATCCCATATTAGGGTAGTACAAAGAATATAATTGAAGATCCTATATTGTAGGATATATTTTCTCCTGTTTTGCATCATTGTGTAGCGTTTAATGATGAATATAATTGTATATGCTTTGATAATTTCTTTACTCATCTCTCATACTTTTTTGTCTCTTTTGTCCTTATAGGTCAATCAATCACTCTCTACCACAAACAAATCTTGGGTTTTAATCCACCCAAATGAAGCACCTGGTTCAAAGAAGCCAGATGTTCCAAATCAAGGAGGAGAACGTGATAGAGTGTATACATCACTTAGAGCAATAGTCAATGTAAGTTAACTTTCTATAAAGTTTTCTTGATGCAAATATCATGTAATGTTTATCTTGTTATTTGACATTTAATGAGATAGACTATAACATAAATGCTATTTTACCATTACAGGGTATTATTGTCTGAAATCTACATTTTGTGGGGTTTAATACTTGGTTTTTAAATGTGGATATCTTCATGATGCAGATGATTCTATCATCTTGATTCTTGAAGTATATTTGATAAACTTGAATGTATTTATGAAGTGTGCAACTAGATTTCAAAGGCATAAAGTTACAACCATAGGATTCATATATAAATAGAGTACTTATGTTTCCAATTCTTTGACTTTGACTATAAGTCATAAATGGTGCATGGTGCATTCTTTAAATATAAGATGTATTACCGATGACTTCTTGTTGTAGGAAGTTGCTTCAAAATTGAGAAAAAGTTCAAATGAGGTGCTCGATCTGGATCCGATATCATATTTTGTACCTAAAAATTGCGGTGGGATAAATGCCTCAAACATTGAGGTAATATTGTTTTGATGATTTTTTATGTATTGTGAAGATCTGAACAGCATTTTTTGAGTCAAAGTGCATTTTGAATGAAAAATGACAAATGATTAAATTCCAGGCATTGTCAAATCTATCTTCTTTGGCCAAAGGTGAAACCAAGGCCAAAAGCACACTTGTTGGGCGAGAGACTATATCTTTCGTACTACCCCCGGATTGTCAAATTACAACAGTCTCGTACAAGGTGGCTTCTAGAATTTCTTCTTGAAGTTTTGTAGTTTGAATTTCATATCAATATCTCAATTTATATATCTACAAATCTTTAGAATTCATTCATTTTTGTGATGCCACTATTAACTATTGGTTGCAGTATATTCAACATAAATCTTCATTTGAAGAGAGGCTTCGAGGGTGGCATATTGAATGCAGACGACGTGCAAATGGAAAATTAGATTTGGTAGTTGTATATTCCAAACTTTTATTGCTTTTGCTTTTCTTAATAATATCGAACTTTCTAAAGAAATAATGTAAATTCGAGTGATTTGGTTTCTTCATAACATTGCCATGAGATGAAATGAATTATCTAGTAATGTATGTTATTTGAAAGGATTGAAAAAGATTTTAATTTAAACTTTATCGCCTATTATATCATTAAGTGTACTCAACCTTATTTTATACCCTTTGATGAGTAATAGCTTTGTACATGAGTTTCAGGAATTTATTGGATGCTGATGAAGCTAATGCAATCTATTATCTTGTAGTTCTATCGTCATGGGCGATCAATTAGGATGTTTCGCTCAACTGTTGAGGTTGTCAAGTTTATAATGGAGGCTTTAATTACTAAAGAGACATCAGGAAATCATTCTAAACAGGTGAGTTATCAAAACCCTAAATAATTAAAATGCGAATTGGTTAGTTTTTTCTTAACACTTAGTATGTGATTTCATTTGGGTACCCATTCAGGAGTTAGGTCCTGCTATTGCAGCAAAAGGTCTACTGAAGATAAATATAACTTCCAGCGAGGAAGAAGAAATTCCTCCACCCAAGTTATTTAAGACCTCTAGTGCAGAGGAGTTTCCGAATGCTCCATCTGAAACTAGCAGGAGCATTGACAATATTAGTGTTGAAAACGCATATCCAAAAACCAACATTGAACATTTTCTGGAGGAATCAAGCAACAACCTCATGAACTTCTGTAGCGGATCAGGGGCACAAGGTTATTCCTTTGAAGCAAATCTTACAAGTTAGGAGAAAAAATGAGCTCCTTATATCTGCTAATTATTTGATTATTTTCTTCATAGAAAGCGAACTTGAAAGGGAGAAATCCTTGAAGTCAAGCAGTGAGAACAAGGATGATGCCTTGAGTGATGAAGATACTCATACAACTAGCAAATCTGCTTGAGGGGAGGATTGCTTTGATTAGTTGAGAAAGACAACTATCACTTTGCACCAGCTTGACCATCCATAATTCAAGAGAAAAGCCTAAAATGACCAGCATTGATTCAAATGTTTCTTCACAACTATCTGATTTGGTTCATCTAATCAGTGCAAGTAAACTGAGTTTATTTACATTTCATTCATCAGACTTGTTGGAGGATATCTGTTCTCGAAACTTTTATTATTTGAACCATGAATCATTAAGCCCTGTTTGTCAACCGGGAATAGAGAAAGTGGAATGGGAATAAAGCCCATGTTTTCTTTCCATTTGTTTTTGGTGGCTTATAATCTTTATTGAGAATGGAGACTTTCTTCAAATTGTTGTCATCAGTATAGGGGCTAGTGAGTTGAAATAACAAAATCAGGAATGTGATGGGGGCATTTATCTCCCTCTGGTCAAGTATCTGCTGCCATATTTTCCATTTCTGGATTCTTTTTTTGTGACATGGAACTTAGCTAGGTGATCAAGTTGAACATCGCAAATAATAGCTTAAATTTCGATTAGATAATCTCGTCCGGTATGAGACCATGCCCAATCAGAGTTGCGGTTATCATTGCTAGCCTTGGCATGGAGGCTTAGACCAGCACCATAGGCTATTCTCTTAGGATTCTGATCAAAAGAGATAGTTATATTGGCGTCAGTTATCGTGTCAAAGGCACGCTTATTGGCTATTACCAATCGAGCATTCAACATGAGGCTAGAGAAGAGGCCCAACTTGCAATATCTTTCTCTAACTGTAGGTACTATTACCATTTATATTCACCTCTTGGATATTAAATAGCTTTTGTAATTAATTAGACCGTTGATTATGTAATGTTTAACATTATCAATGTACAGGGAACTTATTTCTTTTAATTGGTATTGTTACTATTCATGGTTCGCTATTTCATTATCAAATGATAAGCTATAGATATTGTCATGGATATTTTCTAACTTTTGGAATTGGCATTCGTGTGGACAACTCACGAGTCATATCTTATTTAATCCTCATGGAAACCACCAAAGAAGACCACAAAATGTAATATTAATCTCCTATACATTTATATATTCATTAAAGCAGGAGAGTTTATTTTCCATTGAGTTGCCAAAAGTAGGCGGAAGCTGCTTTTTATTTGCGGACTCATCGATGCCACGTACAATGCTTAGTGCATGGAAATGTTGTCTCTTTATTCAATGTTGTATTGAGATAGACGTGTGAATTGTGTTAAAAAATGTTCCACATTAGAGAATTGGTGTGATGTTAACTAGCTAATATATCCTAATTAGCTTATAACTCATCTCAAAATTTTGGTTGAAGATGACTTTAATTGTATATGTTAATGGGTTCAAACTTGGACTCTCTCTTGGCTCAATGTTTTATGAAATCAAGGGGAATCTCGTGACCAATGCGGTTACGGGCATCATTATCTTGATGATGGCTTTCTTGGTTCAATATGAAGAAAGAGACCAATAATGAAAATTGGTGTTGGATATTCAAGTTGAGATATCTTGATGCAATCATGGCTCGAACAAATGGAACCCCTACTATACGGGACATTTCATTACCCTTGAGGAGCATCATATTTAAGCTATACATCTTCTTTTAAGTTGCTAGGTGAAACACTCTTGCACATGATCAAAAGAAATCTCCATGGTGAGCTTGTTTTTGTCGGGATCTCTAAATGGTAGAGTCAAGCAAAGACTCATCGCGGTATCTAACCTTTTCCTTTTTATTCGAGGTGATATCTTCAATATCTGATAGTGTCCTCGAAGCTAACCATAAGCGGAAGATTGCGTGACAAGATATGTTCCTCTAGAATCCTAAGAAGCCTCGGAAAATAGCCGTCCCAGCTTGCTGAGTCAAACTGTCCGTGATTCCATGTAACACGCGACCCATCAGATTACTCTCACCCTAATTATTCCTCTGGCTATATCCATGTTCTAAAAATTTACAGCAAGGCACACTTGCATAGGGACCATGTCCTAGACGAAATGCTTGGGATCTCACAATTGCCAATCCAAGTTGATCTACGAGATACGCGCTTGGATGATTAATGAATCCCAGCCCTGGCACGGTTGGGATAGAGACGCTATGGCCCAATGGCCTGGCATGAGAGGAATTCACTTGCTGTTCTAGCAGAGTGATAGGAATAAAGAAGGTGCAACATCACAGAGAGAGTGCAAGCCCAGCATGAGAGGAATTCACTTGCTGTTCTAGCAGAGTGATAGGAATAATGAAGGTGCAACATCACAGAGAGAGTGCAAGCCCAACATGAGAGGAATTCACTTGCTGTTCTAGCAGAGTGATAGGAATAACGAAGGTGCAACATCGTAGAGAGAGTGCAAACCAAGCTTGCACTCTTGATAGTGGTAAGAAAAGCCCGTGCCTATCTTCCCGAAACATTGCACCTGAGAGTGCCTTCCGGGTAGACTGGGCTCCAAGCGAGAGTAGGCAAGCGTATGTAAGAAAGAGAGAATAAGAAGAACACTTCCTTTCAGAGCTTCTCATCAAGATCTCATGAATTCATAAAATTCTTAAGAACGCTTCAAAATAAAGATCTTATGACACAATTTGTGCTGGTACAGCGGCACCCACATGGCTTTCTCTGGAGAAGACCACACTTTATGCCAACATAATTCAATCTCTAAAACCACATGCATTCCTAACTTTAGTGAGATAGCATGAGGACAACTTGATGCATTTGAAGATGCAAAGCTGAAAACTTCCTGAAGAATTTGTTTTGATTCGGTTGAGCACTCAAGCAATGTTAGTACAGCATAGAATGAAGCTGGCTAAAGAATATATCTCTTCTTTTAGATTAACCCAAAAACATGAATCAAGAAAATAATAAACACAGAGTTAACCAATGAACACACAACATAATTGATCGGCTCTTTTGATGAATCCAAAGTAGATGGGATTAGAGTTCAAGACATCCTCTTGTGTTGTTGCTTGTTTTACTCCATGTTTCCATTAATTGTCCTCTTGCATTGGCATAATTATATCCTATCAGTTTGATGGGGTTGTGCATATCGGCAAAAGAACATTCTAAGTGTCAAAATTTGGCACGGAGGACACTTAAATGTCACTTTTTTTGAAAATTGGATCATTTCAGTGCCAACTTTGACGATAACCGTTGGAAATCCTACGTGTCATTTTTAAAATAATTTTACTTGTTTACGTGGCACATCGGAAAGCTGAATTAGCTTTGAAAAGCTAAAAAAGACGTCATTTTGCTTAGGATTTGAATTTTTATATAAATACTAATATTTAAAACTAAATTTAAAAAAAGGGAGAGGTCACGTTTGGCGAGGGCTTGCATAGCCCTTGCCGCCGCCGCCCCATTGTCCTCAAGATGGCCGATGGTGGTTAACTGAGGGTTGGCAGGGGCCACAGGGCCCTAGCCGATCGGCAATGAAGGCATGTAAGCCCTCGCCTAGATTTGGGGCAAGGGCGTGACCCTCCACTAGATCGAGCAAGGGTTGTTGGTTGTCACGCCCCAACTCTCAAGCTCACGATAACCCCATCACCATGGTTAATTGAAAGCAACATCTCAGGACTCGTCAACGACCATTCATTTTAATCTTTCATTAAGCGCAAGCGGAAGACGAACCATCTCTAGTCCAAACAGACAATCAAACAATCAAACAGGAATATAGGGATGAACAGCAAGAACAACAACAACTACTCATTTATGCATTTTACTAGATTAACCAACAAAGAATCGTTTTCCGATTTACAAGCCTAACAAAAGGGCCGATCCATCCTCTAAACCAAACCAAAAAGAAACTAGGCTAGGCTAATCCAGCTATACAAAAAGAACTCTCAAGTTCAACACCATAGTCACCTAGACCCATCGGACTCAAACTCCATTGGGTCGATCACTGGTGGAATGGGGGCAGGATTCTCCACTACAGGTGAGCCATTCTAGGGGCCTAAAAGTGGTTATACAATAACTAGTGAGATAAAATCTCAGCGAGTTCTCCCCCTAAGCCTCGGTTAGTACGCCAACTCAACTCGGGGTATCTCTCCAGAATCATTCCTCACTCAACCCAACAACAAACAACCAAGAACAGCAATCAAACAACAACCAAAGTCAACCAATAATCATACAGTCAGTTTGCATGCAACCTTACTTGGCATGCCATACCCTGCACGTTAAATCTCATACAATGCAAGCAAGGCACATGGCCGTTAAATGATACAGTTCATCAATCATATGCGAATCGCGTCATAAGCGATCTCACATGGCCATTGCCACACTTTGCACAACTATCAACTCATGCGTGCGTGCTATAAATAATGTGATCATCACGACATTAAGAGCATGCAAATAATTAGAGCATTGCACAAAACATTCTCATATCTCAAAATTCACACATATGCTCCGATTATTACGACCCTCAAGGCCACGGCACAACCTTATGGTTGGCAATCAACTAGTTGTAGACCAAACATCGTCCTCCCCCATGAGGCACGGCGACGTCGTGGGCTCTCCCTCACTGACAACATTCCCTAAGGAGCATGGGCTTGGCCTCAACCGCAACTCTGCATCTGACCACTATCAGGCGACCCAATGGTCACGACACATCCCCGAAAGATTGGCGGTCATCCGGCTATACCGAGCTATCAACTTTAATTTGATCATGCAACACATCAGCAAACAGTTCATTCTTGTCTTTGATTTTGCTTGGTCGTGAATACAACATAATTCGTGTTCACACGACATGCTATTGCAGTGGAGTAAATACACTAGGAGTGCCATAACTTTCGTATGGCGCTCAATTTGGTGCCAAAACTTTTTTTCGCTCACTTGAGTGCCAAATCGAAGTGAAATCGTTCACTTGAGTGCCACTTCGCCGGAAAAGTTGACGTGGCGCCAGAAAAGTTGACGTGGCACCGGAAAAGTTGACGTGGCACCGAAAACAATATTTTAATATTTTAATTATATTTTTTTGATTTTTTTTAATTTTTTGAGTTTTGCTTTTTTTTAGGGCCACCGTTGACCCTCGCCGCCGCCGAAGTCTCACCTCACCCAGTTGGGCGAGGGCCTTGCCGTTCGCCGTGAAGGTCCTGAAGGCCCTAGGTGAGGCCGGGCGAGGCCGGTGAGGCCGTCAAAGGCCTTACATGAGGCCGGCAAGGCCGTTGACGGCCTCACCTCGGCGGTGATAGCGAAGGCCGGCGGCCCTTACCCCCGGATCCGGCCCTGGCAAAGCCGCAATGGCTCTCGGCAACCGCGAGGAGGCCACGACGGCCTCACCCAAGGCCTTAACGACCGACGGCGAGGGGGCCCTCGCCCAATTTGGGCAAGGGTTCCGCAGCCGGCAAGGGTCAACGGTGGCCCTCGCCGACCCTTAAAAAAAACCAAAAAATCAAAAAAATTAATTAAAATATTATTTTATTTTTTCCGCCATGTTAGCTTTTCCGACGGAGTGGCACTCAAGTGAACGTTTTTTAAAACTTGTGGCACTTAAGTGAGCGAAAAAAAAGTTTTGGCACCAAAATAAGCGTCGTACGAAAGTATTGGCACTCCTAGTGTTCTAACCCCCTATTACAGTTGACATATGTATCATGTCATGCAATAATAACCGAAAATCACATACAACAATGCAATCCAATTACTCATGGAGAAATTCAATAAATCAAGTAATTTCATTTCCAACCAGTCTTCAATCAAGCATTTCCCCATTATACTTGGGTATAACTAACAATCGGCATTTCAAGAAATCATAACAATCAAGAACAAATCAAATTCTAACAATTTTTAGTTTTCGTATGAACAATGTCATGAACAATAATTGTGAACAGTAAATTTTAGAATTCAATTATTAATACATTAAATTCAAAAATTAAACAAAATATTGATTAAAATAATTAGTCAGTCAATTAAGCTAAACATCCTTAATTAACCACAAAACACAATTAATCACAAATTAAGCAAAATTAAGCTAATCTAATCTTAACTATCTATCTAACCACCTATCTTAGGGCTAATACAATTTAATTAAACTTCCTAAACCAACATTAACACTAACTAACCCAACCCTAAGCAAGTTTAGGTACTAACAAGGGATTAGGAGCTAAATTCACCCGTTAAGCAAGTCGGCGACACTAACGCGGCGGTGGTGGCGATGAAAGTGACACCTAAGGCCCTCTACCATAGCGATCCAAGGTGGTCTCGGGGTCAAAACAGCAGTAACAAGCTCAAACTCCCTCTACAACTCTGAAAAACTACACTACTCAAGAGAAAAGTGGCTGACCGGAGCAAAACAGGTTGGCCGGAGCTTCGGTGAGTAGTTGGCTGGTGACCAGCGGCACCTGGGGGTTGAGGGGGAACTATTGGTGGCTAGGATGGGCAGAGATCGGGTCGAAATATGAGGAAAATGGGTGTAAAGGAGAAATTGTGCAGGACATGCGTTATAATAAGCGGTCAGGAAGCAGCCGGCTTTTGGTCGGCTGACAGCTCCGACCAGCGATCGGCCACCGTATTCCATACGGAATTTGTGTCCTGAGCACGGGGGTGGGTGGCACGGGCGATGATTTGCACGGGAAAGGCATGAACAACTTGGTTTTTCGGAGGAATGTTAGAAGGAAAAACAAAAGGAAGGAAAGGAAAATAAGGAAGAGAAGTGTGTGGTTTTGAGAGAGCTGAAGGTGAGAGAAAGAGTGAAATGAGAGCTGGTTCAAGGCCTCATTAAGGCCATTTAATGCAAGCTTCAACTCCCCAAGTAATGGCATCATCTTCTCTCTCTTCTTTTGTCCTTTCTTCAAAATATCTAGAGGCAAAATGGTCATTTCCATCTTGCACATTTCCTAAGCTTTTCTTGGATTGAAAATGAAGGGCGAGCCTAAGAAATGGGCTAAAAAAATGTATAGGAACGGGCTCGGAAGGATAAATAGTTGATTTGGTCAAACGGGCTCACTTGCTTGCCTTGGGCCTTCTATGGCAGCTGAACCCTTAAGCAAAAGTTAATGGAGCAAATATTGTATAGGCCGATCCCTCTACGTCATCATGGGGCCGACCCATTTAATGGTGTTCATTTTGGATCCTACTTTTTCTCTCTTTACTAAAATATTTGCATTCTCCGTCTTCATTAAAACATTTGCATTTGCTCTTCATTGATTTTGCTCTCTTTTCCAAGTCTTCACACACACACTCTCTCTCTCTCTCTCTCTCTCTCTCTCTCACAAAATCAAATAGTGACCACTACTTGCAACTACGATCCTCCACCCCTTCTAATCCTTTTACCTAAATTTCATTGCGTGATCATTGATCAAAATCACCATTTCTATTTCTCTCTCACTCGTTGGCTTGCACTCTTGACTTTACAGACTCCTCAAGAGCCTTGTTAGTCGTTAATGAAGGAAAGACCTAAAACATAGATCTCATATTGATTTGTAGATGATCCTCATTTGTTAATAGGATCACAAAGCTTCCAATTGCTTATACTTAGTAAAAACTTCTTGTTTCTTATACTTAAGGAAGAAAAATGCAGAAATCAATATTATGTTTGACTTGTGAGACAAAGATATGAGAGAGGGGGGAGGGGAGGTGTGTTGGGAGAATTTAAAAAAGAAAAAAGAAAAGAGAGAGTGTGTGTGAATAAATGAAGGGGAGAAAGCATATGCTTAGCTAGAGAGAGAGAAAAAGAGGGGCTAAAAATGACACATGATGCAACATGTTGTTCATTGAAGGGCCGGCCTTATGGTAACATGGAGGGGCCAGCCTAGGCAATATTTTCTCAGGGTTAGTGGAGTGAGAGAGGCCATGAAAGAGATGAAGAGGGAACAATGACTATTTTGTGTAATCAACTCCTTTATTTAATTTTTTTTTTGCAATTAATCATCTAAATTTCACTTTAAGCAATTAAATTCTCTATTTTTTTTAGTGAAATCAAGTGCTTTGTTTACACAATATAACCAATGGTTGAGTTTTTTCCACTCCTCATTTGGCTTTGACATTCCTTTTTACAATATACAAACTAAATTACCCATCGTTTTTTCCATGTTGTACTCACAAAAGGTCAAAAGTGGGGCCTAATGAGGATTTTTTTTTATTTGTTTCTTCTTTTTCTTCCACTTTCCCTTTTCATCTAGGCGGTTTTGTTGATTAGGGACTCTTGGATTGGACAATGTCATCGTCTCCCGTAATAATTCCTTGATGAGAGTGTTAAGCTCTTTATCCTCTTAGATAGTCAGTTGTACATGTGTTAGAGGTATCCTCATCACGTTTAGGGTTTTGCTCATGTTACTCGTGAGTTCGAGCACCTTAATCATTCTATTTCGATTCTCAGAAATCATCACAAAAATCAAATGATTGCTGTAGAGAATTATGTCTCGAGGAAAATTATAGCGGTATAAGAGTGGTTCTACCATACATGCCAAGGGTTTGTGAGGTGTGATGGGAAAGTAAAGAGGAAGCTCTTGAGGCTCTGTAAGACCATCGGTACATGGAGGTATGTATCTAAGGAGGAAGATGAAGAAGCGCCTCCAATACGCTTCCACAGAAGCAAGAACAAGAAGAATGAAAGTGAAAAAAAAAGAATAAAAATATTTAAAAAAGGACCTACATGAGCCCCACATTTGACTATGTAGGGTATAACTTTTAAATGAGGAAAAAAAAATGAAAGATAACATTGTAAATACACTCTAAACGGGAGTGTTTGGGCCAAATAATTATCGTTTGTCCTTTTTTGCCACTCTAGTGATGTAGTGTAATTAATTAATTTGACGTTGTAGTGAGAGGGCTTAATTGCAAAATTCTACTGCACAAATAGAAAAAATTGAAGACTTAGATTGCATCATCACAAAATTTAGAGAACTTTAAATCGTAAAACTGAAAATTAAGTTAGAAAATAATTATTCGTTCCCATTTTTCGGGTAGCCGTATTTTCCCGGTTAAACCGGAGAAATCAGATCCGAATTCCCTTCTGACCCGAAGCACTATTTTAATGGTTCCAACTCTCAACTAGCTACACCCAGCAATCAAATTTTCATGGAGCAGCAGCAGCAGCCGCCGCCTCCTCCGACGACGACCACTGCCACCACCGGCACGCCTGCCCCGCCGCCGCCTTCGGCTGAGAACCTACCCCCGCCGCAGCCACAGCCATCGCCTTCCTCCTCTTCGGTTCCACCTTCGGCGCCCGCGGCGACTTCCTCTGCTTCCTCCGAATCAATTCCCGCCTCCCAAAACCCTAACCCCACCCCCAAACACTCGATTCCACCGGCTCCGCCCCTCCAACAGTCCGCGCCGCCGCCGTCGTCTTCACAGCCACAAGCCTCTCAGCCTCTTCCGAGTCCTTCACAGCCCAAGCCTCCCGTTTTAACGAGGCCATGGCAGCAACCCCCGTCCAGTCTGCCGCATTTCTCGTCTCATCTCTCCTCGACTACGCCTCCTTCTTCTTCTTCTTCACCGGCAGCACCGGCAGCTGCGGTGCCTCCCCAGCGAGGGGGTATCGCCATTGGTGTGCCGGCGCACCACGCGAGCCCTTCTCCACAGGCGGCTCCGTTCTCGTCTTCGTTAGGGCAACACTTCGGTGGCTTGGGTCGAGGTTCGGTTAATGTGCCTGATTCAATCTCTAATGCGAGCGCTTCTCAGGTGTGTTCCTTAGTAATTTGCTGTTTTGTGTACTCCTTTTGAAAAAAAGTGGGTGACGTTTCAGGGTGTTTGCAGTGAACTGAATCGTTATTGTTGATTTTCGGGGATTTGACGATTGTTTGGAATAAACCAGGTGCGTCCGTCCGTGCCTGGAGTCGCGGGGATGGGGTCAATCGGTTCAGGCTCCCAGATGAGGCCAGGCGGCATTCAGCAACAGAGACCACTGCAGTCATCTGTTAGACCTCCACCTTCCCCAACTAATCAGCCCCCATCTTCTCAAGTCTGTGCTCACTGGTGACTGGGGAAAATTTTGTTGTCCCTTTGCTCTATTTCGTGTGTTGTTTGTTGATGCATTGATATGTATGGAGAGTTGTTTTCTTTGATTTGCTTATGTGGGGAAAAATCTGTTTTGCTCTCTTCTTAGTTTGTCAGGAGTCGAATTTGATAATACTAGAATTATATTTGAAAATCAACCAGATGCAGAGAAGAGCAGTCGTGGGGACTCAGGTCAGGGTGCAGCAACAGTACTTTGCAGTTCTAGTGCATCCGTTTGATCTATAGCTGGCACATCGTGGTTTTGATTTGATGGTCGCGAACATTTGAATGCCCTGTGGTGCTCCCTTTTCTTATTTGAGTTGGTTTTGTGAAAAACTTAAAATTGCTCGCCAAGAGCAACCCACCTTGATTCAGGGCACCTGGTTTGGTCAGTGGGATAATGTTATTGTCCCATGTTCATAAAAACTTAAGGAAGCAACATTTTTTTGATGGAATTGGCTATTTTTTTAGATATACAAATGGCCCATTTGAAAATGATAGTCCCTAACACAACTTGTGTTTGCTAAAGTTCATAGGGTTATCCATATTTGGAGGAGTAGGTGAACGTACTCGTGAAGGAAATGATCTTTACATGGAAATGAAAGTATCTGGAGTAATTAATGAACAAAATATTGCGGAATGAATGAACCCCTGGAGATCGTATGAGAGTTGGTTTGATTGCCCTAACTATGACGTAATATTTCCAATATGTTAATGAACAAGACATACTTCTATTTATCTACAATATCTTCCATAATGCCCCACATAAATACAATACTCCCTAACATGACTTGAGTAACACCCAGTAGAGCATCCCAAGGTCCAGGCATCTATCCTGAAACATTTAGTTAGTTTGCCTCATCTTGTGTTTGCTGCGAAGCCAAGAAAGACGGCAGGCTGTGGCCACTCTTACTGAAGCACTCTAACCATTTTGTCTGTGTAATTGTCCTTTATGCCCTATTTTATGCCAGTACTGACCATTGATGTGTATCTCTTCACTTAAGTTGTCACCAGCCAATAGATATTATCACTAAGTAGATTTGAGTGTCAAATTGTAAATCCTCTGTTGTTCATATATTAATCTGCAATACAAGCCTACATCTGCTAGCATTAATCTCATTGAATAATCTATTCAGGGCCAGGCTTTCACCTGTAATGATAATGTGCTAAACCTTGCTATCTTCTTGCTTAATTGAACATGTTGCTGTGTTGCTTACATAATACCACCTTTTAGTTGCGTGATCCTTTTTTATCTACATTCTGTTCTCAGTTCCATTGACTGTTATATTGTGCTAGCTTCCTTATGCACAACTTTATCATTTTATATTCTGTTTAACCAGTAGGCTCTGTCCAACTATGGTTTGTTAACTTGAGCATAATTGGTTTCTACTACATTTCATGATGATTATGTTTTCAAGTTTGGGTAGCATCTTTGTGAGTTTTTTAATTTTTTGTTCTTCTTGTCTGTCCAGAGTGTACAGGGACATGGCCTATTGAGAGGCTCATCAGTTGGCTCTCCAATTTCGCATTCATCAAGTACATCGCAAAGCATGCAGTCACCCAATCAACCATGGTTGTCATCTCCTTCTCAAGGAAAACCTCCTTTACCATCCCCTTCTTATAGACCACAGATGAACCCCCAGTCCTTGCAACAACGAACACTTATACCTCAGCAACACCATCCACCCTTGTCGACGGCTTCACAGCAACAGTACACATCACCTGGCCCATCACAACCTGCCCAACCAAATCAGTCACAGGAGCAACATGGCCAGCAATTTCCACCATCAAGGGCTCCACAACCTTTACCACATCAACAGATTTCAAGAATTCAAGGATCAGTTGCACAAAAACCTTCCTCTCTCACAACAATGCAAGCACAACCTATCACTGCACCCATGAATGGGAAAATAGCTGGTTCGGGAAGTGATGAATCTTGCAACAGGATTCTTAGTAAAAGAAGCATCCATGAACTAGTAAACCAGGTAATTTTCATTTCTCTTATTATGTAATCCTTGATACACCTATAGTATTTTCCTACTTTGGACCTTTGAAAGTGCTCGCAAACCATTGTGAGTTTTTAATGGCTCTCATGTATGAACAAGAAATTCTGTAGAGCTGGAGGAACCTGAAGATGACTGAGAAGCTAATGTAGAAAATGCATTGGCACATGGGCTTTAACTTTAAAGTGGACATGATTCTACAATAACAAAATGTTTTGCTGCATTATAATTCTTGTTCAGCCTCAGGAAGATGTACTAGTTCCTTAGATGCCATTAATTCTTGTCTTCTCTTGGAATATATTATAGTACCTCACTGTAGCTTGAACCTTTTCTTTTTTGAATTTGATTCTAAAGTTTCAGTTATGCTTTCATTAAGTATTAACAGCTGTTCAATTTTATAGATTGATCCATCAGAGAAGTTGGATCTTGAAGTGGAGGATATTCTTGTGGACATTGCAGAAGAATTTGTTGAATCTGTAAGTAATTGTATCCTTAATGTCTTCTTCTTACTCACCTGTTTCAAGACAGTATTTTTCAATCTTCTGTAGGCTTGTTGCTTGTGAGAGAATAATTATCTGTGCTGCAAGGACATCTCTTTAGTGAAAAGCATACATGAGATGAAGGGACAATGTAAGGAATGACTAGATTTTCTCATTCTAGACACAGTTGAGTGGATGGCACATGGATGACTTCATGTCTATGGGGCCTATGATTATCTAGTAGTATTTATCTAATTCTGGGGCTGCTGATGGAAACACAAGATAATATTTTTGCACCATTTATTAGAAGATGTTGGAGCAGATTTTTTTGTCTTCCATGTCATCTCTCGCAGAAGCCAGTTCTGTGATGTTTTTATTCCCCATCAAATATCCACATGATAAATTTTTTCCCCTGATTTTCTACATCTACATGATAATATTTAGGATGGATAAGGATGCCTGAGTGGTAATTTCTCTTCGTTAGATTTTCCGTGCCACTATTTTTATTGTAGTTAATTGTTTAATAGATGTACATCTCTTCTTTGAGCAGATCACTACCTTTGGCTGCTCTTTAGCCAAGCATCGCAAATCTACATCATTGGAAGCTAAAGACATACTTCTACATATTGGTCTGTTTGGATGGAAAAGTTTCTGCGTTTTACTTTTGAGAATTTTCAATCGTAACTGGATAATTTTCTAACTTTTCTATTCCTTCCTACAGAAAGGAATTGGAACATAACACTCCCTGGTTTCAGTGCAGATGAGGTCAAGAGCTACCGGAAACCGGTAATGCTCTTAGCATATATTTTACCATGTTTATGAGCAGTACGAAATAAATGATCAGCCTTTTCTTTTTTTTTTGATGCCATGTGTCTGGGAAACTTTAGTCTGATATTTTCCTGAATGTCTATCTATTTTGCTAATTTTCAGGTGACAAATGATATACATAAGGAGCGGCTTGCAGTGGTAAGTTTTGGTCTTGAGATTTCATTCCTTCAATATCATGATCCTGTAACTTGTTATAAATTGGCTATATTTAAAGCTTTTACTATGAAACTGTTGATTCTTAGCTTGATTGACTCATGGAAAAGTTTCAGGCCTGTTAAATCTGTTGACTAAATCTTCATTTGGCAAAATTTTTTGCCTAGACATAATGTGTTGAACCTGCATAAACACATTTTATGATGTGTAATGTGCATGATCTTTTGAATCTGACATTTTTTATTTATATTATGAGATGAGGACAAAAATACTAGCTTCTTTTTTGACTTTAATTATTTATAGTACAAGATACTCGTGGTTGTCATAAGTTTTGGGAACAAAAGGGAGGAAAAAACCTTAAATTTTGGAAGGTGATCTGTCTTGTGAGAACTTTTTGGAAAGCCAACATGTTCCATTCTGTTGAATGAAGCATTATATTAAAGGTTATATCATATGTTCCCATATGCTTAATGCTGACAATTTACAATTTAAAATGCCATATACTATGTACATTGGTTCTTTTTTCTGTCATTGCTGAAAGATCATTTTGCAATCAATGCCCATATAGTTTATTCTAGTGCAAAAGCTTCTTTAGATTGATTAGTACTATGTATTCTGGTTTATAATACTTTGACTTATTCAGATACTTGGCCAGGCTATCTGGTTTGAATAATGGAAATTCACGATCACACAGTTAGGACCTTTATGCACTAGTTGCAAACCTTGTTTTGATTATTATTGGCTTAAGCACTTTCTCCTAGATACTTGTAATTACGTGTCCCTCATATACATGTCAGTTATCTGATTGCCATCTAAAATCAGTAATATAGCTCTTTCTACAGGAATTATCCCGTTTAATCATTTCTATGACATTTAGTTGAATTCCTTTCCCCTTATGGATGCCTGCTTGCAGATAAAGAGGTCAGTTGCAGTAAGTGAAGTGATTAATGCAAGGAATGCTCCAGGGCAGGTGGCTAGTGGTGCCAAGGGCACTCTGACGAAGGCAGCTGCTAATGTTTTGGGTTCCCCAAACTTGAAGAGCTAAAACTACGTGAAGCTTGATGAGGTGTTTACCAGCAATGCTGCTAGCCTGGTTTCAGATGCCTACTTGTTTAATTAGGTATGTCGGGCAGTAAACAGATTAGTACCATCTTTTTTATTTTTTATTTTTTCTGGGTACACATGCTGATGGGTCTGGGCAAATACATGAAATTGCCAGACTAAACTGCCAGACTATTTTACCGCCGCACACATGCAATAGCTGTTTGCGATGCCATGATGCAAAGGAACATTTTGGTACGTTTTATTTGTCTTGCTGATGGGATGAAGCATGGTTATGCTTGGGTGTCTCTGGGGTGCTCTAGGAATTCTAAGGGAGTGAAGAGGGTGAAGCGGGTGAGGGGTAGATATCCTGGATTATTTGGTATTAGCTATTGTGGCCTTCAGGATGGGATGCAGTATGATTCTCTGTACAACAAATGGGCAAGTGTGCATTTGATGTTAGTTTCATTTGGTCCTATGAATGGCCGGATCCAAGGACAATATTTGACTGCCCAGTTTGCTTGGGTGCCTGAACTGTGGCAGTCTGCGTTGGTACTGCAATTTTGAGATTAGGATGTTAAATATAATCCCATCAGCTTTGCTCATTAAATGCTATAGTTTCTTTATTTGTTTACTTTCTGGTTCTAGGATTAAGTGTCATATCTTTTATGATTGCTCTCTCCTTCCATATGCTTAGTTTCTTCTTCTTTTCTTTTCCTTTCTGCTTCAGCATATGGTGGTTGTGAACTAACCATCGCTTGCTGGTCAATTTGTTATAGGTAAGAAAATAGGTGATCAAATCTAGGTGAGGTCGAACATAGGTTGCATCTCAATGGGAGCCCTCTCTCCATTTAGAAGCCATGTAGCAAAGGAGCCCTTGAAAAGGCTGGTCTGAACTCTGAGTGATTCGAGCCGCTTGTGGACTGTGGAGGAGGCATGACAAAGACACTTAACCTCCTAGCTGAATGTAGTTTTTGACATGATACTCTTGCAAAGACTTGAGCAGTCCCATATTTCAAATTGGGGCTAGCTATTTAACGGAGGGAAGAGGCCAAAAAACTCCCTATGGAGGTTTGAGCTGAATTTTGTCTTCTGTAATTAATTTTTGTAAGCTTCAGATTGAGAGAACAGAAAACAAAACGGAGAAGGTTATGTATAACAGGGACTCGTTTGGTCTTTAATTAATGATTACTCTATACAGCGGACTGCCAATTATATACACGTGCATTATTTTGTTTCATATTTTTATTTTTCGTCTCTATACCGGTGACAGTAGTAGGGAAAAACTTTTCTGGACTCTATGTCCATTGATTTAGGATCTCTTGACCATTAATTATGTGGGTTTCACATGTGAGATTCACGTGTGATTTACATGATTAATATGATTAATGATTTGCGATGGAATAGGCTCATGTAAGTCTGGTCGAATGGTAGGGAGAGCTTTGATTGAAGTTTGTGCTGGCCTATTAAAGCCGACTGAAAGCATACATGAAAGATCCCTCTCTCCACTATGCAAGCTCACTTGAAATTAGATTTCGTCTCCAATGGCGACTATGCATCAGGAGGCGGTGGCAGTCATTATATTTTTGCAGATGGCAGCTCAGATTTTCTCTGAAAACGTCCACCTGTCCTAAGTGGATTTCCCTTGGAGCCAGTGGAAGAGAATCGCGTCCGAAATTAAAGATTAATGTATTCCATATGGTTCTATCCCTTACAATAGACAAAGCAGCAGTTGCATGCTCAACATCGAGTTAATTTATGGTCAGTAGTTGTATGAATATGCTTCCCAACGGGTTGAAGTTGAACTTGCACCTGACATTGCGGACTTTGATATTAATGCTGAAGTATCAATGCGAGTTGTTGAAGAAAAAATTAAGGAGAACGGTGGCAAGTCGTGTACCTTTTTGACGTGGCAATGTAGCCAAGAGATGTTATCATCCGTGGAAATTCTGTGATCTTTCTTAAGTTTTCCTCTTTCTCCTTTTTTTTTTTTTTGTTTAAGGTAGATGGAGAAACCTTGAGTTTTTGCAATGAAATGACAAATTCTAAGTTATAGATGTGATAAAGTGATGTTTGGTATCTTGATTACGTGTTTGAAAGCCTCCAGTCAATCATATGACTTGTTAGGATGAGTAATCTCGAAACAGAGGCAACTTAGTCGGTATGTAAACTGTGTATCTCTTAAGTGTAGCCATATACACTACAGCATTACTATACACAACACTGACACTATAGCTACCAGTGTACGCTCTAGCGGAAAAAGACAATCTTCCAACTTGAAAATTAACCCTGAATCATATCATTATAATTGTGTTTCCAGAGTCATGTCACGAGAGTAACAATCAAGCCTACTTGCCCAATTTTATAGTCAAATTAAGGTTCAACAACTCAAATAATACAAAAAGACCATGTCGAAGGGTTTTAAAGTGTCACAATCCGCTAAAGTCGAGGGGGAATTGATGAATCAACCTTCGACAAGATGGGTTTTGCTGTTCCAAGAATCGCAGGTGCAACAACCATTTTCAATCTTGGTAATGACATGATCATTTGACTGATTACTGCATATTTTCTTTTCGTGATGGTTTGCGTAAGGTATAAATCATTTGCGAGCGACTACTGCAACTTAGTCAACTTGAAAATTACAAAAGAGGCTTCAGGCATTCAAAGAGGAATGAATCAAACCTGATCCCAGAGTTGTTGTTATATCATGCGTCCTCGAGTTTGTTTGATCCCGTCCAACACGCCAGTGTCTCTCGGCTACCAATTTCACTATGACATTCCTTAACTAGATTCAGTGACATTTTTTTATATTAGATTTACCATGACATTTTTTACCGATTTCATTATGATTACTTGGCAAATATGTAGTTAGACCGTCTTGTTCAAGTGAGAAATAACCACATGAATGTAGTGTATAACCTAGATTCAATCCAACCGATTGAAAATGGTAGGTCTCGTCTTATTTGTAATAAAGTTTCAATTCGATTTATGATGTGTTTGTTTTGCCAAAAATGAATAATTTAGAAAATATTTTCTAAAAATGATTAATTATATCGTTTAAAATAATTAATTAATGAGAAATGTTTTTATGGTCGTTCATAATTTATATTTAACCATTTTTGTGAACAATGAACAAAATTTCATATATTACTCTTGTAAAAAATATAAGTCATCATTTTTTGAAAAATATTTTTCCAAATCATTCATTTTTCGTGAAATAAACACATTCTTAATATATGTATTGGATTCATGCCATATGCTTGCGAGCGATGCCACCTATACTGAGGTATATTACTCGAACTTTATTACTGGATGATGTGGCAGTTTCACATTGGACGTTTAACAAGCCAATCATTCATAGGAGGGTCGCATTTGTTTCATAATTTTATTGAATCTTGCCATATGATTTAGTAAAAAGATAATTATTAGATGAATAGGCCGTGGAACCATTTCCTGGACAGCCCACATTTCTCCCCATTGAGATGAATTGTTCCCTATTCTCCCTCCGACCCCACGCATCATATAAAATTCCCTACAAATTAGAGAGTGCGGACCCCAAAGTTATTTTAATTGGGAGACACTGAAATTCGCACATAAGTCTATCACATCTTTTTCTTTTTGTTTCTTTAAAAAAAGATATCCGTCACATTTTGATCGGACCACTTACACAATTTCTACAGAGACTAAGTCATTATTTTCACCAATTTTTTATGCAAATAATTTTTCTGACGACGGTGGCTTATTTGGTTTTTCCACTGATAGAGACCAAAATAAGAGTCGTGATGCTGCGATTATTACCTACCACGCTGAAAGGACCGTTTCAACTCCCTCTCCAACAGCACCGAAAAAGAAAAGAACATCGTACCTTATTTGTAGTGAAGATAAATGAGCAGAGCCAGAACCATACTTTTAAGAAACCTTAAATCCTCTCTTTAAGGCACAGTTTTGACAATAAAGCTGATACTAAGCAAACTCAATCCCTCTCCTGCAGCATTTCCACTCAAATAGCCATGGCCGAGGGGAAATACAGCTGGTGTTTGGCTCTGCTCGTCGCGTTAGTGCTCCTTTTGGGTTACTCCGAGATGAGCAAAAGCGAGTTAGTTGTTGGCGGCGGCAGGGAGGAGACTCTTGCCAACGCAAGCATAATCAACGGTGACATGCCCTGCGACGAAATCTACGTGGTTCGGGAAGGTGAAACGCTGCAAACCATCAGCGCGAAATGCGAGGATCCTTTCATTCTGGAGAACAATCCGCACATATATGATCCTGACGACGTCTATCCCGGGCTAGTCATCACGATCACGCCTTTAAGAGAAAGGTCGGGCTTGAAGTGATGCAGGAAGAGGAGAATGGAAGTTTGCTGTGAGTAATCATTGTCTCCTTCGCCATCCACGACGCATATATTTTGCTGTTTTTTTCTTGGAAGAAAGATGTAGACAAAAAAAATACTGTATAGCTATTCAGATACATGATATGATTGATTTGCTCTAGACAATGTCTTAGTTCAATCCGCAGCCATGCCATACAGTCTTCAGCGTCCAATGCCTTCAGATTTCGTTAGTTAATGTTTGAACAGGTTTTGAAGCACAAGAAGTCACCTTGCTCTGATCTGATCTGATCTGTGGCGCTTGGAATCACTTTTGCTCGGCATTCACTGAAGCGTTTCGTTCAGCTACGCTGTTGTTAAGTGCCATTGATGACAGAAGCCTGGGCATCACATTTGAAAACGAATGTTAAGATATGTCTCAAGCTTCAGTCCGTTAAGCAAACCTCAGCCCAAATTGAATTGCGTAGAACGTCCGGCCCAGGTTGCGGGACGCTCGGCTGAGGCGTTATTGAAGGCCGAGTATGAATTGGTCGTCAAATTGCACAAGCGAAATTCAATTGGGATGCAAAGCAAAGAAAGCAGCCCCCCAAAAAAAATCATGATTGAAATTACCAGCGAACATGAGAGGAAAATTGTTAGGATGTACATGTGAATTATATTAAAGAATTCCCATATCAGACAATTGAAATGGTGTAGAGTAAGTAATGCGTTATAGTTGGACCATAACTCATTAACTTAAGCTAAGCTTTTAGAACAATTGGTGATGATCTCACAAAATCTCACATAGTATTAAGTTTAAAAGATCTTGAGTTTGAAATTTCCAAGCCCCTCTTTGCTTCCCCAATCAAACATTTCCATATTTTAGACTAAGACAAAAGTTCATATGAGTGTTAAAATTTTTGAATGATAAATTACGCCTTCATATAATAATTTAAACATTTAGAATAATTGATAATGTCACGAAATCTCACTTTCCACCACTACAAGACAATGACCACGATTGCAACACCGATTCTTTTGTTTCTTGACTGGAAATGGAAAATAATGCCAAGGCTCAGATTTGCCAAAACTTATAGCTGCTACTTGCTAGTGCCGATGACAAGCAATGGAGGTCCCCCAGTTGTTTGTGGCAGCGAGGAGTTTGAAGCCCACGCAATCAAAAGGGAGGGCTTCAAGTGGAAAATTCAACACGTTGCAGATCCCTAAGATCATCCTCTTTGAAACCGAAGCCCTAACCACAAGTTCTCTGAGCTTGAGCTCTTGATTGATTGACCGATCAGCGAGCCACTTTTCCTATTTTGGTTCCCCCTTGTAAATTTCAGAAGCAATTGACCGGCAATTTTGTATTTGAAAATGAATTGAATTGGGTTTAGCGTTTCAATTGTCCTGTTAGCCCAACTTCGTCAATTTGGGGCAAGAACAAAGGGCCAACAATGTAATTTCCACACTCTTTTGCTGACTTTATTTCCCTGAGGGGCCATGTTGTTCGATGTATAGTGAATTTATATCATGGTATTTTTAAAAATGGAAATTATCACGGTGCTCAAGTGAAATTTTAAAAAAAAGTTATGATATTTGAGAGATCAAGTGAAAAGTTATAATACAAAAGCAAATGCCGTTCAAAAGTTATGATATTTATGGTGTCATTTTCTCATTGTGAAAATGAGCTTATCTATAAGCCATGTCATTAGGGGAACATGCATTTGTTTACCCACCATAAAGAAAGACGAGTTCAAACTCTAAGGCTTTGACGCTCATGATTGTTTGACTTTGACCGGAAAGCCATGAATTATTCTTATGTTCAGGGACAATGGCACGCGACGTCTTTTGTCACTTTCATGTGGTCAGACTATGAAAGGGAAAAATATCAAAACGCGTTCTCAGTTTTTACTCCCTTTCCAATCCTCCTCAACTTTTTAAATTACCACTTACCATCCTATAATACAATCTCATCACTAAATAGACCATATTGCTCCCCTTTAGAATTTCTGATTTTCCAAGTCTCGTATAGACCTCTCGCCTCCATCACCTACAAACTCTCATGTCTTCCATCATCCCAAGCCATTGGAAAAATTACTAAAAAAAAATTAATCATAAACCTATTACAATTATGTCAATTCGGTCCTAAACTTTTTATTTGCCAATTAAATCATAAATCTTTTGTATTTGTATCAATTCAGTCCGTCTAGCCAATTTTGACCGGTCAGTGCTGATATGAACGCTGGCCGTCCTACGTGGCGTAGGCGGTGCTAACATAGATATTTTAATATTTTTCAAAATATTTATTTACTTATTTATTATCCCTTCTTTCTCTTTCTTTCTTTTCCCCTACCCTTCTTCTTCCCTAGTCTGTCCTTGCACCTTGGTGATCGGCCAAAGGCAAGGGCCGGTGAGGTTGGGCGAAGCTCACCTGCCCTTGGTGAGGCTCAACCTCGCCTTTGTCATTGTTAGGTGAGGTCAGCCTCGCTATGGTTGCGAATCAAGTTCCTGCAATTGAGTTCTTGCAAGTTCTTCTTGCATAGTCTTTGCACTCACTCGCTGAATGGCTTCAGCTGACCTCACCAAACTCCAAAGCGTCACAATCCATCATTCTCTTGTACTCCTGACACTTATAAGTGGAGCAGGTTGTCGAGTAAAGAGCGACTGATGTAAAGGGCATGAATACAACTGGTCAGTGAGAGTGGCATTAAGATGGTTGGTGCTAGAAATTCTAAGATTGAATGATGATATTACTTAGGAACTTTGAAGGCAGGGTTAATCTCTTATGCATAAATTGGTCAGCAGCTGATGTCGCTCTCTTGATGAGACTATAACAAGCCGAAATAAGTTGTTGAGCCTAAAGTGATATGCTATCTTGCTCGATTGACTAAATGCTCAAGCTAAACTGGGCATGGCATAACTTTATAAAAGGAAGCCATTTGTTGTATTGTTTTCTAGAGTAACTATAGAACGAAGGTTGGCCTAGTGTTGTTCGCTCGTCAAATGCCGTACGGACTATTACGCGATCAAGGAACAACGTGCCCATGACAAAAACATTTTTAACCAACCGAAGTGTATTGATAAATCGCCAACGTATTTTGCTGCCTCTTTGTAGAGACAACATCTATTAGCCAAAATTTGACCTTGTTTTTGCATGTCATTCAAAGTCAGATTTTTCCCCAAGACACTTCCCAAACAAAGTAAATGAATAATCTTTATCCATATTAATCTCCAAGGAAATCATCTTTTCCATGGCTGCGAATTGAATTCCTGCATGTTGTTCACCCAGGCATGACAAGGCCGTCCTCGCTAGGCAACAACGAGAGCTGTCGAGCCTTGCACGTGGATGGGCAAGGACGACCTCCCATAGCAACGGTGAGGTCAAGCCTTATCACGGGTGTGCTAGGCTCTCCCTTAACAATGGGTGGCAGGGGCAAGTGTCACCAGAGGTCGGCAAGGGGCCTTGCCTCTAGCCTGTGGCTGAGGTCCAGCAACTGGCTAGAGGAAGAAGGGAAAGGAGAAAAAAAGAAAGAGAAAGAAAAGAAACATAAATAAATTTTAAAAAAATATTATTAAAAACTTCCACGTCAGCATCGGCCACATCATGTACGATGGTTGGAGTTCATGTTAGTACTAACTGGTCAAAATTAACTGGATAGACTGAATTGACATAATACAAAAGATTTAAGACTCAATTAGTAAAAAAAAATATTTAGAACTGAATTAGCACAATTACAATATATGTAGGATTTTTTTAGTAATTTTCCTTACCCATCTATCATTGCCATCGCCATGGTGGGCATAGTCGGGAAGGCCATGGAGGCGATTGGCCACAGCTAACCTTAGGGTTTGGTGGTTACATTATGTGTTTGGTTTTGGAAGTTTGGTAGGATATTGAGGATGTAGGTGGAGGTATTTCCTCCGAAAATGAAATGACGTTCTTCAAATACAACAAGATGTCAAAATGTGAAGTGGTCCCCAATGACAAAACTCAAGATGTTAACGTGGTGTTGTTTTTAAAAGTAAAGGAGGGTAAGTGGCAATATAGATGACATGTGAGGACAACTTTTGATGTTTTCCTGTTAAAAGAGGAGAGCACGAACTCTCCCCATAACGAGTTCTACATTGGCTAAACACCCAAAGAGGGTACTTCTTATGGTCATTCTCGAGCTAGTAACTATTTAAGGATGGATATTAGCTTAAATATCATTCAGCATGCCCTCTTATGGGACTTGAGGTGCGGCATTGGGCCTATCAGATTCTGCAAAAATCACATATAACAGTCCGAGTTGAGATGAAACTCTGATAGGTAGCACTAACATGAGTGGGAAAAGTGTCGAAAAAGTCTTAAACCTTTACATTAATGTCAGTTCAGTCCTAATTCTTTTATTAGTGTCATTTCAGCCTTAAACTTTTTGACTTAATGCCAAATTTAGTCATTCCAACTAATTTTAGCCAAATATTGCTGACATGAATGTCGACCGGTATATGTGGTATCACCCGTGCTGATTTGGATAATTTTTAGTAATATTTTAATATTCTATCTTTTTTCTTTTTCTTTTTACTTTTTTTGATTTGTTCTTTAATTCTTTTTTCCTTCCTTTCCTTTTGCCAATGACTAGCCACCAGCCATAGCCAAGCTGGCCTTGCCATCACCCGTCACGAGCAAGCTGACACCTAACTTTTGGCGTCCCATTTAGTAATTCATTGCATAGAAAATTAGGAAGCGACCTCAGCCTTTAGCAAAAATATTGAGTTAAATTGCATATAGTTATTTGGAGCATGTTTCAATTAATTGCATATAGTTATTTGGATTAAGCCCTTGGTGAAGAAAATCCTCGACCAAGCTTATAGACATTATAAGAGCTGAAATTTTGGAAAATATTGGTTTATTAAAAGAAAACTTGGGGAGGAGCTCGAATAATTTGGATATTGTCATAATTTATATTAAAAAAATTGAATTAATATTACCGCGGACTATAAGAGATATTGCAATATCTTCTTTGAATCAAAATAGAAAATAATTGGAAGGAAAAAACCCTACATTTTACCTATAAATGTATTTATTGAGGGTTCACAATAAGGGCCACGGAATTGATACACATGGCCACATTGCGGGGGGCAAATCATAATTCTCACAACACGTGGAGAATACACGGCCAGTGAAAGGAGGGGGAGGGGGCGGTGGAAATTGTCTTCTGATTGGCTCACATCTTCACACCTTCACTAGCATGATCCACGAGCCACCTCATTATCCATCATCCACGAAGAGGAGGCTGCCACTTCTCCACCCTCGAGAAACAATACACACAATAGGACAAGAACAATTGGTGATGATCTCACAAAATTTCACATAGTATTAAATTTAAAAAGTCCCGAGTTTGAATTTTCCAAGCCCCTCTTTGCTTCCCCAATCAAATATTTCCATATTTTAGACTAAGACAAAAATTCATATGAGTGTTAAAATATTTAAATGGTAAATTACGTATTTATATAATAATTTAAACATTTAGAATAATTGGTAATGATATCACAAAATCTCATTTTCCACCTCCATGAGACGATGACCACGATTGCAACACCGATTCTTTTGTTTCTTGACTGGAAATGGAAAATAATGCCAAGGCTCAGATTTGCCAAAACTTATAGCTGCTAGTGCCGATGACAAGCAATGGAGGTCCCCCAGTTGTTTGTGGCAGCGAGGAGTTCGAAGCCCACGCAATCAAAAGGGAGGGCTTCAAGTGGAAAATTCAACACGTTGCAGATCCCTAAGATCATCCTCTTTGAAACCGAAGCCCTAACCACAAGTTCTCTGAGCTTGAGCTCTTGATTGATTGACCGATCAGTGAGCCACTTTTCCTATTTTGGTTCCCAATTGTAAATTTCAGAAGCAATTGACCGGCAATTTTGTATTTGAAAATGAATTGAATTGGGTTTAGGGTTTCAATTGTCCTGTTAGCCCAACTTCGCCAATTTGGGGCAAGAACAAAGGGCCAACAACGTAATTTCCATACTGTTTTATTAACTTTATTTCCCCGATGAGCCATGTTGTTCGATGTATAGTGAATTTATATCATGGTATTTTTAAAAATGGAAATTACCAACGGTGCTCAAGTGAAATTTTAAAAAAAAGTTATGATATATGAGGGATCAAGTGAAAAGTTATAATATAAAAATAAACGCCGTTTGAAAGTTATGCCATTTATGGTGTCATTTTCTCGTTGCGAAAATGAGCTTATCTATAAGCCATGTCATCAGGGGAACATGCATTTGTTTACCCACCATAAAGAAAGACGAGTTCGAACTCTAAGGCTTTGACGCTCATGATCATTTGACTTTGACCGCAAAGCCATGAATTATTCTTATGTTCAGGGACAATGGCACGCGACGTCTTTTGTCACTTTCATGTGGTCAGACTATGAAAGGGAAAAATATCAAAACGCGTTCTCAGTTTTTACCCCCTTTCCAATCCTCCTCGACTTTTTAAATTACCACTTACCATCCTATAATACAATCTCATTACTAAATAGACCATATTGCTTCCCTTTAGAATTTCTGATTTTCCAAGTCTCGTACAGACCTCTCGCCTCCATCACCTACAAACTCTCATGTCTTCCATTATCCCAAGCCATTGGAAAAATTACTAAAAAAAAAATCATAAGCCTATTACAATTATGTCAATTCGATCATAAATTTTTTATTTACCAATTAAATCATAAACCTTTTGTATTTGTATCAATTCAGTCTATTTGGCCAATTTTGATCGGTTAGTACTGATATGAACGTTGGCCGTCCTACGTGGCGTAGGCAGCGCTAACATAGATATTTTAATATTTTTCAAAATATTTATTTACTTATTTATTATTCCTTCTTTCTCTTTCTTTTTTTCCCCTACCCTTCTTCTTCCCTAGTCTGTCCTTGCACCTTGGTGATCTGCCAAAGGCAAGGGCTGGTGAGGTTGGGCAAAGCTCACCTGCCCTTGGTGAGGCTCAACCTCACCTTTGTCATTGTTAGGTGAGGTCAGCCTCACTATGGTTGCGAATCAAGTTCCTGCAGTTGAGTTCTTGCAAGTTCTTCTTGCATAGTCTTTGCACTCACTCGTTGAATGGCTTCAGCTGACCTCACCAAACTCCAAAGCGTCACAATCCGTCATTCTCTTGTACTCTTGACACTTATAAGTGGAGCCTGAGGTTGTCGAGTGAAGAGTGAGTGATGTAAAGGGAATGAATACAACTAGTCAGTGAGAGTGGCATCAAGATGGTTGGTGCTAGAAGTTCTAAGATCGAACGATTATATTACTTAGGAACTTTGAAGGTGAGGTTAGTCTCCTATGCATAAACTGGTCAGCAGCTGATGTCGCTCTCTTGATGAGACTATAACAGGCCGAAATCTTGCTCGATTGACTAGATGCGCGAGCTAAACTGGGCATGGCATAACCTTATAAAAGGAAGCCATTTGTTGTATTGTTTTCTGGAGTAACTATAGAACGAAGGTTGGCCTAGGGCCCATTTGGTTCGGCTTTGGGTAAATGCCCTTAGGAAAATGCAAGTATCTTTAAGTTGAAGGGATTTTTCGAAATGCAAATACCGTTTGGTAAAATGAAATTTTTCATTACAGTGCGAAGAACCTTTGGCCTAAATATCGTTTGGTAAACACTATATTTTGTAAAGCACTTTGACTAAATTTATTTTTTAATAAAAAATTTGTAATTCTTTTTTTATTTTATTCACCTCCGGTAGCCAAAATTGGCCACTGGCCACCCTCTGGTGGCCAGATCTGGCCGCCGGACAGCACCGCTTGAGGTCGGGGACCTCAGGCGATGGTCAGCCGTCACCGTCGCCTAGGCTTGCGACCCAGGCGAACACCGCTGGGGTCACGCAACCTTGGCCGGTGGTCGCCGGCGTCAAGGACGCCTTGGCCGGCGATCGCCTGGGTCATGGATGCCTTGGCCGGCGGTCGCCGGTGTCGAGGACGCCTTGGCCGGCGGTCTTCAGTCTCGTCGGCTCCTTGGAGAAGATGAACAGTGCAACTTGCATTTGCAAGATGTAACTTCCCAAAGTCACTCCAGACCTCCCTTAGGCTAAAGGCCTTTAGAGGCCTTTGAAAATGTAATTGTATTTGGCCAAAGCCTTCCAAAAAACGAACCAAACGGGTTTGCATTTGGCCAAGGGGCTTTCGGGGCTGAAAGCCCCTTGGCAAAGCTGAACCAAACAGGGCCTAATGTTGTTCGCTCGTCAAGTGCCATACGGACTATTTCGCGATCAAGGAACAACCTGCCCGTGACAAAAACATCTTTAACCAACTAAAGTGTATTGATAAATCGCCAACGTATTTCGCTGCCTCTTTGTAGAGACAACATCTATTAGCCAAAATTTGACCTCGTTTTTGCATGTCATTCAAAGTCAAATTTTTCCCCAAGACGCTTCCCAAACAAAGTAAATGAATAAACTTTATCCATATTAATCTCCAAGGAAATCATCTTTCCATGGCTGCGAATTGAATTCCTGCATGTTGTTCACCCAGCCATGACAAGGCCGACCTCGCTAGGCAATAGCGAGGGCGAGCCTCACTAAATCCAATGAGGTCGAGCCTTGCACGTGGATGGGCAAGGATGACCTCCCATAGCAATGGTGAGGTCAAGCCTCGCCATGGGCATGCTAGGCTCTCCCTTGCCAATGGGTGGTAGGGGCGAGCTTCACCAAAGGTCGGCAAGGGGCCTTGCCTCTAGCCGGTGGTTGAGGTCTAGCAACTGGCTAGAGGAAGAAGGGAAGGCAGAAAAAAGAAAGAGAAAGAAAAGAAAAATAAATAAAAATTCAAAAAATATTATGAAAAACTTCCACGTCAGCATCGGCTACACCATGTAGGATGGTTATAGTTCATGTTAGAACCGGCTGGTCAAAATTAGCTGCATAGACTGAATTGACATAACGTAAAAGGTTTAAAACTCAATTAGTAAAAAAAAATGTTTAGAACTAAATCAGCATAATTACAATATATTTAAAAAAATTTAGTAATTTTCCCTTACCCATTTATCATTGCCATCGCCATGGTGGGCACAGTCGAGAAGGCCTTGGAGGCGATTGGCCGCAGCTAAGCTTAGGGTTTGGTGGTTACATTATGTGTTTGGTTTTGGAAGTTTAGTATGATATTGAGGATGTAGGTGGAGGTATTTCCTCCGAAAACGAAATGACGTTTTTTAAATACAACAATATGTCAAAATGTGAAGCGGTCCCCAATGACAAAACATAAGATGTTAACGTGTTGTTGTTTTTAAAAGTAAAGGAGGGTAAGTGGCAATATAGATGACATGTGAGGATAACTTTTGATGTTTTCCTGTTAAAAGAGGAGAGCACGAACTCTCCCCATAACGAGTTCCACATTGGCTAAACACCCAAAGAGGGTACTTCTTATGGTCATTCTCGAGCTAGTAACTATTTAAGGATGGATATTAGCTTAAATATCATTCAGCATGCCCTCTTATGGGACTTGAGGTGCGGCATTGGGCCTATCAGATTCTGCACAAATCACATATAACGGTCCGAGTTGAGATGAAACTCTGATAGGTAGCACTAACATGAGTGGGAAAAGTGTCGAAAAAGTCCTAAACTTTTGCATTGGTGCCAATTTAGCTATAAACCTTTTATTGGTGACATTTTAGTCATAAATCTTTTGACTTAATGTCAATTTAGTCCTTCCAACTAATTTTAGCCAAATATTGTCGATGTGGATGTTGATTGGTATACGTGGCATCGCCCGTGTTGATTTGGATAATTTTTAATAATATTTTAATATTCTATCTATTTTGTCTTTTTTACTTTTTTGATTTGTTCTTTACTTCTTTTTTCCTTCCTCTCCCTTTTGCCGATGACTAGCCACTAGCCATAGCCAAGCTGGCCTTGCCATCGCCCGTCACGGGCGAGGTCTAGCCATGTTGACACCTAACCTTTGGCGTCCCATTTAGTAATTCATTGCATAGAAAATTAGGGAGCGACCTTAGCCCTTAGAAAAAAATATTGAGTTAAATTGTATATAGTTATTTGAAGCGTATTTCAATTAATTGCATTTTATAGGATTGGCAGTGGATGGGCTTAAATGGATGGCTCTAAACTTAATGAAATTGGATTAAGCCCTTGGTGAAGAAAATCCTTGACCAAGCTTATAGACATTATAAGAGCTGAAATTTTGGAAAATATTGGTTTATTAAAAGAAAACTTGGGGAGGAGCTCCAATAATTTGGATATTGTCATAATTTATATTAAAAAAATTGAATTAATATTACCGCAGACTATAAGAGATATTGCAATATCTTCTTTGAATCAAAATAGAAAATATTTGGAAGGAAAAAACCCTACATTTTACCTATAAATGTATTTATTGAGGGTTCACAATAAGGGCCACGGAATTGATACACATGGCTAGAGGTGTCAATATGGGTCATAAACCCATATTATAACCCACTTTTAGTTAAATGGGTCAAATATGGGTTAAGTGAAGGCTAAATATGGGTCAAATATTGGTTAAATGAAGGTTAAATATGGGTCAAGTGAAAGTTAAATATGGGTCAAATATGGGTTAAGTGAGTTATTAGGTAGACTTATCATTTCTCTCCTTCCATCCCCCTCCTCTATGCGTTCTCGACCTTCGTTGCCAATCCGATGAGGTTCATTCAACAATAATTAAAAAATCAATTTTTTTTAAATTATTTTCCTCAAACTATTTCAATTTAGAGGTATCCACATTTTTTTATTTACTAATTTTTTATTATTTAATTTACTTTATAAATTTGATGTGAAATTTTTATTCAAATAATTTATATATGAAAAGTTTAAAGTGAACTAAATAAGTGGGAGTATATTTTCTTAAATTAAGTTAAATATTAATATACGTTGGTAATATGGGTCAGGTATGGGTTGGGTATGGGTTGGGTATGGGTTGAGTATGGGTTGGGTCGGGTATAAGTCATCAAATTTACATTGCATGAAAATGAGTCAAAATGGGTTAAATGGGTCAATGTGGGTCAGACCATTTTTGACCCGACCTAAACCCGACCCGATCCACCCATTTGACACCCCTACACATGGCCACATTGAGGGGGCGAATCATAATTCTCACAACACGTGGAGCATACACGGCCAATGAAAGGAGGGGGAGGGGGCGGTGGAAATTGTCTTCTGATTGGCTCACATCTTCACACCTTCACACCTTCACTATCATGATCCACGAGCCACCTCATTATCCACCATCCACGAAGGGGAGGCTGCTACTTCTCCACCCTCGAGAAGCAATACACACAACAGGACAAGAAAGACTGGGGGAACGGAGACACGATGACGACAAAGGGTCGACAATATTAAGAGTACATCATGATAAGTAAGTAAGATTATGAATTTGAGTTTGATTGCACACATATTAATGTCAAGATTTGTAGTATATTTAAAGTGTGTGAACAGAAAATTCACAATAAAAAAGATTTTATAAAAGATAAGAATCTACAATATTATCACACATTGTGGAAGATTTGCACTATTGATGGAATTGCATAAATAGGGGAGGATTGACCCTATCAACAAGATTGGATTGTGGAAGATGCTCCATCTTGAGAGGATTTGCTCTATCATACCCTCTCAAGCGAAACAATGACGGAGTCACTATGAGCTTGCCATGTAAAATAAGAAATCGGGATTTGGATAAAGGCTTTGTCATGACATCAGCCATTTATACCTAATCGAACTTCCAATTGCTTCATGCTGATTGAATCACAAATAAAATGATAGTTAATTTCTATGTGCTTGGTTCGTGCATGAAAGATGGAATTTGCAGCCACATAGATTGCCCCTACATCATCACAAAGAATAAGTGCTGACTAGTGGAGAGTGTATCGAAGATCTTGAAGGAGTTGTAATAGCCATTATAATTTAGGGGCTACATTAGCCACCCTTTTGTATTCCGATTTAGTGCTGGACCAAGCAACAATAGGTTGCTTTCTTGAACTCTAGCAAACCAAGTTGCGACCAAAATAAATACAATAGCCACTAGTAGACTTTCGGTCATTAGGGCAACCGGCCCAATCACATCCATAAACACAGTGAAGGTCAGTTGGTGCATAGGCCGCAAGGTAATCCCATGATGAATAGTAGCTTTGAGATAGCGCAAAATCCATTTGACAGCTGACCAATGATCCACGGTTGGACAATGCATAAACTGGCACACTTTATTGATAGCAAATGATAGATTTGGCCTAATAAGAGTTAAGTATTGCAGTGCCCCAATTGTATTCCGATATGTGGAGGCATCGGTTAATGGTTCTCTTTGCTTCGACAACTTAGAAGCTGAGAGAGTCATGGGTGATGAGCAAGGTTTTGCATTGCCCATGCTTGTGCGAGTGAGAAGAGTTGTAACACTTAGATTGAGTGAAGTTGTCTATATTAGCACTGACTGTGCCACATAACCTGGTGACATCCACATCAGTGATATTTGACCAAAATTAGGTAAAATGACTTAATTGATATTAAATCAAAAAGTTTAGAACTAAATTGGTAACGATAAAATGTTTATGATTAAATTTGCACCAATGCGATATATTTATGACTTTTCCAACACTTTTTATTTTTTAGCTAAACAATAGCACGAAGAATTATACTGATTATCCTGATAATTCAATATTTTGCCGCTAGACTTAACGTAATTTGTAATTGGGGGCTTATCACCAAATAACTCTAAACTTTCAATTTATTTGCAATTGATGCACTAAGACAACTTTTTCCCTTATCTTGTTCAATATGTTAAAAGAAAATAGAGATTGCAACTGAAATATACTCAAAGTACACTGTTTAAACAATTGTGAAAGTATGGCATGTCAGCTTTCAGTCAATTTACCTGGAAAATAATCATAGTTATCAACTGTAAAGAAATCAAAGTTTAATTAAGTGATTGAAAACAAACTGCAATTAGTCAAATGCAATTGGCATGTATGGACTAAAATTTATTCGCCACAAAAAAAAATTATCCATGATGCTTATAGACTTGGAAATTTGCTCTCGCTAGAAAGTTCATTGGACACACATCAAATTACGATAAAAAAACTCAGAATGCTGAGTCTCTTTTCGTCAATATAGTTCTTGAACTTTCTGAGTTGGTCTTGATTTAGTTTGGGGCTATCCATGATATTATCCCTCTATTTCTCATGGACACATTTGAGTTTCAGTATTTGAGATTTCAATTTCATTTACTAGAGAGCTCATTATACCTTTTAGGAAAATTTTGTTTAAGTTATACAATTACAAGCATTTAAACAATCGAAGTTCATAACATTCAGAGATGTTAAATTCATCTGATAACTTTTTCAATTTTTTTCCTGAAAAATAAATAATATTCACATTTGACGGGAGCGCAAAATATATATCATAACCAATGGAAGGAAAAGGCAGTCTGAAACGTCTGAAGAGTGCCCACATCTTCCATTCTCCATCTTTGGAAAGAGTAGACCCAACCTTGAACGCGTTTTTTGCTACTTTATTAATCAATTCATCACAAGAAGAAGCAAAAAATAGTGGAGTTGGTGACATCATCGTGTAAAGTTAAACTCATCATATATAGCACAATGATTCTAAGTATGGCCTTAAACTATTTCGTCTGAAATTTCGTACAAATTTTGACATCTTTCAAATGTTAAATATTGAGAGGGTAGAGTCAAGTATAGGACTCGAAAAGCATACTGTACCAATGAAGAGGGATGAGGCATGCAGGTATTGATTCGTTAAAATAAGGAACATAATTTCGTAATCCATTACATTAGCGAACAAACAAAGTCAACCCCCATTGCAGGAAATTCACAATCTTTGGTGAGGTAACCTGAAACTGTCACCAAGGATCCAACGAGGGCATATTCTCCTACTCTATCAATTAATTCATTACAAGAAGAAGCAAGAAATAGTGGAGTTGGAAAGATCCTCGTCATGTAAAGTCAAACTCATCATATATAGCATGTGGGCTGGCAAGTACCCATGCCCACTTGACCCTAACTTTGACACCAAACAATGCACACCCAACGAAACCCTAAATTACAAACCCGCGTGCTTGATTTTCTCGGTCCAAATAGAACAACTTCTTTATGAAGACGAGGCGGAAGGGTCGTGCTGGATTTTAGACCTTGAAGGCTTCGGGGCACAAACGTGAATTTGAATCAGTCTCTCAGTCCCCTCATTCATACTGCAACAGCCTCCCTCGCGTCCTCAATATGATTACACAAGAATTGTTTGACCCGCCGAACAAGCAATGACAAATTGACAACCTCAGAAGACTAGTGAAGCTTCGTTGCTCACGTCCGTAAAATTTGCATGGAATCAAATCGAGTGATTTTCTCAATTCTCGACCCGTTTAAAACGAAAAGAGGAATTGGCTTTTTAATTCTTGAGATTGACGGGTGCTGTTAAATTGAATTGAAAGTAACTTTACCAATTCAAAGCCATTTTATTTGAGGATAACTCCTGTGTGACCTCGAGAGGGGAGCCGTTAAACATTAGTTAACGAACAATTATATGATATGCGGTCTGTGTAAGTTTGCAATCCGATATCTACCGATATTTGTATGGATAATTATAATTTGAAATATTGGCCGACTTTCTAAATCAATGGTGATACACGAGGGCTGCTTAACAAATTTATTAGACAGGTGGTGTATTTAGAGTAACTCATATTTTTAATTATTTATAAATTCACCTGACGTGCATCGTTTTTGCTGTGGGTCTTTTAATATTTGTGGTCGTTGGGATGGATTGCGGGTTTCTTATTCTTGAGAATAAATATTTTTAGTAGATCAAAAAGGATCGCGTTAAGCTCACCACTTTTGACTATATATTAATTAAGCGCATATGCACCATAAGTGGCAATAACTGTATCTTATTTTCCAGATAGGGTTGCTTCTACATTTGTTAAAGGACCTCGTCATAATTCTCTGATCCGGCCTACGCGCAACTTACTTAATGCAACACATGAGCTCTAAAGTCAAATTAGAATTCGAAATTTTTTTCTCAAACTTTCTTATTGGACACCCAATGCCTGGTGGCCCCCTTTCCGCCTTCGTTTCAGCCACTTTATAAAGAAGAGTTCATCTAATCAACATACCTATCTCCACCTCAAACTCAATCCACCTCTCCCACCATCAAATCATCTTAAACCCCCTCTCTGTCTCTCTTCCCCATGGCCACTCCAAAACTGCTCCTCTCCTTCCTTCTCTTATCTCTTCTCGCAGGTTCATTTCTCCCTCACAAAATCTCTCCTTATTCCTTCACAGAACTCCTTTTCTTCTTCTTCTGTTGGGTCCGGTCACTGATGGTGATAGCTTTTTTCTTTCTTGGCTTTCTGCAGGGCACAAGGCCGTTCACGGGTCATCTCACCACCACCGCCACCACCATCACCATCACCACCACCACCGCCATTCCTCTCACAGTCACGAGGAACGTACTTACGCTTTCAAAGCGGCGAAGCTGTTCGTATTCGGAGACTCGTACGCCGACACAGGGAACAACAAGAAGTCGCAGGCGAGCTCGTGGAAAGTCCCTTACGGCATCACTTTCCCCGGAAAACCGGCCGGCCGTTACTCCGACGGCCGCGTCCTCACCGATTTCCTCGGTCGGTACACTCTCTGCATATCCTTCCCTTGCTCTCTCAGTTTCCACCTCGAGTATCGAACTTCATAGTGCCTGATTGCTGTTCAGCATCAATTTCGCATTATTGAATAAAAATATAAAAGAAGAATCATCAAAAAAGCAAGTTCGTGTCCATCCCCAGGTCTTTATCAAATGCACTTTACACTACGTCTTTATCTTTCTCTTTCTGGACGCAAGCATTAGCTGTAGCACCATACTCCATGTAAATATGATAATTTATCCATGGTGGGGTTCATGCCCCTCCAGCCTCGAGCTGCTTTACCTGAAGAAGATAATGATTACTTGTCTGCTTTTGTTTCTCATTCGTTGCATTATTGAGTTGCCTTTTCCTTTCCTTTTCTTTTCTCTTTTTTTTTGCCCACTTTGCTTTCTATCTTGTCAGATCACCTTCCCCTCTTTCCTTTCTTGCATCATCACATGCCCACCTGATCTGACAGTCGTACAGATTTTCATTTTCCACATTGGCGGTACTCCTATATTTTTTGTGCAAAAAATTTATTCGGACCTAATTTTAATTATTGCTAGCAAAAAAGAAAAAAAAAGTAGAGAATTAAACTTAAATATGTTAAGGAGGGAATAATGGTTGACTATTTACCTATTTTTGTAAAAATCTAGCTGTAAATAATTCTGGACTTGGAAAAAAATCAAATTTAAAAAGTGTGAAAAATTAACTATTTGGTTTACTTCAACGCTAAGAATTTATCTGCAGTTTTTTTAAAGCAATATATATTGTTGTCAACTTCGTAATACTTTGAATAAAGTTAGAGATTTTTAAGTTATTGTCTCAGTCTGTTTTACATATGACACAGATATATATATTAGAAAAATAAACTTTTATCCCAACTCCAAAAGGTTGCATTAAACAAAAAAAATAAAACTTAAAAATATAAAATACTATGATTTTATAACTCAATTACCCCTTTGGAGCTATAAATTTAAAATGCTATATGGAAAGTCCCTTTTTGATGGAGACATCTAATTTTACTAACATAAACAAACCCTTCCGGTAAAGATTTGTTCCTGGTTATAGAATTTCTGTATCTGTCAATTATTATCTCAATGTGCATGAAAACACTTCATTTAATTAACAAAAAATGGAGTCGGCCATTGTTATTCCTAAAGGCACTCTTTCCTTTTGCAGCTAGATTTTTCGGATTAAGGTCGCCAATACCTTACAAATGGTGGACGGAAGTGAACTCGACCCATCTCAAGTACGGCATGAATTTCGCTTACGGCGGGACGGGGGTGTTCGACACCTTAAGCTCTGACCCAAACATGACGGTCCAGATCGACTATTTCCAGGGCCTGATCGGAGACTCCGTCTACACAGCCGCTGACGTCCACTCCTCTGTCGCACTCCTCACCAACTCTGGCAACGACTACTCCGCTTACATTGCCAGGAATGGCTCCTTCCAGGTACTTAACAAATATATATTTTTTAATAGAAAAATTAGACTAATTTGACATCACCAGGGACAAGGCCTAACGAGCTCTTGGGCCCAAACAATTGAAGGGGTCACGTCATTTGGAGAGCCCGTGACTCTCGCAACATCCCAAATGCCCTCTTCATTTGCGTGCAGGCACTGCGAAGGGACCAGATCCTTGTACTTGCTTGGCCCGTGAATTACTGTTACTTGAGCCTGCGTGACCGTTGTCCCTTTACTACAAGCATCCTACTAGTTCCAGGGGCAATATATTTGCCAAAAACCGATCCATCACAGCCGTCGGATCAAAGGAGTCGGATTGTTATATGATTGACGTTGAAATATAGCTGTGCCTAAATAAGAAATTCCAGTCCTTTTGACCTGTTAATGAATGGCACTTGTTGTTGAGAGTTATCAATGCCTTTCTAGGAATGATATGTTTTGTGGTTAAGATGGGACGGGTGCGATTCCACTTTCTTTACATCAGAACCGGACAATCTAATTTATGTAATGCGATTTTGTTCTATTATGAGATGTGGAGTGTAAGAATTTGATGACCATCGACAGGACATGCCGGCCTTCATCACCAAGGTAGTGAGCCAACTCGCTGTGAACTTGGAGCGCGTGTACGCACTGGGCGGGAGGAAGATTGCCGTCGCGGCTCTTCAACCCTTGGGTTGCCTTCCTCTGTACAGCTACGCAACATCCTTCCAGGAGTGCAACGACACCGTCAACTCACTTGTCGACTTCCACAACCAGCTTCTCAAGCAAGCCGTGGACAAGCTGAACAACGAAACTAGCCCTTCAACTTTCGTGGTCGTCGACCTGTACGACGCTTTCACTTCGGTCTTTGAGAACACAGGTGCGTAAATTCTCTACGCTTGATCGCCGGATGTGAATATTTGCTCAAGCATGTGGTTCTTAACTTGATCTTCTCCTCTCATATTGAACAGACCTATCGAATATTTGAGGTTTACCAGTAGCAAAACATTAATCTCAATTATATGTGTCGTTTTTACAGAGAATTCGACATTTGAGAATCCATTGAAGCCATGTTGTGTGGGGGTGAGCAGCGAGTACAGCTGCGGGAGCGAGGACGTGAACGGGACGAGGAAGTACACGGTGTGTGAGGATCCCACTGGTTTCTTCTTCTGGGACGAGTTTCATCCCACGCAGGCTGGTTGGAGGGCTGTGTATTCGACCCTTGAACCAAATCTCGACCAACTTTAGGAGTTTTTAGAGTGCTAGGCTGTTCGCTTTTTCCTTCTAATTTTTGCTGTTAATTTTCCATTCAATTATATTGTTTTCTCATTTCAGGTCGAATAAATTATGTAGTGGGTTGGATGTGATTGAAATGAAGTTTCCAACTATGCATTCTTATTTGAACAAATTGCTTTAAGTGGGTTTAGTTTTTATAATTTTCCACTTAGTATTTCAAAACCCTCAATCTAGTCCTTCCGATCAATTATCGCCTAGCCATCCCAAGATATAATAAAACAGAGGAAACATAGGTGATTTGTGGTGGACACCAGCGAGATGAAATGGCCCTGGAATCTAATTCTAGTGATGGTGTGGATCTTTCTATTGTCATCACATTTCACCTGACTATGTCCTGCGTCACTTGGAGAAATCATACTTGGGATTGTGGCTGATGAATGAATAATGACCGGCAGTATGGGATTGGAGGGCTCATTATCTATAGTCTGAGGTTTGGAATATGTTCATCGTCGTTAACGTCTAGAGGTTCTGGTATTGATGTGTGAATTTGAGTTCTCATTGTGATAGGACGAAGACGAGGCGAGGAAAGAGATGACAATGACGGAGATGCAAAACAAGTAATAAAAGAGGAGGAGAGATTAGAAAAGAATGGGCTCGGCAAAGATACTAGAAAACGGGTTTGGTTTAGACTTGATGTGGCATGATTTGATATTGAATGGGCTTTGGGTGAGCTTTTATTCGAAGTTGGGCTAGTGAGGTTTTAAAGCCCAAGTCCGTGTTTGACCTTACGCACGACCGGGCCCAGTGGCCCAGTCCGAGTCCCCCCTTATCAGAATAAAAATACTAAAAAATCGAATAATGATAAAACAACGAAACCCCGAAAATAAAAGAATTGGTTAAAAACATTGATCAACTATCCAAATAAATAGTAATAGATATAGGTTGTGCTAATTTATTACGCTGTCTATGAATTCAAAATAACACATATTTTAATCACCTAAATTACTTCTTGCGAAGTCCGTGTTTAACCAAATTACTTTTTGCTGGTTCGCTAGCATAGGTGCATCTCTTGTAACTATTTAGGGATAGTTAGTAGATTTTTCCTTTTCCTTTTTTGTTAAGCAATACCATGTGTATATATATGTATACATGTGCGCGCACGTGTGCACGCTAAGTATACACCAAAATTAAATATAAGTATAAATCAATCCTAACCTATTATACAAATGTTGATTTAATTCTAAAATTTTTAATTTGGCCACTATAATCTTAAACTTTGCACGAAATTTTAATGTAATCCTTCTTCGAATTGCTACCGGAAATAATTGATGTGGCATCCAGTCATCACCAATTGTTTTACATAACACATCAATATGGACAACTTGTGATTTGTCATGTCAGTGATTTCCAGCAGCAACTATTTGAAAATGGCTCTATTGGAATTCATGCAAATGTTGACAACTACATTGACAAAATATAAGTATTTATGATTAAATTGACATTATACTCCTAAACCTTTGCATGAAATTTCAATGTAATCCTTCAACCAATTGTTACTAGAAATTACTGATATGGTGTTCAATCATCATCAATTGTTCTACATGACACATTGACATGGTCAACTTGTGATTTGTCATGTGAGTGATTTCCAACAGCAATTGATCGGAAAGGCTCTAATGGAATTTATGCAAAGGTGGAGCACTACATTGATAGAATAGAAAAGTTTATGATTGAATTGACATTTGTATAATAAGCTTAAGACTAAACTAAAAAACAAATTAAGTTCTCTTAAAAGTTTAGTGACATCATGTTTATCTAATGAGTAGTTATCTTTATAATTAATAAGAAATAAAAAATAAACTAAGATAAAAAGAAACTAGCAATGCTGCTCAAATGTTCACCTTCTTAACTTTGCATAAAATAATAAGACTAGGGTGTTAAAACTTGGAATGGGAATACTTAAGTACCAAAAGTTTGGAAATATATACTTTCCAAAATAAGAGAAAAATGAATAACTTAAGTGCCAACGGTGAGAAATTCTAGCCAAAATAATGACGTGACATTTTTCCAATGAATTGAGCTCGAAAAGACATCGTTTTGGACGTTAACATGGCTAGATAAGTTCAAAACGATGTCGTTTTAGGTGCTGACGTGGTTAGATCAGCCGCAAAACGATGTCATTTTGGTCTAAATTTGATTTTTATAAATATATAAAATTAAGAAAAAATGGGACACACAAGCAGGAGGGGGCTCTCCCGCCTGTGGTTATGAGAGTCATTGGCGCTTGGGCAAGGGCTAATGACCCTTGCCGACTGAAGGTGAGGGTTGGAGGACGAGAGAAGGCAGCCACCCTCTCCTAGATCTAGGTGAGAGTTGCGAGTACGACAACGCCGATGACTCTTGTCCATGCTGGTGGGAGGGTTGGCAACCCTCTCCCAAATTTGGGAGAGGGCCACCGCTCTCTCCCGGCATCTAGCGAGGGTCATCGACTCTAGCCCAAGCACCAACGAACCTTGTAGCCATGCCGCCCTACTGACGATGGGGTAGCTACCATAGGCAAGAAGAGGCCCCTCCCGCTTGTGTTGTGTTGTGTTTTTTTTTTTTTTTTATAGTTTTTAATATTATTTAATTAATATTTAGATTAAAAATCAAATTTGACCCAAAACGACATTATTTTAAGGGAAAATTCCAATTAAGGGCATTATGCCCTCATTTTCTCAAAAAAGGGTCCAAAGTGGACATGGTTTCAAATAAGGGCCTAAAGTGCCCAACCTTGTTTCGATTAAGGGCCTAAGCTCGCCGGTCGGCGCCGATTTTCCGTGGCCGGAACAAGGGCATTTTTGTCATTTCCCACTTTTTTTTTTTTTTCGTTTTTCCTTCTTTCATCTTCTTCATCATTGCCGGTGGCCGGCCGGCCACCGGCGACACCCACAGGGCCGGGCGAGGGTCGCCCTCACCCGATTTGGCAAGGGCCACCCTCGCCGGCCTCGGGCGAGGGACGGGCGAGGCCATCTCTCGCCCGAAGAGCCGCCTCGCGGCCATCCGCGAGGTCGGCCCTCGCCGACCGCGGGACGAGGGAGGCGGCCCTCGTCGGTCCGGCGAGGGCGACCTCGCTAGATCTCGCGAGGCGGCCCTCGTCGGCGGGGATGAGGGCGAGGAGCCCCTCGTCGGCCACGGGCGAGGGTGACCTCGGCCGCCGCGGACGAGGGCGACCTCGCCGGATCTGGCGAGGTCGAGGCGGCCGGCCCCCTCATCCGCGGCCGACAAGGGCCAACCTCGCAGATGGCCGCGAGGTGGCCTCCTTAGGGCGAGCGACGGCCTCGCCCATCCCCACCCGAGGCCGGCGAGGGTGGCCCTTGCCGGATCGGGCGAGGGCGACCCTCGCCCAGCCCTCTATGGGCATCGCCTGGCCGGCCGGCCACCGGCGATGATGAAGAAGATGAAATAAGGAAAAAGGAAAAAAAAAAGAAGAAAAAGTGAGAAATGACAAAAATGTCCTTGTTCCGGTCACCGGAAAATCAGTTTTCGCCGGCCGGCGAGCTTAGGCCCTTAACTGAAACAAGGTTGGGCACTTTAGGCCCTTATTTGAGACCATGTCCACTTTGGGCCTTTTTTTGAGAAAATGAGGGCATATCAGGCCCTTAATTAGAATTTTCCCTTATTTTAATTGAGTCTAAGCTGACTTAGTTTTCCAACAAGCCACGTAAATAACTTATATTATTAAAAAAAAGCTACTAGGATTTCCAGTTACCTTTGCTTGACTTGACATTTAAATGTCCAAAATTTCTAAAAAAATGGCACTTAAGTATACTTTCACAAGTTTTGGTACTTAAGTACCTCACGTGATAAGTTTTGGCACTTGTGTTGCTATACAAATTAATAGAAGCCGCGGAACTAAAAGGAACGTGTTAGGCAATTCTAGCATTGATATTTGTGAACAGGCTTCGATATTAATTTACTTGCACCCAATCCGTTCTTTCAATTTTTTACAAAATTAAATACAAAAGTAAATTGAGTTTCTAACTCTTCAGATTGATGAATGCTGCTAAAATGAATCAAATAGGCTCATATGGTTATTAAATTCTTGACTATAACTTTACTAATTCAAATTAATTTGTTTGACAATATCTTTAATCGGTGCAATCCATTTGTTACGTAATCCAACATCTATCACCATTTATATGGTTAGTTATAGTTTGAAATATTGTTTGACTCTCCAAATCAATGGTGATAGATGTGGATTGTGTGGCAATTTTTTTTACACAAATTTGGAATTTAAAAAAAGGTGTTTCCAGCATTGCCGACCACTTATAACTGCTCCAAATGAGCTGTAAAACTTATTTGATTTCTTTTCTCAAATATTCTTATTGGCTTTAAGACTCTTTTCCTCTACATCTGCCTTTTATTCGACCACTGTATATTTTGATCTATTTATATATTTTATTATATGACTATCTAACATAACATATTAATCAAAATATACGCAATCAAAAGGAGATATATGTGCAATATTGAGATTGGCGATTAGCGTGATCTTCGTTTATGCTTCAATAGCGGTCCATTTTATAATCTATTTTTGGTTTCATCGACTTTGTTTTTGTCTTCTTCTCCTCCTTTTATTTGATTTTAAATATTATTTTGAAACCTGCGCTGGTGGATAGATATCATCCCTATTTAACCGTTGTATGATCCTGGCCGAGAAAGGACGGTGCAGCGCTTTGTTAGGACGAAGTCCTCTTCCAAAGTGTTGACAAAATGACAATCTAGGTACATGGGCAATAGGGGGAATCAAAGAAAGAAGGAAAGAGGGGCTGGAACTAGGAGATTCACAGCCAATTTTAAGGGAGGAATGACAAGAAAGAGCTCTAGAGGAAGATCGGTCTTCAGTCATCAAACACCATTTCGCACTCACTAGAATTTTGCAAAACGACGATCGCCAGTCAGTAATGAGTCTAGTCTAATGACTCGGCTCCTAGAACCTTTCAAAATCCAAGGTCCTGGTAATCTAAGGGAGGGAAAAATGATCACAATCTAATATACCAAATTAGAGTCACCAACCATCGATTTGGAAAAAATCTAGGTTGATTAATGAGAAAGTCATTTCCTAAGTGCATTCGTGAAGGAAATGTTATGTTAAAACTAGATATCTTAGGTCATGGTTTAATTGTGTGTTTTCCAAGGTCTATGTAGGTAGACTTTCAATGGTGCTTATTGACGGAATCTAGGCGGATGATAAATATATCACATAGGTACAAGTTTGGGATTTTTGGTATACGGGAAAAAAGTATAAATGAAATTTGTTATAATTTAAGGTTGTTGGTAGCTTTTGCCCTTTCTAAACAAATTTAAAACATATAGAAAAATTGATTTTTGAGTTCTTGAGATTGATGGATGCTACTAAATTGATTTTTTTTTGGTTCTGCTAAATCAAATTAAGTAGGTTCGTATGCTTAAAAGAATCTTGTAGGATAACTATGCCAATACGAACGCATTTGTTTCACAATATCTCCTATAATCTTGAGAGAGGAACCACTTGACTTCATTCTAATGAATCGATGTTAATCCATTTGTTAGGCAATCCAAAATCTATAACCATTTATTTGAGTAATTATAGTTTGAAACATCGATCAATTATCCAAATCAATGGTGATAATTGTGGATATCATCATGACAAATGTTTTTATGCATATCATGTATGTTCTTTCAATTACTGACAGATTTAAAATGTAAAGGGAATAGAGTTTTTAAATATTGAGATTGATGGATGCTGCCAAATTGAATCAAATAGGCTAATATGCTTATAAAAATCTGGAGAGCAACTTCACTAATTCAAACCCAATTTTTTGACAATATCTCTTATAATCTCGAGATATTTGATAACGTAACCAGGGTAATCCATTTATTTTGCAATCCAACATCTATCATCATCCATGTAGGTAGTTATAATTTGAAACAATGACTAACTATCCATATTAATGTTGATATTGTGGATTGTGTAACAGATGCTTTTACGTATGTTCTATTGACAAATTTAAACGTGTAGGGGATTGAGTCCTTAAATCTCGAGATTGATGGATTCTGCTGAATTGAATTAAATATGCTCGTTGGCTTATAGATCTTGAAAATGACTTTACTGATTCAAACAATATCTCCTCTAATCTCAAGAGAGGAGCACCACTTCATTCTAATGAACTTTTATATGATATCTAATCAGTGTAATCCATAAAATCCAACATTTACACCGTTTATAATTGTATTTTAAATGTAGACCAACTATCCAAAATTGGGATAGATTTGGATTATGCTACAAATGATTTGGATAGATTGTATCAACGCATTTTTTGACTACACAAAATGAGATCCAGCACTTATTTCATTTTGAATCTAGAATCATTTTATTGGATCATAGACCGATTTCCTCTGCATCTGCCTTCGATCCGACGGCTATATAAAGAAGAGTGCACATACTCAGATCTCAGTCAACCTTTCTCAATATCAAAACATCCTCCATTATACCTCCTCCACTATGGCCACTCAGAAACTACTCATCTCCTTCCTTCTGTTCTCTCTTCTTGCAGGTTCCCTATTCCTCCTGTGCAGAATCTTTCTTCTTTCCCCAACAAAACTCTTCTTCTTCTTCTTCTTCTTCTTCTTCTTCTTCTTCTGTTGCGTCTGGTCATTGGTGGTGATTGCTTTTGTTTCTTGGATTTATGCAGGGCACAAGGCGGTTCACGGTTCATCTGACCACCACCAACAGGCCCAGAAGGCGGTTCACGGCTCATCTGACGACCACCACCAACAGCACCAGCATGACGTCCACTCGTTGGACTGTCCCGAGGGGCCCCTGTACCCTCTCAAACCGAATAAGCTGTTCGTGTTCGGAGACTCATACGCGGACACGGGGAACCTAGACAAGGCGGATGGGAGGTCGTGGAAAGTGCCTTACGGCAAGACCTTCCCCGGTTGTCCGGCCGGGCGTTTCTCTGACGGCCTCATCTTCACTGATTTTCTCGGTCGGTAAACCTGCCGTGACCTCTCCTTGCTCTCTTTCAATCATGTCAGATCAGCTTGCTCTCTTTTCTTTCGTGCATCCTCACATTCTCAGGTGATCCGAGATTTGAACAGTTTTTCATTTTCACTGCTAGTAGTACTTCAAAATTCGGCCCCAATTTTCATTTATTACTAGCAAAAATCAACAATTGAATAGTTGACCTACTTTAAAAACTCTCTTTTCTAATAATTTTACGATTGGGAAGAATCAATTTTTAAAAAAGTATGAAAATTTACTATCTCATTTAGTTTTAATTGCGAATTTAGCCGACGCAAATTCTTCTTATTAAATTTCATAATACTTTGAATAAAGTTGGAGTTTTTTAAAGTCGTTCTCTATGTTGTTTAATTTTTCACCTATTGTAGGCGATTGGCTTTTAAGTTTAGACATTTTAAGAAAATGGAACTTTGATCCAACTCCACAAAGTTATGCCAAACAAAAAATAAGACCCCAAAAAAAAAATGTGTTTTTATCACTCGACTAACCATTTGGAGCTACCAACATAAATTTTATGGGAAGTCCATTTTCTGATGGAGACATTAAATTTGCTGACATAAATTATTCCCGAGGCATTCTGGTTAGCACTCTCATTTCCAATTCCTCCTTTTGCAGCTAAATTTTTCAGGGTGCTGTCGCCCTTACCGATCCAATGGTGGCCGCATGCGGTCGGGCCCCATCTCAGGATGGGCGCGAATTTCGCTTTCGGCGGAACCGGGGTGTTCAACACCTTGAGCTCCGCCCCGAACATGACGGTCCAGATCGACCGCTTCGAGAGGCTGATCGGAGAGGCCATCTTCAAGATCGCCACCACCCAAACTTCTGTCGCCCTCTTCACCAACGCCGGCAATGACTACGACACTTTCCTGGCCGAGAATCGCGACCCAAACGTATGTCAATTTTAAATTCTTTGTTAGATTAAGTTGACATCACCAGGGACAAGCCTCTCTAGGAACAGATCGAGGTGCCATATGGTCTGCATGTGCCGAGCAAAATGGCTTGTCGAAGAGAGTAATTGCACTTCCGCCTAGACAAAGCTATTTACGTCGTAATGCGATTCTGTAAGCAGGGGCTGCTTGGATTCATGATGGGCGTTGTGGCTCAACTCGCCAAGAACATGAAGCGCGTGCACTCACTAGGTGTGAGGAGGATCGCGATCACGACTCTTCAGCCCTTGGGATGCCTTCCTCAGTTCACCTCCGCGAATTCATTCCAGAAGTGCAACGACACCATCAATACGCTGGTACTCATTCACAACGAGCTTCTGAAGGAGGCCGTGCAAAAGCTGAACAATGAAACCAAGTCTAACACTTATGTCATGATCGATCTTTACAATTCTTTCAGTTATGTTATTGGTATGTAAAATTCTCCATGCAGACGTGATTCTCGGTTATCTTCGCCCCGACATTTAGTCTCTTTTCCTCTGATCTTATTTCTGCTGCAGAAAATACGACGACGTTTAAGAATCCGTACAAGCCGTGTTGCATGGGGGTGAGCAGCGAGTACTTGTGCGGGAATGTGGACAAGAACGGGATGAAGAAGTACACGGTGTGTGACGATCCTAGTACTCACTTCTTCTGGGACACGGTTCATCCGACGCAGGCTGGTTGGGGCGCTGTGTATTGGAATCTTCTACCAAGTCTTATTCACAATTTCACATCCTTTCCGTAGAAGACTTTATTATTTTCTATAGGAATCTTTCCTTCTACGCATTTTAGGGAACTTTTCTTTGTCCATACGTTTTAGGGATCGAATAAATTGGTTATTGGGATGAAGTTTTCTTATGTGCACTCTGATCTGGGCAAAGTTTATATTTTGTAATTAGTCTTTACAACCTGCATCAAATTCGTTATAAATCTACCTAATAAATAAATGAATAAGGATCTGATAAACCCAGAAAAATTATAAGACGGATGTCTTAAGTGTCTGTCTATTTTTATAAATATGCACCGCCTATTTCTTCTCCATATGACTAAATCATATAAGTCAATCGAAACCCTAACCCTATCCTGCACTGGCTGTCTCCGAGCCCACGTTGCTTTCTCTACCGGGGCACTGGAGCCGTAACTTTAGCTATTGACGATGAAGATTTTCGCTTCGAGGCTGCACGCTCAAGGGGGTTCAATGTCCTTCCTTTCGATTTCTCGAGCAATCAAAGGGCCTTGGAGAAGAAAGCTGGGCTAAGGTAAGGTTTAGGATTGGAATTGGATTTAGCCCCAATTCGTCGATTTGGCATAAAAAAGGAGTAGATGACATCGCTTCTATATGGTTTTGATGACATGATCTCCTCGCGAGCCACAAAGGTGAGCAATTTTCTTCTTAATTATGACATTCAACTGATTAAATGAAATTTGTATTGTATTAACGTGTGTATTCTCACCCTAGCGATTCAAAACTTTGTTAGCCCCTATGTACTTGCTAACTATATTAAACATCAAAGATGTCCTTTAATTATATACCAATATGTAACATGTGTGTATTTTGCTTGATTAATGGAAATACTATGCTTTAGTGATGATACATTGCGTAAGAGCTTAGCTACCATCGTGGTACTTTTTTTGAGTTAGGGACATGGGCATCTTTTTTCTTCTCCAGCTAACAATTAGCTCAATTTCACAAACCACCGAAAACCTTTAAATGACAATCTTTTGACATTTCTATCTCTTAACAATTAAACTGTTTGATGTAAGTACAAGTTGATTTTTAAAAGCTAAAAAAAAAAGGTAAAAGGATCAAAGTTGATATTACTTTCAACATATTATCATCATGATATTCATAGAAAGAGGAGGCATTAAGAGTGTATTTATTTCACAGAAAACTTACCAAAAATCACTTGTACTACTTACAAATATAAATGAACGAAAAGTATTTTCATCACACTTAGAAATGATTGAGTGTAGATTGTTGTTGATAAAAAGAAAAATTCAGTTAACTAATTTTTCTAAGGGATATAACTAATTATTTTTTCGATCTTGAATAACCATAAAAAAAAATGCACCCTAATTCTTTTGCATCCCCTCCTTCCCCAAGATCAAAACTCTAAATTCGTCGCTAATTGTAACGTACCAGGTGTTGATTCTAATCAAATTTGATTTGTTAAAAATTAAAAAAATTAAAGAGGCCCATTATTTTAAGCTGTTTTACTCATTACAAAAAATATATATATGAAACAATTACAGCGGGAATCTTATAATTTGGCATAATGATATATTTGAGACCTAAAACTTCCGTTTTGATTATTTAAATCCTAAAAATTGTCACAAAATTCTCAACGGTAGTCCTTTTGTTAACTCATTTAGGTTTTAGCGGTAGAAAAATCTGTGCAGCATTTTTTTTTTACTGTCATGTAAGATTAACAGAAGAATATAAAAGAAAAAAAGTAACGCGTGACATGTTTTGTCCATATAAAACTAACAGAGTTACTGGAAGTACTCAAGTGCATCGGGGTGCAAGGTTTATTACTTAAATGTATAAAATAAAAGTTTAAGGATGCAAATGCAATATCGTACAAAATTTTAGAACTTGTCCCAACAAAAAAATATTTTAATATCAAAAGAAATCCCTTTTATTAGTAAAACTGAATAGTTTTAAAAAGAAAAGATAGAAGGTGGTTGTTTGTCTACTACTCTGCGTTCTACTCTTAACTACTTGAGTCTCATCCTGCTCTTTGCTGACAACTGAATTTTTCCCAAAAAGCGTCGTTCGATTTTATTTATTTATTTGTTTTAATTTTGATAAATTTATAATTCTAAGATATTGGCAATTCAAAATACATTTTCTCGACAAAAGTTATATAAGAAGAAAAATATGTATTACCAACAATGGACCTGAGCAGGTCCTTAAAAGACTTAAATGAGAAGAAACTCGTAGGAGATCCACTTAGAAGTGAGAGACCCCGCAATGTCCCATGTTGTATTCCCTGATTGGTGAGAAAGAAAAATATATACTTATTAATAAGGATGCAAGGCGTGCAGGTACCGACATGTTAAAATAAGGAACGTAACCTGACAGGGCACCTTATTAGGGGATTACCGCAGCCGGCCCTTGCAAGTGAGGCAAGCAACCACCCGGGGCTAAGAGGAGACAAAGGGAGGGAGGAAAAATGAACTTGTCCTGACTTTTATTGATTTTTTTTTATTAAGAGAGGAGAAAAAAATAAACAAAGTGATATTCCATGTCCTCGGTGAGACGTGTTTGGAGACTTATGCGAGTCATCATCTACACAGTTAATTCGATCAATTAAGCTAGTACTGCAATATCCTCCCGTCCTTTACTTTAGTCCTGGTCCATTTTATTCGAGGAGTCTATTTGGGGTTCCATCAAGTTTGTATTTTTTTTTTCCTTCTTCTCCTTTTGTTTAATTTTGATTTTAGTTTTAAAACCTTCGCTATATGAATTGATATCTTCCCTCATTTAACTGGGTATATGATTCTAGTCAAGAAAGGATGGTCCGACTTGTTTTCTTTTGATCCAAAGATAAACATACCTGCATGATAAGTTGGCTATTACATAATAATCAAAATTAAGTTAAAAAAAAACTATTACAATTTATAATGATTATATGTCATTAATCGACATAGTTCCTTCAATGTATTACAACTATAACTTTTTACTTAACATGATCTAAAAATAAGAAATATGGTAATGGTCCAATTATAATGTCTTTATTAGAAAATATCCTGTTGAACATTCATCTATTTCTATTATGTATACTAAATTGAAAACATGAAATACCAAATATACATAAATGAGCTCGGAGTGTCCGATAAATGAACTTAATATAATATTATTAATGACAACCAATAATGTCCATTCTTTCAACATGTTCATTAAATATTTTGGGTAGCAATCATTTTGTTAAGGGATCTGCAATAATATGGTTGGCGCTAATGTGCTCAACTTACACTCTATTTTTTGAATTTTTCTTTAACTAACAAATATTTAATTTCCATATATAGAGCATCCTTAGAATACTTATCATCCTTAGAGGAAAAAAACTGCTGCAAAGTCATTACAATAATTTTTCAGTGATATGGCAATATTGTGTCACAAGTCCTGAAATAAAATTTTGTGACCATAACCCATGAGTAGTGACCTTAAAGCATGCCACAAACTCAGCCTCTATAACGGATGCATAATGATTGCATGCTTCACATTTTTCCATGAAATTACCCCTCTAGCAAAAAGAAACAAGTAATCAAACGTTGATTTTATTGTGTTATCACATCCAGCTAAGTCTAAATTTAAATATCCTATCACTTCAAGTGGTCCTATTTTTTATAAGTGAGCACATGATTTTTTGTTCATTGCAAATATCTAAGAACTTTCTTTGCATCTTTCCAGTGCTCCAGTCCAAGGTTACTTTGATACCTACTTGGTATTTTGATAGCAAAACTGATGTCTAGTCTTGTGCAAGTTTGAGCATACATTAAGCTTCCAACAACAAGAGTAGTCCTTAAGTTGTTTGCAATTATTCTTCACAAAAACATAAAGCTTAATCTCCCAAATTTTTAGGAAAAACCTTTTATTATCATTACTCTCATTAGTAATAGTAGTAAGTTCTTCAACTTGAAATGCTAAATCAAAATTCAAGACACCTAAGTAAAATTGGAATTGTTCACAACAATCAGAGAAATTCATTCAATTGAATAAAGAAACAAATGAATCATGTGAATGAAGAGAAATATGTATAGATGCTGCAAATATGCAAGAAAGCTCTTATACATTAATACTTTGAGAACATCACATAATCATATTTAAATTAAACAATACATGTACATCAAAGTTCTCCTTTGGATGTTCATATGACATACAAACATACATTAAAACATAATAATGCTAATAATTTTTATTGGGTAATAATGAATACACCTCATTAATATTCATTTGATATCTTTGGATATACAAACAAAATTAACTAGACATACTACTTGCTAACTATTACATGCATGAATTATAAGAAATTGATTAACCTTTGGGTGAATCCCTAAGTTATCATAATATATTAAGTTCAATATACCCATGACACCAATAAGAATATGTAACATATCAATTTCAGTCATAGAGTCAATTATATATGGGTAATTGAATAAAATATTATACAATTTCAAAAATTCAAGAGATCTTAAGATTCGGCAACTTTGGTGACTAGTAAACCATCCATAATTGAATTTTTAAAATTGTAAAACACAATATAAGTTTTAAAAATTGATTATCTTTAAATGTTAAGATTTAATCACTTTCATGATAAAGTTTTCATAAAGTTATGAGAATCAAACTATACATTGAATGAGGGGACTTATGCTTTGAACCAAGGAAAACCATATCAAGTTACAGAAGGTATGATATGCCACAATAGGTGAACCTCTTGTTCAAGCTCTTAAGGGACTGCCTTTTGGCTACAACCCACCTAGAGATTTGGTTCAAAACATAGAGACACTCAGATATGTCAGGATGATAACATTCTTAACTGGTCAAGCTGCATTTCTTAGAGGATCCTCCATGCTGAAGAAGAAGAAGTGTTTAGAAAGACATTGGGAGTGATAAAAACACAAACTTTACTTCAGGGAACTTTGCCATTTCACAATACAGACTCCTGCCTTTTATAGGCAATTCAGAGAGCAAGCAAACAAAATGTACAGGATCCTAAGCCATCAGGATCACATGATAAATAGGGTTTTAGGATGAGATAGACCTTGGATAGGACAGATAGAGAAAGCTTTAAAGCCATTATTGTTACAAGTTCCGCAACTTTCGCTTCTTTTGGCGAATAGTACGGTACTGTTACAGTACTGCTATAGTGACCATTGCTACAGTACCTTATTGCGCAGGCTTAATCATTATCAAGGGACTCATCTTCTAATGAAGTGATGTCTTCAGCATAGCGCTCTTGGGAGAACCTTTGTTTTCTGGCCTTCTTTAGCTCTAAAGTGAGTAGAGCACTTTCAAAATTGTCTGGAGTGATGTCCTGTCGTCTCTTAGGTGTCTTGCTAATACTAGAACTAGGTGCACTGTTGTCCCTAGTGTTATCAGGAAGGACTGGCTGGGGTCAGGTGAAGACTTCTGGCATTTCCCATGGAGGGATGTCAATGATCATATTTGCTAGTGGCATTCCAAAATCCCATGGATCTTGTGATAAGGGTCCATCCCAACGGTTTGGATCTATCTCCGAGTTTGCTTTGATTGGTTTGCATAGAACTCTTTGAGGGTTTTCTTGAGATCATCTCTGTTGGTTTCATGAGCTTGAGTATAATCCCATGGTACTTCTTCATTGTAAGCACTCGGCCAAATTTCAGGAGGGATTACCTGATTCTTTTTATAGAGGATTTTCTAGATTGCTCGATACTATCCATCAAGGTCTGCAATTCATGGATTGTTGCCCGTGAAACTATAGGATTGAGGTATTCAAATTTTAAGGACCTAGGAGCAATATTTCTATTTGATGGAGATAAGTAACGCTAGGATTTGTGAAGGATCACAATTGTTTGGATCACTTCTTCAGGATAGCCATATTTCTTCTGCAGGAATTTGAGTTGCATCTCGAATTAGACTCGCCAGTAGTACATGGGCCAAAACCATAGTAGAATTTCTACTAGGTGCCTGAAGTATGGATCTTCATATCCTTCTTCCCATTGTTTAGCCATCTTGTAGATTCGTGCTGTAGGAAACTCAATAGCAATAGTGAGATTATGAAAAACATATCAGAAAAACCATTTGAGTTCCACAAGAAATATGTTTGGACTCAGGGTCAACACACAACTAAATGGATAATCATGCCTCATGCCAAATGGCCTGAGATTGAATCCTCCATATTATTGAAAGATTTCAATATGATATTTCCACATCTTTTCTTTGCAACTTGTATGAAAACGTCCTTGTTGATGTAGCTCTTGGATGTCTAGAGGAAGTTCTCTCCTCCCATTTGGAGTGGATGAGGATGTTCCCTAGAACATCGAGATGGACATAGTGGATTTTCTGGGTTTGGAGAGAAAATTAGCAAGTACATTTTTTTTTACTGCAATGTGTTTGGTTTCAAAGGATTACTTTGAAAACCATTTAGCCGATCGAAGCAGTTGTGGATGTGGAATATGCTTTTGCTTGAACTTAGTCATCTGGGGAAAGGATGCTATATCCATTTCTACTAGAAAATGATAGCCAAAAAGATGGAATTTGAATTTGTTTATCTCGTTTTTGACCACCAATATTCCCTTGAAAGTAGAATGGTAGTGCATTTCTGCTTGGGAAAACTTGCCACTTTTGTAAGCACAAAGATGTCACTTACCTTCAATTTCTTCAAATAGAATGGTTGCCCAATACTCATCACTAGCATCAATTTGGAAAATTCTTTTCCTCGTGGATGGTATTTTCAATGGGGGAAGGGTCTGCATGACTTTCTTCAATTTTTCCACTGCTTCAGTTTGGGCTTTTCCCCAGGGTAGAGGGTTCTTTTTCAGCATTAGTTGAAATGGAATTAGCAACTTTGCAATGTTTGGAACAAAATATTTGAGATGATTGATTATCCCTAGGAATTGATGAACTTGCTTTTTGGTGAAATTCCTTTTTGGAAGCTTCAGTAGTTCTTCAGCAATGTGTGGCCTCGGATGGTACATACCTTTACTAAGATGCCTACCAAGGAATTCAATTTCAATCTAGGCAATGATCATCTTTGGGAAAGCATGATGCCATGTTTTTTTTTTACAATTTCTACGAATTTCTCCAAGAGTTGGCAATGAGATTCTTTACATGGGCTGTAAAGCAATATGTCATCAATGTAAACAGCTACACTAGCCAAGATTGGTTGAAAGATGTAACACATAGATTTCTGGAATAGCGAAGGGGCTACTTTGAGACCAACAGGAAGAACTTTCCATTGGAAATATTGGTTAGGAATGTAGAACCCAGTCTTGGGTCTGTCTTTTGGATGAATGCCCAATTGCCAAAATCCAACCTTAAAATCAAATTTGGAGTAAACATTGGCTTTGGTTATTCCTGCAAAAAAAGAGTTTCGAGAAGACAAAGGGAACTTATCATCTTGGAGGAAAAGATTAAGGGGTTGGTAGTTTATGACTAATCTCATCTTACCTCTATTATGCTCAGCTCATTTGTTACATTGGCTCATTTTTCTTGAAAGGAAGGCGGGCATAGAATTCTAGATTTTTCCATAGAGGATTGGAACATTTACGGGAGAATTTAGAATATGATTCTGAGTAGGATTCTAGCAGCCTCTTCATGATTGGATCTAATAGATTCATCTGTATGGGAAAAAGTCTTTGGATATTGACAAATTCTAAGTAGGATTCTAGCAGCCTCTTCCAAGTTTGATTCTTCGATCAGAGATCTGAGTCATGATGTCCTAACCGATAATCAAGTCCTTGTTGGTAAGGCTAAATCCAAGAATTTTTGTGGTTATATAACATTGGAGAAAAAACTGAAGAGTGACTAGCATAGTGCATACATTTGTAGAGAAAGTGTCTCCTGAAGTAGAATTGAAGTACCGAACACAAGAAATTTAATGTTTTAGGAAGAACTTTGGTATCTAGAATCGAAGCACTCGCACCAATATCTATGAGGGCAATAACAAAATTTGGTTTGGCAAACTTAGAGGTGAAGATTTTTACAGGGAAATGGGGACAATGAACTAGGCTGGAATATATGTCTGGATTCGCAGGGTTTGAGGATAGATGATAAAGATCCTCGGAGATCTCAGGTTCTGAATCAGAATCTATATCACTAGAGGTTTTATAATAAGGGATGACACAAAGGGTTTGTTCAGACGAATCTTCGTCAATGGGCAGTAAAGATTCAACATCATCATCTTTGAGTGAAATACCTATCTCAACTTCAATATGATGAATTAGATGATTTTGACCTTTTTTCGCCCGAGAGCAATTTTTGGCAAAATGACATTTCTTGTTGTAGATGAAGCAACGGGTTGATTTCTTGCCATTTGGACAATCCTTCTAGCATTTTGCAGGAATCGCCATTTTATCTTTCTTAGGAAATGTTTGGATACATGCATGGATCTTTCCACTATGTATTTTTTAAAGTGTTTCTTCTTTCGAGAATATTTCCCATACGAACCATCATAATCCTTTGTTGAGCTTTTGATTTTGAGGTACAGCTTGGAGTAGGCACCATCAAGTTCTTGGTTGTCTTTGAGATAGTTCTCCATCATTTGGCACCTAAGGCACAATTCTTCTAGACAAAGATGGATTCCCATTGGATTTCTCCAAACGGAATGTCGATAACCCTTCTTTGTTTATTGCGAAATGATCTTTTAACCTGTTGGGAAAGTTCTTTTGAAATGGAGGCTAAGAAGACTTGCTTCAAATTTGCATCAACACCAAGGCCATAAAAGAGCTTGAGCATTTCTCAATAATGCTGATCAAGGTTTCTTTTTGGAAGAGAACAACATTTTCTTTCAAAATATTCTCTTCATTTGAGTTCAAAAGATCTTCAGGATTTCCTACGAAAAAGTGATATATAACCCACATGGCTTTAGAAAAGTTTGTCAGGAGTAAAAAATGCATTTGGTCAACGCCTAGAGTAGATTGCCACCAATGCTTTAGGCTACCTATGAATCTGGTAACAAATTCAAGAAGAATGCCATACCAACTTTTGGTACTAAGAGCTCAAGTGTTTAGCCAGGAATGGAATTCTTCGAATCTCTCTAGCCATTTGGAGTAAAGGATGTCATCGATGGTGAAAGTTCCCAGCTATCTTTTCCGACCATTGAGGAATTTACTAATCCCCAATGGAGTTATCTTCATATTCCAAAGGTTCCTGCTCTAACTGACATGGATGCAAGTGGAAGGCAAAACCAAACTCCTACTACCAAAGCCGTTCTGAATTGGCAATCATAAACACTTTTGGCACACAATGAAGCCTTCAAGACCATTGACTCCAAAATAGTTGATGTGCAATGAGATCTCAAAAGATATGATGAATCCACTAAAAAGATGCTTGTAGATTTCCAGAAAGGACTTCATGTTCTGGAATCTAGACAACATTTGGGATATCACCATTTAGAAAGTCCAAAGGCTAAAATAGAGAAACTCGGAAGGCAAATTAGTCTTCTCTAGAGGGGGTTTAAACCTTCTGACCCATTTCCCACCCAACCAAGACGAGAGTATTCTCTACCACCTCCACAAAACCCTTTATTTTTTGCTACTTTAATAGAAGCCTCCACCAGAAGGGACAAGAGTGATATAGTTGACATGTGAAACCGCATTCAGGAAATGGAAAGACCAAGAAAGGAGAAAGCAAAGGAAAAGATCATTATGGAACATCCCAAGCATCTAAAGGAGGATCCTGACCAACAAATGATGGTGTCAAATCCATTAGAATCTTTCCTCATGCATCTAAGCAATCAGGAAGAAACTCTTGATCATTCTGAAAATTCTCCAGATCCTATCCTTTCTATTGAAACAACGTCAGTTTTAGAGACAGCATCCTTTTCATCTTCTTCCTCTTTCTCAATTCCTACTATTGAGTCCTTTTCTGTTGTACTAGTCACCTCTTCAATATTCATGGTTGACCCACTAGAACAAGAAATGGAATCAATTCCATTTGAACCTGAGGTTATTAAGTTGGATAACCCAACTCAAATTACTATTTCCTCTTCTAAACAATGTTTCACCATCGATGACATGCTTACTCCAAATGGCCAAAGAGATTCAAAGAATTCCATTCCTGACTAAACACTCAATCTCTTAGTATCGAAAGTTGGTATGACATTCTTCTTGAATTTGTTACCAGATTTACAAGCAGCCTAAAGCATTGGTGGCGATTTGCTCCAGATGCTGATCAAATGCATTTTTTACTCCTAGCAGACTTTTTCAAAGCCATGCGGATTATATATCACTTCTTCATAGGAAAACCTGAATATCTTTTTGAACTCAAACGAAGAGAATATTTTGAAAGAAAATGTTGCTCTCTTCAAAAAAGATACCTTGACCAGCATTATTGAGAAATGCTCAAGCTCTTTTATGGCCTTGGCGCTAATGCAAATTTGAAGCATAGGTCCCTCATTGGAAAAGGAAGAGGCTCCTTCTGTTTTTCAAACCTTGTTCATGATTCAGCCATGTGCTCCCAATCCCATTCATGAACCTAACCCAAAGAAACTTGTTAGGCACTTTAATAGTGATGGACATCTCGTTCATTACTATAAAGACTATTATGGTCATTGTTTATGGGATCCTTTTTGCCAATGCTCTTCATGCACCAAATCTCCTGATGAAGAAGACTCGACCTCGAAACCAAAGCATAGGTCCCCTCATTATTTATATATATCGATTATATAAATATATGAATACTTATAGCGAAACAATAACGTATTGGAGAACATGAAAACATATATACACCATGAGTGTTAAACCCAAACAATAATTTACGTGTAATTTCATCGAGCAAATACATGTATTAATCAATTTAAGCATTAATGGGAGATCATCAACAATACCATATATATATTTTTGTAATAAAAAAATCATGATATCCTAAAATTATGCTCCAATACCAATTGTTAGCTATAATATAATTCAATTATGCGAAGAATTCTAAATTAAAGAATCTTAAATTTTCATGATTTATTCATGACAAGAGAGATGAAGACATACATCTATCAATAGCAATAACTTTGAGAAAATGGAGGTTGCAAAAATAGGAGAAATGAAGAATCTAATTTTTCTCCCTTAACCCACTTTTTTTCTTAACGTATCTCATCTTGTGGACAATAGAATACAACTCTTTGTTATCTTGGGTGGAGGGAGGATTAGGTTTTTTAATACAGGCTATCAATAGGTGCATTCCATTCAAGCACATAAAGAGTTGTATCTTTTCATAAGAGTTACACTTTTTTCATCTTCATTAGAGTCGCAATTTTTCATGGCTAATACATTCTTAACACTTAAATGGTTAATAAATCATTAATTAACATTACCATGTGGGCCGCGATTATTCTTACAACCAGAGACAAGGTCACAATCAATCTCTCTACGAGTCGCGAGCTGGCGATGGTTGTCACCTTGCCTGGCTCGTTCGTCACACACACTTACACTTCCAATTTGTTCTTTTGTCTTACACTCCCAATTTGTTCTTTTGTTAGTAGCGGAGGTGGTGGCGGGGGCCTTGCCAGCTTTGCCTAAGTCCAGCGAGGGACCCTCACCGATCCATTGGATGGCGGCGACATCGCTGCCTCGTGAACTGCACTATTCCTTCCATTCTTCTTTAATCAAATTTTCTTTTGTTTTCCAATATTTATTTTTTCTAAAATTTCAGAAAATAATCATTTATACTACAAATGCTACTTAACGTGTCGAGTTAGCATTTAACAATCACACCAACATTTACACTTTACACGAAACGATTGTCTGAAAAAAAAAGTATATATTATCTAAAATCCTAATTACACAATACAAAGTTAAAAGACCTCATTGAATATTTTATAGATATGCTGACTCAAGAACTACATCACCGTAGATATGCTGGACCATAATCATTCTTTTCTTCATTTATATAAATAATTCTTTTTCCTTATTCTTTTTCCAACCTGTATGTACTGATGATTTTTGCACGTCCCTGCAGTCTATTGTTTCGAACTAATTCCTTCTACGAATGACAAATGCCCAATTCAAGTTCGGTCCGCCCATATTACTTGAGCTACTACCATCCGCCCACGAGCAAGCGCTCTCAAAGTTAAAGATCGGACCTCCTTTTTATTCTTTTGGGTAATATTCCGCTTTTGATCTTTGAACAAGAGCTTTTTCTTCTATTAGTTCTTTAGAATTTTTAATTCATCTAATCAAATAATGGAAATTTTTCTAGAATTAATATTATGAAAAACCCCAAATTGATGCACCCATAATAAATTTACCTTAAACTAAACCTCAAATTGCTACAACTGCAATAAAATTTACCTCCCGTTAATTTTTATTAAATTTTATTGTCAAATTATTAAGTTAGATAATACGTGGCACTTGATGGGTATACCATTTTCAAGTTTTACCCTTAGTTTGTCACATGTGAAGCAGTTTGTGATTTTTCGTGGTATTAATCCAAACAGAGAATAAATTAGTGACAAATGTATTAGTTTGGAGTTTTTTTGGTCAAAAATTAGTTTGGAATAAATTTATCATAGTTGTACAATTTGGGATTTTTCATGATATTAGTCTGTTTTTCTAATCTATCCATACTAAATCAAGTTGTGGAGCGGTTCCATTAGTGTCGATTAGGGGCAGACAATTCCAAGTTCCTTACAAATTCCGCTTGGAACCTCGAGTACAAGTTTCTCATTTTTGAAATCTTGAACTTACCCATTAGAACTTGGAACTTGGAACATATCTTGTTACATGTTCCAAAATCAATTCTAGGTCTAATAGGTTCCTCTTTTTTTATCTTTAGTTAAGCAAAACAAAAATAAATGCAACAATAAAAATAAACAAAAATTTTATTATCGATTGTCTAAGAATAAGTGTTCATATGCACTTGCTAAATAGTATTAAAGAAATTTTACAGTTTTTAATGCATCGGTTGCTCTTATATTATACAAAATCATTATATTAAAAGAAGCAATTACCCTACACAACTGCATCAAAAAAGCAATTGGAGCTTTCACTAGTCTCATTGTCTATGAGAACATATTAGGCACAAAAATATCGGCATATCATATTGCAGAATAAATCTTATCTTGATTTCATTTAAAGGTGAGATCTCTCATCCTTCTTTCCTATCTTTTAATAGCCACATAGATAAGGTTATTAATGGTAATGCCTAAAAATCAAAAGCAAATTTTACCATCTATTAAGTCATGTAATCCACAGAGGCAAAGAAGGGGAGGACAAAAAGGCCCACCCATCAAGTTAAACGTTAAAGTCTTTAATGTCAGAAAGATTGTTGGACAACAATTTCGGAAGTTCAATATCAAATGCATGGGTAGAGGTTCCCCTCTTGCTACATGAGGGAATAATTTACATATCGATGAACTCTCATCTAGAATCAACACATTTATTATCTATGATGACTTCAGACATATTTGTATCCTTAGTGAGTTTTAGTCACTACTCTCCAAGTTTTACAATGAAATAAAAAGAGACAACTATAAATTGAAAATGATAACGATGTTTCATACATGATGCATGCATATTGGGGAACAAAGAGATTAGAGGTAATGACAAAGGTGGAGGGGAAGAATGAAGCCAAATTAGGGATTTGGCTATTTTAGGGTTTGGGTTCCCGGTTCCCATTTTATGATTCCAATTCCGGTTCTCAGTTCTGGGTTCCGATTTTGATTCCGGTTCCTATAGGAACCAAGAATCAAACCGGAAACCGACAGTTCCTAAAAAGTAGAATAAAAAACCTATACCCATCCTTCTATAGAATTAGGAACCAAACCGGACCCACCGGTTCAATTCTCTAGTTCCCACTTCTACCCTAGAACCATGCTCACCCCTAGAGTTGATAGGAATTCCAGTGCAGAAAACTCAAGCGGAGAGTCTATGTTAAGAAATCTCTCTACTTAAATCGTGTTTTGGTCACCCAAACACCCAAAAGAACCATGTTTTGGTCTTCGACTTTGGAATTTCTAACCTCATGCTCAATTGATAGTTTCCCAAGAAAAGGTTCTTTCACCTGCTAAGTATCGACTCTAACTAACCAGAATCGGAGGGACTTGATTACAGAAATTAAAGATTAAAAACATGATTGGAAAATTAATTCAAATTCGTAGATAAAGCTTCTTATTTTTTGTTTTTAATTTGCAAAGCTCGAAACCTCAAATTAAACCAAACCAAATCATTTTACTCACAGTAACAATAGAGATTAGCATATTACTATGTTTCCCCGTATTACCTTCAGAAAAATATTTGTGTATCTAATCAAAATTAATCAACAAAAGTCCAAAGTAAAAATGTATAATTTTTAAGAACATTATTCTAAAAACGGTTACTTATATCATTTACAAAAATATCTAACATAAATTAGTATCAACGATTTGATCTCAATCAAAGAGAAAAGAGCCCATTTGAAAGTTTCTCGCCTTAGACTTTGAGTTGACAGAGAGGAAACTCTTGGCCTAGCCACTCAATTTCTAGCTTCGTGAAATAGTACCATCCCAAGTCAAGCGCTAGAAGAAAGGAAATGAGAGAACCATCAGCAGTTTGCGTTGATGGCGTTAACAGAATCGAAGAAGAAGAGCTAAGCTATTTGATGATTTTGAATTAGCTGTGGCAGAAATTCACTATAAGTCATAGGGAATTGGATTGTTTTGGACCTGATTATTTCGATTGTTCTGCAAGTTCGTATCCTGGACAGAATTTTGATTTGCACCCTAACGAGGTGTCTAATCAGTAGGGTGTATACATGCAGGATTAAGCTGAATGCCATACGTAAAAAATCCTGTATTGGTAAGAGATTCACCGTTTTGGGAAGTAGGAAGTTAGTCTACATTTTGTAGATTTTTAGAAAGCAATAGCCACCTTCTCGTGGCCTGTATCTCCTAAAAAATTTTAGAGCAATTATTTCAAATAATATAAACAATCTTTTTTCAAAAAAAAATTATTATCCATATCGTTTATTTTCCATGAAACCGGACCTAAAATTTCTTTCTCAAATTGCACAAAAAATATTAACTTGCGATTTATGAACCGTTTTCTAAAATAAGTTGCACAAACGGTCCGCTATATAAAAAGACTTCTCGACAGAAAATAGGCGATGTTAATGGTCACATGGGATCAGCATCGTACTCATGCCTCGTAGCCAGATCAGAGCATTCGAGGCTGGCTTTATCAACAGGAAAAAGAGAATGCAAAAAGGCAAAACTTGCGTGGGTATCCATCCATACATTAGCTTCCACTACAATCTGAAGCACGACTTCAATGTGCTATCTGTAGTCATCTTTCTCTTCCCTGCTCATGTTAATTCAGCCTCAAAAGTCACAATAAGCAAAAACTCACCTTTCAGGCTTGCCTCCAAATAAAAGGGCACTGAAAGACTTTCTCTCCTACCTTCTCATGCAAAACACAGAGAAGAAGCCGATTTAGCTTGGCATTCGAGCGCCGAGATAAGAAACAGCTTAACCATGTTTTCTGGTTACGGAACTCATGGATACCAAAGAAACCGAACTGTCTTCTGGCCTAGTTTTTATTCTCGTCCTATTTAACAATCTCTCGAGAATTTCAACAGAGCAACCGACATTGACGGCCGTGGATGCTCTTTAGCCTCGTGATCTCTTTCCTCCTTTTCCTAGCCTCTGCTGCAGCGACTGCGCCAGCTAGCTTCTTTCTGGTGTATGCATCCAATTGTTGATGATTCTCTTTCCTGACAAAAGATGCGTCACTAACACTCGAGGAAATTACTTCACAGTTAGGAGCAGCAAGGTCCTCACTTATTCCATTCTCATGTTTGACACAAGATCCAGTCTCAACGGAACCTGGAAGCGCAGGTGTAGGAGTCACTTCCTCATGCCGGTGATCCCCATCTGATGGAGACTCGACTGGGATTTCATTAAGATCATTCTTTATTCTGCATCTGGTCGGGCTAGGAGCCTCTGACTTGACCATGAAAGGCACATGGGAATTGCTATCCTCGGTCTGTGTGACAGTTCTGGAAGAACCATCACTGACTTGGTTTGTTGTGGAGTCTTCGTCTTCTTTCTCTTTGGGGCAACAAGAAGCCTCTTGGTGCTGCACACTTCCTGGATCAGGAACAGTGAAGAACCATGGACATGGGAATATATACAAAGGAGGTCTTGGTATAGACTCGTTTGTTAGGTTTTCTTGTTCATGAAATGTATTGAGCTTGCTAAATGCTGGCACTGTTGCACTTGATGAGACACCAGGAGTACTGGGAGGACCCTCTTGTGATTGGCTCGTGTTTGTTGATTGAAACACTGGAGGCCAGAAAAGTGGTGCAAATGGACTTCTATACCACAGCAATGGGCAGTTTGCCTGTGGAGTAGACATCTGTGCAGGCGCTTGCCTTCGCTCAGCTGATGGTGTAACCTCTTTCTCTGCCATCATTGACTTTGCCATCTGCCAAATCAAGAGATGTCATCCACAGAAAAATATGAGGCATCTTACCTGCAATTTTAAAATCAGCTATACGCACCTGTGCTTTAAGCTGCTTATTTGTAGTCTCCAGTAACTGATACTCTCTCAAAGCCGACTCCTTTCCCTGCTCCAAAGATATGGGCATTAAAGAAAAAGTCCATGGTTCTCAACAGCATTTACATGTGTCAAGACGGAAGAGAAAAGATTGGGAGTTTAAAGTAGAACTTCGCTCCACGAAATTAACACAAAACTCAATATTAGTTCTAAAATGCACATTCACAAACTCAACCATTACAGGAAAGAAGAGGCTCACTTACTTTCTTTAGCTTCTCATTTTCTTGAGTAAGCTCAGCAGCTTTCCTGGTCAGTTCTTCACATAAAGCCTGCAGAAATTAATTCTCCACTTAAGGGGAAAACAAAATTACCAGCAAAATATAAGGTTAACCCAATTAAAGGGAACAGCATGTTGAGCATTGACATTGGCATTAACTAGAAGTAATTCATTATTAAGGAATTCAGTGGCACAGCCTATAACAGGGGTATTAAACATTTTAATGACTTGATAACCCTGATCAAGACTTGATAAAAAGGAGACCTAAAAAATTTCCCTAGGAAGAATATCAACCTACACATTTTGAAATGGCCTGGAATCTCTATCCATGCGAAAAGAAGGATATGCGATCAACCCCCAAAATGTATAAAACTGTCATATTCAATCAGAGAGCTTGTTAAATGACACATGCAGCACAAGCAACACTGACTGTTTGGCATCCATATGTGTACCAAAAAACCATGCACTCATTCTCATCCACATACCAAATTGTTTTGTATTCAGAATGGGAGCATTTATAGGTATGCAAGCATCTGAAGGGTGAGGAGGTGGCCAGATTCTCATGTAGCTGAGGTATTTTGGGTCCTAGCAGATGTTTCTCAATCAAGCAGAACCCTTTTCATCGTTAAATTACATTTGCCAAAGTGTTGCCACATATCATAAACCAACACTCGCTTCATTTTTCAAATTTTCCCTATGAGCATTAATTTCTTATAGTCAGGTTCATCCACCAATGCATTCACCCCAAAAACCATTTAAAGTCCTCTTGATTGTACAGAACAAAACAGAACAGAACAAGATCATGATAAGAAGATCGTAAAACTACACATATAAATCTTCAAGGTAAATTGAAAAATAGTCACAAGCTAGCGAGATCAAAAGAAACTACTTTGGGAGATAATGTATGTAGACACAGACAATGACGAAAACAAAACCAAAGCCGAAGAAAGCAGACTGCCCCAATGAGCGAAAAGAGAGCGTCTCACCTGCCGCCGGCGAATCGTACGCCTTGCTGATTCCCTGTTTGCTAACACCCGCCGAAGCCTCTTCGCTTCTTTTTCAGCCTGAGCGGGAGAGAGAGAGATCCAAATTAAGCATTAACAAACACGACAAGAGAAGAGGAAGCTAAATGACAACATATCACCTCGCTTAGATTATTATGTCTCGAACGGCCAACTCCTAAGGACAGGTAACTTGTGCTGCAGATGTTGCTCCCACTATTCAACACATCAGTGTCCTCTTCAGCCTTCACTTGCTCTGCAACTACACTACCACTCGTGTTTTCAAGCCGGTGCTCACACAAGACAACAGCACGCTCCTGCCACAGAACAAGGATTCCTCATATTTGATCTAATCTGTCACGAGTCTTGTGAATACAATAGAATTTGGCAAAATACGATAGTCCCGAAGACTCGCCATGGACAAAATATTATCTATTCACCATTGTCAACACTGGAGAATCATTCAACTTGCCATGAGGAAACAGTATGTATCTACAGTCAACACGTCAACACTCAACATTGATTCGCCGAAGCATATGACATTTTCATAAGGTTGATCCCAGAAAACATATTGACAACTGAAAACCAAGCCTAATCGTCGGTCTAATCAAATAAAAAAGAATAATAGGACGCACTCACGAATAACTGGAAAACTACGAATCGAGCCGAAATCTCAGAGACGCTACCAACCTCGGGAGGATCCGCACGCCGGGCCGCCAGGCCGCCGGCGGGACCCGGCGCCAACGCCGACCGACTCGGCGTCTGCTGCGGAGGCGGCGGCGACTCGCTCTTGGCTCGCTTCTTCATCTCCCTGGCCCTGTTCCTCCATTTCCCGCCAGAGTCCCGACGCTCCGCCGCGAGGCGAAATGAGCCAGGTCCGCCAGGGCCTCCGCCGCCTCCATCTCGATCTTGACCATCCGATCCGCCGCCGCCGCCTCCTGGGACCCCTCCCCAACCGCCGCCGGCTGCCGGCGAGCAGCGCTCCGCATCCATCGGAAGCACCGCCGCGGAACAGAGAGTAGCAGCCCACCACTATTACTTCGTGAGAAGGAAAGCGCCGAGAAGTGCAAGGAAGGCGTACTAGAGAGAGAGAGAGAGAGAGAGAGAGTTAGAGAGTGTGTGTGTGTGTCAACTAAAAGAAGACTGGGTTTGATTTCGTGCCCACGGATCGTGAGGGAGCGACACGTGTCGGAGCGACTCGGGATGGGGACACCCCGTGCTAACTTGTAACCCGTTGCGCCAAACCCTTCCCCATCACCCCGTCGATCCGCTCGCCACGTCGCCCCGGGTCGCACCACGTAGGATGGGCCTCACGTGCGGGGAGGGGCGCGCACGTGCCGGCGCCTCAGGATAGAGGAGGGACATGAGATGAGAGGGGCGGAATTGGTCGCCTTGAGGTGCGAGACGGTACGTGGGGGCGCCGCTGGGACGCCACGTGGCGGGTGCCGATTGTACGGCCCGGGCTGTCTGTCTTCCCGGTTTCAATGCGGGCTGGGGAGGAGGAGGACGTGGGAGGAAGAGGACCACACAATGCGCTGCTGGTAATATACCTCTTTTTGGTTTCGTTTTTGCCATTGAACAGAACTCTCGTATCTATTTGTTTGTAATTTTGGCTCTTGCACGTTTTTCCAGACTCACTTTCAGAACGTCATTTAATACGAAACATTTGAATCTTTTATGATAAATATATATTAAGATAAATCTCACAGACTCCGTCTTATTATTTGTTAGAAATTTAAAGTTGGTTTAGTAACTATTCTATTATTGAGAATGATTTCTTATTTAAAGATAGGTTTTTCCTAATTCTATAGTCCGGACAAATTTCTTGCATTCAAACACGTTTAGTAATTACATAAAAAAAAGAGAAGAAGCAAGAATGCATTTGTACGTACTCTCAAAATTTTTGTGTGTTAAGTTTTTTTTAAAATTAATAACTTTCTGAATTTTTTTCTTTTCTTCTCTTCTAGCCTTTCGTTGGGCCTTTGCAATGGCTGATGGCTAACCAAAGAAAGAGCTAGCAACCTCATCGAGCTCGGGGGAACCTCATCGACCTTCGATGAGGTCAACCTCACCTTGGATGAGCAAGGCTTGGTTGGGTGAGGTCGAGCCTAACCTAGCCAAGGCAAGGCTTAACTTGCCCATCCACAACAAGGCTCCCATGAGGTTGCCAGATCTTGTCTCTAGTTGGTCATTGACCACTAATGAGCTTGGCGATCGGCTAGAGGAGAAAGAGGAAGAAAAGAAAAGAAAAAAAGCTTGATTCTAGAATTGTTATAAGGAGTAAAGAAGTAGCTTTTTTTACTTTTTTATTCTATTCTAGATCTATTCTTAGAAATAGAAAAATTAATTGGTGTTTTCAAATGGGTTTTTATTCTTTTTTTGTTCTGGGAAACAAAAGAATATAAATGGCCAAGAACTGACCAGTTATTAAATGCACCCTTAAAGTGACTTTGTTCGTTTAGGAAAAATTATCTTACATAGATATCACAAATGAAACAATTTGCCCAAAACGAAGGAGTCACTAATGATAAGAGTCATTTTCTTCACAACAATATTGGTTAAAGTCAAATTGAGTGTGCATTATATATATTAGCTCACTAGAAATTATATTTTTTTAATTATAGTTTATAATAGAGACAAAGACATTAGAGGCCTCTAAATCACCATAAAATTTTTCAATCAAATCTCTATACTGTTTTGTGCAATTGAATCCCCTCCCTTTACATTTTTATGTTTGTTTTGATTTTTTGATTAAAAAGATAAATGGAAATGTTGATGCGGCTGTTAAACATGACATCCTATATTTGGAGATAAGAAAATTTGAAAATTTGGGGAGGGAACAAAAAAAGAAATAAGGATGTGCAAAAAGAATGGCACAGCCTAGACTGAATCAATTGGTTTTGGGCAATTCTCTATTTCAAAAAATTGGAATAGGTGATTTTCAGTTGGCTTCCTAGTTCCATGTGTGGAGCTGTCCACCCAGACCATTTGGAGTGGACTAATTTTTTTTATTTCTTACAAATCTGTAAAATTAAAATTAGGGGCAATGAGGAGAATGAAAGGCAATGTGAAGTAAGAAAGACTAACTAAGAGGCATGATCAAAGCAGTACTTGATTGAGATTTAGAAATTTTCTAGATAAACAACTAATTAATCAAAAGCAAAGCAAATCCATATATAAATATAAAACACAAAAATTGAAACGCACAATGAAATTAAAAATGTTCCTATTTGAGCAATTACTTCACTCACCCTCTAAGGAATAGATCAACCCAATTGTAATCAACAATCCATTGGGATGTCAAATCTTCCTCTCCATAACATATTTCAATATAGCAGCTTTTAATGGAATTAAGTTACTAATAGATATAACATATCTTTTTATAGACTAGAGAGGGAACCTAGCAAATTAGACCCCTCTCATTATGGGCTTTAATTAAACACAATTGTCTACACTTTGCTGTTTAACAAGACCCATTATTAATAGATGTCAAAATTCAATTCAATAAAATCACGAAAAAGCTCAACATATATTGGAATATCCATTAACTCGATAATCTAAAATAGAAAATTAATTAATTAACGTAAGCTCATATTATGCGAAATTTCTAATATTCTCCCACGTGGGCTACATTAATTAACTTATTTTTATTTTGAAATGATTTTATTTTGAAAATGGCATTCTTAGGTTAATAACTGAAAATTTGTTTTATGTTGCTACAATTTTGAAAAAACAATATTCCAATAACGACATCTCAAAACCAATCCAATCATATATAACTAGACCCGTCAAATGTGTGGGTCGGGTCGGGTTTGGGTCGGGTCAAAAATGGTCCGACTCATATTGACTCATTTAACCCGTTTTAACTTATATTCATGTAACGTAAATCTAGTGATCCATACCCAACCCGACTCATACCCGACCCATACCGTATTACTAAAAGCCATTATTATTATAGAGAAACCTAAGTCCACTCTAAGCTCTATGTTAAATGAATAAAACTCCAAATCAAATTAAAAAAATTAAAAATTAGTAAATAAAATATAAAATATAAAAAACCTATAAATTGATTTCACTAGCAGATGCACTCAAAGCATCTTCTTGATAGAATAAAGATGGAATAGACAAGGCGTATTAAGGACACAATTATTGGAAAACACCGGCTTTTATGTCTGTAATCACATGCAAGAAACTAACCATGAATATTTCTCTGTCAATAGTACAGAGCTTTTTGGATTTTGGGTTAAGACACTAAATTTGCTTAAAATGGGTGGAGACATAATCAGCAAGCTTGTGTCGTTCGTGTGCTTTCACCTTCTCTCCTTTTTCTTTTTTGGGTGCAATCAGGTCATCTACCTCACTTCATTTGAGTCCTTTTATCACCGCCTGTTATTGACATTCAAAATTATCAAATGGCTGACTTTGTAGAATATTGCCATCTTATGCGAATGCAGTTCCACACACACACAGACGTTGTGAGGATAAAATTGTAGAGTTCCTATAAGTTAGCTGACATAACCCCTTATCTCACTGGGATCTTTAATGCTCATATGAATGTGAATAATTTAAAATTAAGTTCCTTAAAAACCACTAATACTATGAAAACATCCGCACCAAGATAATAAAATAGCCGCAACCAACAAGCGGAATAAGTAGACCGTTAAACAATTAATGTTCATACACAAAAATATTAAAGTGATCATTTGATCTGACAAGTGAAGGACAACAAAGCTTGCTTCCATTTAACAAGTAAGAATTTTAAGGATTGAGAAATGGGATAAAATCAGTGAGTGTAGATACATTAATGAAAAGAAATACCCTCTGGGATCAAATACACTATCAAGTAAAATTAAGGCATCCTTGGTAGCAAAGGATGCTCACCCCAATGCCATTTCAATCAAGAAAAAAATTTAAAAGAAAGGTAGGGGGAAAAACATAATATTAGTCACATCAATATAGATAAACAACAGCAACACAATCTCTCCTACAAGAACTAGTTCTCTCCCTTTTTGCAGTTGCGGCAGAGTAACAAAAGGAATATAAACAGATAACTAGACAAGAGATAGTGCAAAAGGTACTTCTAGCAATAGGAACATCTTTAATGGATGAGGGTCAAAACAGTACCAAAGGAGACACTTTCTATGCTGAGCTGTTCATCAGGCTCCAAAATGGGAGAAAAAATAGTCTCTAAATTAGTTGGACTGGAATGGGAAGGTTCCTGCAATTAGCAAACTCCAATTGTTACATCATCTTGCCCATTTATTAGTCAATTATTGATGAAGAAGTATGCATGTTTGAGGAACAAGTAAATACATTCACACTTTTGGCATAACAATTTAGGAAGTCTTTGGCAAATCGAAAGGCTTACTCAATCACAATATGACCCAAGTAAATTAGAAATAAAATAAAATTTTATAAAGTTTTACTCGTTAGAAAAATAGACAGATTGATGAAATCCAAAGAGTAAAATACCATTTTGCTCAAAGAAGATGAATCAGCTAGAAATGACAGTTGTTTCTCTAGATAATTGAATTTTGCTATTTACAAAGTTAATACCCCATGACCTAGCAAAAAACAGTAACAACCATTAGCAGAAACAGCAAACACACACGTATACACAAACCCTAAACAATCAGGTGCATTAAATCACTTGAGTAAACATGTGATTAAATCGGGAGAATAGATAAAAGAAAGTACCTAATGCAAATAGTCTTGAAAGTCGACAATAAGAGACTCATCATCAAAATCTTCCTCAGGCGGAATTCCAAATAACCAATCTTCGATGCACAACTCAGACTCTACATTTTTAGGGGAAAGGGAACTACGATATTTATTTAGGATACGTCCTCCTATGCTAAAAGCTGACTCTGAGGCAACAGTAGTGATAAGAATGCTCAATATATCACATGCCATGAGAGACAACTCGGGATACCGATATGAATGAACTTTCCAACAATCAAGGACATTAAGATCTGGAAATTTTTTTCTATCAACCCTATTCTCCTCTAAATAGAAATCCAATTGTGACTTTGTAGATTGCGAGCCAAAGTGTTCACTCTCAAATGCATCATACTCATCAAGATTGTCCCCGATATTTTCGACAATGTCCTCAACTAAAATGTTCCCTCGACTAGTTGAAAATGTAAAGCGATCATCTCTCAACGTAGAAGTCACATATTCATCAAAAAGCATATAAAGCTTTTCTCGAATGCTCCGTACATATCACACATGATCATCCATCTCCAACTTTGAATAGCAAAATTCTAACAAATGTAGCTTATAGCGAGGATCTATATAACCACAAAAGACAAGATAACACTATAGCATTTCCAATATTTTTCAAACTTTGTTAGTATTGCCATAGCCATAGATCTAATAGCTACATCATCGCTATTCCTCGCCTTTATCAAATGAAGCTGAATTTGCCATACTCCATAAAAATATAAATTTGCCATGGGATATCTAACTCCAGAGAAGAGAGTAGAAATATCATGGAAATGTTGTAACAAGAATGCAATTTTCTTAGCTCTATCCCAATTCTCAAGTGATGGACATGTGAGAAAGTTACAATCAATCAATTTCAAATGAGAAAATGCTTGTTCAAAGACCAATGCACTTTCAAGCATTAGGTACGTAGAGTTCCATCTAGTAGCTATATCTTGACGTACCTTTTTACCCGTCTTCAAACAAGATTGTGATATACATTCAACAAATTTTGCTCTCCTCCTTTGTGTAGCTCTCGCATATTTGATAGATTCCCTAATATTTTGTAATGATTTATTAATCACCTTCAAACCTTCTTGTACAATGAGATTCAGTAAATGTGCACCACAATGCACATGAAAAAACTGTCCATCACACAACAAAGAAGATCTCAAAGAAGGTGTACTTCTCCAAATATCAACCATGCTGTCATTATATGATGCATTATCCAATGTAATACTGAAAATTTTCCTCTCAATACCCCACTCTCTCAATAAAGTTAGCAATTTTTCCAATAAAATGGCACCAAAACCTTTGTATGTAATTGCCAATTTTCATCAATGTAATGGGTGGCACGATTAGTTGTCAGAAGCACAAAACCTTTATGCTATGTAATTGCCAATTTTCATCAATGTAATGGGTGCCAGTGACGGCACTCACTTTGGTGCCAAAACTTTTTTTCGCTCACTTGAGTGCCACAAGTTTTAAAAAACGTTCATTTGAGTGCCAATTCTGACGTGTCATAGAAGTCCACAAGTCGAAGTTTTTAATATATTTTAATATATTTATTAATTTTTTTGATTTTTTTTTTGATTTTTTTTTTATTTTTTTGATTTTTTTTTTAAGGCGGGCGGGGTCAGAAAGTTAGACAACATTTGATTTCAAATTTATTAAAAAAAAAAAAAGAAAAATTTTTCCACGTATGCATTTTGGCTTTCTTTTTGGCTCTCAAAAACTTTTACCACATCATTTCTTACCACATCATTTCTTGCTGTATTTCTTGAGATGTGCTCCACATTGGGATTAAGATAACTAAGCAACTCTCTAGTGGCCTCATGCTCTACAAAAGAATAGGTGTAATTGTGTTTGATTATCACTTTTGCTAGCTTATTTCTAAACACGGCTTGATCAAATCGTTCCATTGAATCATCAATATTGGCCTCTTGTTTGGGACAAGTATGTAAATGACGCAACAAATTTTTTGTCCCATGACCAGCCATATAAGTTGATTTGCACCACTTACACTTGGCATTTTCCTTATCTATGAAATTTTCAAATTTAGACCATACGATAGAAGTGCATCTTTGTTGATTTTTTAGAGCAAGTAGAGGTATTTTCCTCATCATCATGAACTAAGGATGCAGCTCTACGTCTTTTAGATCGTTCTGTAGTTGAATATTCTTCTTCCTTGTTAGATCTTGATATGCCAACTATTTCATGGAAATCCTTCAAAAGCTATATGCTTTCTGCAACTAACCTTCAGAGTAGAGTCTTTGCTCCCACTTGAAAGAAGTCTACTGTCTGCAGATCAACTGTGCATTATGTATATCATGATTAGAGATCATTCTTGAATGGATAAGACAAACAAAGTTGGAAAATATCTCAAACCTTATCTGACAAACAAGCCCGGCATGTCCTCTGAATGCAGCAACAAATTTCCCTATAATACCATTCCAAAAACTTCACGGATTCATTTAGATATAGGTAGTACTAAAATGTACAACCATATGAAATTTTTTCCCTTGTATATTTATATTTAGTACTCAAGCAAAACCAAAAATGATAACGACTCACATTTTCCAAATCCAAACTCTGGAAAAACCACAGGTCAAAGCAAAACTTGAAAAGCCAAGGTCATGTTAAAAGAATCACAGCTGACCCATGCATACTCCCAGTAGTATCTCTCTTTCTTCCCAAAAGAGATGGAAAACAGCTTGCTTTCTATATAGATCACTGCATGTTCACTATGAACTAAATTAATCATCCGGTCAGATCGTATATGATTGCAGATTAGATAAAGGAAACCAAACTTTCCGAGAACTGAACTTCTTTTGGGAATTTACCAAATGGATCAGCCAAACGGAAACGGAAACAACAGAGCTAAATTTTAAAGAAAAAAAATTATCGATTTGATGGAATATTGCTAGCATCATGGTGTTCTAGTCAGCACATTTATAATAGTGATAAGATCAGTTTCATGTCTCACCAAGTTCCTGGTGAACAAATAGGCAGGTTCTGCAAAGATGGTTTTAATAAGCGCCTGGTCGTTGTAAATGAGATTCCAGAGAGGGAAACTCTTTCTTGGCACTACAAAGTTTTGTGCTTCCGAGCCTCAAGCATGGGCAGTAATCGCATTTTCCGTCTCCAAGATATATATATATATATATCTTCTCTTCCTAAATTCAGAATCAGTAGCTTGAATCCTCTTTAAAACTAGGCCCTATATATAGAAAAGCCCCACGAATTTAAATTAAAAGAGCTTCGGAGGATTTTTAATGAGCCAGCACACCAAAGATCCACAGATTTACATAAGACAATAAACAAAATACAAATAGGATCAATGTGTATTTTACACAAAGGCAACAAAATACAAATAGGATCAATGTGTATTTTACACGGTGAGCACTGACAATGAATGCATCAAAATTTAAGCATGTGGAAACAAATATCATCTTGCTAAACACAATTGGGACACCGACAATGAATGCATCAAAATTTAGACAACAGATAAACACAAGAATCACATATGTGAAGCAGAGTCCAGGGTGTGAATCATTGCTACATTACCTTGCACGTATTGGGAGGACACAAATTGCATCCATGAGGAGTAGATGTGGAATCATGAAAAGGGACAATGTTTAGCCTCCCTTCTGCATCTACGAAAGCTGGGTTCGTGACGATCTCAGTAAAACAACTAACAGCCCGTGATGCTTCAGGATCGTCTCCCAGACCCGATCGCACGCTTCCCCTACGACAGGAATCAAAAGATGGGTTTTGAGGGAATCAAATTTGAACAAGGGGAATTGATGAGGGGGGAGGGGAAGCTTACTGACAAAGGTGTAAGGTGTCGATCTGGGCAAAGGCGACCAGATCGACAACGATTGCTTCTATTCTCTCTTGTTGGAGAGCTTCGAGTGGCGAAGGATGGAGGCGAGGTGGTGGGGGGAGGAGACAGGGGTGGAGCCGAATGTCCTTGGTTGGAGAGCATCAAGTGGCGGAGGATGGAGGCGAGGTGAAGGGGGAGGAGACGGGGTGGAGCCAAAGGTCCTTGGAGGTGACGAAGAAAAACACGTTGGGTTAAAAATGGGTCGAAAATGGGTCATATTTTAACCCATTAAAATAGAATATGACTCACAAAATGGGTCAATGACCCATCTTGACACCTTTGTATATAACCTCAGTACAGGACTATTGCAGTTAAGGTGTTAAGAAAATACGTAACACATGACCTTCCATAATCATGTATAATAAGTATTATATTTTTATGAATTATGGGCCTAGTAGTGTAGTAAGAGATAGTGCTAACATGTGATAAAAAATATACATTATTTCTAATTGGTCTTCAATGCAATTTCTCATCGACATAAAACTGTATTAGCGCAATTTTTAAACAACATGAAATTGCATAACTATATCATAATTCAACATGAGATCTTATAATTAGTTATATCTAGTCATCTTTAAACTAAGATTTGTTTAAAAATATTGTTTTATACTTCTATTTCTCAGTAATAGGAGAAAGGATAACAATAGAATCAATAATTATGATCATCAAAAGTAAATGCTTTAATAAAGATCATAAAAGTATTTTCAGCTTGCATATAACTACAATATATAAAAAGACAAATTATATAGATCCTACTAACAAAAGAGATCAAAAGAATTTAAAACACCCATATTTTTTATATGTTCTTTAAACAAAATGGGTCATAAACATTTTGTTAGAGAATTAGCCACCATAGACTCAGTTTTAATATTCTCGATTAGAGATAAGTACAGCCCGAGTGTCAAAACTTGGCACAAGAGAGGACACTTAAATGCCAAAAGTTACAAAATGTATACTTAAGTGCCATTTTTCAAAACAAATGGATCACTTCAGTACCAAGTCGTCGGAACCCTACCGAAAATCTTACATGGTAATTTTTTATTAATTTTCTTGCCTAAGTGGCTCGCTGGAAACTGAGTCAGCGAAAAATTAGCCAAAACGACGTTGTTTTGCGCTAACGTGGAATTTAAAAATTATTAATTAAATAATATAAAATAATTAAAATATATATTATTATAAAATTGATTAATTTTAAAAAAAAAAAGAAGAGGAAGGGGGATCCGACGAGGGCTATGCAGCCCTCGCCGCCGCCAGCCGCCGCCGCCCCCCACCGTCGTTGGGAAGGGCCGGATGGTGGGCGAGGGTCGGCCGAGGCCGGGGTCGCCGCCACCGGCCGAACCCAACGACCTCGGCCGACCCTCGCCCACCATCGCCGGCCCTTCCCAGCGACGGTGGGGCGGCCGCGAGGGCTGCACAGCCCTCGCCGGATCCCCTTCCTCTCTCTTCTTTTTTTTTTAATAAAATCGATTTTTTTAAAAAAAATTTAGTCTGACTTGGCAATTTTTTTTTTGTTAAAATTGCCACATGGATTTTTTATTTTGAAAAAAATGCTCCATCAGCAAATGAAGTCGCCAGAAAATGGACACGTGGCAATTTGCCGAAATTTTTCGCCGTTGGCACTTAACTAATCCTTTTTGCTCCAATTTTGGCACTTAAGTAACCCCCATGCCAAGTTTTGGCACTTTAGGGGTCCGTACCTCTTCTCAATTACAATGTCTCCCTTTTTGACCAAGTCCTTAATAGCATAATATTTGATCTCCATATGTTTGGACACATTGTTGATCTTGTCATTGTGTTCAATATTGTCGCAATAGTTTACCATGTGTCTAACAATAGAGTCTATAACTCGCAATTCTAAGATCAAATTTCTGAGCCAAACAGCTTGAGTTGACGCAACGTAACACGCCACAAACTCAATATGCATTGTAGAGTTTGTAACCAAGGTTTGTTTTGTGCTCTTCTAAGAAATAGCACCTCAACCATCATAAAAATATATCCAGAAGTTGATTTTCTGTCATCCTAACAACCAACAAAATTAGCATCTGAATATGCAATCACCTTTAGATCATCTACTATGCTATACATAAGCATGGGATCTTTTATTCGTTGTGATATCTCATCACTTTATTAGCTACACCCAATGTTCATGACCTGGTTTTGATAGAATTTCCAAGAGTATTTACAGCAAAAGCAATATTAGGTTCAGTACATACTTATGCATACATAAGATTATCGACTGCACTAACATATGGAATATTCTCCATTGCTTCCTTTTCAACATCATTCTTGGGGAATTGTTTAATGCTCAATTTATCTCCTTTCACAACAAGAGCTTCACCAACTTTGTAAGTTTGCATATTGAATCTTTTCAGAACACGGTCTATATAACTTTTCTGAGATAACTCTAGAACTTTCTTAAATCTGTCATGATGAATTTCAATGCCTAGAACAAAAGAGGCTTCCTTGAGATCTTTCATATCAAACTTTACAGATAGAAAACTTTTTGTGTCATTCAATAAATCAACATCTCTACTATCAAGCAAAATGTCATCTACATAAAGTATTAAGCAAATATACTTGCTCCCATTTACTTTCATGTAGATGCGATGATCAAATTTATTTTCTACAAAGTCAAATGATCTTACAACTTTATCAAATTTCAAGTACCATTAACATGATGCTTATTTAAGACTATAAATAGACCTCCTACGCACACACCAAATGCTATTTTTTTAACTTCTTTAAACTCTTCAGGTTGTTGCATATATACTTCATCTAGATCTTCATTTAGAAAAACTATCTTAACATCCATTTGGTGAAGTTCTAAGTCAAAATGAGCTACCAATGCCATAATTATCCAAAATGAGTCTTTAATAGATACTGGAGAAAATGTTTTAGTTTAATCAATGCCTTCGTTCTATGTGAACCCATTTGCAACTAACCTTGCCCTGAATCTCTCTATGTTGCCTTTATTGTCATTCTTGATTTTAAATACCCATTTGCAACCGATCGGTTTTTACCCATTAGGTAAATCAACAAGTTCACACACTTGATTATTTGACACAAAAATCATCTCATCCTTCATCGCTCTTAACCATTCATTTACTTGATCATTATTAAGAACTTCTAGGAAGATCGTTGGATCAACTATATATCCAATGTCAAAATCAACTTCTCCAATATAGAAATGATAGTCATTTAAAAGTGTGGTCTTATTTGTCGTTGTGATATTCACACAAGCATTTCTAAAGCTGGGTCATTCGTCTAGGGAATTTTATTTGTAATAGGAAAGTCTCCCGTCATATCTCTAGTATCCACTTCTTGCTGGATTTCCACTCTGCAAGTCTCTTGCATGGAATCATCATTCAAGATGAGAATGGAATAGAGACCATTTTGTTTGGTTCTTTCCTTTCGAAAGATTGAGAATAACTCTTTTCAGCAACATCTAACTCCAGGAACTTGGTAGTTTGAGACTCAACGATTCTAATACCACAAGTAGGACAATAAAACCTATACCCTTTGGAATGGTCAGGATATCCAATAAAGTAACACCTAGTAGTCATGAGTTTGGTCTTCTTCTTAGAAGGATCATAAATTCACTTCTGCAAGATACACCCAAATTCGAAAGTGATTCAAGCTTGGTTTCCTCCCCGTCCATGATTTAAAAGGTATTTTTGGCATTGATTTACTAGGTACACGGTTCAATATATAAGCTGTCATTTTAATTACATCACCTCATAAGTATTCAGGAAAATTAAAACTATCCATCATACTTCGTTTTATCTCTATGAATATGCGATTGTGCCATTCAGTTACAACATTCTATTTAGGATTCCCAAGCATTGGATACTGAGCAACAATACCAATCTTATAAATATTTAGCAAAACAGTCCTATTTACTATCCAATCTTAAAAAAACGCCTATAATACTCACTATTGTGATCAAATTTGACAATTTTGATGACTTTTTCCAATTATTTCTCAACTTCAGTGTGAAACACTCTGAACGTGTTAAGAGCATCAACTTTCTCCTTAATTAAGTAAACATAACAATAACGGGAGATATTATCAATGAAGATAATGAAATACTTATTTTCACACAAGGTGGTGGAGTATGGCCCTTTAATATCTGTATGACTGATCTCCAATAGATTTTGATTGTGAGTAGGGCCTTTCTTGGTTTTGTAACATCTTGAAAATCGATCTATTTTGGGATTTTATAAAATGGTAATATTAGTCAAATGCTTGGTCAGTACAAATGTTCCAAGCAATTTGTTCTCGGGACAAAGGATACTAGAGAGGGGCTGATAGGAAGCGATACGCGTATAACTCGCAATTTCGATCGGGAATGAACCCTTTGACCATGAGGACCTGGGCGGGAACGATACCCTCTAGTACTAGACTATTAGGGAAATTGAAATAAATCGATTCGGCAGAAGTACAGAGTCGAATTGCAGGTGATTTCTACATGACTTCGATACGAACTACGAATGACGATAAATCGAATCATTTTCATCTGGTACTCAGGATTATCAATTGAGCCCCGGGACCACACGACAATCGAGGGATGTCCCTGGCTCGAGAATTGGCATAAACACAAAGCAAAGAATGGTTGAGCATGGGTCAAATGTGAGGAAAAGTCTTAAAGGGGCGCCCGATAATCCAAATTGTACTACATTCGCAACCGACTTAATTTAGCCCCAAATTTAATCCAATTTTTGGGAACCAACTTCTCAATGATGTTAGGACTAAACATTTGGACGTCGCCTCATTTATTTTTAGATTTTTCATTAGACTCGGAAGTGTCGGAAAAAAGGAAATTTGGATTGGGTTTCAGGCCCATGGGTGGGCCGGCCCAATGAGCCATGCATCCATCCAACCCAACCCAAGAGGGGCCCAAGTTGGCCCTTTTCCTTCTCCCTTCTCAGCCCAATGGGCTTTTCTTTTGGCCCAAGTGGGCTTTTTTTGTGGCTTGCCTTGCTTGTTTTTTATTGGCTCATGAAGCAAGCAGCTAGCCCACTTGCCTTGGCTCCAAGTTCTTTAGCCCCTTTCTCTCTCCTCCTTTCCTCAGCCTAGCCACCCAAGCACCCAGCCTTCTCTCTCTTCCTTTTCTCTTCAATTCTGCCTCCTTTGTTCGGTTTTCTGTGCACCATTAGAAACCACCACCGTCGGAGCTGCTGCCACCGCCCAACGATGAGCCGCCGACATCTAGAAGCCATTTGCTCACCGCCGACCGCCCCTAGTCACCGCCGGCCGCCCATTAGGCCATTTTCGCCTGGCTGCTTTGCTTCCGCTTGAACAATGCACCGACACTATTTTGGCCGATTTCAGCTACCGTCCGTCATTCGTTGCCGTCTCCGAGCTAACCTCTCGTAGCCCTCGTTCTCCCCTTCGCACCAGTGTCACCAGATTCTTGACCTAAGTAAATTTGAAATTCTCACTCAATTCTCAACAAAATTATACAAATTATATATGGTTGGAAAGATCTCAACATGTAGAACAAAAGCCCTAAGGTTCCAAAATCAATTGATCAAAAAATCCACATGAGAGTAGAACAACAATATATGGTCCGAATTTATTTATAAAAAAAAAAATTGGGTTCTACAATCATAAATGACTTGCTCTAATATCACATGTAAAAATTATCCACATAAATGCCAAAACTCAATTCAATTGGATCACGAAAAAGTTCAATATATATTGAAATATACATTAATCCGATAATCTAAAATAGAAATTAATTAATTAATGTAAGTCCATATTATAGGAAATTTCTAATATGAGAACCTTATGCACGGCTTCATCGGAGAGGCCATTTGTGGAGGGGGGCACCTTAATCCTCCTCTGTCGAAGCTTGCTTTTGCTTCATGCTTTGGCTGATGCAGTGGATGATTATGGTTGAGATTAGGAAGATCACTGTGTCCCTTGTGTGAGGCTGCGGCTTGATCTGCACCATAGTACTGATTGTGAGGGCGATGAGACGAAAGTTGGTGATTGACATGGGGGTGGTGATACTGGACTACGGGAGCGTGGGGACAATGCAAATGGTTCTGCATCGGAAGCAAGTGGAAGGGAGGGTTAGGGTTGGAGCAATAGACGTGGTGGAGGACGCCGGGAGGCGGATGTTGTTGGAGATCAGCGCGAGAGAGCCCTGAGGGGGTGGGGATGAACTTGGTAGGGCAGGCGTTGAGATGACTAAAGGATTTGCTGCGAGAGGGAGTGGGATCCAAAGAGGGGGAGGAAGAAGAAGTGGGAGAATGGGATTGAGGGTCGGGGGAATCTAGAGTTTCGGAGGGGACTCTTGAGCCACCAGTTCTATCAGCCCACCCACGAACTGAATCAAATTGAATTAGCTAGTCTGGAATGGTCCGATTTCAAGAACGATTAGTCCCTGTGGTCCAATATCCAATTCTTAGATGGGAATTGGACCACCCGGGAACTAATCACCCCTTAATAGGTAACACAAGCCAGGGACACACAACCCTGTCCATTGCATCCTACTAGTTTAAGGTTGCTTAACCTTGGCAATGCTACACAATGTGTTGGCTACAATGCCACCATCGGTTTTCTCGTTTGTTGTGGGTGTGCGTGTTTGGTTGGAGGTGGTGGCGATTGCTAAAAGGCCGGCAAGGCCTTGACGGCCACACAACCGTGACTCGTGATTTCTCTCTCGCAGGTTTGAGTTTTTTTTCTTTAAGTTTTTAGTATTTCATCTAGTTAGTACATGAAGAATACATATAACAACTTGTTCGTCTAGTCAATGCTAACACGGAGCTAATGAGCTAATCCGCACCATCATTTTTTTTTTAAAATTAAAGGAAGGACCAACTCCAAAAAAGGCAGAGTTTAAAGAACCAATCCTACAAAGAGAAAAAAAGACTCGAGGGATCTAATTGAACCATTTTAAAAAGTTTAGAAATCTCCGGTGTCTATCATCCCTTTATAATATGGTATGCTTTGTTTGGAAACCGAGGAGGAGAAGATTCTAAATTGGTGGAGGGCGAGAACTGGTCAATTTTGAACCTACATTTCTTTCTCAAGAATATTTCATGATTCCTCCTATATTTCTCACCTGATTTCATTCCCTCCAATTCCCTCATCTTGTTTGTATTACCCATATTTTAAATATCAAATACGAGCTAAATAGTAGCTTCGTAATAAATCGATGTAGTACCGGTTGACATGATAAAGTGCTCCCACATTTTAGGGCATATGGAATTTTGCACTATTCAATTCCATCTAATCATCCAATATATAAGAAAGACACAATTTGTACTCATTGTCGAAATGAGATGATCGGAAAGAGATTCTTCTTATGCAATCGAGATATCTTTGACCCGATTGGTATAGCTATAACTGTACAGTAACACGATTATGCTTGAAGTGTTGTTATTTGAGCAACTAGTGATACATGTTTTAAAGCTGCAGCGCCTTAAACAATGAGTGGGCTGCAATTGTAAAGTTCTTGCCAAGTACCTTACCAAAGATCCGTCATCCCTCTTTATAGCTGAAACTAATATGGAAAAAATGTACTAAACATAAAGATGATTAGTAGCCTCATTTGTGGTTAAATGCATAGGCAAATGGATCACAAGCTACTCTCCAGTGTCATTGATCCATTTGATTAAAAGATGCACCGCACATTAGCACATTACATCTATTAACAGCATCAGATTTCACAACATTGAAAAAAATCAAGAGACTACAATAGGTACTCAAAATAATCAGATTAATCAAATCATCGAAGTTATATACGTGGCATTGGACAAGCCGTCAACATGCGAGTCGGAATGAGCTGATTTGCATTTGGCGTATATGTTTAACGAAATCCAATGCTTTTTCTCTAAGTTGAATGGGATAGTCGGCTACACAGCCGATTCTAGGGCCAGCTCCCGTCGACCATTTACGAGAGAGCTGGTGCCCCAATTGGTATGATCTTGTCATGTTCTTCGAGTTGATTCTCTGCAGGATTGCATTCCTAGGCACTGGGGTTCGCGGGCTATGGAGGCCACCAGATAAGGTCCTTTCGCAAGTCGTTTCTGCTTGAGGGGTCGCCTCCTGGGATGACTTGAAGAGAACAACTTTTTCTTCCTTGCTTGGAACTTTGATTGCTAAATGTTCTGGTTTGCAAGGGCCTTCATCCGAAACCTTTTCAATACCTGATCTTTTGTCTTCATCAGCTTCAGAATCTTCATCTACCTTTAAGACCTTTAAGACCTGCGGCAGATTGTGAAGATCATAACAAGAATTGCAAACGGACAAATCGAGGAACTCTGATAGACAGAAGCTGTGTTCAAAGTTTAAAGCACCGAGCTATATTGATCACTAGACAAAGAATGCGCATCATACCTGAACTTCGTCTAAATTTACTCCCTTTTCTTTTAAAAAGGATAGAAATCGATTGAGGCTATCAGGTGTTGGTCGGTAGTGTCCACTACGTGCAGAGATTGACTGAAAATTGTATAAAATGTAAGGATTACATGCCACAACAGAAATCGTGAACTCTTTAACTGCACGAGTCAATGATTTAGATGCTAAATCACAACAGAAATTCAAATGTTTGCAGCTACTGTCTATGACTATGCGCATACCAATCCATGAAATGCAAGTATAAAAAAAATGGAACCTTCACATAAGCAAGGGACACCATCATGCTCATCTGGCTAAGCAGTTAATTACCTTGAGAATTCCTTGCTCGACTGTTAGCCTTCCCCCAGCCAACGCAGCTCCACCGGCGAGAAAGCTGGAATGATGAAATTCTCCCTTCTTTTTCTGGACAGTTAGCAGTCCCGACTCAGCAACTGATAAACACACAAAGAACCGACTACAGTTAAACTTCTAGCAATATATATACATACCTCACCAGCATAAATTTTATGCGAGGGGCTCACCACAAATATCCATTTAGCACCTGGAGGTCCTTTGTTTGTGTCCAGCAATTCTCCACTCAGCTTATGAACGAGTTTCCCTTCAATAACAAGGTATTCAAAGTGCTCTCGCTCTTGCTGAGCAAAGAAAGAGAAAATAAAATCATTAACTGCGGATGTGGATTGGAGGCAAGGCATTCGCCATAAGCGGTCAATCATGAGTTTCATACAGGTCCTAGATACTTAATGCACTGCTGTCGAAGTTTGGATCTCGGACAGTCCTTAAGATCAAGATCCTTGCCATCTCCTAAATCCAACCTGAAGACAGAAAATAAACAGCCACTAAGCTTGAAGACCATGATACCCTGGTAAATTTAATGCATCAAGGCAAAATAAGGAAATCACTGAAAAAGCGATTGTAATCTATAGGTTTAATGATCACCCTGGATGTGTTGCATAAACTTTCTGTCATCTTCTGAAAGTTCTACCATTCAAATTTAACCTCTCTTTACCGACCCCCAAAAAAAAAAAAACCGTCTTCAATCATGCTCCAATGCTAAATAACAAACTGAATATTGTGAAGTGCAAAACAACAATATGACTGAGATGAAGAAGTTAAATCTCCAAATACTTGATGTAAAGCAGCATCCAAAGAGAGCGTTGCAAAATCTAAAGACACCGTGATACTGTCAAGCAGCAGGCCACAAAATGATTAGCAGAAATTGTCAGCGGAGTTTGTAACATTCCGTGACCAAGCTACCTGGTGAGTTCAACCCAGCAGCAAAACAGTCACATCAGCAAAACCTCATGCCAAACCTAGACCTATATGAGCTAAACTACATGTACAGAGATCATGCTGCTGTCTTAATCTTTTTTATCTGAACATCAAGAGAGAGCCCAAAAGAGATTAGCTGAGCTCACCAGTAAAAGAATGGCTGACCAGCATCCGAATTACACCACACATCATAGTAAAACTGCAGGTTATATCCGTACCGATGCCTCGGATCGATCTATATTAACATGGGAACATTAAGCCATCATCCCATCTCACAAAGCAACTAAAAAAATCAGAAATTGATGACATCCAGAATAACCAGTTGCAACATTTTTGAGCTTAAAGAGTGATTACAGCTTCGACCCAATGCCGAAAAGCCAATTTCTGTGCTTTCGCGTCCACGGACAAACCCTTCCCGACCTGCTCAAACAGTTTCAGTAAATTCACATGACTCCATTCCTAGTTCATCAGTTCTACGAGAAAAGAAAACAGTCGATATAACGTGGGCCCCTGAAGGAACACAAGAAAGAAATAACTCACAATAAAACGAGAAGCACCACATTAAGAAAAAATCAGACAAGAAACGACAAGCAAAACGATGATGACCCAAATGAGGCAATCGCTAATTATCTGATATTTCCATTGGAAGAATCAATCCACACACCTTGGAAGCATTCAAGCTAACCCGATTCCACCGGGAAGCGGCGGTTTCATGTTCGGAGAAGTTGAAGAAGGATATGGTGCTGTGGTTCAGCCTCGCGTAATCTATCGCTTGCCACCTGCAATATTTCGTGAATCGTTTCTCACAATCTCGCAGACAATTGATCTCCAGCAGCAGTTGGAATAATCACATGCAGAGAGTCTACGTGCATTAGAAACAGAGTAGTTCCGAGCGACCCACCAGAGCTCCTCGGCGACCACGGCAGAATCGGCGAGCCAGCGCCGAGTGCGGTAGCTCCGGTACACCTTCTGCAGCTTCAGGGCGGCCAGGTGCACCGCCGTCGACAAGTCTCGGTCGTTGTTTGGGCCGCGGGAGTCGATTTCCCCATCTCTCGGGTCGGCCGTCCCGGGCTCGGAGCTTCCGAGGAACGGCAAGTGGAGGTCCGAGAACCCAGCGCCCATTTAGAGAGGTGATTGTGAGCAAGCGGAGGTCGCAGTTTGCGATGTCTGCGCCTGCGGGTCGACGTGCATTGGAGAAACTTAAGAAGGAGAGAGAGAGAGAGAGAGAGAGAGAACAGCTCCGAGTCAAATGAAGGAACGGACAGCGTTAGTTGGAGAACAGAGCATGTCGAGAGAGACCGACAAATCGACAGGCAGGGGAGTCATCTGTTTCGACATTTTCTCGACGTGGTTTTGAGAGACCCCGCGAAAGTCTCCATCAATTTACGCGGGGGTGGCACGCGCTCGTGCCCAGAATAGAACAAGAATCCTCTATCCCTTAACAACCAATTCGTTAATCTATTATAGAAGGCATTAAACACAACTAGAATTGGTCTCATGTTGTCGCGGAAGAAGTTAAAATTTTCCATATAATTTTTGACGAAATTATTACTTCAATATCATTCTTTCCCATTAATGTTAGTGTATTTTTTTTTCCTACTAACTCTTAATTCATTTTCAGATTTTTGCAATGTCTCTTTATAGCTCCCACTCCAACCCTAAAAAGATAGGAATTTGAACTTCCCACTCCCTATTTCCGTGTGAGAAAGGGGACACTAAGGCAAATCTCATGATAAATGTTAGTATGTTTGAAAATTTTATTGTCAAACTTTAAAAAAAAAAGAAAAGTATTACATATCCTCTCATATTAAGCTGCTCTTATTAGATTGTTAGTCAATATCTCACATGAGAAAATTTCGAATAAGACTCTAAGGTGAGGTCACTTATTTTAAAGAACACCTAAATTAAATATTATTTCAAATAAAGGTATAAAATCAGCCAAGTCAGTCTCAAGTAAGAGTTCAACCTAATCAACCGACCAAATTTTCCTACAAGCAATTGATTTTTTAGGCAGCCCAAATAGGGTATTTTTTTGTTCAAAACAAAATCTAGATAAAGACTAAAAGATCCCTTGGTAATTGTCATGTGATAATTGTCAAATCACATGTGATAATTGTCATGTGATAATGCTAAAATAAAACAATGCTAAAAATGTTAAATAGCAAACTAGAAATAAGATATGACGATGAGATGTGACGGCATAATAATAATCATATGCAACATAATATGAAAAATCAAATATAAAACATAACGATGAATCATGATAACAATTGCATGCTGCATAATATGGTAAACATATATCTGAGAGAGAATGGGATGACCATGGTGGAGGAAGAGGTGGCATGGCTAGCTTGGGTCTTCCATTACGCATGAGAGAGATTAAAAAGATTTCATATTTTATTGTAAAAAGTTGTGGTGAGATATATTACTGTGGGATTTTTCATGGTGTGTGATTTTTTGTCTTAATGTTTATTAATAAGCCATTGGAAGAGACCTCTAAATCGCCATATGTCCAGGCAGCAGCCAAACCTCGTCCTTTTCTATTTGTCTCGGCGTGAATTTGGTGAATAATGAAACTATCAAAAAAACGAATGTTGTTGATCCAAAATTAGATAACCTTAAAAAGGCCGACTAACTAATGAGCTTAAAAGGATTATTAGGCGAACATAATGTCCATCTCTTATTTAGTTTTCATGTCATGACGATAAGGAGAGCTTCTCCTTTCATTTATCTTACACTTTGCTTTTGCAAGACATTAGAATATGTACTTGAAATTTTATTAAGAATCATATGTATTTAATGCATATAAATAAAATGACATGAGACTGTTGAAGTACCAAATACAAGGACAAGTTAATAACTTGAATTTCATAGATTCTCACTTAAATTTCATAGATTCTCAAAAGGCTATCATGCGGGTAAGTCTCCGATCGACACAATAATTCGTTTCAACGACGTGGGTGGTCTCATAATTTTATATTCAAGATATGATACGAACATGACATGACTCTGAAAACCACCTCTCGAACCACTATCTTACAGAACCAAATATTTTAACACAAGGAACGAGACTTCATTCCAGAAGAGGTTAAATTATCACCGACAGACTAGTGGCCACTGCTGGCCTGGCTTTTCCTGCATTTAGTCGTATACCTCGTGGAAGAGACTTTTACCGTGCGAATTGCCATGCACCCACCTGTCAAATCGACTTTGGATTGGTCTGCCTCATGCGCATGTGATAGCATTTGTCCTTTCCATATTCAGCACGATATTTTCATTTTAATAATTGTCCCATGTATGCGTAGCAAGATCTAGCAAGGAGAGGACACTTGATCGCAGTTCAAGGCTGTAATTTAGGCAATTCCTGAGTGTCAATTTCGATATTGTTCATATGCCCTGAGTACTCTTATGCCCTTGTCCTTCCTCCTAGTTTCCATGAACATATGCAAAAACTAATCTTTACTTTTTGCTTAGAGCTCCACAACTCTCTGTCATAAAGGTGAAGTTCCTTTATTCGCCTTATCAAGCCTCTTATTTTTATTTTCAACAAGATCCCTTCTATTTTAGCATTGTTTTATTCATCTTAAGTGAATTTTCAGTGCTATTACCCTCTCGTATTTTTACTTCTAGAACCATTGTAGAAGTTAATCTTGTTGGAGTTTGATTGCTATGTGGGGACTTTTTAAGAAAGGTTATGGGATAAGAATACTATAAGTACTATAACATTTATATGGCGCTCAATTAAATGCCATTAATTTTTTTTAATAACTTGAGTGTCACAATTTTTTTAAAAAATCCATTCATTTTAGCGTCAACTTTTAAACATAACTACAAGCAAATAAACGTGCAAAAAATCATTGAAGAAAGTTATAAAGAACTAGAGGTTCAAATTTAATATGAGAGAAAGGCCTTAGAAGAGCAAAACAATTCTCATACAAATGCCGTCATCAAGAAGATTGAGCTTGCAAAGGAAGGCTTCGACCCTCCCAAGGGCAATGAGATCCTCGTGGGAAATTGACGGATTGCCAAGTAGTAAAAATGGTTCATCTCCCAATGTGCTATCCACACCTAGCAAGGACCCCCTAAGCCCATCATCAAAAAAAAAAAATTTCCATTTAACTCATTTGATTTAACTTCAGAGCCACCACGAACCATGTTATAGGACGATTAAAAGCTTGAGTAATATGTGGAAGTCCATCTTACTCTAGTGGATCAAAGATTCTTGTATAAGGGACTTGATTACAATAGATAAATCTAAAATTGGTTAATCGGTACTTTTTTTCTTTTATGAAACAGTTGGCATGTGATCTTTATCAATTTTATTACCCAAATCATGTGACATATGAAATATGGTGATTATGCATGGTGTACTCAAGCAACAAAAAATAAACAAGCATAATAAATAATAAGCAGCTAAGTAAATTATAATGAGGAAAATAAATAACCCTAACCGTCTTGAGCAAAAATTAATAAATTCTTGCCATTTTTGATAAAAAAAAAATAATCATGAGCTAAATTAAAAGTAAACATGAAACTATATGGAATTAACCATGAATGAACTAATTCTATAATGCAATAAAGAACTACATGCAATTTTTTTGTCTTTTTTCTTTAATCAATGAAAAGGGCCGAACTACACCTAAATTAATTCTAATTCCCAAATAAAAGCATTAATGACTGCATAAGTGCCAAAACAAATTACCTAAAATGATAAACTCAATTAATTAAGTGCCAATAGTAATTAACTAATTACCAAAGAAAACTTAGAAGTAACTGAAGTCGTCAAAATCAATCAATTAAATTTCAAGTCAAATAATTGATCTGGGTTCAAATTTCACCCTCATTGGCGAATCTGATCTCCCTGAGATAACTTTTCTTTGAAAATGTATGATGGATTTGCAGGTAAAATTCAAACATTGCTGAACAAAGATCTCTGACAAACCTGTGTGTATCACATATGTCCATTCATGAGTATTACAAATAGTGATTAGTTATATTGTTTTAGATTATAAAAATTTGGAAAAATTCCAAATGAGGGCCTAAAATGCCCATAATTTCTCAAATAAGGACCTAAATTAAACATTATCTCAAATAGAGATAAAAAATGCCCTCATTTTCTCAAATAAATACCTAAAATGGACATTGTTTTAAATGAGAGCTTAAAGCGGTCATATTAGTCTCAAAGAAAACTTAACCTCACCAACCGATCAAGGATATTTCCATCCTTCATTTTTCTTATTTTCTTTCATTTTTCCTTTTTCTATCTTTTTTATTTTTCAAACTCAAAAAAAAAAATGCTTAAACTTAAAAAAAAAAAATACTTGCAAGAGGGCTGTAGTCAACCCTCTCTCCTATGGCCACCGCCTTATCTCTAGTGGGGCATCAGTGATGATGGGCGGGGTCACTAGTGACCTTGCTGAACAAAGGGGAGGGCCATTGGCCCTCGCTAGAATTGAGAGAGGGCCGTGACCCTCTCCTAAGTTTAGGTGAGGGTCGAGGTTGCAGACCCTCGTTGAGGCATTGGCAACCTCACTAGTGGTGGTGCAACGGCCATAAGTGAGAGGATTGGCCCTAGCCCTCCACCTAGGTTTTTTTCTTTAATTTGTGCTTTCTTTTCTTTTTTTTTAAGTTTGTCTTTTTATGGGAAAAAAAGAGAGAAAAAAAAGGAAAAAGAAAGAAAACAAGGGAAGAAAATGTAAAGGATAGAAATGCTCTTGACCAACCGATAATGTCATATCCTTATTTTAGGTTGATATGGTCACTTCAAAATTTTATTTGAAATAATATATACTTCAACTTTTATTTGAGAAAAATGAAGTCACTTAAGGCTTCTATTTAAGATAATATTTGCTTTAGGCTCCTATTTGAGAAATTGAATACACTTTGAGCCATTATTTGAAATTTTCCCTAAAAATTTCAATTTAGAGCTTTATGATTTTAAATTAAAAAAATGTTGACCAACGTTTACTTACAAATCGAGTCCACCTACATATTTTGAAAAAACAGACAAATCTAGTGCGAACCCTAACGTTATCAAATCAGGTCAAAATTTTATTTTGGTCTGAAAATCAAGTCAAACTTGAGCATTAAACTATTTGGATCCTTCTTGACTTGATTGCAATAGTGGTTGCCAAATTTTATTAGACCATGTTCCATCATTGATTAGGTCATTTCGGAATTATCATATGTTTTAATGGTGAAGTCATCGTCTTTTATATGAAATTACAGGTTTTATTTGAATTATGAATTTTACTGTTTTCATCGAAATAACCCATTAATTTTAAGTTGTTAATTTCTATTTGAGTCACTTGGCAACATTCGTTTAATCAATAATGAACTGCTCAGTTTTTTTTCGTAATTTACCAACTCTCGTATGAAATATTATCCTTTAATAAAGTTTAAACACTGATACTGAAGCTAGAAATTCGAAATCGCTTGAACACTGATAAGTGATTAAATAGGAGTTAGTAGCCTTATACTAGTAGAAAACTTGATTGAAAAAAAGTAGGTAAATAACATGGTAATCTCAATATACGACTTGGTTTTTTAGCCTATAAAGTTTCTAAGTCACCATAAAAGCTGTAACTTGGAAAATAACCTAATCAACATTGATAATTGACTCACATAGAAGTTAATAACATAAAATTAGTTGGTGATTTCATCTAGCAAAGAAAATGGTAATTGAAAAGAGAAGGGCCTCTGACCAACTAAAACTAGAACCCAAAATCAGCAAAACTGGGCAAATTCCTATACATCGCCTGAAGCAAGTCTTCCAACAGCAAGTCTTTTAAAATTCAAACTCAACCTGCGTCAATCGCCAATTCTTTGGATCTTCATTTTGTCCTCATCCAAGATGGCCATATGCTTCCTCTTCTTGGATAACTTGCCCGTGCTATACCCATCTTCATCATTAAACTGAGCAGCGGTTCGAGCACGTAATTCTTCCAAACTCTCACCTTCCTTCGCTCTTTCTAGCACCTGAAAACCATAATTATAGCTCCAATTTAACTGCATGTAAGAATTTGACATATTTCAAAGCAGTAGAGATAACTTACCAAATGCCTTCCATACAGATGGGTGTTTGCTAGTGCCTGCATAGCATTTTGTGCCTCCTGTTTCGTGACGTATTCCACAAATGCAAATCCTCTATGATTTCCAAATTTCATAGGCAGCCTCAAACTCTTAATCTGCGGAATCAGCTCATTGGTCAACCAATATGCTAGAAAAAACTGCACCCTCAAACAGTTGGTATGAATAAAGACGACAAAGTATTCATTAACTCTTAAAGGAGCAATACTCCAAAATTTCAAAGACCCCACAAAAAATTAATTTTGTTAAACAATATGAAAGTTAAATTTGCTTATTAACAAGAAGACCCAAAAATTACATCTACGACTATTACTATACCGAGTGTCACCTTCAACTAATCCACGATGAACACAATGGAGGTAGTTCATGCAATGGATATATGACATAAGTAAAAAGGAAATTACCTTTCCGAATGGGCTGAAGAGCTTTCTTAAATCTTTCTCCGTTGCCTCAAAAGCAACGTTTCTAACAAGCAACTTGGTTGAACTTCCATCTTTGTCAGCTTTATTTAGCACTTGTTCATCTTTCTTTACTTGGCAAAGTTGCAAGATAAGGGCATGCCCATCTAAGATGGTTCCCTGAAGAGAAAACAAATAAAATATGAGCAAATTATCAAGACAGAAATTTATCAAGGAGAAAAAGAAGAGACTTACTTGTAAATCCCGGCAAATATTTGTTGCTGTCTCCATTGAATCAAATTCTATAAACCCAAAACCCATTGAAACATACTTCCCATTTTTCATGTGCTTCTTTATCTGTACAAAAACAACAATATCTTGATAAACAGTAGTAGATAATGAATCATAACATTAATTCTTGTTGTGTAAAAGATTACCCTGACGCTGAGAATTCTTCCCTCCTTCATTTGTTTACTAAAGTGGCTTTTCAAAGTCTCATCAGATGTTTTGAAGCTAAGATTCTTCACAAACAAAGACCGTGACTGTAATATCAAAGGCAAAAACATAAGTATAACAAAAAGGAAAGGCAGGAATTATCCCTAACTTGTTTACTAGCAAGTCTGGCAAGCATAATACAACATGTCTAAAGATGAGATGAGAAGCTTTAAGTAAAAGCAAAGGGAAACTGAAAAAGCTATGCACAAAATTACTGCATCAACCATTTCATACATTTGACCACAAAAAAAAACACATTTCATACAAGCAATTACATTGTTTGAGTTAGAAAGCTAAGAAAAGTTCCAATAATTTTTCGAATATTCATCACATTAGACTCACAAGAACAAGGTATAATTTGCATCTAAATGCAAGTAAGAAGAGTTTTAATTTAGCATGAGGCGCAACAGACAAACCAATATATGGTATTGCAGAACCACTTTTCAGATCCAAATAGATTGAAAAAGACATTCTATATATAAAAGGGAAAAATAGGAATACTTGCATGGGAAATATAGCCCTATCCTCCTCATACTAAGGCCAATCTAGCTCACTATCATGTTTTTTTGACCTTATAGTTCATCTTACTTGTACCACAGTTGATGCTAGCACAGTCAAATAGAATCAATTAAACGAAGCAAGCTGAGCAACACAAATTCAAATATTTCAAAAGTGGCATGTGAAATTCTTTGAAATCATCCAGCACAGTAACTTAAATATTGTATTAATAGAATTAACCATTTGACATTTCAGGATGACAAAATGCGTCAACCTTTAACAATTTCATATGTCAACAAGTGCATTTGAACAGAGATGCCCTTCACTGTATTGAATTCTGTTATAATATAGAAGTTTCTTTTTTAACAACTTCATACAAGTACATATGCTTATACTTATCTATGAACACTCAACTAACAAGAGAATATGTATATAGTGTCGCTCAGCTTTCTCTTTTCATGCTTCTGCTTTTGAGAACAGCATCAAAATGTAGATGTAATTTCAGGCAGAATTGCTTACTCAAACACATGGGGCCCACAATTACATGCATAAAAAAAAAGAGTGAATGGAAAATACATTAACACTGGTCAAAGCAGTAGGAGAACACATGTAATCAGGAAACATACATTTCAAACAAGGAAAAAAACAACTGTGTATGAATAATCCTTATCCCAAAATAAACTTGAGTAAGAAGATAGAAAGTAGAAATGCATGAAACACCAGATCTGAAATAAGATTTAGACCTCAATTCTGTCAGGATCAACATCCACATCCGATAGTCCCTCCACATGTTGTTCCAGTAACACCCTTTTAGCATCCTGTTCACCAACAACAGCTCTATTGTTTCCATTGCTTTTAGTTGTTGGATTAAGAACATTTCCTGGAGCCCATTCTAAATATAGTGGTGCATCCCTACATCATTGTTAACTTTTATTAGAAACTTTTACAACAACTAAAGGATGATAACATGAGAAAGAAAAGATATCAAAAGATCAGGCAATGTAACGATTAGGCCTTAGGCCTAAGTGAAAAATCACCCATCTATCAAAATGTATCATTTGTTTCATTACCAAGGCATCTCAAAACCTATCATACTTTGTACTTCTGGCAAAAGTATATTCTTAGCATTGTAGAAGGACTAGTTGCTCTTGCTCCATTCCATCTCAAACGCCCTAAATTATCATACATCAATCTTTTTTAATATAACAATGAATTACAGATTTCTGATTAGATTAAGAACAATATTTTCTCCCAACTAATAATGTATCATGGAGCCAGCCAAACTCAACAGATGAGACTTCCCAATTTAAAGAATTTTCTGTTATCACGGCAAAAGGGCAGCTTGTGAAGAGTTCACACGGTCATGAGCAGCACATCCAATGCACTTATGCAAGAGAAAGACAGTAAGGGGCTGTCACAAAGCAGACAAAGATTGAACATCACATACTTGAATCGCCGGTATGCTAAACCTCTAAAAGCAGCACGAGCTTCAGAAGGTTCGAGGAAAACAACCTGATGAATGTAACCAGAATAAGATTAAATAGTTGATAGATTGAACTATCAGACTTGATAGAAAACTACGATACGAGGCAAACTTGATTCATTGTTGAAGAAAAGAGAATGAGAAAGGGAAGTGAAGGACTCCCGACTATAAAACTATCAAAGTTTCCTAGCACAACCATGTCATTTTATTCATGAGTCATCAGTGTTTCATAACAACAGTGAAATAATACTCTCTCTGTGTTGTTTCAGAAAAATGAACATCCAGGCTAGTCTCAGCTAGAATGGATCTAAATCTAGAATCAGTGATTAATCTTCACTAGAAGCGAGCCTAACAATATCGCAGTACCCCTGGACCTATCTTCTCCACCACTTTGACCCCTCTTCCTCTCTCATCTCTCCCCTTACCCAACAGAGAAAGAGCTCCCATGCAAAGGGTAACTGGCAGGCTGATGTTATACACAGTGTTCTCTTCGATCACAATTCTGAGCCAAAGTAATGTCACGCATATGCACGTGTAACAATCAGTTAACATGCTGTTCATACCAAGCATCTGAACCCTCATTAGCTGTTCGCTGGGGGTATTTTGGCCTACATTACCAAACAAATCCATCTAACCGAGCAGGCAAGTCAATCCCCGCTCCAATTTCCGTCAAATATGCCACCAAATATAGAATTGCACCTCCAATTAGATATCAACAATGGCACATATTCCCAGAATAACACACTAATATTAGGGAAAAAGTGTCTCACAGTTGGACGTCCTATTTAGATGGAAAAAAACATAGAGAGATTACCACATACCAGTGCCATTGTCTTTGTCGGAGGCAAAATTATTTTATCCATACTACCAAATTTCTCAAACATTTTAGTCAGCTCAGCCTCAGAACATCCATAAGATAAGTTTTTCACTAGCAAGACATGATTACTCCTTTTCAAACCCTCTGGTCCCCGAGAGGCAAGCTCCTCCAAAGATGCCACATTGACACCAGCATCCGTCAATGCCTTCTTTGTTTCAGCAATTACTTGTGTCTCTCCTAAAGCAATACGCACGGCAAGATCATCTGCTTCACGATCAAGGAAATCGCTTTTGCTTATACCATACTTCCTCGCAATGTTTTCAACAACCTATGGTATTGAATAAGTGATAAATGAGAGCAGATACATACACCTAAATCAGATATGCATGCTGACTAAAAATGGGACACAATATTCACATGACCATGCCAATAATTTCACCTAAAGTTCATGACAAGAAAGATAATTCTGCAAATGATTCTCCATTAACTAATCAGTCTTATACAATTACTTGTGGAGACACTTTTGTTCAATCAACTGCTGGAGCTACAGATTTTTGCCCTCATAAAATAATTATATTGAGCAAAGTTCTAGACTATGACAAATTAGGAGCAGTCTTGAGTCAACACCAAAAGCTGAACAAACCGTGTCAGAGCGCATGAACAACGTATTCCATGCTTTTGTATCTCCACTTGCTTCAGAAGCCTTTCTATCTTCTTCCCGCCGTTGTTTGAAAGTTTTTGGAGCGTGATTTGAAGTCAAATCACTACATAAAAGTAACATTATAAGCTCCTTTGAGACAGCATATTGAAGGAGCATAACACGAGTAAAATTATAGAATACCACCACTTACTTTTTAGAAGCAGGTTTCTGCAATGCTGGCAAAATATGCAGTAGTCTTCCCTGGAAATTTGAATAGTCCAATTCTTCCAAAGCTCTGCATGAGAACCAAAACAAAATAATACATCTGATCTAGTCTATTTCATGACCTGAAATAATAGACTTTACATATTGTCATCTTACAACTTTAGCAGTATTATCAAGGTTTGGAGGTACAAATCAAGTGGCAAAATATTAGTCGAGTTGTAAAACAACTGACAACCTGGAAAAAAGCTATTCCAACAGCTGCTGCTCATATGTTTAGGCAATTTATAACTTAGTTGACCAAGAGATTCTTCGAGCTTGCTTGTCTGTTTTAAGAGACTAAGAACTAACAAAGCGATGAAAATGAGCCAACAACTTCATAGTTAGAGCCCATAAATTTAAATTGTACAACAATGAGAGAATAAGTTTAACTAACCAAGATCTTTAAGCCCAAGAATGGCCAATAAACCTACTATCGCAAAATGTTTGTAGAATGAATAGAATATTCAATCATTATAAATTCGATAAAAAATTAATGGAGAGAAGAAAAACATAAGTTCTCTAAAAATTGCAATACCTTGATGCAGACTCTGGGAGAGCGTACTGGATATAAGCAATGCCCTTTGACCGTCTTGTTATCTTATCAACAACAATGTGGACTTCCACAACCTTGCCAAATTTGCTAAATAACTCTTCCAGCTCTTCCTCACTACACAAACACCATAAAATTACACAAAAAGCCAGCTATAATGATATGGTCATCTAACTAAGAAAAGTCAATATTTCTCTGGAAATTGTGTATATGGATAATTTCTTTGGAAATATCTCACAAGATAAAACAACTTGCAAAGTCAAGTACTCAAGGATAAAAATTACCTAGCCGTGTAAGGCAGGTTGCGAACAAAAAGACGACCAGTTTCCATTATCCCTTCCTTATCATCCATTGCACTTGATGAGGGATTTGTTGGGTGAAGTGCCTCACCATCTGAAACTTCAGCGGGACCTTGCCTTTCATCCTCATCTGGCATATTGTTTTCTTCATCAGCATGTACCATAGCTTCATTTTTTGCCTTGGACCTTTTATTTGACAGATCAACTTTAGCTTCTTTTCGATTAACATCACCTTCACCTTCACCTTCACCTTCACCTATCTTCTGATTCTGACTCAGACAGTTCTTTCTTAATCCTGCTCTTGAAGTAGTCCATGTCAGAAATTACATCATCATGAGAGACAGCAGAAGCATCGCTATCTGACTCCTCAGAAGCATCACTATCCGACTCCTCAGAAGCATCACTCTTTGAAGATTTGATAACCCCCTTGTCATTAACTTTTGCTTCTATTAATTTTTCTTTGATGTTTTTCTTTGATTGAGTAGGTTTCTCCTTGACACTCTCATTTAGGCAATCTGTTGAAACTACTAATGAGTCATTCGCCCACAACTTTGACTTGGTCCTTGGTTGCATGACTTGAAGGAACTCCTGAAGCTGAGGGTCATTGCTCTCACTTGTCTTTTTAAGATTCTTCTTCTGTCCCTTAGCAATCACAACAGTGGAATCACCACCAGAAACTTTTTCCCCACCCTCAGCTACTTCATCTTTATTCTTCAATGAGTGCCGACTCCATGGTCGAGGAATATCAGGATCTCCAACTTTTCTTGCAATCTAGCATTAAGCAAAAGCCTTGAATCCACATGTTCAAGCTACATTTACTACATAAGACACCCTAATGTGCACACAGAGAGAGTTGGCAAAGGTATTCGATCGACTAAATCCTTCATACTACCATTATGTCTCCGAGAATCAAAACATATTGAGGATTACTAATAACCAGCAACAATAATCGACCAGAGGAGAGAGTGTGTCATGATTCAATTCATATTAGCTTCATTGCATCAATAGCCATTCACCACCCATCTTAGACAAGATAGTGAGAACATGAAAAACCCATCAAACAACAGAAGCACCAGACTTTGAAGTAAGAATCACAAACCTCACAAACAATCCGGCAAGTATCAAGGTACGATTTGTTGAAGTATCGAATAGCTTCATGCGCTTCCTGCTCGGTCCGAAACCCAATAAAAGCGAACTGCCTGCTCTTACCATCCCTGCACACATTCAAACCACATCGAATTCAAGAACACGAGAGAGCTTGCAGCAAAAAACGAAGAGTATAAAAACAAATACGTGGTGCGCATGAGCTTGACGTCTTTAATTTCGCCTTTCTGAGAAAAGAGGTCGCGCAGGCGATCCTCCGCCACATAATTGGGCAAATTCTTCACGCAAATTCTTGACCTGCACGTGAATAAACACAAATTACAAAAAATGGTTCGTTCTTTCTTCCGGGTTTAACATCAACGGAACGTATCAAGCCAAACTAACATTGCCCTTCACGTCAGGAGCTCAGCAGAGCAGAGCCGAGCCAAGAATGATACGAAGGCGAAGCTAATGGTCGAACTCAAATGGTCTTGTCGGTCGCCGCCGCGTTGGAGTCGGGGACTTGGAGGCAGCGTGTCGTGATGGACAGCGGAACCCTCAAATTAAGTCGGCTCTGTTCGGTCCGACCGGGTTTGTTTAAATCCGAACCGAACGGTTCGAGTTTTTCACTCATTTTGTCTTGGCCCATGTTATCCGGTGTTTTGAAGTAACTTCTATAATTTTTTCTCTTAATTAATTTTGATTTCCTTCAAAGATGGGAATGCATAAACTAGTACGAAACTTTATTTGAGTACTAAAAATTACTGAGATGTCAACGTTACTAGTTTCATGAATTCTAAAGAATTAATATAGATTTTTTATTTGAGGTGATCTAGAGTAATAACTTGATTTTAAATAGCAACACGCGCATATTTTTCTTCACTTTTGCATCGTCTCGATTATGTTTAAATTAATCAGACATTTGATTATAATAAAGGTAATCTTGTTGAAGTTTCACAAAATATTTGAATGATGATTATGCACATTAAGTTTGATGTGTTAACACTTTGCAGCTAACACTAAAATTAGCAAAACATGCAAGAGGATTGAATCTTATTGCAAGACTGGCTTCTAAAGGACGATTGTGCATTTGGATTACACTAACTCACAACCATAAAATAGCAAGATAAGACTCAATCCAAGATTTTCTAGTCCTCGTTGTCTCGAGACATGGCATTGGCGATCATTGCCATGGCCAACTCCTTCCGATTCTCCATTGCATTCACATTGTATGAATATTTTTAAGCCAATGGGAGGAAGTACATTAGATTGACAAAGCAGAGGACAGCCATTGAAGTGTAGCAGTAGTCCAAGTGAGATTGGTTTCGATTTGTTTGTGATCCATCCGGCTAGGCATTCTTCTTTGGGATGGTCGAGACTGCTTGGAGGAGGAAGTTGGTGGGAAGGTTCATGATTCCATGCCGTTTGTGCAATACAAGATCCCAAGATTTTTCATGCATTCAAGTACCGTGATCGTGTAATCTCTATAGTTTTGAAAAGCTTATTACTTGATTTTTAAAGTAAAGTCTATCAAGTCAACCAAATCCCAAAATTGCAACACCCCACGATGGGATGGCCGTGATTAAAGACATGATATGTTCTCAAGAATATGTCATCTAATTTGGACAGATTGGGAAATCGTAGGAAAGCTATCGATGAGCACGGTCCAAATTTTATACTCTAATTGGACTTTTAACGAAATAATATTTTTGGTCAAGCCTTAAGAAAAAAATAAGGTGGCTACATGTAGCATCTTTGAAGTCCCCCAATCTGCATCAACAATTATTAAGATATTTCATGGCCGGGACTTTACCTATCTAATAGGGACTTCTCTTTTTGTAATTAACCAAAAATCACCGCTTAGCTACTCCTCTGGTGGGCCTGTCTAGCACGTGGGGCTGCTCCGAAAAACAGGCTTCAACATGAGGCCCAAATTCATATTAATCAGGCCCAGTTTTTCCCCTCACATAATGAGAATCTTAATTGGAGGATTACTGAAGGACACTCCCTCCACTTTAAGGAAGAAGCCTGTTGCAGCAGGCCCAACATCGTACTATTCTGGGCCTAGTTTCACCAGCCATTGGGCCTGACATTCTCCATGGAGCCCATAAGAGGCGGGAGAATATGATGGTCTGCATTAACGTACTTCCCCCCTTCCTCAAGATTTCAATTAAGCCTATTTGGTATAGTCGTGAGCAAGTTGCGCCGTGCCTATGCTACGAAGAGTTATAACATGTCCGTTTGGTAATAATACAAGTTTGAAAACCACGGCACATCAAAAACAATGCGAGCCGGCTTCTTGAAATCTGTTGTAAGCCGCTGTAATTTCGAGGGCATTGTGACTAGAGCAGCTTGTCCAACACCTTAAATTAGTAGCAGCATTTTTTTCTTTCTTCTTTTTTCTTTTTTCTTTTTTTTCCCCTTTACAGCCCACGCATTGTACTAACAGGCTCTTAATCATTTGGCATTAAATGACTGCCCATGACTGGTCCAATGCATATGTAGTGTTTCCCTTTTCTGGGCCAGATAGCTGTCCAAGACCTTACAGTGGAATGGACCAAACAATAATATTGTATCCGGTATCCGGTTTCTTGCGTAGTTAGATACGTTCGTTTCGTGAAAAAAACCAAAAACTCGCCACAAGAAAATTCAAATGGAATTAGAATCATGTGCCGTGTCATGGTCAAGAGAGGCGGCCTCGTTTTATTAATAAGAGAACGTGTGCCGCCAAACAATAATATTGTATCCGGTTTCCCGTGTAGTTAGATTCGTTCGTTTTGCGAAAAATAAATAATTTGAAAAATAATCATTTGTATCGCTTACGAAAATGAACGAATAAAAAATATGTTTATTTTCGATGAAAATATTTGGACATAAATTGTTGACAATAGTAAAATTATTTTTGTCGACTAATTATTTTAAGTGGTATAATTACTCATTTTTAGAAAAGTATTTTTGAAATTATTCATTTTTCGCAAAATAAATAGGACCTTAGTTTCGTCAATTCTGTAGGCTTTGATGTTCAGCTAATCATCCAAAAATTTAGGTGTTATGCTATAGCACATCTAATTGTAAAACCGTTTACTTGGGTTAGGCTTATTGTGATGCCGCGTGCTATATTTTATCCTTTGTGTCTTGGGTTCCATGGTTTCTTGAGATCAGGCGTTAGGTCCACGGACTTAGTTAGAAACCCAGCGTATGAACGATATAAAGAACATCACAGGCAAAAAAAAAAAAAAAAGGAAAATTTTAAAAGGACAGGAAAACATATGAGACAGAGAAAGGAAAGAAGAGCTTCTTGGATTCCGCGTCATAAAATTTGAAATTTAGAAAAATAGTAAAGCTGCTTTGCTAGTTATAGGGAAAATTACATTGTTAATCATAAATTTATTGTATAGATATCAATTCTATCCTAATTTTTTTTAATTTTTTCAATACAATCCTAAACATTTGTGTGAAATTTAAATATAGTTATTTCGATTAATTTTCATCAAAAATCGTTGACGTGACAGTGCAATCATTACCAACCGTCTTACGTGGCATCTTGTCATGTCGGCAATTTTCACGAAAATTGGCCAACAAGATTATATTATAATTTCGACCAAAATTTAAAATTAAAATTAATAAAATTGAAAAAATTTATAACCAAATTGACATCTATATAATAATTTCAAGACTAATTGGATAATCTCCCTAGTAGTTGTAACATGCAAACATTTTGTTAAATAACGCTTGGCTTAATGCATAACATTGACAGAATACTCATAACTCTTGCATATAATACTTACTATTTTTCTTATGCAAGTTTTCCCATTAGACATTGTAATGGTACTCAAATAATGTAAAGTGTCGCATTGGATCAATTGAGCTCTCTTACGTGATGTGTGTGTGGACGAGTGATTTTAAAATGTGAGGGGTTTTTGTGGTTAAGTGTGTGGGAAGGGTGTGTGTGGGGATGGATATCGAAGGATAAAATGTAAATACAAGGATAGAAACGATCACCACGGAGATATAAAGAACATGCCACCAATCGAGAATGAGGATCGGGATCAATGACATTTACCACCAAGGCTTAAAGGAAAATCCACTAGCCGAAGATAAATGGTTTCTTGACTCACCACTGACAAATAATCCATTTTTCAAGGATAAAAAAAACCGAAATAGGAGTTATCCACTTTTTAAAAGATATTTACTCCCATAGAGGAAATCTCACATATATTTATTCATCAAAATCATTTGCTTTACAAGGGAGAGGTTTCTTCTATTTACACGAGGACTACAACATAAGAAATAGATAAGCAACAAATAGACATGGAAACTAGCCCAATCATTAAACACATGACAAGTTAGAATTTTGACTTTTGAAATTTACAAAACATTAAAGACTCCTAGGAAATTAAAGATGCAATTAATTGTTTTGGGAACTTGCATGCTTGACTATTTAACCTTGCAAAATAACTGAGGAACCTGTTCAGAATGGCCACCCATTGATATGTTGTTGATAAACTTTGAGGTTAGCAATTAATAAAGTGTATCAAGAATTCGATTACTCTTCATTCGTCAGTAACTCTCTAATCGTCGGAATTAACAATTTGGTAGGGAATGGTTCGGTATCTTTTTATTTGGAAACTTCAATCTTGATCCATTAAAGTATGTTGTACTCAAAGTTTATCTTGGTTTGAATGAATAGTGAGGGTGCCAAAATGGTTGCTGGAGCTATGGATGCTCCCGCATCATCCTCAGTAGGTTGTTTGAGATTTATCCTTAAATTTGAGAAATCTTCATCCTCCAAGTAAGGAGAAAGGTCTCCCACATTAAAAGTAGTTGAAACTCCAAATTCTCCATGAAGATCAATCTTACAAGCATTGTTACTTATTCACTCGATAACTTCAAATGGTCATTGGCTCTAGACATAAGCTTATTCTTTCGTGGAATTGGAAATCTTTCTTTCCTCAAATGAACCCATACAAGATCACTCGGCTGAAATTGAGCATTCTTTCGATGTTGATTAGCTTTCTTTTTATAAGATGCATTGGCCTTTTCGATCTTGGATCGAATTTGGTCTTGAAGCTTCTTCATAGATACGGCTCTTTCTTTACTGTTGAAATTCACTTGTGAGTTGGATAGAATTAGAATCAAATCAATCGGTGTGAAAGGGTTAATTTCATATACAACTTCAAAAGGTGATCTACCAATATTATAAAATGAAGATCGATTTTAAGCAAATTTAACACGTGCAAGTTTCAAATGTCAATCTTTCCAAAATTTACTCACCATACTTCAAAGAAGAGTGGTAAGAGTACAATTGGTTATCTTCATTGGGCCATCGGTTTGAGGATGATAATTGGTGCTGAATAAGAGTCGCGTACCAAGCCTCCTCCATAGTATCTTCCAAAGATAGCTAAAGAACCTAGAATCACAATCTAACATGATGGTCTTCGGTAAATCTCTCTGAAATATAATTCAGCCACGTGAGATGCATCATTGGTCTTATGACATGGCATGAAATGAGCCATTTTTTGAGAATCACTTGACAACCACTATGATGGCATTTTTTCCCATTTGAATTCTTGGAAGAGCCACAATAAAATCCATACTCACATCATTCTAAGGCTACATTGGAATTGGAAGTAGATTATACAAATTTTGATGAAAATGACTATTGGTTCTTTGGCATGTTGCACACCTTGAGACGATAGCATGCACATCTCCTTTCATTTTTGGCCAATAAAAATGTTCTTGAAGAACCTCAAGTATTTTGTTAACACCAAAGCGACTAGCTAATCCACCACCATGTGCCTCGCAAATCAATAACTCTCAGAAAGAACTCTTTGGCATGTACAAACGATTTCCTTTAAACAGAAATCCATCTTGTAAAGAAGTAACTATTGATGATGGATGAGAACTTAGGGTCTTCAAAGTAAAGTTCTTTCATCGATTGAAAACCAAGCATCTTAGAGTCTAGATCAGCAAGCATAGAATATCTTCTCCATAAAGATTCCGCAACAACATTAGTGTGACTAGGTTTATACTTTGAGACCAAAAAAAAAGGATTGAAAAAATTATACCCATTTGACATATGTCGAATTAAGCTTGCGTTGGCCGCTAATAAATTTGAGAATCTCATGATCATAATGAAGAACAAACTACTTTGGCCTCAAATAATGACTTTATTGATCATTAGCTTGAACAATGGCATAAAACTCCTAATCATTAGTTGAATAGTTCTTCTTCGAATCGATCAACTTCTTGCTGAAATACGCCAAAGGTTTTTTGGCTTGTACAAGAACAGCGCCAATGCCAACTCCGCTTGCATCACACTTAACTTCAAATACTTTATCGAAATCAGGAAGGGCAAGAATAGAGGACTCACAAAATTTCTACTTGATTGCTTCAAAGGCATTATGAGCAGTCTTTGTTCATTCAAATGAACCATTCTTCATGCATTTGATTATAGGCATCATGATGGTACTAAAGTCTTTTACAAACTGTTGATAAAAAGAAACAAGTCCATGAAAACTTCTTACATCTGAAATGACTTTAGAACCAGCCAAGTCTTCATAGCTTCCACCTTGGATTGAGTGATGGAGATCCCATCTTTAAAAACTTCATGTCCAAGGAATACGATACTTAGAGAGAAAAACTCACATATCTCTATTTTAGTATAAAGCTTTTGTTCTCTTAAGACTTTGAAAACTTGCTTCAAATGAGAGATATGCTCTTTCTCATTCCTATTATAAACAAGAATATCATTGAAATAAACAACAACAAATCGACCAATAAAGAAACGAAGAACCTCGTTCATAAGCCTCATGAAGGTACTCGGACCATTAGATAATCTGAATGGCTTAACCAACCACTTATAAATGCCTTATTTGATTTTGAAAACCGTTTTCCATTCATCGCCTTCTTGTATGCTGATTTGGTAACAGCCATTCCGCAAATCTATTTTGAGAACATAATAGAGCCATATAACTTAATGAGCATATCATCAAGTTTAGGTATAGGGTACCTATACTTAAAGGTGATGTTGATGGCTCAGCTATCGACATACATTTTGAATGAACCGTCCTTTTTGGGCATGAGTAGAGCTGGAACAAAGCATGGGCTCATGCTTCCTCACATATTCTCACATATCCTCTATCAATAAGTTGATCGACTTGTCTTTGCAACTCTTTCATTTCCTCTAGATTGCATTGATAGGCTAGTTCGTTGGGTAGAGGAGCGCCGGGTAGCAAATTGATGTGATGCTCAACACCTCTTATGGGAGGTAATCCGGGTGGCATACATCTGCAAATTCTTTCAATAAGGAATGAATTTTATGATTTATGGATTGCTCCATCTCACTCTTTTTCTCTACCATGACCAAAGCAAATACATTATTCAGTTTACTAATGGTTCTCTCAACCTGTGTTTCACTCAAGAATAGATTTTCTTTACTTGTGTTTTCCTCCCTAGGTTGATGTTTATGTATTAAAAAAAGATTCAAGGCCACAAGAGTAATGTATTTTAGTTCCTTGGTAGACAAGTAAGTGTTACACCCATCATAGGGCATGACATCGGATAGGTGGGGGAGGAACTATGAAATGAAGGACTTTTCCTTTCCCCTTTCGAGCACTTTTCTTTCCGCACAGCATTTCTATCACATTGCCATGGTCTTCCTAATAACAAGTAACATACATCCATGGGAATTACATCACAGAGAACTTGATCTCAATAATAATTCCTAATAAAAAATGATATGAGAGCTCGTTTATTTACTTTGAGATCATTTCCTTGACTGAGTCATTGAGTTTGTATGGTCAAGGATGTTTATTCATTGAAAGTTTCAGCTTTTCAACCAAGGTTGTCGAAGCGATGTTGGTATAACTCCCACTGTTGATGATTATTGAACAAACCTTCCCATTAATAGTATAATGGGTGCAAAATGTTCTCCCTTTGCTTATTCTTATCATGAGAAACTTCAGCATGTAATGCTCTTCGGACAACCAACAACTCGCCATCATTAGCTTTCTTTATAATCTTGTCTTCCTTTTTAGATTTGAAACCATTTTGGTCTTGATTGTTTTCAGCCTCTTGAAGTGCAAAATTGATCTCTTCAATTTTGCGAAGATTCATAATTCTCCGATTTGGACAATTAGTTTGCAAATGCCTATAGCCTTGAAATTTAAAGCATTTCCTTGCATTACCTTAAGGTTTCTTTAAGAGTTCTTTGAAGGACTCCACAAACTTCTCCTTGCCTTTGTCTTTTGTCGATGCACTCTCGACCTTGCTAGAGAAAGCACCCTTAAAGTAGGATGTCCCTTTTATCGAGATTCTGGAAGAAAACCTCTTCCTACTCTTCAATTACTTTCGACTTTCATGGCCAGCTTACATACGTCTTTAAAGGACAAATAAGGTTGAAGTTAAACTAAATCAGCAATTTCCTTATTCATGCCGCCAAGAAATCGAGCGATGGTTTGCTCCGGAACTTCCGAAACTTCACATCTCATCTTGAGTCGTTCAAACTCCTTGATGTATTCTTCAACACTCATCCCTTGTTGTCTTAGAGAGTTGGGTTTGAGGCACAAATCTTGCTCATAATTGTTGGGCAAGAACTTTTTCATCAACTTCTTGAGTTTCTCCCATGACTTTATTCGGCCTTTTCCTTCTCAAGTTCATTGATGCTTTAGATTCTCCCACCACAAAGAAGCATACTTCGTCAATTTGAGGACAACAATCTTACATCTCTTCTCATCCGAATATGACTTGAATTCAAAAACTCGTTCGGTTATGGTCAGCTAGTTGACAAAGTTATCAGGATTGAGATTACCCTCAAATTAGGGCACCTCCACTTTGATGTCATGTTCATTCTCCTTATGCCTCCCTCTTCTTCTTTGGATTCAATATTTAGAATCACTAGAGTTACCTCTAGTGAAATCTGAATCACTGAATCACCACTAGAACTTTAAGGAGAATTTGAATCATCACATTGATGAAGATTGTTAGGACGCCTTGCCAGATCCTCTAAAAGATTGAGGACTCACTCCATTTGTTGCTAGAGATTCTTTATCACACGATCTCGCCTTTTGTTGTGCACTTACTCCAAAGTCAAACCTCTTGGAATCGAATCATTTTTTTTTTTTGACAAAAATAAGAGATGAAATAAGAAATAGGTAGTAAAAGGAATCACTCAAAATGAGTTTAACCTTGAGCTCTGATACCAAATTGATAAGTGCGTGGGTGAGTGATTCCGGAATATGGGGGTTTTTGTGGTCAAGTGTATGAAAAGGGTGTGTATAGGGATGGATGTCAAAGGATAAAATGTAAATGCAAAGATAGAAACGATCGCCACGAAGGTATAAAGGACGCACCACTAATCGAAGATGAGGCTCGGGATCAACGAAATTTACCACCAAGGTTTACAAGACGCACCACCCGCCAAGGATAAAGGACTTCGGGATAGGAAAAGCTCACCACCAAAGCCAAAAGGAAAGTCCAATAGCCGAGGATAAAGGGTTTATTGCCTCACCACCAAGAAATAATCCACTCTCCAAAGATAAAGAGACCAAAATAGGAATTATCTACTCTACAAAAGATATTCACTCACGTGGAGGAAATCTCGCATATATTCATTTATCAAAATCATCAGCCTTATAAGGGAGAGGTTTCCTTTATTTATAGGAGAACTATGACATAGGAAATAGATAAGCAATAAATAAACATGGGAACTAGCCTAATCATTAAAGACTTGAGAAGTTAGAACTTTGCTCTTAAAACTTATAAAACATCAAAGACACTTAGGAAATTAGAGATGCAATTAATTGTCTTGGGAACTTGCATGCTTGACTCTTCAACCTCGCAAAATTCATACTTCCACCTTGACCAGAAAATAAACACCTCAAGACTTCATCAAATAATTGAGGAACTTGTTCAACATGGTCTTCCATTAGTATGTTGTTGATAATTTTGATATCAGCAACTAATAAAGCATACATTGAATTCGGTAACTCTTCCTTCATCGGTAACTCTTTAATCATCGGTATCGAAAATTTGATAGGGAATGGTTCGGTACCTTTTTATTCGGAAACTTCAATCTTGATCCACTAAAGTATGTTATACTCAAAGTTTATCTTGAGTAGTGACAGTGCCGAAATGGTTGCTTGAACTAAGTCGAATACTCCCGTATCATTACCTCAATTAAGAAGTCCCAATGTATTTTAGACTTTTAGCGACTACGTCATAGGTGTTCCTCAGTTAGCTTATATTAATCTGAAAAGGTCGCACTATCATCTAATCCTGAACTTTTTCGGCTTTATGAGGGACAAAAAGCTATGGTCCATGGACCATAGTACAACCACTTGAATCCAGTGGTCTAAGATATTTCTCTAATGGGGTCTCTGCCTTTTTAGCAAGAAAAACAAAGGACCGTCGTTCATTATGGCCATACGGATAGCTGATAGCCTTTGTCGTCATTTGGACTTTTGAGGAGGAGTTTGCCAAAAGGCATAATATTTTAAGAAGGATTAGGTAGAATCATTAATTAATCAATGATCATAATTATCTGTCCTAGTGGCTCAAATCTTATCCCCCGTCTAACAAAAAAAAAAATATCTTACATATCAAACATGCAAATGAATGTCTATTATATATGAAATTATATCTTTCATATGAGATGACTTGTCTACGTATATTTGGTATAGCCAACCTTAGTAAAAAATTTCATATATAATGTATATATGAAATTATATCTTTCCAACTTAATCATAGGGTGTATATGTAAAATAAATCTCTTCTAACTTTAACTTTTTTTTATTCTAAAAATCCCCATCTCTCATGTGTCGCTTTTCAAACATTAGTGTCATGTAAATCTGTCAAATGGGTGGGTCAAGTTGAGTTAAAAATGGTTCAACCCAAATAGACTTATTTTACCTATTTTTAACCAATTTCCACGTAATTCAAATCTAATAAACCCAACTTATATTACCAAAATACTTTTATATTTAATCTAATCTAGTAGAACTTATATCCAAATTAAGGTGAGAGCACGTATCGTGTGAGCACGAGATCAATTAAGGGCGAGAGAGTGATAGAGGTAGATTGAATCTAAGTAAATTGTGGACTCATTTAATACCCATATGATTTTGGGTTTTAGCATTCCAAATCCATCTACACCCCCATATACTAAATATAATCAACTTATATAACAACATAGCCCATCAAATTTAAGTTAAGAAATCGATTTATGATTTATGCGGCTCGAAATCTCTTGCTGCCTCCATGCAGTTCGCTCCCCCCCTCCCCCCTTTCTCCTCCCAAAAAAAAAACTCAATTATATTAGTTAACCGGTGGAGCGAGGGCCACCATCACCCCATCCCCAAATTTCTTTTAATACATACTAAATAGATGTAGTTTTTATAGAAAAAATGATTAAGTGACAGTTTTTAATCTATTATGTGAATAACAATTTATCTTAAACTACAAAAAATCATATAAAAAATAATTATAAATTGTCGTAGGGTCCACTATTTGAAGAAATTATGACTCATAATAAACTGTATTATCATAGTAGTTCAAAGACTATTATGCTAGCAAAACAAACTTCTTTCACTTGTTGTTCTTATTACTTTTCATATGAGATGACTTGTCTACGTATATTTGGTATAGCCAACCTTAGTATTAGCGTTTTGTTGTGAAAATGAAAACCAGAAAGAACCATGATCTATCGATATCATTATTTTTGCAACAATAATTTGAGAGATGGACAAACAAAAGTGTAGTAAAATGAAGTTTCTTGTGTTTTGTTTGTTTTCTTTTTTTTAGAAGTAGTAACAAGGTGCAAATTGCAAATTTGAAAAGTGAGGATGTAAAGTAGTACGAGTGTCCAAATCGAAGTTGGTTTTTGTATTTTCCAAATGTCATAATTGCACAGAATTTGGGTGTGCTTATCTCAAGAAAAAATTAAAGTTATGAAAAACTGTTTTTCTAAAATAGATCAACCGTATAGCTTATAAAGATGAATAAACAAAAAATATTATAATTATTCATAAAAATGTTTAGACACGAATAGTTGTCAATAATGAAAATATTTTTCATTGATCAATAATTTCAAGCATTATAAAAGATTATCTTTTAGAAAAGTATATTCTAAATCTTTTATTTTCAATAAAACAAACGGAACATGAACTTACCATATAATTTCACAAGCGTGACATCGTGAAAATCTAAAAGGCTCCCTCCAAATAAAATTTGGAAATTTCAATTTCGTACGTGCCCGCAACCATCTTACTCACGCTTGATTCATCGCTTTCTTAGGTCCATTGACAAAGCCACATTTAATTGCGCAGCTGTCCCAATCCGTCCACCGGTTCATTCGAAGAAACCGTACCAGCACTGGAGAAACTCTCTCCAGTGCCCACGGAGAACGGTTGTTCCGGCGCCACCGGACTGTCTCTCTTTCCTGAACGGAGCAGCCAGCCCTAATTATGAACGCCTCGCCAATCGGAAGCGAACTCTGCAGTGCAACGCCGACCCGCCGGAAAGATTGCAAAGTGATCTCGTTTGAATTGCGCTCGTTCGAGTACTGTTCTTTTTCCCCTCATCGGAGATATTAACGTTGCACGTCCTCATGCTTATTTGAGTCGTGGCTTTAGGTAGATTTTAAATCATTTCGGGTATTAGGCACTTAGAAAGATGGTTCGGATATGCTTTCGTGTCGCACCTGATTCTTTCCGTCGCTCCAATCCAGCCAAAAAATGTGATTATTCATGTCGACACTAGATGGTCATGTTTTTGTTCCTCTAGTTGTTGAGAAGGGCCAATTGCATCCTTTTGGAGAAATTACTAAAATCTCATCCTCGAGCGGCACCTAAATTCAGTGAAGTCCGCATACTATTCGCACACCCCGCAAACTTATTTTCGATTGCAATTTGAGGATAAAAATTCAACTTTTCATTAGATAATGGACAAAATATGCTGAGTCAGCACTAACGAATCATCATGTGACGCAAAGCCTCCAAGAAAAATCTGTTTTTGATCCTCCTTTGTTTAGTGACAAATATAGTTCTTCCATTTTTTTTTATACGAGCACCACAAATACATTACTTTTTTTCTTCCAATCACTTGAATACCGTAAATTCTAAAATGGGTTGCTTTTTTTATTAAAAAAAAGTCATGCTATAATTTTAACAAAACATTCACCACAAATGTCATGCCATATCAGATATTTGACACTTGTGATGAACCTTTCTAAAGATTATGGCATCAAGTGATCAATTAAACAATTATGGCATTCAAGTGATTCATTAATAAGTTATGCCCAAAAAGTGAATGATGTACAAAAATTATAATATTTGTGATGTCCTTTTCCCATTGTTTTGAATCAAAACTTAATATCTCGCATCATCCCCATCCAAAATCTTATGAAAATATCAAATTAAGACCAACAATTAATAAGTGATTCATATGTCCACTCCACAAATGTCCCAATCTAATTGACAAGCCCATTTAAATTAATTCCATTAATGCAAAATGGTATTCATATGGAAGTATCTTGAACTACTTTTATTTAAGAAGGGGGCATAATTCCCTAAAAAGTTATAACTTTAAGTTGAGTTTCAAATTTGTTTTGAACTTTGTTTTATTTAAAACAAATCATTGATTTTCACTCAAGTTTTAAATATATTCCCTCATTTATCTCTATCTAGAGTTGTCGTTTGTCTGACCGTTAGCTTTAAATCCCGTCGCCATCAGTAATAAATTCATCACGGCAACCTGACCTGGATTTTCCGACCAAAAAAAGAAAAACCTGACCTGGATTTAAAGCTTGATGCACTGCTCAGAGTCCACTTGTCCTGTTTTTTATTTGGGTTGTGCCACACCCAATCAAAACCAAGCAAAACCTTATCACCAAACACAGATCCCTTTCGGCCACTCAACACAGATGCAGACGGCCACCACGGTGCTCCGCCTTCATGTCATCGGCAAACCACCACCCCGTTTTGGACCTTGTTTCTGGCCGTGGTCATCATCGTCTCTCTCCATTACAGCATCCGTAACACAGCTCATAATGGACGGAGAGCTCGTGCTCGGTCATCGTCGTCTTCTCCACCCGACTCCACGACAGAGGAGCCAACCTCTTGCATATTTTTAAGTTTATTGCCTTCGGGTCGACCAAAGGCATTTGTCTTATTTGTTCAACCTTAAGGTGAAAAAGATCATTAGAAGATAAAAAGAGGAATTTCATGACACGAGAGTTGACAGGAAGCCAGCAAAACAATAGGTGGTACTTAGGAGAGCCACAATATAGGAAATGATACAAAGCTTGTGGAAATTTAAGATTTTAAGAGCAAGTAATCCGGGTTCTCCTCAAGTATAAAAAGGAGAACGTTCCACAAGGAAAGGGAAGAACCTCCAAGATCCAACATAGAGAGTTCTCTCATGAGTGTTCCCTCTCAATTTCCTGCATCGGGTCTCGAGGCTCCTAGGAACCCAATTTTGTAAGTTTTCAATTCACGTTTTATTTAGTAGTTTTCAATTTATAGTTTGTAGTTTCAAGTTTCAATTGTATCAATTAGTTTAATTTCATGTAAGATTAGTTCTAGTTTTGCTCTCAAACTTTATGAATCAAATTTTTGTATTATTTAGTACAAGATCCTTGTTGATAAATTTAATGTTCATCATAATTTTGTGATTTCTTCAATTATCAATTTTTTTATAAAAACCTTGTCAATACTTTTTACTCCAAATTTACTACCCTCAAATCCCGCGGTGCTATCTGGAAATTTGGACCTAAGGCTCGCTCGGCCCATTTTTTTAAGATTATTTTGTCGTGACTTCTAGATTTTTTTGTTGTTGTTGGAGACTCCAAGATTGATTATATGTATATTTTATATAGAAAATAATTGTCCTAGTTTATTCTATTTTAATCCATTCAAAAGTCGAAGAAAAAGCATACTCCTATTAGGAGTGTACAAAGGGAGCCGCCCGGATTGGAATAGATTTGTCAGTTCTCAGCAATTGCCACGGTCATTGATTTAGTTCCCGGTTCTCATTCTTGGAATTAGTGACTGATCGGTCTAGTTCCCAATTCCAATGTGAGAATTGGACCGACCAATTATATAATTTTTTTAATTTCTTAAAAAACCTAATCTTTCCCTTAGTCCCTCAATCCCTCAGTCTGTCAACTCCTCAATTCCTTAGTCCCTCACTCCCTCTTATCAGCAGCATATACAAGTTTTGGAGGGAATAGAGTTCAGCAAAATGGCCGAGAGGACATGGTCAAGGCCGCATAAGACTACTTGCTCCTTGTGTTTTCATGAGGAGATATCACAAATTTTGCTTTTATGTTTGTTGCGTCTGTCCAGAAGATAATGACATGCAAAATGGGGTAAACTATTTTGCAAGTTCGGAGTTTGGCTTACCATATTATGGTATCTCTTTTGTTAGAAAGAACTTGGACTATGTGTGGTACACGATCTCAATCACGGATAAGTGATTGGTTCCATTGGAACTGGACCGGTTCTAGAAATTGGAAACCGGTCCTCTTGGTCAAGTTCTTGATTTCTTGGTGGGACCAAACTAAGCCAGGAATCAATCACCTCTAACTCTTATCTGTGTAAAAATGTTTTGATTTGGATGAGAGAGCATCTTGAGAGATTATATTTTAAAGAATTTTCAATTCTAAACCTACCGTATATATTTAAATCTAGTTTTAAATATTTCAATTTAATTAATGTAGTATTTGATCTTTGACCAAAAATGCATTCAAGTCCTCCATCCAAGTCTCGCATTAATTTTTTTTACATGAGATCCAATCATCGTCGATTGTCTTATGTGTGTAACAACAATGATGTGACTGGACTACCACATTTTTTATTAATTTTTTTCTTTCATTTTATTAGATTTAGTAGGACCATTATCAATTGTTTCGAAACTTTAAACTATTAAATGAATGCGTTATTTATTATTTAAATATTCTAAACACTATTATATGAAACCATGATTTATTATTTAAATATTATAATGTTCCCTTTTACACATAAGCACTTGACCTTAGCGAAAATTTATAATTGGAGAGACAAACATGGGCTTGGAAAGATTGAAGTTAGAACTTATGCTTTGACATCGAGTGAAATTTTATGGAACCCCTGATTTTTATTTTTTTAATTTAGAAATTTCACTATATTTTGATATATATATATATATATGTGTGTGTGTGTGTGTGTGTGTGTGTGTGTGTGTGTGTGTATTTTGATATATATATGTGTGTGCGCGCGCGCGCGTGTGAGTGTGTGTGTAGAAAAGATTTAGTCAAAAGATGATGCTTTCTCTCACATGTATAAACTGACAATTAGAGTCTTCTACAATCGATATGGAATAACCCTAATAATCTCCCCTTCACAAATCAAACCTTGAGTTGAAGCAGTAACATCCATCCTGTATGTCTCATGTGATTGTTGGGTCTAGACTTGTTAGCTTAGACTTTGATACTAGATCAAGAATAACAAAGTGAAAGAGAGAATTGTGGATTTTTTGGTATATTTCAATGTGTACTAAAGAAGAATACATGAGCATATTTATTTATAGGCTTTATTAAATGACTATCTAAGATAACATAGCAATCAAAATATGCACAATTAAAGGGAGATATACGCATAATCTTAAGAGATATGGAAAATTAATATGATTATTAAAATATCTTTAAAAATTATCCTAGAGAAATTCCTAATTATCTCTAACATCCCATTGAACTCAAGGTGTTTGACCAAAAAAAAAAAACTCAAGGTGACTAAGTCAATTTGAGTTTGAAATTAAGTGAAACAGTGACACGAAAACTAGTTTTTTTTTTTTTTTTCCTTTTTTGAAATCAGTTTTCAATGAATCCAAGGTGAGGCGACGTGTATCATAGCTCCAAGTTTATGTTGACAATGAGATTTTGGTACGTTGCTCATTTAACGACGATTAGTGTGGTGTGGTGTCAGCTTCTTGAAATGAAAAGTGACATGTTGAGAATCACAGACCAACAAGATGCGTCATTTGTGGCTGGCTTTGTTGTCAGAATAGTAACTAAATAAACACAGCCGATACGGCTTGTGTGGCTACAATAAGTGGAATAAGCTAGGTTTTGCTGAGTGAAAGTTACTATGAGAAGATCTCAAAATACCTTCGTAAAAAACAAATGCTCGACTTGGCTAAGTGTTGCCCACGTCGTAATATGATAATCGTGGTGCTAAGTCAAACACAAGTGAGGCACTTGGGCAAGCACTGTTAAACAACCGGATGGATTTATTTTTGCTTCAGGTGCTTGAGGTGCACTTGATGCACTAGGGTTGTTGAAGCAAAGGAGGCTCTAAGATCAAGCTATAAATGCTATCAGGGCCGATGGTAAATTAATAGACCTCAAATTTGTTCCAATGTTTGGTAAATATTTGAAGGAATGAAATTGGTAATCAAAGCAGTTTTCAAGTGGTGGGCGTTGCAATGTAGTAACATGAGCCTAGTGATGAACTTTATGCTTCTATTCGGAGAAAGAGATATCGAATGAAGTCGGCGTAGATGAAGATTCAACTTGATATATCTTAATGCAAAAGGACACTTGGATTAAGGGAGAGCAAACATAATACTAAACTCACATGTGAGAGGGAGATAATTGAGATGGACTTGTGAGTTGTGCTAGAAAATCCCACATTGAATAATGGATGTGGTGTGGAGAAGTTTATATGTTATGGTTGACCCATATAACCTTTTGAGTGAAAATAGGTCAAGTTAGTTATGTTGACAAGTTTAGACTTGAAATCCCTTTTGATGATATCCCCATATGGAGGTATTTGACTTCTACCGCGCGCTCTAGTGTTGGATGGTCTTGGGCCTCTCTCATCCAAACACGAGCTCAAATGGCAAGACTTCCTCTTACACTTACAAAACTGACCACTTGCCTTTCACAATTGATGTAGAATAACCCCAACAATCTCCCTCTCGTACATTGTGCCCTAGATAGGGGTAACAATAACCTGTATCTTCCGTGTGATTGTTGAGCCCAGACTTGTTGATAATATGGGCTCTAATATTAGTGTTAGGTGGCATTGGATCTCTCTCACCCTAAAAGTTAGCTTAATAAATAAGACTTTCCCTCACACTTATAAATTGATCAACAATCAGCTTTTGGGTAAAGGTGAGCTTAATTGTATATATTGACGAGCTCGGACTTAGACTTCCTCTTGGTGATCTTCTTGAGAGATATCGAACTTCTGCTGTATGCTCGTTACAAATGGTATCAAAGCCAATAGTTGATTGGTGAGCCCCAATCTATTTTGGTGTTTGGTAAATATTCCCAACCTACTCTAGTGTTGGTAAATATTTTAGGAAAATAATCTAGTGACTAATGCGATTTTTGTATGCAGGCGTTGTGTAAGGGCGTGCAATGGAACCATTTGAACTGGTAATCGCTCGAACCAGTCGGCTCTAGGCGGTTTTTAGGGCAACCAGTTCGGTTCCATAAAATTGGAATTGATGATTTTCGGTTTGATTCCCAATTCCAAGCCTAAACTAGATCAAAACGATTAATTTTTTTTTGTAAATTTCTTAAAGAATAGCCTAAACCATAATCTTCTCATACTCCTCTCACCCAGCTCAACTCAAGCTCACGCTTCTTCAATTTTTCCCTCCTGCATCTTGCCTCTCACAGATTGTCACGCCTCTTTCCCTCTTGCGTCTCACCTCTCACGCCTCGCTCTTACAGTCTTTCCCTCTATTGCCTAAGTCTTGTCTGTCTTGTTTGCCTCTTAGACGGCCCTTTTGCTTGAGCTCGAGTCGGCACCTCCCTCTCGCAGTCTCGTCTCAACTCTCGCATCCTCTTTTGCTTTGTTTTTTTGGATCTCATAAAGGTAATACTCTGTTTTTTGCCATTTCATGTGGTGTTCGAATTTAGGTTGCGAGCTTCACATGCATCTTTGAATTAGATTCAGAGATGAGATGTTCATTTTGTCCCTCATCTGTTGCTAAGGCTCTGGCCTTTTTAGTGTTTGCATATGTCACTAAACTTTTAGAGATCTGTGTTGTGTAAATCTATGGGAGCTTGTTAATGAATCAAGTTCTTCACCTTATCTTTCGTTCCATCTTCTATTTCATCATTTATTTTACCAAGAAGGTGTCTTGTCTACTTGGTTATGCTGGGCATGCATTTCCCCAGAAATTGCAATGGTTCGACTATGACAAATGCTCTCAATTCAAGCTTTGGAAGAGCGGTTCCATCGAATACGACCAGACCGGTTGAGTCTTGGTTCTAGAAACTAGGAACTAGGTCCCGTTTGGTTCAGCATTTGAAATGCAAATGTAAATGCGTTTGGTTCGGCTTTTGGACTCACTTTTGGGAAGATGTAATTGCATCTCCAAGGCTCCTCAAAGGACTTTAGCTGAAGGCAAAGTGGGAGGTGCCTTGGGAAGTTGCATTTTCGAAATGCAACTTAGTACTATTCATCTTCTCCGTGGGCCAACGAAGCCAACGACTGCCGGCAACCGCTGGCCAAGGAGGGCAACCGCCGGCCAAGGGGGCGACCATTGCCCTTGGTCGCGCGACCTTAGGCGGTCACACGCCTGGGTTCGCGTGACCCAGGCGACCGTCCGCCGGGGCCGCGCGAACCCAAGCAACGGAGGCATCTGCCTGGGTCGCGTGACCCAAGCGACGGCCGTCACCTGGGGCCGTCGAAGGTGTCCGCCTAGGTCACGTGATCGCCGCCTGAGGTCACCCGACCTTAGGCCACTCACCTGAGGTTGTGCGACCTCAGGCAAGGTTGTTCGGCGGCCAGATCTGGCCACTGGAGCTCGACCAACGGCCAAATCTGACCGTCGGAGGGATGGTGGATTCAAAAAAATAAAGTATTTACAATTTTTTTACTAAAAAATTTAGCAAAAGTCATTTACAAAATGTGGTATTTACCAAACGCCATTAAGGCCAAAGTTGTTTCACAATGCAAAATTTATCAAACGCTATTTGCATTTTGGGAAACTCTTTTAGCCCAAAGATATTTGTATTTTCCCAAGTGCATTTGTCCAAAGCCGAGCCAAACGCACCCCTAGTCCTTTAGTCTGATTCCTGGTTCTTGGGTGGGATGAGAAACCAATCAGCCCTAGCATTATCGTTTAACAACATGAGCCTAATGATAGACTTCATAGTTCGATTTGAAAAAAGAGAGATTAAGTGTGAAGTTGGGTGTTGATGGAGATTCAAGTTTAGATATCATGGTGTAAAATAATACATAGATTAAGGAGGAGTACATCTAATACTAAACTTACATGTGAGAAAGAGATTGTTAAAATGCATGTGTGAGCTCTGTCAGAGAGGTTGCACATCAAAAAATGATGTATGAAGCAATTAATATATAACAGTTAGTGTATATCTCATGAGTTTGAGATTTTGAGTAAACCATGCTAGCCAAGCCCTCGCCAAATAGTTTAAGCTTAACTATAGAGTTTATATATTTCCATCTACTTATTAATTTAAGCTTTAATTGGACTATCTAATATTGTATTGGCATAATTTGTGATATTTTCTCGAGAAAAGAAAATGTTGAGGCATATCTATTAATGGCTGGTGCAATTTTAAGGAGATAAATTATCGATTTACTTGAAAAGATGTCGTTGTCGAAAGAAAAAGAAGTGTTTATTGGAAAAAGAAATCGATAAGAAAAAGAAAAGGTTTCTTGGACCTTTTCGGCTCCACCACTGCCCTTAATATTCTGCTCTCACTGGGCATTGGGACAGATCATACGTTACTGTTGCGAGGATGACGGATGTAACCCATAACAAATCAATTCAATCATCCTTAAATGCTTTGGAAGATAGTGGAAAATATCAAGCTAGAAACTATACAAACACATGCATCACAATTATGCCCAAGTAAAAAACAAAAGAGTGTGTCCCCATCCGTCATTTTCAGCATATCCTGTGTATTTTTTCGTAAGAAATCTCAATACACATCCCCATGCTAACACATTTTTCTTTTCACTTTTTAATAAGAGAAAATGACACAAATGACTTGTGACACAAATGATCTCTAAATTTTAATCTAATTACTTTTAATTTGTTTAATATGGTAAATGAATTATTGGTAAATATTCAACTTAGTCCTTAAACTATATGAAAATATTTAATTCGCCATTTCATTAATTCAAGTTAACAAAATTTGCTAATGTGACTTCTAATCTATTAAATTTGAACAGTGGTCCAAAAAATTTTACATATAGATTATCCATGTAAAATATTCATCTCAAATGAGTATATATAATTACCCATGTCATCAAATAATAATGGAAACGTTAACATCCTAATTTTATTTTTCATTTTTTAAAGTAAATGGATAAAAAGATGGAGAATTGACTCATCATTTTTAAACATATAACTTAGCATATAATAATTCACTTTCATCAAATAATGTCTGATTTCTCATTTGAGCAAAATGAAGGACTACATTAAATAAAATTAGAGACCGCATTAAATAAATTAAAAATCTGAAAATAATATTACACGTTGAATTAAAATTTAATGGCTATTTTTTCATCATTTTCTTTTTCAATAGTAGCAAAAGAGTTAATATTTTATAGATGGCAACTAAATTTAACAGGTACACGATTCCATTAGTGAACTCCATCATAATTGCCCATTTTAAACCTTTTTGCATAATGCAATTTCAAATAAATGTTGAAAAAAATGCCAAAGTGGTAACAATAAGTTGTTCATAATCGAGATTCATTCTCCTTAAATAAAGAAGAGTGCAGCATAATTGCTAAACATAACTTATGATTTTTAAGGTAAGTAGTACGGTGTTATATGTTAGATCTTAAGCCTCAATTTTATCGTGAGTTTGGTTAGTTTATCTTGCCAACCTGAAGGAAGAAACTTCACTCCCAGACTGTACTGAAACTTAAAGTTGCCTTTCCTTTTCAATTCCAAGTCTATCGTCCCGTCATCTGAAACTTGACTCCCGAGCCGAGCCGTCTCCCCTGGATTCTTCCGGCTCCCTCTCTCCGTGTCTCTTTCGTCCACCTTACTCTACTAGGACAAAGGAACAGACATAACAGTCTGCATGAAATTGTCCATGGACAAGAATCTTCGCGTTCATGGTGGCCTGCAGGGACTGAATTTCCAGTTCACGTTTCTGCTGATGAAGCCTCAACTCTCTTCCACTCCACGGCTCGAGCGGGGATCAAGATTTGATGCCCTTCTCTTCGCCTACCACGCGACGCACTGAAACTAACCGACTCGCTTCATCGCTGTTCGAGTTGAGCTAAAAAAGCCAGACCCAGAACCGAACTGAACTCACCTTCTCTCTGTTTTACATAAAATAATTGATTAACGAATATGGCGTCGGTGTTGGTCGGTGACGATCTGGCGAGGTCGACGAGCAGCCGCCGGAGCTGGGCGACGACAAGCCACCGGAGCTGGGGGGCGGCGAGCTTCCGGGAGGCCTGGCAGGCGCAGCCGGATGTCTTCAGCCGGAGCGGGCGGCGGGAGGACGAGGAGGAGGAGCTCCGGTGGGCTGCCATCGAGCGGCTGCCGACATTTGACCGGCTGCGAAAGGGGATGCTGAAGCAGGTCCTCGACGACGGGAAAGTGGTCCACGGTGAGGTCGATGTGACCAATCTCGGGACGCAGGACAAGAAGCAGTTGATGGAGAACATTCTCAAAGTGGTCGAGGAGGATAACGAGAAGTTCCTCAGGAGGCTTCGTGACAGGACCGATCGGTCGGTTCAGTTCGCTGAATCATGTGTTCATATGTTCCATCTTTTCTTTTTGCATACGGGTGTTGTGGTCGGAAGTTTTCTTTGGCTTTTCTATGAATCGGGTTGTTTTGTTGATGGCGTGTGAATTGCAGAGTTGGGATTGAAGTTCCAAAGATCGAAGTTCGATATGAGCATTTGTCAATCGAGGGGGATGTGTACGTTGGAAGCAGAGCACTTCCTACTCTGGTTAATGCCACCATGAACGCTATTGAGGTACCCTTTTGGTTCTTACTTTGAGCTCTGCTCTTGCTTTTTGAGGTACCCTTTTGGTTCTTACTTTGAGCTCTGCTCTTGCTTTTTGCGCGTATTGTCAAGCATAATTGTTCTTTATAATTTTCCTTTTTTGTTAAGGAAACATCTAACTTCTTTCTGGTCTTTGTTTGGGTTGGAGGTCAGGAAGTAATTTGGTGAAAGCCAGAATTTTTCTTGTTGAACAATTCGCAAGTATCGATGGTTTAAGCTTAGGAAAATGGAGAATTGGAGAAGTTTCGATGGTTCAGCTCTTAATTTTTTTGAACTTCATTTTAGTAGTTAAAATGAGGTCGATGAATCACGTGGTTTTTCTTTCTTGGTTTTACCATTTATAGCTTCGATTGGAAATAGTGACTACTTCTCTGCTGTCTATATGAACTAGGGGATTGACCCTTTGCTCACAATTTGCTTTTCTTTGCTTGAACTATGAAATTTAGAGTGTTCTTGGATTGATTCGGCTGGCACCATCCAAAAAGAGAAACATTCAGATACTTCGGGATGTTAGCGGGATAATCAAACCATCGAGGTAATCTATCACATCAGCTACTTGGACCATATATATGCATCACAAAGAATTGTAGATCTTGTGTAATTATTTTGTTAACGTTAAAACATTTACCGCCTTTAATTGGCCCAATTAATCTTCCAAGTCAATGTGATTGGATACATCTTCCTGATCCATAACCCATCTGATGATACATTTTGCCTGTGATCCGGCTGTCAGGATGACGCTGCTGCTGGGGCCGCCGGGCGCTGGGAAGACAACACTATTGCTAGCACTTGCCAGCAAGCTAGACAAGGATTTAAGGGTGTGGTTCTACTCTGTTTCTTTTTTGTGCGCCGGTTAGCGAAACCTTCTTTCATTCACTAATGGCTTTGGTTTGACAGGTAAGTGGCAAAGTCACCTACTGCGGTCATGCGTTGGATGAGTTTGTTCCTCAGAGGACTTGTGCGTACATCAGTCAGCACGATCTTCACTATGGTGAGATGACAGTGAGGGAGACATTAGATTTCTCAGGGCGTTGCTTGGGTGTAGGAACGAGATACGAAATGTTGGCTGAGCTCTCGAGAAGAGAAAAAGAGGCAGGGATAAAGCCAGATCCCGAAATCGATGCGTTCATGAAAGCCACGGCCGTGGCTGGGCAAGAAACAAGTCTGGTCACTGATTATGTCATCAAGGTTACTTATCTACTAGCAATTGCTTGCGCTCTTCAACACAAGCTACTTCTGAAAGCCCAACTCACGAATATGTTTATTGCAGATACTAGGATTGGATATTTGTGCGGACATTCTGGTGGGTGATGAGATGCGAAGGGGTATATCTGGGGGACAGAAAAAGCGTCTAACAACTGGTACGCACGAAGGGTTAGACCCTTATATGGAAATCAGTCTTTCGCTGACATTGAGCAACTCCCTTCTCCAAATTTTGCTTATAAGCATCTTAGTGTATCTAAAACTTTCCTCTGTCCAATAACCCCTTCTGTACGAGCCTGTTCAAAGGACTAATTACGTTCGTGCTTGCCAGGATATACACTTGTGCTTAATCTGTAATTGCAATTATCATACAGTAAAGGATGTCTCTAAGTTTTTCTTCCATGCGCAAATCTCATGATCAGATAGCATATAAAATACTTCATTCTTCCCATTATATGCAGGGGAGATGTTGGTAGGACCAGCAAAGGTCTTTTTCATGGATGAAATCTCAACAGGGTTGGATAGTTCCACTACTTTTCAGATTGTCAGGTACATGAGGCAGATGGTTCATATCATGGACGTTACCATGGTCATCTCCCTTCTGCAACCAGCTCCTGAGACTTTTGATCTTTTTGATGACCTCATCCTTCTATCTGAGGGTCAAATTGTCTATCAAGGTCCACGAGAGAATGTCCTTGAATTCTTTGAGTACATGGGTTTCAAGTGTCCTGAGAGGAAAGGAGTAGCCGACTTCTTGCAAGAAGTGACTTCCAAGAAGGATCAGGAACAGTACTGGTACAGAAAGGACCAACCTTACCAGTTTATTTCCGTTCCAGACTTCGTTCATGCTTTCAACTCCTTTCACATAGGAGAACAGCTCTCATCCGAGCTTAGGGTTCCTTATGACAAGTCCAAAGCTCACCCAGCTGCATTAGTGACGTCAAAGTATGGACTCCCAAGCTGGGAACTGTTCAAGGCGTGCTTCGCTAGAGAGTGGCTGCTAATTAAGCGAAATTCATTTGTCTATATCTTTAAGACCACGCAAATCACAATCATGTCGTTAATTGCCTTGACGGTGTTCCTAAGGACAGAAATGCCTGTTGGTAAAGTTGAAGATGGAGGGAAGTTCTTCGGAGCACTGTTTTTCAGCTTAATCAATGTGATGTTCAATGGGATGGCAGAACTTGCAATGACTGTCTTCAGGCTTCCAGTCTTCTATAAGCAGAGAGATTTCTTGTTCTATCCTGCTTGGGCATTCGGCTTACCTATTTGGGTCCTCAGGATTCCCCTGTCTTTTATGGAATCGGGGATATGGATCATTCTCACATACTACACTATCGGATTTGCCCCTTCTGCTAGTAGGTAAAGGAACTCCAAATCATGACATTATGTTTCAGGCCGATTTTTCTTGCTCATGACTGGTGTTTGAGAACTAGCTTCAGAGAAATATAACTTTCTGACTGGAAATGTAAACAAGAACCAAGAGCCGTGCAATTGAAGCTTCTCATTTAGCTGACAAATTTGCTCTTTGTTTAGGTTCTTTCGACAATTCTTGGCATTCTTTGGTGTGCACCAGATGGCTTTGTCCCTCTTTCGGTTCATTGCTGCTGTTGGAAGGACGCAAGTTGTCGCTAGTACTCTCGGTACTTTTACTTTGTTGATGGTTTTTGTGCTTGGAGGCTTCATTGTTTCGAAAAGTAAGTTGTTGTCTTCCTTGCACTCCTTGTCTTTCTGTTGCTGATCTAAATATTGGAACAATGGGTTTTTGGTCTGTTCTGCTGAATTTTCTATTTTTGACAACGCTTGCAGATGACATTGAGCCATGGATGATATGGGGTTACTATATTTCCCCTATGATGTATGGACAGAATGCCTTAGTCATGAATGAATTCCTTGATAAAAGATGGAGCGCGGTAAAATACAGCAGTAGTTATTTTCTTGTTTACTGATATTGTCTGGGGTCACTGTTCACCTGACAATCGTCTATTGACTTGGCAAGCTACAAAATTCTATGCTTTTGCATAGTCCAACGTCAAATGATGACCGTCTGTGTTCTCTTATTGCAGCCTAACTTGGATCCCAGGATCCATGAACCGACAGTCGGCAAAGTCCTCCTTAAGTCTAGGGGTTTCTTTGTGGATGATTATTGGTATTGGATTTGTATTGGAGCGCTACTTGGATTTTCCCTGCTCTTCAACATATTATTTATTGCAGCGCTGACCTGGTTAAATCGTAAGTCAAATAAGTTTGAAATTTCACCCATGATTTCCTTGTGGGACCAAAATCAGTGTTAACAGCCCTTTTTCTTTGTAACGAGTTTCAGCTTTGGGTGATTCTAAAACTGTTGTGCCGGATGAAGATGAAGCTGAGAAGGCAAAGAGCGATAAGCAGAAGACAGAAGGTTTGATTACAGATATAAAATATCACTTGTGATTTCTGACTGCTTCTTTTTTGCCAACGAATGTTGATTAAATTTAGTTTCAATATCTGATTTAAGGTAATGAACATGAATTAAGTTGCTCTACTGCTGTAAGCGACTGAGAACATGGTACTGTCATTCCATCAACTCTGCATCACGAAGTGAGAGTGTCTCTAGACAAAACAAGCGAAGCAAGCAGGACAATAGGGAACCTTTACTTTTAGTCAAAGAAAATTTAGCAAAGCTACTTTAGAACATTGGCGTGCTCCATTAGTTTCTGGGGTTACTTGCAGGCTGGAAATGGGAGAATGTTATATTCCATCTGTTGCACCAAATGAATCTTTGTACCATGGTGTATTTGTGCATCGGTTCCTTACTATTATTCTGGTTCTGTGAGTAGCTGAACGCCTTACCTTTTCTGTCCCTTCACAGGCATCAATATGGCACTTATAAGCACTTCGGATACCACTGCTGACTCCAAGAAAGCACTGCAAAGAGGAATGGTCCTGCCCTTCCAACCCCTTTCCCTTGCATTCAATCATGTGTATTACTATGTCGACATGCCAGCTGTAAGTCACTCATTTTGAACATTCCTCTGCCAAAGCAAGTTTTTCCTCCCATTCCAATCGTCTTTGTATCGATGGAAGATATGCATCCTCTATTCCAGTCAATTTCCCTGCACTATATATTTAGTCCGATAGCCTGTAGGCAATTAGAAAGTTTTGTCCGGTTTTGATGTCATATCGAATGTCACAGCTTGTAATGTCCTACTGAGTGATTTCTATTACATATTGATTTTTCTGGAACAAGCTCCTCTTTACATAAACTTATCTGAGTATAAGATCTAGCTGTAGAAGTTAAACATGCCTTGTATGCCAGGAAATGAAGAATCAAGGAGTTGAAGAAGATCGTCTCCAGCTGCTGAGAGATGTTAGTGGTGCTTTTAGGCCAGGTGTGCTAACAGCGTTAGTTGGCGTTAGTGGCGCAGGCAAAACGACCCTAATGGACGTTCTAGCTGGGAGAAAGACTGGTGGCTACATTGAAGGAAGTATCAGCATTTCGGGATATCCCAAAAACCAGGAGACATTTGCTCGAGTCAGTGGTTACTGTGAGCAGAATGACATTCATTCACCAAATGTTACTGTTTATGAATCCGTCCTTTACTCGGCTTGGCTTCGCCTATCCTCAGATATCAGCACACAGACTCGTAAGGTACTTGTTTGTGCTTCTAACATCACCTCTTCTTGACCTTTCGCCCCCATTTCTTTATCCGCAACAGCTAGACAATATAAAAAATCTAAACCAATGATGCATCATGATCTTTTCTTTCATGTTCATGCCATAGATGTTTGTTGAAGCTTTCTCTGCAACAGCTAGACAATTAAAAAAATCTAAAACTAATAGCTTTCAACAACACATCGTGATCTTTACTTTCATATTCATGCCATAGATGTTTGTTGAAGAAGTAATGGAGCTGGTGGAACTGAACCCTCTGAGGAATGCACTGGTTGGGCTACCGGGGATCGATGGTCTTTCGACAGAACAAAGGAAGAGGCTCACGATAGCTGTAGAGCTAGTTGCCAACCCATCTATCATCTTCATGGATGAACCGACCTCTGGCCTCGATGCTAGGGCTGCTGCAATTGTCATGCGTACCGTGAGGAATACAGTGGATACAGGGAGGACTGTGGTGTGCACCATTCACCAGCCGAGCATTGATATATTTGAAGCTTTCGATGAGGTTCAGATCACAATTTCAATTCCTCTGGACGCTTTTCACGCATTTGTTCTTCTCAACCAGTATAGCTCGTGTACTGAGGACATCTTTTTCTCGTTGCAGTTACTTTTAATGAAAAGAGGAGGGCAAGTGATTTACGTTGGACCTCTTGGTCGCCATTCTCACAAGCTCATAGAATATTTTGAAGTGAGCCCTTTTGCCTTTCTAATCAGTGTAGTGTAGCGCCCTAGCATGTGGGTTCATAATTCCCCTAAACATCATGTTGAGCAGTTAATGACATTCTGCATATACTTTCTGGCTAAATTTGAAACCGGCATTTCTTTTAACTTCGAGGCACATCTTGTTTGCTTGTGGTACTAACATCTCTAATTGAAAAGCAGGCTGTCCCGGGGGTTCCTAAGATCAGGGATGGTTATAATCCTGCCACTTGGATGCTTGAGATCACCGCTCCACAAGTCGAGGTTCAACTAGGAGTGGATTTTGCTGCAATTTATGCAAACTCCTTGCTTTATCAGTAAGTTTCTAAGCTAATTTATCATGATCTCTTCACAGAACTTATTTTGCATTAATCTTCAAAAACTAGCAGAATCACTTGCTTCATTTATCTTCAATTTCAGGAGGAATCAGGAACTCATTAAAGAACTGAGCACCCCGGTTCCAGACTCCAAAGATCTCTATTTCCCCACCAAATATTCGCAACCTTTTCTTACGCAATGCAAAGCTTGTTTCTGGAAGCAGCACTGGTCTTACTGGAGAAACCCACAATACAATGCCATACGTTTCTTCATGACCATAGTAATCGGCGCTTTATTTGGCCTCATATTCTGGAAGAAAGGGCAACAAACGTAAGATTCTTACCCGAATTATATGAGCAGGTCCCACATTTTTTTCCTTCTCTTAGCCCATATTACTAAAACTTGTTATGCTTGTAGTGATTGATTTACGTCTTGCTAATATTAGAAGCAAACCGACTTGTTGAATGAACAGAACTCAGCAGCAAGATCTGATGAATCTTTTGGGGGCAATGTACGCTGCTGTTCTTTTTCTTGGAGCAACCAACGCTTCTGCTGTTCAGTCCGTCGTTGCTATTGAGAGAACAGTTTTTTACCGCGAAAGGGCAGCTGGAATGTATTCTGAACTGCCGTATGCATTTGCCCAGGTAACAAAATGAGGACATTATACTTGGTGAACAAATTGTGTATCCTGATGATAATGCTATTTATTGTTGGGACATCGCACCTTCAAGGCAAACCCGGAATGCACCAGTGGATGCTTACGAGCTCATGACTTTTGCAGGTGGCGATTGAAGCAATATATGTCGCAATTCAGACTATTGTTTACACTCTGCTCCTTTACTCAATGATAGGGTTTGAGTGGACGGCAGGCAAATTCCTGTGGTTCTACTACTACATACTAATGTGCTTTGTCTACTTCGCTATGTATGGCATGATGGTTGTGGCGCTTACTCCGGGGCATCAAATCGCAGCCATCGTCATGTCTTTCTTCTTGAGTTTCTGGAACTTGTTCTCTGGTTTTCTCATTCCTAGACCGGTGAGTGATCTCGAAGTTCTATACCATGACAATTCTGATTGAGCATCTACATTGGGAAACATTAAAAAAAAAAAAAAAGTAGCAGCATGGATATGACCACTGAAAATTCACCTTGTGGAAAAATTACACGAGAAGTTTTGCAGTGTTATCTGTATTATAAAATTCTTTTGAGCTTTGAACTAGTGTTGGGAGTGCAACATAGGTAGTCTTGGGATGATCCAGATCGCATCCACGTTGTCGATTCCCAATGGTCTCTTCCTTGATCTTCATTTTCATGACCCACTCTTTTTTCCAACAATATCACAGCAAATCCCTGTCTGGTGGAGGTGGTATTACTGGGCCTCTCCGGTGGCTTGGACCATCTACGGCCTCGTGACCTCCCAGGTGGGAGACAAGGATCCCAAACTTGTCATCCCCGGAGCCGACGACATGTCGTTGAAGGCGTTCTTGAAAGACGAACTGGGTTTCAGATACGACTTCCTTCCGGTCGTTGCAGTTGCTCATGTCGTTTGGGTCCTCCTCTTCTTCTTCGTCTTTGCATATGGAATCAAGTTCCTCAATTTCCAAAGAAGGTAGAAGCTTTTTTGAGCTTGTGTAGAAGTTTGTCTAGAAGAGCATTATCAATACAGCAGGAATAGAGTCTTGTGTAAATATGAAGGATGGGGCAAAAAAAAAAAAAAAAAAAAAAAAACCTGTTGTCTCCATTGTGATCTTCTTTTTGGACATTGATTTTTACCTGTGCATGGATCATTGTATATCCTGCTGTTCACTAAGAGCTGTGATGAACATGCAGTTGAAGTAAATCCAGAATGGTTAGACTTTGAAAGGAAAACTCTCTTCACCTCATTTGTTGCTTCAATGTTCTCTTCTGTATATACTACATAGTACTTTCTGTCATAGAAATGGAGGTCGGGATAGAGATCACTGATAGTCACTTCACCCCATCATCGGTAGATGGATTGAGAGGGCAATCCCTAAGGTACAACAGCAAACCATATAATCACATTTTTTATAATAATTTTAAGTTTAATCATGACAACACATCCTAACGAACTAATCAATTTTCTGGCATGTTACGATGTTTTCACACTTACTTATAATTCCGCATTGTATAATTGCATGTCAAACTAGGTATCATAGAAGAAGATAGTATCAAGTTGGAACAACCTATTTTTCTCGAATACCTAGATTTAGCGCTAAAGAATTTTCCACCAATACTATATAGTATTCATTTCTACCATATATGTACTTTCTTTTAATCTGATCTCTCGCAAATTCCATAAAATGGGCTTTCTAGAGACCCCTCAACTAGTTCTCACATGATTTGCTAAAGATTCAATAAGTCTAACATTGATTCCTTCAGACATGTCAATTGGGCATATGCATCTATAATGACTCGGTGGATATCTCATATTCGAAAATTAGTTATTCACCCAATTAATCCTCCAGGGCCCACATAAATCAATTTTATCCCGTGAACAATTTGTGCCAATGGATTTGAGGCATGTTGGAAGATACCTCTGTAGGGTTGCATTTATTAATTTTTTTAGAAAATATCATGTAGACAATTCCGTTATCAATGTCGTAAAGAAAATGAGTACAGAGTATAAATACGTACGGTCAAACACGGCAATGGACTTGAATTGAAGCCTTATGACTGGCTCGCTCAACCTCTGTAAATCTAAAACGTTAGACAACGACAACCTCCATGCTATAAAGAACTTGTCCATGGAAGTACAGATAGTTCTTGCTAATCAAAGCAACCCACAAACCATAATGGTCATGGAAGAGAATCTGCCAGACAGTTGGCTCTAACTGCCTATCAAAACATAAGATTCTCGAGAAAAAGAAACCTTTTGCTACCTGGAAAGTGATGCTGTGCCGTAGGTATTCCTTCTTCTTTTTTAACTTGTTAAAATAATGATGTTCCGACCATAATAATAATAATAATAATAATAATAATAGGTGTATTAAGATATAAGTTATTCGTAAGGCCATGCATACTAAACTTATTGAGTATTGATTATAATTACATTTTCCTTTAAAAGTTTAAAAGGATGAGAGTAGAGGAACGATCATTTGGAAACCCTGAAAATACTCTAAAAAGTCTCATAAATGGGTTAAGTTCAAATTCTCCTATACATGATGTCCTAATTTAAAATAGTTTACAATCAATTTCTAGGATTTGAACATGTAACCTTCGATATCGAGAATTGAAATTCTAGTTTGCACATAAAAGACTTCAATTTAGAGTAATCTACACATAATTAAATATCCCATTAATGCTCTAACCAAATGCATCCACTCTAGAGGCTAAAATTCCACTACAATCTGATTCATCAATTTATTTTTAAGTTGATTTAAATATATACTTGGATTTATTTTTATGTTTTGCACTGGGAATATATGGATGAAATTGTAAAGTACCGTCTGTAAGGATCCAGGATTTGAATTGAAAAATAGGTGGGCCTCTGACACCAAATCATTGAGCATACCAGATGGAAAATTCTCAAAATCAAAATTACAATATAATAAAAAGTGCCTGGTGATGCCGGAATTAGGTGAGCGTTCTCTCTCTTCTCTCTCTCTCTTCTCTCTCTCTCTCTCTCTTAAACTAGTAGGAAAAAAGGGAATCGCAAAGTCCAGGCTGCACGCCAGCGACGACGATGCGTGCACTGAATATCCACCTCCCTCCCTCGCGGGTGGGCCCCACTCGGGCCACAAGATTCCTGGGTCTGTCATCAAATTCCTCCCGGCCGATCTGGGCCGTCGATTCCTGATACGGCCGTTCGTGACCCAAAACCATCAACGCCTCGATTCTCAACGGCATCCTCTCATCCCACCAGTTAGAGAGAGAAAGCTAGGCTTCGAGCTCCATCAACGATCGTCATGGAAACGATTTTTTCTTCTTTTTTCTTTTTTTTTTTCTGAGTCCTCATTGACTCAATCATATTGCTGATTCACTTTAATAATCTGGAGGACCCCGGAATATATAAATTATTGGGAAAAAAAAAAAAAACAGCTCCTTGTAATAGAATAAAGGAAGGAAAAAGGAAGAAAAGAAAACAGATCAAATCGGAATTAATTAAATTAAGAAGGGAAAGGAACATGTTCCAAATTTGAAAGTCCAAGGTGGAAAAGGTGGTCCCCTTCGTCAAAAGATCGGGGGTGGGGGTTAGGTTAGATGAGCTGCCGACGCTGCTCATTCTCCTACTCTCTCCCTTTTAGTATCACGGCTCATTCTTTTCGCATAATAACATTTAGAGTTAACTTAACAAGATAAAAAAAAATTCTAAAGTATGCCAATTATAATATTAATGCTCCAAACTTTTTCTGTGTTGCAGAAAACCTTAAACCGTACCCATTGACACCAACTCCAAACATTTTTTTTTTCTTTCTGTGCTCATTAAATGTCTTGAATTTGTATGAATGTGACAAAAGATACTCTCGTGCTGTTTGCCTAATTGTGATATTAATAGTTCAAACTTTATCCGTGTTATGAAAAACTCTCAACTCTACCCAAATGACATTAATACTTCATTTTTTTTTTTTTTTTTGCTACAACTATCCCAAAATTGTATCGATTTGAAGGAAGATACCCTCAAGCTGTTTGTCTAACATTAAATCCACATCAGCTCTGTTTGTTTGTTGTTGCCATGCAAGCTCCCATGTCATATTTTTAACGCCAAGTTTTCTTTATCACCAATACAAGATTGGAGTATTGGTGATGCAAAAAAAAAAAGTGTGGGTTATTGGTGTCATATTATGTAAAGTTTAAGGATTTATGTGGTAGACAGAAAATATTTTTATCACACTATTACAAGTTTGGGGTATTTGTGTTGCAATAGATAAAGTTTAGCATTTTGGGTATTTTACTTCAACAAATTCGTGGATTTTAGTGGTATAAAAAAATGTTCGGTTATTAATGTTGCAGTAGATATAATTTAGGATTTTTGTGATATTTTTCTAAAAAGTTTAATATCTTATGTTAAAGAGAACCATGACGTAAGGTAATAGTGTGTGTAGGCGACCCATTTCTTTCTGCTTCACACCAAGATTATGATCATAAAAAGGAAAAGGAGAGTTGTGATCTAAGGTTATGGTGTGTGTAGGCGACCCACATCTTTCTAATTCACACCAAACCATTAGCTGAAGTTCCTTTCTTCAAGGCTTAAAACAAGAAGGGGTGAATTATGACCTTTCTTCCTTTATAAAATCCTTGCAAGGAGTTGAGAAATTATTTCTGGTACTTTGTCATGAAAGGCTCCCCCAAATTGGAATTGGGATTACCACTCAAAAACTTTTACAGCAAAGACACAGCATGCCTTTCTTTATTTGCAGGGCTCAGTAAAAGTGCCCTTGAAAAGCCCTCACTGCAATGCAAAGTTAAAGTTTATTACACTGAATATATTATATTGTAGAGTAGATTTGCTCTCGAGTCCTCAATGGTTTGCTCCGCCAAAATTGCAAAGCCTGAAATGCCAAAACTAAGAAATCTAAAGAATGAACTATTCAGATGATTATTGATGACGGTGCACGTGCCACATGACAATCAATTCAACGTGTCGAGGCCATGGTTCAAAATCACCATGCGTAAGACCAATCCGAATAGATTGTTGCTTGACAAACGAAGAAACCCCCATTGAATTAGAATCATCGGAATAACTAGCTGGTTTTTTCCCCAGCAATAGAAGCAAACAAAGGGACCATTGGTTCAAACTCTTAAATACGTTCTAGGTCACCATCTATCGTATTTTAGTAAGGACACAATCCAATTTTTACCAAGTTTAGCTTCATTCAAATAATATCTCAAATGACAAGAAAAAAAAATATTGTTATAATGTCACTATCCCAAATCAAAAAATAGATTCCACCCTGATTTAAAAAAGATCAAAAGAAAAGATAATTGAATTTTGTTCTAGAACTTTCTAAATTTTATTTTTTAATATTATATAAATTATCTAATGAATTACTTGATTCATTTTTAGACCCAAATGATTAATTGAACAAACAAAAGTAAAAAAAATACGTTTGATAATATTTCTATTTCTAGGAATAATTTTTTTGAGAAATTTTTTTTTATTTCTACTCCCTAGAATATAGAAAAAAATACGTTTAGTAATGCACAAAATTTTTTTATTCTTGAAATAAAAAAAAAAAGAATTTTATTCTTTTTTTTTTCCAATGGTGGCAGCAACGAGGGACGGTGACAAGGGTGCCCGCTCAACAATGGTGAGCAACAGGTGGCAAAAGCTATAGTGACAGTCACGAGTAGTGACAACCTTAGAAAAAACTTTTTAGAAATTGTTCTCAAGAATAAGAAATTATTTTTTTCCTATTTATCATTTATATTCCAAATCTAATCTCTGGAATGACTTTTTATTCCAGGAAATAAAAACACTAATGGACATTATCAAACGAATTTATGATTTTTTTTTATTTCAAAAAATAAAAGAACAAAAAAATAAAGAAACAAAAACATTAACTAACTCTGCCTGAAAATACTGCCACTAATCTCTAAATTACACCTGCATAAGACAATGCTCCACAAGAACATACTTTTAGAAAATCCTGGAATAAGGTACATTTCTTAATAAGTTACAAAAAATTCACGACACTAAATAACCATACTTCTTTTGGCTTTATATTAATTTATGTAGAGAGACAGATATAGAAACTTTATTTTTGATACGCCACTTCGGTCATTATCATTCCAAATATACCCCGGAGCACGAGGCGTACAGTGTTCGTTAGAAGACGGGTTTTCAGGGAACAAAAGCAACTTCCGTTGGGACAACCCACCAACTGGCCTAATTATATGGGGGTGAAAGCTAGGGCCGTCATTAATGGCTGTTGAATATGACCTTTGAGAGTTTGCCACGTCATCCTTAATTTTGTTAATCTCTCTTATTTCCCTTTTTTATCCTTATAAATATTAAAATAATTAGTTTTCTAAATCTTATCATGGATTTTAAAAGTAAATGATTAGTAAAATATTTTTTCTACAAGTGGTCGCCTGTAATATTACTTAAAGAATGAATAAATAAAAATATTTTTATCGTTCATGAAATGTCAAGACATTAATTATTATTAGTAATGAAAATATTTTTTGTTTACTAATTATGTATATTTATACGAGTAATTCTTTTTAGGAAGATATTTTTTAAATAATTTATTTTCTATAAAACAAAAGGGGCATGATACTCAACTTATTTGAATAAAAATTAATAGAAAGTTAATAAATAGCATAATTAATGACAGAGTTTGTTGTGAAAATAACCAATTAAAGGACGTGCGAATTTCATTGATGTAATGTTACTTTAATATAATTTAATGGCGAAAAAGCTCTTATGACCGAGCGGTTACAGATTGCATGGGAAGTTGACCGGGGAGTGTGGCAAAGATTACATTTTTGGTAGGTACCCTTTTTGGCCAAACAAATTTGGTGAGGAACACAAATTCAAAATTTTTACCCTGTTGTAGTAATGAATGAGCCAGATCTATGAGCATATTCTTTTTGCAATACTTGAAACTAAAGAGATAAAAAGTTATAATACATGAAAATTTGGGGCAGCATTATGTAAAATTCCAGAGCTTGATCTATATTTACCAAAAACAATAGGATGGAAAGAAGACAATAGTATGGAATTCATCAATGTGAGACTAAGTGTAATTTATTTTAGTCAAGTGTACATTTAAATGTAACTAAATTGTAAATTGAGATTGACCCATTTGAAATAAACCCAATTCGATCAAAATGACAAATAAAATTAAGTGCTCATAAATCTAGAAAAGAAATTAAAAATGTTAAAAACAAAAATAAAATAAAAACATGGTCATTGCCTATTCACATTTTAGTTGCACAGGACCATCCTCATATGGACATATATTGCATAGTAGATCCCAATAGTCCATTAAGAGTCCACAGTATTAACGAGTATTCTCAAAGTACTTATTTAGCATACTTAATTTCTACAAATTCACTTTGTGAAGTGGTTGATTACATATCCGGTGAGAATAATTTGTGTATTGAAAATGACTTAAGGTTTTTTTCCTTATTAATTGCTTAACGAGAGCACTTTATTCAAAAGTCATTAACCAAATCAATTCTTTATGCTGATTTGTGATTCGTAACCTTTCTTTCACATGTGGATATAATTAAAGAAATGGGACGGTTACATTTTCGGCGAATTAAAGAAAGGCATTTTAAAAATCGCCACTAATCCCCAATTTCAAATTATTTTTGACACTTTCGCACTTTCTTTAATCGGAAGTTAGAGAGAGAGAGAGAGAGAGAGGGGCAAAAAAGAAAAGAAAAGAAAAGAAAAGGTTAATTAACTTGTCGCCTCTCTTTATTAGTAGGTGGCAGCTGAGCTTGGTCATCGCTCTTTCTCTGTCTTTCTGCCCCAAAACGCTTTCGTATAATTTCGATCTTCTTGTTCTTTTTTTTTTTTTAATTAATAAATTACTAAATAAATGGAAAAATAAAAATCTCCCCAAAAGAAAAAGATGTGTCGTGTTGGCTTCCCCACTTTTTTTTTTTTTTTTTTTTTTTTTTAAATTAGAAAAAATGAAAAACATTTAAAGCCGGCTTCGTCTATAAGCACTAGCCAAATGCCATAGAGAAAGAGAAAGAGAGATAGACTGAGACAGAGTGGACACACCAACACACCATCATTCCAAAGCAAAAGCAGAGGAAAAAAGAAAGAACGGAAGACTGGAGAGAGAAAAGCGAGAGGGGGAGGAGGCCAGAGGAGAGGGGTCGAGGAAGAAGGAGGAGGGTTTCTGTTGCTTGAAGATCAGGGAGAAGAAGAAGACCATGATGCAGACGAGCGAGCAGCAGCCCCTGCAGCAAGCCCAGCAGCAGCAGCAGCAGCAGTTGATCCTGCAGAACTCGTCGGGGAGCCTGAGCTTCAGCAGCAACATGTCGATGTCGAGGGAAGACGAGGAGATGTCGAGGTCGGCGCTGTCCACTTTCAGGGCCAAGGAGGAGGAGATCGAGAGGAAGAAGATGGAGGTCCGCGACCGCGTCCTCTCCCATCTGGGTCGGGTCGAGGAAGAGACCAAACGCTTGGCAACTATTCGCGAGGTACGCAGACATAAAATCCCCACAAGTTCTTGCAAAATTTATGGAAGAGATGGGTCGATTTGATTTTGCGGGTGTTTTTGCTTCTTTGGAACTCGAAATTCTACGAACAATCGTGCTCTCTTTTTTTTCATTTTACTTGTCGAGTTATTTCGATGTCGGATATTTTTTTTTTCTTGAAATTTTTGTTAACCATAAAAAGAAAAAAAGAAAAAAGAGGCTGATGAGGAGCTGGAAGTGGAAGTATCAACGGAGATCTCGTTTGTTTAAGGATATTACACAGGTCTCGATGCTGAATTAGCGGTTTGACTAAGAAAATTTTCCTTTTGTTTGTTCTAGGGAAAGAATGATGCCACTGTCTATAACTGAAATAAAACAAAAATGAGAAAAGAATCTATTTTCTTTGTCGAGTTTCTGAGGAATTTGGATCCTTTTCCTTGTATCTTTCTTTTTGTTTTGTGTTTCATTTTTATTTATTTATTTTTGTTGGGGGGCAGATTTGGTTGAAACATCTGTCTCTTTTACAAGATGTCTTGCTCGTTCTAACGGAATCTTCTCGGCCTGCAACCTCTCAACGCTTTTGATTCCCCCTCCTAAACTGTCGGTCAACAGCTTGCTCCTTTCTCTGCCACAAACAAACATATGAATGAGGATAAGGGCTGTCTGGTATCAGCCAGGGAATGAGAAACTTGCCTTGCTTCAGATTCCATCTTAAAAGTTTGTAATTAACTGGATTGGAAACTTAGAATTTGTTGTTTCGGTGAAGGAAATTCACCTTCTCTCATGTTTTTGGTCCAATGTTTCAATTTTGACATGATAAATGAGAGAAGCCATTCTGCCTGTGGTTGTGTTTTGTCCACGCATTGATAGACGAAGATAAAAAATTAGATTAGAAGTGATGCAGATTATGAAGAATTTTTTTCTTCTTTTTATGGGCGTGAAGTTGGATGGTAGTCTGGATTATAAGGTTATACCACTAATTTGAATGGAGGGTATGAATGTGTTGATTGACAGAGAAAAGGAATTGGATTAGAAGTGATGCCGATTATGAAGAAATGTTTTGTTTTTTTGGGGTTGTGAAGCTGGATGATAGTCTGGATTAAAGGTTATATCAAATTTGGATGGAATGCAGAGCGAAAATTTGTAGTATTTTTCTTTTCAGTTCTGAAATTGTGCTGACAATGTTAAACCTTCTGTGAATATTATCTGTGATAATCAGGAGCTAGAAGCACTGGCCGATCCGATGAGGAAGGATGTTTCACTGGTTAGAAAGAAGATAGATACAGTGAACAAGGAATTGAAGACGCTAGGGCATTCTTGCCAGAAGAAGGTGATAAACATAAACCCTGGCGATCAGCTCCCTTTCTGATGCTCAAATCTTTTCGCCGGCACTGAACTTGGGTTTTATGGATTGTCACAGGAGAGAGAGTACAAGGAGGCTCTTGAGGCTTTCAACGATAAGAACAAGGAAAAAGTACAGCTTATTACCAAGTTAATGGAGGTTGGAGATGTGGTCCTTTCTCTATTTGTGTATACGTTATGCATGCATGCACGTTTTTGCGTACGATTCTGATTATACTCATGACATTTATTCTGATGGATTGTGAATCTTGAACAGCTTGTGAGCGAAAGTGAGAAGTTGAGGATGAAGAAGCTGGAGGAGCTCAGCAAGAACATAGAGTCTATAAACTGAAGATAGTCCATTCCACTGCTGATACCTGATCAAAGTTTGTTCTGATCTGATGCTTGTAAATGTGACTTGTCTACATTTATTTATGGGTGCTTTGGGACTGGGAGATGTTACCTCTTTACCTCTGTTTTTTTAGCATTTGATGGGTCTTGGATCTTTTCACTAGTCAAGTTAGGAAAGGGAAAATTTGCCTCTTGAACCAGGTTTGTAGAATTTAACGCGTCTCCACCGTGGAGTTTCTTCTCATTTTTTTTTTACCGGTTGTCGAAAACTTAACTACCTACCTGTCTTCTGAAAGTCTTGTATAATTTTTTCAGTGTGGTTTGAAGAATAGCTCCTTTCATATCCAATTCTTTTCTTGGTTATTGTAACTTTGCTTTCCCTATCAGGGTGGTGGTCTGATTCTTCTCTTTACTGAATGGTAAATCACTTTGCAGCCTTCGTTAATTGTAGAACTTGTCCTAGTAGGATAATGATATGGTGCTGTGTCGGTTCAAGTATTTTTCCGAGCAGATGGTGAACCGATACTGAATATTCATGGAACATGTGTGGAATCCTGGTATGATTTGGTCCTGTCCTGAAGTGGTATCGTCGTGGATGCATTAGTTCCGATAAGGATCACTGATACATCATCCCACAACGGAATCCAAACTCATCGTGAACGCCACCTGATGGTACTTCCTGTGGTTAGCAGCCATAGTTATATGGAGGGTGGTTTCCCAGTCGCGTTGCCATCGGTTGTCGGGACCATATCGGTTTCCTTCCTGTAAGATGAGTGATTACGGGTGGTCCACGATGCCCGGAGAAGGGAAGTATTTGGAGGAAACTGTTGCTAGCCGAAGGACGTTAACATCGTTGGACATACCGAAATGAGAAATCCTACTTTAGTTTTGGGGGGGAAGATCATTGAAAATTTTTTGGATCTGAGGAGGGCCCCATCCATGCAAATAAATCAAATGCTAGACTTTTTGAGGGACCGACCATGTTTCGGTGGGGGAGCATCAAGTTAGACAAGGGAGTAGTTGCTGGGGACGAAATCGAGCTAAAATGAACAGAAGATGCAATTATCGATTCCTAGCTATAAGACAAAGCGACAAAACTTCAGCAGGCGTGCAGGTCGCCAACTGCAAAATTGTTTAGCTCGTTGACATTATAGCCTGGTTTCTGAAAGAGCCGTCTTCCCAACCGGAACCGAAGTTGACGTTGCCAAAGGTATGCTCTGCGTTCCTTTTCATTTGGCCAAATCCCGAGAAGAAAAACCCACCAACTCGCACGAGAGATGTAACTTGACTTTTCGAACCACCTTGAAAAAATTCACCAACTCTTATTGGAGAAATAAGAATGCCTACCGATGAATTTCCATCATGCAAGTTGACATGGCACCTAATGAAGTGACTAACGGTGTTGATGTGGACAAAAGACATGTCCGCAAGAGCCAAAGAAACAACGTGAACACGTCGGCGAAAACCAGAATTTTGCTAAAATCTCATTGTTTCTAATTCTTCTTAATTAGAGCAAATCTGCTTTATCTATGTTTCGGGGACATCACTGTAGCTCTTTTCTCTATGGGTTTGTTTCTCTAAAACAATCGCTATCATCCACGACACATGCCACATCAACTTGCCACATCAACTTGCTTAAATGAAAAGTTTTAGCAACGAGCATTTTGGTCCAATAGATAGAAATTTGTAGGTTTTATGGGTCATTTGAGAGTCAGGGTATTTTTATCTACAAACAAAAGTTTAGGCCTTTTTTTTTTCTTTTGGGGACTTGGCCTTTTTTTTCATTGCTTTTTTCACGTTCTCTTTCTTGATTTTTCGGGAGATGCTAGGTGAATTACATTATACCCCCAAAATTTTGGCACTTGTTGCAAATTGCCCATGACTTTTCAATTCTTACAATGTGCCCCGTCAGTATTTAAATCTATTGCAATGTTCCCCCGAGCATCGATTCTGACCAATTTTTAATCTGGGCTCTAATCAATAATCATGTGCTTTTTCACTTGACTAATTAGCTCTTCTTAAAGAGGGAAAATTCGTCCAACAATAAAAGTGAAATGCAATTTGCCCTCCAAGTTTTAGCAATTGTTTAAGATGCCTCGTGATTTTTTTTTCAACTTTTTTGCAATTTCTCCCATATAGTCTTGAAGTCAATTGCCATTGTTGAGAAAACTCTTAGTTTTGATGCTTACAAAACATTCTATGAATGATATTTATTTCAATCTCTTGAAGGAAAAGAACTCAGAAAGACATAGGCTTTAAAGTTTGCTGGTAGCAGAAGACAAAGCATGAGATGTCTTAGAGTCCGACCGTGCTGGGACGGAAAGACTCATCCAGTTTGAGATTTAAGTCCGACCGTCTGGGGCCGAGATTTAAGTCGGCCGTCTGGGAGGCCCGAGATTTTAAGTCCGAACGAACCCAGATCGAAAATCTAGCGGACTCGGGACTTAAGACCGTCGGACTTAAGATAAACTTACACGATAAGATCACCAACGGTAGAGTATTTCACTTACCTTATTTATGTTGATTACATTATACTAATCGATTGACAGGATCAATTAGTGGGCAACTTCCAAAGAAGAATAGAGCACTTATGGAAGCCCATATTCGATTGTATGGGCGAACGAAACGGGAATTTAAGGGGATCTGATCTACCCTCAACGGTCAAAAAGACTTGCCTTATAAAGTCTGTCCAAGAAAGGGAAGACGAAAACTCTCAAGGAAAGAGCCAACGGTCGAGTGTGGCTTGGAGAGTATTTAAGGATAGGTTGAGACTTAGGGGTAGAGGAGATGAACATTATTCCAAAGCGATTTCGTTCTTCAATTGTTGTTCACGGTGCGCATTTGAGTGATCTCGGTGTATTACCAAAAGAGAGTGACTTAGTGAGACGAGATCATCACCGAGTACAAACACTCGAAACTGTGTAATCACCGTTGATCATATAGTGAAATATAGCCGATTGGCTGGTCGCCCGGAGAGTGGACGTAGGCTTGTCTAAAAGCCGAACCACTATAAACAGTGTTTGCAATCTTCTCTCACTCTCTCTACTTGATTTCAATTCGTTGATTGCAAAAGTTATTTTTATTATCGTGGTTAATCTCTCTACACCTATTCACCCCCCCTCTAGGTGTTTATACTAGTAATATCAATTGGTATCAGAGCTTCGTGCTCGAGATCTTGAAGTGTTTATTACTTCGAGTTAAAGATCCTCTATGGCTAGTATTCTTGCACCGGGTTTGATTGAGGGCGAGCAACACTCGTCCTCCCTACTTTGACGGCAAAGATTACAATATTTGGAAGAATAAAATGAAGGCCTTTCTTAGATCGAAAGATCCACTCGAATGGGATGTGGTTGAAAGGGGAATTGATCCCACTGACAAAACCGAAAAAACATCAAAGAGAAATGATGGGAAAGAAACAGAAACTTCAGCCACCATCTCTCCAGAAGAAATGACGAAGAGACAAACTCTCGATGCTAAGGCTATCTACTCTGTATTGTGCTTTATCACCTAATGAATATAATCGAATATCTTCGTGTAATACACTAAGGAAGTTTGGGATAGACTACATGTGACATACGAAGGAACCGATCGTGTCAAGGAAACCAAAGTAAATATATTACTTGGTCGGTATGAATCTTTTAAGATGAAATAGGGAGAATCCATTGGAGATATGTTCGATCGTTTTACGAAATTGTAAACGGTTTGGCATATCAAGGACAACTGTTCTGGACCAATGAAGGTCAACAAACTTCTGAGAGGACTGTCAAAAGAATGGAACAATGTAAAGACATCTATCAGAGAAACTCTGCGAATTTCACCATTGACTGTCGATGAGCTCGTTGGTACTCTGCAGTCCTATGAAGCAGAACAAATGAACGAGGAAGTGGAATCCGGAGGTAAAAATCCATTGCTCTTAAGTCTAACATTGATTCGATGTTACGATTCGAGGAAGAACTGGATGATGAAGAACTTGCACTGCGATCGAAAAGTGAGGAAGTTAAACAAGAAAGGCGGGGAAGTTCAGCAATAGAAAACAAAACAGACAATAACTGGACAACGCGGGCCGATGACGAGGAAGATTATGCCAAAGATGTCATTTGTTTTGAATGTAAGAAAAAGGGTCATATCAAACAGAATTGTCCCAAGCTCAAAAAGAACAAAGGGAAATTCAAGAAATACAAGAAGGCCCTTAAAGCTGAAACATGGAGTGACACAGAAGTTGAGGAGGACAGTGAAGACAAATATGGCAACATCTGTCTTATGGCTCATTCGGACTCGGACTACGAGGCAGTTCGGGATCGGACTCGAGATTCGAGACGAGAGAAATCGAGGTAAATCATTCCGATATTCCAATAGAAATCTCGGATTACATAAATGAGCTGTGTTTAAATTTAAAAACTACCTTGAAAAAGATCTCCAGTTTAAAAGTGAAAAATCGTAAGTTGAGTCATCAGAATTGTTCATTAAAAGAAAGATTTAATGATCTCAAAAAGGAATTTTCAGAACTGGAGGAAAGTCGTGATTCTGTTTTAAATGAAGATGAGTCTCTCAAAAAGGAACTTTTAGAAATAAAGAAAAATCAAAGTTCTTTACAAAATGAGAATCTATTTCTTAGAAATGAAATTTCGAATATCAATGCAAAGTTTTCTGTAGGGACGAAAAACCTGCATATTCTTTCTATCCAAATTCCTTATTATGATAAGTCGGGACTTGGGTTTTGCAAGGAAAGTAAATCGTTAATTGATTTTCCTAAAGTTAAGGAAAGAATTAAACGAGACCTCCTCGACAGGCTAACAAGAATCACTTTAAAAAGAATTTTGTTAAACCCGTTGGTCAAGCAAATCTAAAGTGTTCTAATTGTGGAGAAAGAGAACATTTCGAGAATAAATGTCCTAAAGTCGGAGACTGTTCAAAAGAAATGGATAGAAAAAGCTTATACTACTAACTTCAATGGACCCAAGAAAATTTGGGTACCAAAGAAAAAATGAGTATGTGTGAACATTGCAAGTAAGCTTTTGGAGTAAGAAGAAATGGTATTTGGACAGTGGATGTTCAAGACATATGACAGGAGACTAAAAAATGTTCGTTGGATTCGAAAGAATCAAGGGAGGAACAGTTTCGTTTGGAGGAAACACCAAAGGAAACATTATAGGACTGAAGCTGTCAAGATCGGTAGCTTAATCATCAACAACGTTTCTCTAGTCAAAGGATTAAACTACAATCTTCTGAGCATCAGCCAGTTATGTGATGCCGGTTTTAGAATAAACTTCAAAGAGAATCTATGTTCTGGAACAAGCAATGATTCTTCACAGACTTTTACTGGACGAAGGCATGCGAACATTTATCTTCTGGACATAAATGAAGACACTGCAAAATGTCTATTATCAGTTCAAGATGAAGCAGATATGTGGCACCGCAAACTTGGGCATGTCAGCATGAAACAAATTTCCAAGCTTGCCAATAAAAAGCTCGTTCGTGGCTTGCCTTCACTAAGTTACAAGAACACGAGCTTTGCTCTACATGTACACTTGGGAAAACGGGTAAGAAGCTCATTCAAATCTATAAAACAGATTTCTACTAATCGTGTGTTACGACTTCTTCACATGGACTTATTTGGACCAACCGAACCCGAGCATTGGAGGTAAGAAGTACTTGTCTTGTGATAGTAGATGATTACTCTCGATTTACATGGGTATATTTTTTAGCAAATAAAGGAGATACCTTTTCATATTTCTCAACATTTGCAAAGAGGGTCCAAAATGAAAAAGGATACTCCATTTCAAGTATCAAAACAGATCATGGGGGAGAATTTGAGAATCAAGACTTTGCAATTTTTGTGACAAATATGGTATACAGCATACTTTTTCATCTCCCTACACTCGAAACAAAATGGAGTGGTGGAAAGAAAAAATAGATCCTTGCGGGAAATGGCTAGAACATTGCTTACGAAAGCAAGGTGGCAACTCGGTTTTGGGCGAAAGCGGTTTCTACTTCTTGTCATATTATTAACAGTATTTCTTAGACCAATTCTTGAGAAAACCCCCTATGAGATTTTTAAGGAAAGAAAACCTATTGTTTCCTACTTTTGTATCTTTGGTTGTCTATGTTATATCCTTAAAAATATTAATCATCAATCTAGTAAGTTTGAAGAAAGGTCAGATGAAGGTATTTTTCTGGGCTATTCAAATTCTAGCAAAGCATATAGAGTGTTCAACAAGAACACTCAGACAGTGGAAGAATCCATGAACGTAAAGTTTCTGGAAAAAGAAGTTTCAAAACAAAGCAGTTCAATAATTGAAGAATCAGATGCTACTCTTGAAAGATCTGGTCTCAACAAAGAAGCAGAATCTTCCCAGGAAATAGTCAAAGGAGCAACTCATGAAGAACAAGTAATTCAGCGTGATATTCCTACATCATCAGAAGATTCTAATAATGATGAAGTTCCAAACCGAAACTAGAAGCATAAGTCTAGTCATCCTAAGGAGCTGGTGATTGGAAACATCAACGAAGGGATTCAAACCAGATCGAGAAACAAGAAAGACACAGTAACATTGCATTGATTTCTGAAATTGAACCCAAAGGAATTAATGAAGCTCGGAAAATGAAAGCTGGATAGAGACAATGCAAGAAGAGCTTCAACAGTTCAAGAGAAATGATGTATGGGAATTGGTGCCCAAACCCAAAGGAAGAACTATCATTTGTACTAAATGGGTCTTCGAAACAAAGTCAATGAACTTGGAAAAGTCACCGAAAACAAGGCAAGGCTCGTGGCAAAAGGTTATTCTCAATCGAAGGAATAGACTATGATGAAACCTATGCTCCGGTTGCAAGACTAGAAGCAATCGAGACTACTACTTGCCTATGCGTGCTATCAAAATTTCAAGTTATATCAAATGGACGTGAAAAGTGCTTTTCTAAATGGGTTTATCAAAGAAGAAGTCTTTGTAGAGCAGCCTCTGGTTTCGAAGAACCAAGAAAGCCGACCATGTATACAGATTAAAGAAGACACTTTATGGTCTGAAACAGGCACCTCGAGCTTGGTATGAACGATTGAGCAAGTTTCTACTAGACAATAAATTCAAGAAAGGTATGGTAGATACAACTTTGTTCATTAAGAAGGAAGGTAAAGATATACTATTGGTACAAATTTATGTAGATGATATTATTTTTGGTTCATCTAATGAACACTTGTGCAAGAACTTCTCAAAGTCTATGCAGGAAGAATTTGAAATGAGCATGATGGGAGAACTGACATTCATTCTAGGACTTCAGGTCAATCAAACAAAATGCGGAACTTTTATTAATCAAGAAAAGTATGCCAAAGACTTGATTAAAAAGTTTGGAATGGAGAACTGCAAGAAGACTGAGACTCCAATGGCAACCTCCATCAAACTAGATCAAGATGAAACAGGAAAGAAGGTTGATTAGAAGAATTATAGAAGCATGATCGGCTCTCTTCTCTATCTTACTACATCTAGACCAGATATTCTATATAGTGTTTGTCTTTGTGCGAGATTTCAAGTGGATCCAAAAGAATCACATCTTTCTGCTGTTAAACGTATAATTAAGTATATAGCCACTTATCCAAACTTGGGGTTATGGTATCCAAAAGAAACAGATTTTACTCTTCTTGGCTACTCAGATGCAGATTTAGCGGGATACAAAATAGACGAAAGAGTACTTCGGTACATGCCAACTTCGGGAAAAATGCTAGTTTCATGGTTCTCCAAGAAGCGAGAATACGTGGCTCTATCAACAGCAGAAGCAGAATATGTAGCACTTGGGAACTGTTGTTCACAGATTCTTTGGATGAGACAGCAACTAAGAGACTATGGAAAGGATGTTGCAGAGACATGGAGAAGAAAAGAAAAGGAATTGGCTAGAGCAGAGACAGCAAAACGAAAAGGTAAAGAATCAGCTGCTGCTGAGCCAAGTTCTAAAAAGAGAAGACAACTCCTACTGGTAGATGAAGAAGATGAAGAAGAAAGTATCTCCGCAATTCTGGCAAATATGCGTCAAACTTCTCGAGAGAATGTCCGAACCGAAGCGAAAACACATGCAGAAAACATTCTCAGCACAGAACATGAGAAGAATGATGAATCTGAATCAGAGGAAGATCCAGAAGAAGATCCAGAAGTAGAAGAAATAGAAGAAGAAGAAGACGGAGATGAGGATGGGGAAAAAGAAGGGACACAAGAACATAATGAAGCATCAATTCAGGGGGAGCATTCTTCTGAACATATTGAAAATCAAGTACTGCAGGCTTCATCCGGGAATGCCGATTATCGAAGATCTTAGCACTTCTAACCGAGATCAAGGATCGGCGGGTAGAGATGGAAACCTCCTTTACGAACGGGCGGAGACTCTCGAGAAGACGGTTAATAAGTGTATTGACAGGATTGAGAAGTCTGCATCAGATATGGAGGATTTCACCCTTGTTCGGACCCCAAACAAGAAATCTTCATAAAAACATCTTCTGCTTTAGAAACTGGTTTATTTTTAACTGACTAACTCTTTTTTGAGGTTGACAAAAAGGGGGAGAGAAGATATGGCTATCTCTGAGATATGGTTGATATGGTTAATTCTAGAATTTCTGAGCTTTTGCATGACATAGTTGGCTTTATTAATGCATGAAAGTTCTGATGGCCTATGATATTTTCTTATATGCTGATTACACTGAATCATGTTGAGTTGTGATATGAAGATATGTTCTTCTTTGGATTGTCTATATAGGGTTGATATGAGCTATTCTTATGAGTTGAGCGAGAATAGTTGGAAGCGAGCTCTATTTAACCATATTTTGCAGGGACATTAAGCCATATGTATGAAATGTTTTGTCACCATCAAAAAGGGGGAGATTGTTGAGAAAACTCTTAGTTTTGATGCTTACAAAATATTCTATGAATGATATTTATTTCAATCTCTTGAAGGAAAAGAACTCAGAAAGACATAGGCTTTAAAGTCTGCCGGTAGCAGCGTAGACAAAAGCATGAGATGTCTTAGAGTCTGACCGTACCAGACGGAAAGACTCATCCAGACTGAGATTTAAGTCTAACCGTACCAGACTGAGATTTTAAGTCTGAATGAACCAGACTGAAAATCTAGGTAGACTCAGGACTTAAGATGAACTTACACGATAAGATCACCAACGGTAGAGTATTTCACTTACCTTATTTATGTGGTTTCTGTTATACTAATCTGATTGACAGGATCAATTAATGGGCAACTTCCAAAGAAGAATAGAGCACTTATGGAAGCCTAGATTCTGATTGTATGGGTGAACAGAATCTAAGGGGATCTGATCTACCCTCAACGATCAAAAAGACTTGCCTTATAAAGTCTGTCCAAGAAAGGGAAGACGAAAACTCTCAAGGAAAGAGCCAACGGTCGAGTGTGGCTTGGAGAGTATTTAAGGATAGGTTGAGACTTAGGGGTAGAGGAGATGAACATTATTCCAAAGCTGATTTCGTTCTTCAATTGTTGTTCACAGTGCGCATTTGAGTGATCTCAGTGTATTACCAAAAGAGAGTGACTTAGTGAGACAGATCATCACCGAGTACAAACACTCGAAACTGTGTAATCACCGTTGATCATATAGTGAAATACAGCCGATTGGCTGGTCGCCCGGAGAGTGGATGTAGGCTTGTCTAAAAGCCGAACCAATATAAACAGTGTTTGCAATCTTCTCTCACTCTCTCTACTTGATTTCAATTCGTTGATTGCAAAAGTTATTTTTATTATCATGGTTAATCTCTCTACACCTATTCACCCCCCCTCTAGGTGTTTATACTAGTAATATCAGCCATGTCGCCTATAGTGTTGACTTTGGTCAATTTTCATAAAAAAAAACCTACACATTTAAATATTTTTTGAATCTAGCCCATACTTTAAAATAATAGTCAAATAACCAGACGTTGTATGGCATTTCGATTGTGGCCTCCAAACTTTTCAAATCGATCATAAAGCGTAAGTCATAAAGCAACTTAAGAAATGCGGTGGAAAATCATAACACTACAAGATACAATATGATCTGCACAATTTATTTATTAGCACAAATTAATGTGTTTACTTTGTAGGTCAATTGTTTTGCTTGCTAAACAAAAGATAAGATGCTTTGGTGTCAACATCGGTTTGTAAGAAACATAATATGAGCATTAAATGTTGATGTAGTGTGAATATGTGCAAGCTTTTATTATAAAAAATATCGAGTACTCTACATATAAGAATTTTTGTGTGAGCAAAATATTTATAAATCTGAAGAAATGATCTTATAATTTCGATTCCTTATAAAAATGGAAAAGAAATATTTAAATAGAGAGAGAGAGGAGTGTCTAGGACATGGTAGCCGTTGCTAGTGGCTAGGCTAGGCCATGGCCACATGCTTGTACCAAGTAAGGGCAGGACGGCCCTAATTTAAGTAGCCATATGTGCCAAATCCTTAAAGGGGAGGACGGATAAAATGCAATCCGTTGTTTTTTGTTAGACACATTTGCCCTCCATAAAAGAGTAAATTAGTCACTTGATAAATAAATCGTCAGAAATCTAACTGAAAATTGGATAGAATCAACGTAGGGGGGTATTGCAACCGATGCCAAGACTCCAAGGGGAACACCGTGAAACCTTACAAAGTCAGGTGTCATTTGCAACAAATTTCAAAATTTGAGGAAAAAACAAAAATGTAATTCGCCCCGACAGACTTTGTCCAAAGCAAGTACGAACGACCAAGTCAGTCAATGTTGAGCAACACCATTTTGCCGCGTCCTGGACCGATTCTTCTGACTGGATATGGGCAGTTTCCCGGTCCATTTCATTGTTGGATCACTCTCTCTATCCATAAGTCCAGAGGGGATTTCTTTTGTGTTTTGTGTTTTTTTTTTTTTTTTGTGGGTGCGGGGAAGAATCTTTGTTTAACAAATCCCATGAATGAGTCCTCCTCAATCATGCATCTGACTTATGATGGTTGGTCTTCCTAATCCTCCCACCTTTCAAACCACTCCCAGCACGTGTCGTTCCACCTCAATCACATTTTTCCACTAGTGAAATAAAGGGATATGGACACTCTACCTTTTTATTTTCATGATAAGAAAACTCACAGTAAATATGATAATATTGAGCCTTTTTTGGGTAATTCCAACGTTCCTTAACTCATTTCATATGAGCCATTAGCTTTTATGGGTCTCACTTGGATTCTGCTTTTACCTAATCTAACGGCTCATTAAAGTGTGCCAATAAAAGTCAAGAATACGAGTAATTTTTTAATATTAAGACACGAGGCAAAATCTAAATTGGTGGCCTAGAAAGAAAATTGTTTGTACTTGGTGGTGTGGAATCAAACCTTTGCCTTGAGGCTAATCCACACATACGAGTTCGTTTTTAGTCACTGAATCAATTTAGCAAGGTTAATTTTTTCTTTTGTTTCTTCTTTATGTTGAAGTAGTTCATCGATTATATAGACGTTGGAAAAGGATAAAAGGACTCTATGGACAGTTTTTTCCGATTTAATTTGGGAAATCAAAATAGGTATCAACATGAAAACACAAGTCATTTTAGAAACTTTTTACTAATTGTGGAATTTAAGTAAGAACATAAATTGCATTATTAATCCTTGCAGTTGGAGCAATGTCACGGTTTTTGTTCCTGCTCTTTGAAAATGAAGGTCATGGTCCTTGGGCTTTCACTTTTGTGGGCTATTAGTCCTTGATCCTCATTTCATTGGGTGAGGATTAGAATTCCTACATGGTATTATATGCTTTTAAGGGAAGAGAAGAATTCCTCTGCACTGCTAGATATATGTGCAAGAATCGAGACAAGACAAATGTTATAAATGACTATTGATATGGACTAAAATATCATAGAAATGGAAGTTCAAAGAGTAAAGCCTCAACCAATAAAGTGTTGATTTAGATGACAAGAGAATTTACTCATTTGCTTGTGATTATGAGTTTAAATCTTGTTGAAAATATTCTTGGAGGAAAGTCCTCAATGCACTAGGCCGATGTAGGGAAGTGTGTTTTTAAAATCTCCCCGAATGGAGGACTGTTGGAGATCCACGAAAGCTGACCCACATATTACTTTGATGCTTAAAACAAAAAAAGAAAAAGAGAGAGAGAGTAAACTCTCAATTTTCCAAGATTGGGAACTAAACGGTGCAAATGGTCTAAACTTTAGAGAAGTGCCATTTTCTCCGGATAAAGATGACAGAAATACTGATGTTTCACGACAAAGAAAAGCTCCATGATGCAACTTTCCAGTCCAAAAACTATGTAGTTTTGCAGCCCAAAATCTATTTGATCTCTATACTTTCACACTTTTCCTAATCGACTTCTCGTACTGTAAGTTCGTCTACTAAATCTTGCTTTCACGAATATTCTATTCAAGTGATATCTACATTGAGTCGACCAAATCCACCCAACGTGGTTTTGATTAATGTTTTAGTGCAACGTAAATAATTTTTTTTCCGTGAGTTTTCACATTGAGTAAGTTTTATCCGCATCATACTTTGATTATATTTATATCGACTAATTTTCCCACTGACATTACATGGGCAGGCATCCACATATATCATCCCCATCGTACCTTGAAGTCTTAGACGGTCATGTCGGCTAAATTTTGTCGAATTTGATATCAGAACAACTTGATCAAACAATCTAAAAAATACATGGTATTTGACAAATTAGATCGCGGAAATATATGAACAAAAAGTAGAATTTTACACATGAAAAGTCAAAAAAGGACAATAAGATGGACCTGAATACAGACGAAAGTTGAATTTTTACATTCAGACGAAAGTTGAATTTTTACCATGAGCCAAGATTTTCATTGCGAACTAAGCGAAAATATATGTTCAGATTGTTAGCTATATGCCTTGAAGCAACTATGTAATAGTTACATGCTAGAATATTAGTTGCATTATTTAATGGCAAAAAAATATTCATTCATCATTCCAATTATATGAATGAATCCATAAGATTAGTTGCGACTGAAATTCTTAAGGTATGAAGAATATGTGTGATAGATTTACAGTTATGTTGAATCTTTAAATAGTTCCCGATTATTAGATCATTGAGAGGATATTGATGATCTTATTGAGACCAGTGTGTTCTCAAACTTTTGGATATCTAAATGGATGATAAGTTACAAGTCATTGGGATTGGGATACTTGAGCGAGAACACTAGTGTTTGTCTCGAACAAGTTCACTAAATGTGACATGCATAGAACGATTGATAACATGGAAGCTTTTAGCATGGTAAATGACTAATTGTTCATGCCTTGCTATTGTGTAAAATCCTTAGACCTGAGGCATGATACTAACTTGAATGATAGATGGTTGTGGTTCACAAGTGTGCATATTGATACTTTGTCGAATAATCTCTGTATTTGATAGTCATAGTTTGTTCACAAATAAAGGCACATGCGTCATAATATGGAATATGTTTTCTTGTAGACATACAATAAAGAATATTGATGTCCCATGCGATCTAATTGTGACATTGTATCGAAATTCTCAGCCGGAGTTGTAAACGAAAATGAATGGTTCAAATCTTGTAAAATACATATCAATTAGATTTGGGCATATGAATGTTAGGTGAATTGCAAGTGCACAATATCGATAGTGATCAGTGAGTGTTGTTTCCACCAAGATTGCTTTTTAATTATCCAATTACTTACCGAAAGCGATCAATCCAAAAATCTAGCTAACCAAATCGAAAAGACGAGTAAAAAAGTGAACTAAACCAATTAAAAGACTAAAATATAAGGATTTAAAAGCTAATTAAAATTGCAAAGTAAAAATAGTCTAAAGCAAACTGAAAATTAACAAGGCCAATTATTAATATTTTAATCAAATCACAAAGTGTTAGAGCATCCAACTTCACTTAACTATTCATAATCAATTTTCTTAGCTTGTCATGCAACAAATTAATATCCATTTGTGTTGGCGAAATTTCCATAAGATGAATTACAAGCCGACCTCGGTCTAATAATCCCTAATTAGGTATGTTCACCCACACTAATCTTAGGTGAATTTAAATTACTTAAAAGCAATAAGTTCTTATGGAAATTTCGGAGTCAATTTAAGTAGTCCCAACCTAGATCTACTCTCGCAGCCACACAAATAATCTAATGTATCTTGACCGAGATTTAATTTATGGTTCAATATCACTAATGCACAAGCATGCAATCTCCACCTGGAATCATGCATACATAAAAAATCATTCAAAAGTTGTCTAAACTTCTAAAAGCGTCAAGACCATGATAAAGAACGTCACAATCAAAACAATATTATTGCATGAAAAAGTCTTTGAAAATCAATTAATCATGATTAAGATTCTTTGTAGCTCCAACAAAAGAAACTTAGAACATAGTAAAAGCTAAACTGGCAAAAATTAAAGAGAACATAAAAAGAACCGATCTAACATCTTTATTTCATCAAAACATAAATGTAGGATCACTATTAGCAGCAGCACCATTGCAAAACATGTTTACACTTGCAGTTTTTTAATCAATAACTTGTATGTTTTGCTGAAAAGATAAGAAAAAAGAAGTAGCAGCCCGAAATTAAAAGAGCCAAGGTTAGTGAACCAAGTTCTTTTTATCGGCCAAGTCGATGATTTCAAGCGAGTAATTACATGTAATTGAGATGGATCTCCTCACATATCCACTAATAAATCGTCACTCACATCCTACTGATGCTGCTCCCATGGACAATGGATTGGAACCACTTTGGTAGCCCTTCCAACATAAGATTTACGGCTTTGTCGTGGTTTGGGTCATAACGAACCAGAACTCTGTTGTGGTACTCCAACAAGATCTCGCCATTCCTCAACATCGCCAGGACCCTCACATTTATTCCGGACCTTGCGCGCGTCAGAATTCTGGAGTCCTTGCAACAAGACCAGTCGTTGAATTCGTTGTCGGGGTTATGGAGATTCCTGTGCAGGTGAGATCCAATGCTATAGTCCATGATCCACGACTCCTCCATACCGTACTCCTTCATGACCCAGATCTCTAATGCTCCACTCTTCGACAGAACAGCTGCAGAAAGACAACCGCCGAGCTCCACCAGATGACACCAGCCCTCCAAAAAATACATGATTCGGGTATGGCGACATCCTCGAATTGCTCATTGGACAAGTCAAAAGATACGATCCCGATGGTCCGATACCTGCTTTTTAAAGAGGTCCAATGGAGTCTTCTGTTAACAAGAGGCTGCGAGGGCGTCGCATGCAAGCTACGAGTTGGAGATTTACCTGATATCAAAGAATCGAGTCCAGAAAACTATTAGGAACTTCCCAAGTAGATTGTTTTGTATCTAGGAGTATTCGCATCCATCAATTTTAGAAATCGACAACAACAGACTAGCCAGCGCAAATATCAAAATGAGTGGATTAAAAATGCCTAGAATATTGAAATTATCTACTTTTTGAGTACCTATATATTTTCGAAAACTCCACAGCGGAAAGAAAGCGGGAAGGTTGAGTTTTGATAATATCCAACACCAGCAAACATAGGCAATGGAAAATGCACATTAGGATCTATCTTTTGCTTTTGAACAAGGTTACGCATACAGGAAAAGCACAAAAGCTAGTACATGAAATTTTGTAGCATATTGCGATCACTGGTTGTGTTTACAGCATCATATAATCTGTGTTCATGGGAACATTGAATTTTGCACACCAGTTTCTGCGAAGACTTTCGATACCAAGCATTACTCATCTTAAGAACATAAGACATTTAACAGGAAATTGAGATGCAATACCCGTACAGGTGATTAATCGAGAGCAAATGAGTGAACTTAGACAACGGCGCTTACAATAAAAAGAGAGAGACTAAGCAGTGAGGTTTTTAATCAAACATGTTGTAGGAATGTTGATTGTTACCTAATCTCCTCCACGTCGGGCTTCTCAAGCTGCAGACTTGAGCCTCTGAATAGGGTTTGCGATCCACAGCCCAAACCCCATTGGGATTTTCGATCGGATACACGATCTTGATCACCTTGTAATCCTTCTCGGTCTCGTCGAATCCGAACCCAAATACTATCTTGATGATCCTCTGGTGACCCTCCAAGTCCGGAAACTCCCTATACTCTCCTATGAGAGGATTGTACACGTAAACGTCATGGCTGGACAAAGCATTCGCCAAGCAGAGCAACCCCTCGTTCGACCCGACTAGGTTGAAATCCGGCGCGACCGCGGCGAATGGAGGGTGGAATTCGCTCGCCGGGCGGTTCCTCCCATCCTCGTTGCAACTGGAGATGTCCTCGACGAAGTAGAGCTGGCTCCGAAGGGGCGGGTCGGAGTGGAAGACGAGGGAGAGGTCATGGGAGGACGCCGCGCGAGGTCGATGGAGTTGGAGGAGGAGTGGGTCTCGCGCCAGGGCTCGCCACGACCGGCACACGAACTGGGCTCGGAATAGAGACGGCGTGGGGAGTCTCGAGAGGATGTCGATGACGATCTCGCGAGGGAGAGTGCTAATGGTGGCGCCATGCGACTGCGACTGTGGCGGCAAGCGCGAGTGGTCACCCGGGTGATTGCTTCGTCCTGTACTGCTCTGCGAACCGGAGCTTGGTTCTGATTCCATGGAGGAGGCCAGTGAAGAAGGGATTGACGACGATGAGGAACTGAGGATGAGGAGGATTACCACGACTGCGAGAAAGACTATATGTTGGTTCGGATCTTTGGGAGATGACCAAGACTGTCAAGCCGCTTGCCTCGTCATAGGATATATAATCTGGCAGGCCATGCCAAGTCATCGTGCGTTGGCCCAATCTCAAATGATTTTTTTCCTCATTTAGCATTCAATGCATTTAGGAAATATTATCTGGCCGGCCATGCCAAGTCATCGTGTGCTGGCCCAATCTCAAATGAGATTTTTTTCCTCATTTAGCAGCCCAATCTCAAAAGAGATTTTTTTCCTCATTTAACATTCGATGCATGATTTTAAATTTCAAAATATTACTATCTCATTTTCTTAATCCTAGAGATGACTGTGTGCATAAAGAGGATGTTTATGTTAATACCAAAGAATGCTTAAGTCTTCGATCGTCGACTCGGACATAGATTGACTAAGCAAGACATAACAAAGGCAATATTTGCTTAGCATTGGGAGTTCTTGATTGACAAGTATGGATGGTCGACGAGATAATTAGTATTTATCGACAACAAATGCAAAGGAAAATTACTGAGTCACGAAGCATGGAAATCGATGAATAAAGCTTGGTTTATTCGATAAGAGAGTCAAGACTAAAGTGGTTGGCAATGGATTAAAAACAAGGCAACTATATTATAAGCGGTGGAGTTGGTAACCTTAAGAGCAACTGTAACACCAACACAATTATCATATCATGAAACCGCTGATTCTAGAAGCCACTAGCGATAATGGCCAAAAAATATGAGCTGTTATAATTGTCACAAAGTGGAGCTGCCGATTTTGGGTACAATGTTGAAGTAATGGGTCTGTTTAGTAGCCGTTTGTAAATACGTAGAATTTTAAAAGTCACATAGGATGTGTTTGCTTTCTTTATGATTGTCGGTAACTATCGGTAATGGTATAATACTCGATTCATAGTTTGTTACCAATCAATCAACGAACATCGGTTATTCCAATTTATTTTTCTATTATTTTTACATTTCAATACACTTTTACACTAGAAAAATTACTAAAACTGTCCTAAACTTACTACAAATTTTCTAATTTAGTCATAAACTGTTTTTTGGCCAATTCAGTCCGAAACATTTTGCAATTGTGCCAATTCTATTCATCCAGTCAAATTTGGCCATCCGGTGTTGACATGGATGTTAGCTTAGCCGATTAGCGCCGGTTGGGGTCGGTCATCCAACCAACGCTGACATTTCAATTTCTTAATTTTTTGATTCTCTCTCTCTCTCTCTCCCCTCCTTCCTTCTTCCTCTGGCCGACAAGGCTCAACCGTACCGACTAATGGTGAGGTTGGCCTTGCCTTGGCTAGGCAAGACTGAGCTTGCCCAACAACAGGAAGGCCTCACCTAGCTAGGGCGAGGCTCGACCTTGCCCTTGCTAATGGCCAACGAGGGTGAGCCTTACTAGCCATTGCCCTCTAGCCGGTTGTTGATGTCCAAAAATCGGCCTGAGGTAGAAGGAGGGAGAGAGAGAAGAAGAAGGAGGGAGGAGGAGGAGGAGGAGGAGGAGGAGGAAGAAGAGGAGGAAGAAGGAAGAGGAGAGGAAGAAGACGAGGAAGAAGAAGAAGAGGAGGAAGAAGAAGAAGAAGGCAAAAAGAAGAAGACGAAGAAGACGAAGAAGAAGAGGAAGAAGAAGAAGAAGATAAAGAAGGCAGAAAGAAGAAAGTAAAGATCAAATTTTTTTTTTTTTTTTTTTAAAAAAGCAATTGATATGTCAACGTCGGCTAGCCAAATTTGATTAGATGGAGTGAATTGACATGATTGCAAAAGATTTAGGATTAAATTCACAAAAAAAATATTATAACTGAACTGGAAAATTTAGAAAAGGTCTAGGATTAATTTGATAATTTTCGCCTTTTATATGGCTAGCCATGATTGCCTCTAGTCTCAATATTTTTAATTGTCTTGTCAATTTGTGTTACCAACAAGGACCCTTTACATTCTCTGTTGATTTCCATATCAATCCACCTTTTGAAAGATTTTTCGTCACTAACTTTTTGGTGAAATAGTTCCTAACAAACATGTTGAATATGAATCTTCTAAATTTTTTAAATCACTTCTTTATTCAGAAACTAAGGAGATTTACCTTGGTAGATTAACAATTAACTTAGGAGTTCAAATTTAAAGTGATCTTATTTTAACTCGAATTTATCAAAAGCAACTTAATTATTTTGGAAAAAATCACAACAATAATTACTCAACCACTAAATCTTAATCACCACAAATACCTTTTTTTTTTGTTCATAGAATACGTTGAGAGTTTCAAAACATTAAATATCTAATAGAGACCGGGGAGGTTTAGATAGCCAATTAGAAGGGAGGGCCTTTTAATGACGGGCTTTAGTTTGCAAATTGATTGGTCTAGCGGAGACAATGGGACATTTTAACACTCTTTGAGTTGGGCCAAACTTTTTCACGATCTTTAATTACGTTTCACAGGGCCCATAGACTTTGATCAATACCCAAAATAAACTAAATCACTAATATATTATGAGTTTTCAGTTTCATGCTTAGATTAGATAAAGATCTCATATCATTTCTTTCGATCAAGTACAATAATGCCTCCTTCATTGTTGGAGCTTCGATGTAGAGCGCCGAAGAAGCCTACACAAGATTTGCAAAAACCAGCTACAAGCTAACCATTTGAATCACGGTAAGCTCGTACCGTCATTCCTTTCAAGTATCCTTCAAGCCAAGATCCATTTGTGTCGAAATTTAGAGACCCATTTTCAGCATAATCCACCATTTGGGTTGGTTAGCGTGTCTTTTGACTTGATTTGCCTTATTTGAGTTCCATCTCATAAAATTTTGTTTCATTGCCAGTGCAGCAGGAGTAGTAAGCTCAAACATGATTTGCGAGACGGAAATATGTGTTCATTTTAAGCTTTCCATATGAACCACAAAATTCAGGCAAGCACTCCCTTAAAAGGTAAGTTAGTGTTCCGGTAAAAAAATTCAAACATTCACATGTTGATAAATAAAAATAAGAGAATAGAAAAGAAACTTATTAACATTATTAGTGATAGATATTCTTACATAAAGTGCAAAAAAAGAAAAAAGAAGAAGAACCGATCTAACATCTTTATTTCATGAAAACATAAATGTAGGATCACTATTAGCAGCAGCACCATTGCAAAACATGTTTACACTTGCAGTTTTTTAATCAATAACTTGTATGTTTTGCTGAAAAGATAAGAAAAAAAAAAGTAGCATCTCGAAATTGAAAGAGCCAAGGTTAGTGAACCAAGTTCTTTTTACCTGCCCAGTCGACTATTTCAAACGAGTAATTACATGTAATTGAGATGGATCTCCTCACATATCCACTAAGAAATCGTCACTCACATCCTACTGATGCTGCTCACATGGACAATGGATTGGAACCACTTTGGTAGCCCTTCCAAAATAAGATTTACGGCTTTGTCGTGGTTCGGGTCATGACGAACCAGAACTCTGTTGTGGTACTCCAACAAGATCTCACCATTCCTCAACATCGCCAGGACCCTCACATTGATTCGGAACCTTCTGCGCGTCAGAATTCTAGAGTCCTTGCAAGACCGGTCGTTGAATTCGTCGTTGGGGTTATGGAGATTCCTGGGCAGGTAAGATCCAATGCTGTAGTCCATGATCCACGACTCCTGCATGCCGTACTCCTTCATGACCCAGATCTCTAATGCTCCACTCATCGACAGAATAGCTGCAAAAAGATAACCGCCGAGCTCCACCAGATGACACCAGCCCGCCAAAAAATGCATGCATTCAAGTGTGGGGACATTCCTGAATTGCTCATCGGACAAGTCAAACGATACGATCTCGACGCTCCAATACTTACTTTGTAAAGTGGTCCAATGGAGTCTTTTGTTAACAAGAGGCTACGAGGGCGTTGCTTCCAAGCTATGAGTTGAATTACCTGATATCAAAGAATCGAGTCCAGACAACTATTAGGAACTTCCCAAGTAGATTGTTTTGTATCTAGGAGTATTCGCATCCATCGATTTTAGAAACTGATAACAACAGACTAGCCAGCGCAAATATCAAAATGAGTGGATTAAAAATGCCTAGAATATTGACACTATCTACTTTTTGAGTACCTATAAATTTTCGAAAACTCCACAACGGAAAGAAAGCGGGAAGGTTAAGTTTTGATAATATCCAACACCAGCAAACATAAGCAATGGAAATGCACATTAGGATCTATCTTTTGCTTTTGAACAAGGTTACGCATACAGGAAAAGTACAAAAGCTAGTACATGAAATTTTGCAGCATATTGCGATCACTGGTTGTGTTTACAGCATCATATAATCGGTGTTCATGGGAACATTGAATTTTGCACACCAGTTTCTACGAAGACTTCCGATACCAAGCATTACTCATCCTATGAACATAAGACATTTAACAGGAAATTGAGATGCAATACGCGTACAGGTGATTAACCAAGAGCAAATGAGTGAACTCAGACAACGGCGCTTACATTAAAAAGAGAGAGACTAAGCAGTGAGGTTTTTAATCAAACATGTTGCAGGAATGTTGGCTGTTACCTAATCTCTTCCACGTCGGGTGTCACACCCCGACTCTCGAGCTCGCGGCAACCCCATTTCACTTGAGGTTTACTTGTACAACGTCCTAGGTACTGTCGTCGATTAATTCATTCTTATATTGTAATTAAGCACATGCGGAAACGAACAACTCCCAAACCAACAACAGGGATAGCAACAACAGTAGTAGATAAAAGACAAACAATATTTTATATATCTGAAAGTTAGCCAGCACATTAGCAAATATATACACGCCTTACTACAGGCGACAAGCTAAGGCCTACTAAAAAAGGAATCGGCCTAGATAACCTAACACTGCACAAATGCCTACTCTCTAGCCTCAGTGGGATTGCTCTCTTCGATCCTCGGGTACTTCATCATCTAGGGCCTGAAAAGGTTAACTACGATGGGTTGAGATAAACTCAGCAAGTTAAAGCCTTAAGCCTCGATTAGGAACTTCGCTCGTCTCGGGAGTTTAACATACAACCTAGTTCATCAAATCATCCAACGCCACCTCAGAGAAATAAAAGCAGAAGACAATTTAATAATCAGGCACAACCACAGGCAACCTTACCTAGCCTTGGCACACGCGACCTGCAGAAACTGTCAGTTAAATCATCATGACATTAAGAGTCATGCGAATAATCAAAGCATTGCACGCAGTTTTCTCATGTCTCACATCCACACATGCTCCGATTATTACGACCTCCAGGGCCACGGCACAACCTTATGGTTGGCGGTTAATTGGTCATAGACTAGGTATCGTCCTCCCCCATGAGGCACGGCGACATCATGGGCTCTCCCCCACTGACGGCATTCCCTAAGGAGCATGGGTCCGGCCTCTATTGTGACTCCACAACCAACAACTGTCAGGTAATCGATCGAAGTCAGGATGACCAAAAGGCCACGGCACAACCCCAAGGGTTGGCGATCTACCGGCAGCACCGGGCTCTTATCTTAATATGACCATGCAGCACATCATCAAACAATTTGTTTTTTTCTTTGTTCTGTCGTGAATGCATATATAGTTCGTGCTCATGCGACATGCTACTGCAGTTAACACACATATAATGTCATGCAGCAGTATCTAGCAGTCACGTACAATAGCAGCATTCTAATCATTCACGAAAGTTGCAACAATCAGTAGTTCAAGTCACCGTCTGACAATCAATTCCGACCAATCAACATCACAATACTTGCATACTTTTCCAAAATAACCACGTACCTCAATAATTACCAGTACCCACTCATGTGTCTTAATGTTCAATAATAAATAAGCACGTGTCCTCACAACTACCACAATCAACCATTCCCATAATTAATTACCCAACCCAATTAATTTCATTTAATAAAACCCTTCTTTAATAAACCAATGACATTTAATAAAGTAGTATATAAATACTATTGACATTAGAAAATTAGGCCATAGTAATTTTCCCACAAAATTATTCAATTAAAATCATTTCCCATAAATAATCACAATTAATTATTTTCCCCAAAAATAATTAATTTTCAGAAATGAATAGTAATAACAATATTAATAATAATTCGAAATTATAAATTAATTTAATTAATTAATAATTCCGAAAATAATAGCTAATTATTATTTAATCCAAAAATAATAATAATTATTTTTAATACTAACCATGATTACTAAATTAACTTAACCCTAGTTAATGTAACCTAACCATGATTAACCTTTAACCTTGATTACTTTTAAATGAAAAACTAGAGTTACTTTAATTAATTAACTATAGTTAATCTAACATTAACTCTAGTCAAAATACTAATCTCAATCAACCTAATTAACCAGAATAATCCACTAATTAACTCTAATTAAACACAAATATACAAATACACTAATTACCCTTTAAGCAAAATTAACCCCTAAACAAGGATTAGAGAATTAACTTATTTGGATCGGAAATCCGGCGACACTGGCGCGTAGAAGGAAACGAGGGCTACAAGGGGTAAGCTCGGGAATGACAACGGACAACGAGCGGTGGCCGAAACAGGCCAAAAACAGTGCTGGTTACTGTTCACGTGGAATTGATCAGCTAGGCGGAAAAGGCCAAAACGGGTGGTCCGGGGCAACCAGGGGTGACCGGGGCTGTGCGGCTGGCTTCCTAACTTCCGTGACTACACTTTGGGCGGTGGTGTCGGCTCCGGTGACGCGGCAAGGCTGTTTTCCTGCTGGAAAACAGTAAGGACAGCAAAAACAACAGAAATGGAAGAGAAAAGGAAGAGAAAAGGAAGAGAAAAAGGGAGAGAAAAAGGGAGAGAGAGAGAGGGGCTGCTTTGTTGAACGAATTTGGGGAGAATGTAGGAGAGAGAAAGCTGCTGAAATCTTAAAGGAGAAGCCAAGGCAAGTGGGCTTGCCACTTGCTCAAACACCAATCAAAACAAACAAAAACAATGCCCACTTGGGCATAAAAGGAAAAGGCCAAAAGAGAGAAGCCCATGGGCTGAGGAGGGAGAGGAACTTGGGCTAGCTTGGGCCCCCTTTGGGCTGGGCTGGATGGACACAAGGCCCATTAGGCCACCGGTCTTGGGCCGGCCCACTCGCGGGCCTGAAACTTGGTCCAATTTTTCCTTTTTTCAACACTTCCGCGTCCAACGGAAAATCCAAAAATAAATGAGCTGACGTCCAAATATTTAGTCCTAATATCAATGAGAAGTCGGTTCCCAAAATCGGATTAAAAATCGGGGTTAAATTGAGTCGACTGCGACTGTAGTACAATTTGGACTATCAGGCGCCCTTTTTGGACTTTCCTCACTTTTGACCTGTGGCTAATCATTCTTTGATCCACGTTAACATCAATTCTCAAGTGAGGGCTGTCCCTCGATTATCGTGTGATCCCGGGGGCTCAATTGATAATCCCAAGTACTAGATGAGAAGGATTCGATTTATCGTCGTTCGTAGTTCGTATCGAAGTCGTGCGGAAATAACCAGCAGATCGATTTCGAACTTTTGCCGAATTGATTTATTTCCGTTTCCTCAATAGTCTAGTACTTAGAGGATACCGTTCCCTCCCAGGTTCTCATGGTCGAAGGGTTCGTTCCTGATCGAAATTGCGAGTCGAACGCGTATCGTTTCCTAATGGCGCCTCTCTGTAATCCGTTATCCCACGAACACACAATTCGGAAAATTTGCACTGACTAGGCCTTCAACTAACATTGCCATTTTATAAAATTCCAAAATGGGGTCGATTCTTAGGATGTTATATCGAGCTTCTCAAGCTACAGACTTGAACCTCCGAATGGGTCAAGGGACCCATAACCCGAACCCTATTGGATACATGATCTCGATCACCTTGTAATCCTTCTCGGTCTTGTTGAATCCGAACCCAAATACTATCATGAGGATCCTCTGGTGACCCTCCAAGTCTGGAAACTCCTTGTACTCCCTTGTGAGAGGATTGTACACATAAACGTCATGGCTAGATAGAGCATTCGCCAAGCAGAGCAACCCCTCACTCAACTCGAATAGGTCGAAATTTGACACAACCGCGGTGAACGGAGGGTGGAATTCGCTCACTGGGCGATTCCTCCCGTCCCCGCCACAATCGGAGACGTCCTTGACGAAGTAGAGTTGGCTCCGAAGGGGTGGGTTGGAGTGGAAGACGAGGGAGAGCTCATGGGAGGACGCCACTCGAGGTTGGTGGAGTTGGAGGAGGAGTGGGTCTCGTGCCAGGGCTCGCCATGACCGACACACGAACTGGGCTCGGAACAGAGACGGCGTGGGGAGCTTCGAGAGGATGTCGATGACGATTTCGCGAGGGAGAGTGCTAATGGTGGCGCCATGCGTGTGATGTCCTGAAATTCGAGCCCTTTGAGGGAAAAATGAATATTAATTTCGCCAATGCATTGTTGGTTGATCTCACTCGGAACTGATCACTCCTGAGATACAGACTTTGAGGGGCAAGACTAATGAGGACAGAACTCGTGCAACTAAAGAACTTGACCTGGGAAAGTAACTCGATCGTGAGACTTGCATAAGGACGATCTTGTAGTGATGTAGGCCGATTTCAGGGTTGACTAGAAGTCGATTCTTGGATAGAAATAATGGGATGACGGGTGATTCCATCTACTGTTATCGAACCCACGAACGACCCTATGCCGATCCTTGATAATCGTGTACTTTGAAATAAGAATCGATCATTCACAATTTCATGCAGTCAAGGACGCCCAAGTGTTGAGAAGTCTTGAACGTGAATTTGCACAAATTGGTTACGCGTGAATCCTCGAAGCCGCTTGTCAGTTTGAGTAGTACCAAAATGGCATTTGGGTGAAATTGATAAGACATGAGAATCCAAGATTGGACTTCGAATTTTCGGGAACGTTTGGGAAGGACTTTTGGACGATGCTTCTTCGACAGTCGACAATGTCAGTTAAGCCAAGCTTTTGGGAAAGGGATTTTCGGACTGAGGAAATGAGTACGAAGATGTGGGCCAAGTAAGAAAAGTGTGGGCTTTACGCCCAAAGTGGGATAGCCATTATGGTAGACCCGAGGCAAGCAAGTGAGCCTATTGGGGCCAAACCGATCAATTTACCCTTCCAAGCCCGGTGTCCAAACTTGAATCGATTCGAGCCCAACAAATTCCCGAGCTCATTCCTATTCATTTTCCTGCCCATTTCCTAGGTTCGCCTTTCATTTTCAGCCCAAGGGCAGATTGGGAATTGTGCAAGGTGGAAATGACAATTTTATCCCTAGATATTTTGAAAAAGTCAAAAGAAGAGAGAGAAGATGATGTCATTTGTTTGGGGGTTGAAGCAAGCCATTTAATGGCCTTAATGAGGCCTTCAATCAGCCCTCATCTCACTCTCTCTCCTTCTCTTCAGCCCCTCCAAAACCGCACCTCTCTCTCCCTTGGTTTCCCTTGCCTTTCTGCAATTTCAACTTTTGATCTTCCACCGAAAATTGAGTTGTTCATGGCCTTCCCGTGTGAATCATGTCCCATGCCACCTGCCATCGTGTTCAGAACGGAAAATCCGTTTAGATGGCATCGACCGTTTGCCAAACAGAGCCGCCGGCCGTCCCGTACGGTGACCGGAAGTCGCTGCTCGCCGGACCGCCACTATAGTGCCTGCAGTAGCTTTGTTCCGCCTTTTCCCCTGTTTTTCTCTCATTCCGGCTAAACCATCACCCATACCAGCCACCAGCAGTTCCCTCTTGACCCCCAGGTGCCACCGGTTGTCGGCCTGCCACTTGCCGGAGCTCGGGCCACTGTTTAGCTCCTGGTCACTGTTCCTCCTATGTAGTCAGTTTTTCAGAAGTTGTAGAGGGATTTTGAGTTTGTTGCTACTGTTCTCAGCCTTGGGACTAGCCAGTGGAGAATCTTGCCCCTCGCTCCTCCGGTGATCGACCCGACGGAGCCTGAGTCCGATGGGTCCCGGTGATGGTGGTGCTGAACCCGAGGGTTCATTATGTATAGCTGGATTAGCCTAGTTTTTTTTTGGCTTGGCTTAGAGGATGGATCAGCCCCTTTTTGTTGGGCTTGTAATTCGAAAGACGATTTTCCATTGGTTAATCCAGTAAATTGTATAAATGAGTAGTCGAGGTTTCTGCTGTTCATTTCTCTATCCCTGTTTGATTGTTTGATTGTCTATTTTTACCGGGGATGGTTCGTCTACCGCTTGCGCTTAATGAAAGATTAAAATGAATGGTCATCGACGAGTCCTTGGATGTTGCTTTCAATTGACCATGGTAAGGGGTTGTCGCGTGCTCGGGGTTCGGGGCGTGACATCCCCGTCGGTTTTGGTATCAGAGTGAGGTCGAGACTTGGAGTGATAAGGTGCGTTGGATTTTTGGGATAGTGAGATAGGGATGGCTTTTATATTATGTGCCTGTGATTGCTTTTGTGGCATTGTGTGGTGGCGGGTTGCTCATAGTCTAGAATGATGAGCAATCTTGAGCAGAGAGAGCCCTTAAGCATAGGGCAGCGTCTGGTCAGGCCAGTGCTAGAGGTAGCGTGCATGCAAATCCTAGGTTAGACGGGATCCTACTGGCACTATAGACCTTGTAGGACAACAAGCTGAGTGCTTCTGCTGTGTTCCTTGTGGTTCCCCTAGTGAGAGGAGAGGTCCGTGAGAGACCAATGCCTTAGCTATTAGGGCAATTCCTAAGACTGAAGCCATCGATGTTCAGTGGCGTAGGTGACCTTGAAGATGCGACCCTTTAGATAAGGGATTTCGAGAGGACGTTCACAATGTTGAGATGTTCAGAGTAAGACAGAGTGCTTCTGGCAGTTTATCAGCTTCAAGGTAATGCCATTAATGGGTGGGAAGTCACTCAAGGAAGAGTGTTCCCTGAAGGCACGGTTCAGACATGGGGTGTCTTTCGCAAAGCGTTCAATGGGAAGTGCTTCTTGGACAATTGAGAAAGTCAAAGATGGTAGAGTTCCAGCAATTTCGTCAGAATCGGATGTCAGTGGATTAGTATGAGGCGAAGTTCACTGAGTTAGACAAGTATGTGTCGAGGTTAGTGGAGGACCTTTGGATAGGGCGAGACGTTTTAGAGATGGCTTGAAACCGGAATCGAAAGCCTCGCTGGTACCCTTGAACTTAAAGAGTTTGGATGAATGTACTAGAGGGTCCAGATAATCGAGAAGAACAGATCGAGAGGACAACTGCATCTGGCTCTCGGTTCGTGCCTAATAGAGACAATCGTCGGTTTGGGAAATGATCAATGATAGGGCGAAGGAATCCCATCTCACCCAACAGAAAGAACTACATGGGAAAGCAGACACCCAATGCCATGGGAGTTTGCCGAGTGTGTGGGAGTGATAACTCTATTTTTAATAGAGTATTCTTGCTAATTTAGACTTGATATTTGCTAAATTTTGATGAATTTTGGGTGAATTTAATTGCTACTCACGTAATTTTATTTTATATGAAATATTTTCAGATTTTCCAGAATATTGCAATATCTTTCAGAATATTTCATCTTGAAGAAAAAGCTAGCCCAAATCAGATATTTGGAGAATTTGACCATGATTGAAGATAAGGTTCAAAGAAAATCAAGGAGATAAGGAGGAATCTTTTCCAAATCCTAGTAGGAGTCGACTTAGGGCAGATTTTTGGAGGCTATATAAACCGCTCTTGTGCCACATAAAAGAGGAAGAAGAGAGAATCCTTGGAGAGACCATCTTTGCAGAAGATTTTAAGTTTTCTTACTTAGATTTTGTTCTTCAATTTTAATAGAGCTGGTGCGTGTCAAGGAAAGAAGGATGAGACAAACCTGAAGCTCCTTGTATCTAAATTCGATGAATTTGTTTTTATTTAATATTATGTTTCCTTTAATTCTTGTTAATTTAGTTTTTCTTATGTTCTAAATTTCTTTTGTTAGAGCTACAATGGATCTTAATCATGATTGATTAATTTTCAAAGACTTTCATGCAATAGAATTGTTTTGATTGTGTCGTTCTTTATCATGATCTTAATGCTTTTAGAAGTCTGGCCAACTTTTGAATGATTTTTGATGTATACATGATACTGGGTGGAGATTGTGTGCATGCGCATTAGTGATATTGAACCATAAATTAAATCTAGGTCAAGGTACACTAGGTTATTTATGTAGCTGCGGTAGTAGATCTAAGTTGGGACTACTTAGATTAAATCCGGGAATTTCCACAAGAACTTAATGCTTTTAGGTAGTTTAAATTCACCTAAGGTTAGTGTGGGTTAGCAATCCTAATTAAGGATTATTAGACTGAGGTCGGCTTTTAATCCATCTTAGGGAAATTTCGCCAACACAATTGGAAATTAATTTGTTGCATGAAAAGTTAAGAAAATTAATTATGAATGGTTAAGTAAAGTTGGATGCTCTAACGTTTTGTGATCTTGATAATTATTAATTTTCAATTTGCTTTGCTTTAGATTATTTTTATTTTACAATTTTAATTAGCTTTTAATTCTTTAAGTTTTGAATTTTTCTATATTTTAGTATTTTAATTGGTTTAGTTTACTTTTTACTCGTCTTTTCGATTTGGTTAGCTAAATTTTTGGATTGATCACTTTCGGCAAGTAATTGGATAAAATAAAAAAAACAGTCCTTGTGGGAACGATACTCACTCATCACTTTATTACTTGTTGATATTGTGCACTTGCAATTCACCTAACAAGTTTTTGGCGCCGTTGCAAGGGATTGTTTTAAAATTTTCCAATTACTATTGATATTGAGCAATTCTTAGTTTAGATTAGCCTTTATAATATTTTTAATTTATTTCTTTTGTAGGCCAAACTCACTAAAAGGTGGAGGAGCATCACATAACCCGAAGCCAACAAGGAGACCTTGAAAAGTTTGATCTTGAGATTGAAAGAACCTTTCTTAGGAGAAGAAGAGAATAATCACAAGCAATTCACATTGCAATGGCTGAAAATCAAGAAGTCGCACCTCCAAGGAGGACTTTGAAAGATTATGCTACACCAACAATTCAAGGAGCACAATCAAGTATAAGGAGGCCGACAAAGGTGCAAGCCAACAATTTTGAGATCAAGCCATCCTTAATTCAAATGCTTCAAAATGCGGGGCAATTCGGTGGATCGCCTAATGATGATCCAAATCTACACTTAGAAGCATTCCTTGAAATTTGTGACACTGTTAAATTTAATGGCGTTACTGATGATGCTCTTAAATTAAGATTGTTCCCATTTTCTCTTCATGATAAAGCTAAGACTTGGGTTGACTTCTCTTCCTGCAGGCTCTATCACAACTTGGGAAGATTTGGCTAAAAAATTCTTAAGTAAATATTTTCCTCCTGCAAAATCTGCCAAAATGCGTAATGATATTACTACATTTATGCAGATGGATGGTGAGCCCTTTTATGAAGCATGGGAGAGGTTTAAGGAGCTGCTAAGGAGTGCCCGCACCATGGATTGCCAATTTGGATGCAAGTACATACATTCTATAACAGAGCACATCCTACCGTTCGTGCTAGTCTAGATGCAGCAGCTGGAGGGACTTTGCAAAACAAGTCACCCGAAGAAGCTTTTCATCTACTTGAGGAGATGGCGGGCAATAGCTACCAATGGCCAACTGAGAGATACCAAGCTCGAAAGCTAAGTGGAGTTCATGAAGTTGACACTAATAGAACTTTGAATGCAAAACTTGATGCATTAAGCAATATGATTGCTTCTTTAAAAACTCAAGGAGTATCTTGTGAATTTTGTGGTGGAAATCATATTAGCACTGATTGTCAAGTAGGTAACCCTTATGCTAGTTCTTCTGAACATGCTAACTTTGTTTCAAATTTTAAGAGGGGCCCTCAAAACAATCCTTACTCCAACACTTACAACCCAGGATGGAGGAATCACCCTAATCTGTCTTGGGGAGGTCAAAATCAACAAGGACCGAGAGCACCACCACCATCCATGGAGAAGCATAATTCCAACTTGGAGGCTTTGGTTGCAAAGCTAACCCAAACTGTGGAAAAACAAGCTCAAACCACTCAAGATTTCATGAGAAGTACCGATGTAAGACTCCACAATCAAGAAGCGTCACTTCGAAACATAGAGAAGCAAGTGGGGCAATTAGCTTAGAGAATTAATGAGAGACAAAGTGGTGCATTGCCAAGTGATACCGAGAGGAACCCCATGGAGAACGCAAAGGTAATTACGTTAAGAAGTGGAAAAAAAGTTGGAAAGCAAGATCAAGATGAGGATGTAGAAGACGAGAATAAGGCTAAATCTTCCACCGAGACCAAACAAAAGGATGAGCCACTAAAGAGCAAGCCATCTCCAATGCCATATGTTCCACCTATTCATTTTCCGGAGAGGCTAGCCAAACACAAGCAAGATAAGCAATTTGCAAAATTTTTAGATTATCTTAAACAATTGCACATTAATATTCCTTTTGCAGATGCTTTAGCTCAAATGCCGAGCTATGCCAAGTTTTTGAAGGAGATCCTAGCTAACAAAAGGAAGTTAGAGGAGTATGAAACTGTGAAGTTGAATGAGGAATGTTTGGCCATCCTTCAAAATAAGCTACCACCAAAATTAAAAGATCCAAGGAGTTTTACTATTCCATGCAATATTGGTGATGCTTACTTTAATAAAGCTTTATGTGATCTTGGCGCTAGTATAAATCTAATGCCTTATTCGGTGTTTGTGAAACTAGGTGTAGGAGAAGTAAAAGCGACCAGCGTGTCTTTACAATTGGCGGATAGATCTATCAAATATCCAAGAGGCATGGTGGAAGATGTTTTAATAAAAGTGGATAAATTTATCTTGCCGACGGATTTTGTTGTGCTAGAGATGGAGGAGGATTATGAAGTTCCTATTATTTTGGGCCGACCATTCCTAGCCACGGGAAGAGCTCTCATTGATGTACAACAAGGAAAATTGATCCTTAGAGTGGGAGAAGATCAAGTCACTTTCAATGTCCTCAAAGCCATGAAAAACCCCGAGGGACCAAGTGATTGCTTGAAGATAGATACCATAGACAGTGAAGTAAAAACCGTGCTTGAATTGACCACAACTCAAGATCTTATAGAGGCATGTTTGGTTTAGCCAAAAGAGAAAGAAACTGAGCATGAAGAAATTAGAGAGGCCGTTGAGTTTTTAGAAGCAAGTCCACTATGTCCGAGATGGAAATCACAAAAATTTGAAGAATTGGAGTCAAGTGCAAAGAAGCCCAAGCCTTCCATTGAAGAACCACCAACTCTTGAGCTTAAACCTTTACCTTCTTATTTAGAATATGCTTTTCTTGATGGTGTTTCTTATCCGGTGATTATTTCTTCTTCTTTGACAGGGGTGATAGAGGAGAAGTTACTTAGAGTGCTTAGAGAGCATAAGAGTGCAATTGGATGGACTATTGCAGATATAAAAGGAATAAGCCCTTCGATTTGCATGCACAAAATTCTGATGAATGAGCAATACAAACTAGTCATCCAACCACAAAGGAGGCTCAATCCGAAAATGCAAGAAGTTGTGAAAATCGAAGTAATTAAGTTACTCGATGCAGGTATTATCTATCCAATTTCTGATAGTGATTGGGTAAGTCCTGTGCAAGTAGTGCCAAAAAAAGGAGGTATGACTGTTCTAACTAATGAAAAGAATGAATTAATTCCAACTAGAATAGTTACAGGTTGGCGAGTTTGCATGGATTATAGAAAATTGAATGATGCTACTCGCAAAGATCACTTTCCTTTACCTTTCATTGATCAAATGTTAGAAAAACTTGCAGGACATGAGTATTATTGTTTTCTGGATGGATATTCAGGGTATAACCAAATCCCTATTGCACCTAATGATCAAGAAAAGACTAAATTTACTTGTTCCTATGGTACATTTGCATATAGAAGGATGCCTTTTGGTCTTTGTAATGCACCTGCTACTTTTCAACGATGCATGATGGCTATTTTTTCTGACATGATAGAAAAATACATTGAGATTTTCATGGATGATTTCTCTATTTTTGGTACATCTTTTGATTCATGCTTGCATAATTTAGCTTTGGTGTTACAAAGATGCGAAGAGACTAACCTTGTGCTAAATTGGGAGAAGTGTCATTTTATGGTGCAGGAAGGGATAGTGTTAGGCCATAAAATATCTGCTAGAGGTATTGAGGTGGACCAAGCCAAAATTGAAGTTATCTCCAAATTACCACCTCCTACTTCGTAAAATTACTTCGAGGATTTTTAGGACATGCAGGGTTTTATAGGCGATTCATAAAGGACTTTTCCAAGATTGCAAGACCACTCACAAAATTGCTTGAAAAAGATGTTAAGTTTGATTTTAACTCTAAGTGTTTGCAGGCATTTGAGACATTAAAGGAGAAGCTGATTTCGGCTCCTATAATGACACCACCAGATTGGAGTTTGCCTTTTGAGTTGATGTGCGATGCTAGTGATTATGCCATTGGAGCTATGCTTGGTCAAAGGAAGGACCGAATTTTTCGAGTCATATATTATGCTAGCCGAACCCTTAATGGAGCCCAATTGAATTATGCCACCACTGAGAAGGAGCTTTTAGCAATTGTTTTTGCTTTTGATAAATTTCGTTCTTATTTGATTGGCTCCAAAGTGATTGTCTATACTGATCATGCAGCTTTAAAGTATTTGTTGGCAAAGAAGGATGCGAAACCAAGGTTAATTCGTTGGATCTTGTTGCTTCAAGAGTTTGATTTAGAGATTAAGGACAAGAAAGGGACCGAGAATCTTGTGGCCGACCACCTATCTAGGTTGCCGAATGCCCCTAGCGATGAGGTACCAATTTTGGATGACTTTCCTGATGAAGCACTATTTTCCTTGAAAATCGAAACTCCATGGTATGCAGATATTGTGAACTATTTGGTAAGTGACATCTTCCCTCCCGACTTGAATTATCAACAAAGGAAAAAGTTTCTCTCCGATGTTAGACACTACTTTTGGGAGGATCCTTACTTGTTTAAGGTATGTGCTGACCGAATAATTAGACGTTGTGTTGCTAAGGAAGAAATTCCTAACATTCTTTTTCATTGCCATGATGGAGAGGCGGTGGTCACTATGGTGCCACCAAAACTGCTGCTAAAATTTTACAATGTGGATTTTATTGGCCTACTCTTTTGAAGGATGCACATGCTTATGTTTCTCATTGTGATAGGTGTCAAAGGACTGGAAATATATCTAGAAGGCATGAGATGCCCTTAAACAATATCATGGTGTGTGAATTATTTGATGTTTGGGGCATTGACTTCATGGGTCCGTTTCCACCTTCTTTTGGTAACACTTACATATTAGTTGCTTGTGAGTATGTGTCTAAATGGGTAGAGGCCGTGGCTTTGCACTCTAACGATGCTAGGGTTATTTGTAATTTCTTGAAAAAGTATATCTTTACTCGATTTGGCACACCAAAGGCTATTATAAGTGACCAAGGCACACACTTCATGAATAAACAATTTGAGTCACTTTTACGTAAATATGGAGTCACTCATAAGGTAGCTACCTTTATCATCCCCAAACTAGTGGTCAAACTGAGATATCTAATAGGGAGATAAAGAGAATTTTAGAAAAGACTGTGAATACTAATAGGAAGGATTGGGCAAGGAAACTTGATGATGCTTTATGGGCTTATAGAACTGCTTTCAAAACTCCTATTGGTATGTCACCTTTTCGACTTTTATTTGGTAAAGCATGCCATTTACCTATTGAGTTGGAGCATAAAGCATATTGGGTTTTGCAAAAACTGAACTTTGATATGCAGGCAATAGGTGAGAAAAGATTGCTTCAGTTAGATGAATTGGAAGAGATGCGCAATGATGCATACGAAAGTGCAAGAATTTACAAAGAGAAAACGAAGAGATGGCATGATTGACACATCTTAAGAAAGGAGTTTCATGTGGGTGAAAAAGTTTTGTTATATAACTCTCGTCTTTGTTTGTTTCCAGGAAAGTTGAAGTCTAGATGGACCGGTCCTTATACCATCACCAAAGTATTCCCTTTTGGAGTCGTTGAGATTATCAATGAGAATGAGGGGACTTTCAAAGTAAACGGTCATAGGCTCAAGCACTACTATGGAGGAGGTTTCGATGCTCAAACATCTGTCATTACCTTGGTTCCACCTACTTAGAAGCATGGGAAGAGTTCGACTGCGAACTATAAAGCAAGCGCTTCTTGGGAGGCAACCCAAGTTTTTAAGCTTCTATTTTTTATTTATGGTTTGCATTTTGTCTTAAAAAAATTGAAAAAAAGAAGAAGAATTTTTGTGGTGATGAATTTTCTATTTTGCAGAGATAGTAGTGCACACGACAGGTAGAAGAGGGGTTAGGGGCGTACGGCCATGCGATCATGAAGCTAAGAAATTTTCTACGAGCAACCTCTAACGACACATCTGAACCATTCCTCACCTTACTGGGCGTGATTCAACATGGATAATTGCCATCTTCACATCTCCAGGGGAGTATTTCGAACTTTACTCTAATTTGTTTGCCTCATTGCCTGTATTTAATTCTTTATTTTTATGCATTGAGGACAATGCTTCATTTTAAGTTGGGGGTAGGGGATTGAAAATTTTGAAATTTTTTGTGCTAAAACTTTTGCTAATTTTGAAAATATTTGCTCTTATTTAAAATTTTTGAAATATTTTTGAAGCAAACTTTATAGGAGATGATGATTTTGAACCGTAATCTACAAGATTGATATCCTTTTCATGGTTATGAGTTGTTGTGATTTTTAGGGGAATATAAATCTTGTTCAATTGGTTATTGATATATGAGTCAGTCTTAATCTTGATTATGCAATCCATATTTTGAGCACTTATCCTTGCCTTTGAGTTATGTGTGCTTAGAAAAGATCAATGGGAAGTATGTGATTCTCTAGAACTCACCTAAGTCTTAGAATTTGTTTGATATTCTCTTGAAATTAATATGCTATACTCAATCAAGAAGGTGATATAGGCATTCTTTGGATCATTTGAGCCTTTCAAGCCTACCTTATTACTTGATTCCTAGTACCCTTTTGAGCTTAATTGGCCTATTTTTCTTTGATGACCTTATAATGCTAATCCAAATGTATTACTTTACCTTATACCCCATAAGCATGTTTATCCTTAAAGCTACTTTAATAGTTATGGATTCTTGATGTGTTTGAAGTTGCTGAAGCTTGAAATAGTCATGAAAAAAAATTGCAAAAAGAAGAAAAAAAAGAAGAAAAAAAGAAAAGAAAAGAAAGCAAGAAAAAAAAAAGTGCAAGTTATAAAGTGAAAGTTGTTTACTCTAGTACGGCTTATACGGATCCCTACCGCTAACTTTCAACTTGAGTGAGCCTTTTGGATACTCAATGGGTTAGCATTGCACTATGGAAGGGACTTAGTAAGGAACTTCGCCGTACAGCGTGGAAAGAGAAATAATGGAAGCTTTAAAGTGTTGAGTGTTTGTGAATTACATGGCTATAATAGTGTAAGCATATGGATGATATGTCTTGAATCCTATTTAATTCAAATGCTTTGAGAATTGATATGTTTATGGGGTTTATTGAGCTTAAATCCTTTATACCCTCCCCTTAGCCAAGCCACATTATAAGCCTTAAAGACCTATTGATTTTTGAATGAGTATTAGTTTTCAATAGTGGAGAGAGAATTGAAAAACAAATCTATGAGACTTGGTTAGTGGATCTTGAGTTTAGAGTGTTGCATATCAACATGATTTATTTGAGTATACATGATTTGGAAAGTCAAGGGGCACACATACACACGGATTGCATGGTTAAGGTTAGACATAGCTTATGTATTGATTTTGGGTTGATGGGATTTATTTTTTGTCCTTTGAGTTGTGATTTCACGTAATTTTGAATGGATATTGATAATTGGAGATGAGGTTTGTTTATTTTTATTGTTTGCTCGAAGATTAGCAAATTTCTAAGTTGGGGGTAATTGATAACTCTACTTTTAATAGAGTATTCTTGCTAATTTAGACTTGATATTTGCTAAATTTTGATGAATTTTGGGTGAATTTAATTGCTACTCACGTAATTTTATTTTGGATGAAATATTTTCAGATTTTCCAGAATATTGCAATATCTTTCAGAATATTTCATCTTGAAGAAAAAGCCAGCCCAAATAAGATATTTGGAGAATTTGACCATGATTGAAGATAAGGTTCAAAGAAAACCAAGGAGATAAGGAGGAATCTTTTCCAAATTCTAGTAGGAGTCGACTTAGGGCAGATTTTTGGAGGCTATATAAACTGCTCTTGTGCCGCATAAAAGAGGAAGAAGAGAGAATCCTTGGAGAGACCATCTCTGTAGAAGATTTTAAGTTTTTTTACTTAGATTTTGTACTTCAATTTTAATGGAGCTGGTGCGTGTCAAGGAAAGAAGGAGGAGACAAACCTGAAGCTCCTTATATCTAAATTCGGTGAATTTGTTTTTATTTAATATTATGTTTCCTTTAATTCTTGTTAATTTAGTTTTTCCTATGTTCTAAATTTCTTTTGTTAGAGCTACAATGGATCTTAATCATGATTGATTAATTTTCAAAGACTTTCATGCAATAGAATTGTTTTGATTGTGTCGTTCTTTATCATGATCTTAATGCTTTTAGAAGTCTGGCCAACTTTTGAATGATTTTTGATGTATACATGATACCGGGTGGAGATTGTGTGCATGCGCATTAGTGATATTAAACCATAAATTAAATCTAGGTCAAGGTACACTAGGTTATTTATATGGCTGCGGTAGTAGATCTAAGTTGGGACTACTTAGATTAAATCCGGGAATTTCCACAAGAATTTAATGCTTTTAGGTAGTTTAAATTCATCTAAGGTTAGTGTGGGTTAACATACCTAATTAGGGATTATTAGACCGAGGTCGGCTTTTAATCCATCTTAGGGAAATTTCGCCAACACAATTAGAAATTAATTTGTTGCATGAAAAGTTAAGAAAATTAATTATGAATGGTTAAGTGAAGTTGGATGCTGTAACGTTTTGTGATCTTGATAATTATTAATTTTCAATTTGCTTTGCTTTAGATTATTTTTATTTTACAATTTTAATTAGCTTTTAATTCTTTAATTTTTGAATTTTTCTATATTTTAGTATTTTAATTGGTTTAGTTTACTTTTTACTCGTCTTTTCGATTTGGTTAGCTAAATTTTTGGATTGATCACTTTCGGTAAGTAATTGGATAAAATAAAAAAAACAGTCCTTGTGGGAACGATACTCACTCATCACTTTATTACTTGTTGATATTGTGCACTTGCAATTCACCTAACAGGGAGGAAACATGGAAATCTCCCCTGTACATCAAATAAGCTATGAGCTACGGTGGATTGTCATGGAAAGACAATTCAGTTTAACCCAGTAGTGGGTGGTAGTTTTGAATTTGTGGGAAATCAAGGAGGACCCTCTGCTTCTCTGATTTCGTCACTCGAGGTGACTCGGTTGTTGGAATCTGGATGCCAAGGGTATTTGGCATTGGTGGCAGATACGTTGGTAGAAGGATCGAAAGTGGAGGATATTACAGTGGTACAAGAGTACATGGATGTGTTTTTCTCTCTAGAGGAAATTGAGTTGTGATTGAATTGGCCTCTGGGATAGAATCGATTTCCAAGGCGCCTTATAAGATAGCCTTGTCAGAATTGAAAGAACTGAAGGTGTAGACGCACTAGGACGAGTGTCTCCTTAGGGAGCACCGGTACTGTTTGTAAGGAAAAAGGACAGTTCGTTGAGACTGTGGATTGATTACCGATAGCTTAATCAAGTGACGATTAAGAACAAGTATCCGTTGTCAAGCATTGGTGATTGTGTTCATTGACGATATCTTGGTATACTCATGGTGTCCCGAGGATCATGAGAGACACCTGAGATCAGTACTGCAGACTTTGAGGGAACGTGAGCTGTATGCTAAGTTTAGCAAGTGCGAGTTTTGGCTATCTCGAGTGGCATTTTTAGGTCATGTGATTTCAAGTGAAGAGATCTCTGTTGACGTGATGTTACAATCCCAAGAAATTTCGATTGGCTGGGTATTATAGATGTTTCGTAGAGAAGTTTTTTGCGATAGCCATGCCATTGATGAGATTGTTAAAGAAAAAGGAGAAGTTCGATTGGACGGACAAGTGCGAGCGTAGTTTCCATGAACTCAAGAGTAAATTGACTATCGTACCTGTCTTGACAATACCATATGGTCCTGGTGGGTATGAAATCTACAATGATGCGTCATATAAAGGACTAGGCTATGTGTTAATGCAACATGGCAAGGTGGTTGCATACGCATCCCGACAATTAAAACTTCACGAGCTTAACTACTCGACACATGATTTGGAATTAGCAGTGATCATCTTTGCCTCATGTTCAACGACGATGGATGGAACTTCTTAAGGACTACAATTGCGAGATTCTGTATCATCCGGGGAAAGCGAAAAAATTGGTAGACACGCTAAGTCAAAAGTCGTCGATTGCACAGATGATGGTACGGGAATGGATTCTCTTGGAAGGAGTCAGGGACTCAAATTTTAAAATTAAGGTCGGCCATCTTGCTAGTCTAATGGCCACTCTCATGGTGGAACCTGAGATGCAAAGTAGGAAAAAAAGAAGAAGTGCCTAAGCAACGGATCCTGCAGATGGATTAGGCAAAGAGGAAAGCAGACTTTCAAGTGTCCGAGGATGCGATATTGAGGTTTCGAGGGCGATTGTGTGTTCCAAAAGATGTAGAGCTTAAGGAAGCAGTCTTGTCGCAAGCTTATTGTAGTAACTATAACATCCACCTTGGCAGTACGAAAATGTACTAGAATTTGAAGCAGCGCTTTTGGTGCAACGGTATGAAGTTGGACATTATAAAGCACGTGGCTAAGTGTTTGATGTGCCAGCAAGTAAAGGCTCAACATTGTAAGCCTGGTGGGTTGCTGCAACCTCTTGAGATTCTCAAATGGAAGTGGGAACACATTACCATGGATTTTGTGATAGGACTGCCAAGCAGTCAGCGAGACAATGACTCGATTTGGGTAGTAGTTGACGGGTGTTGACGAAGTCGCTCACTTTATTGCAAGATTTCACGTTGGATAAGTATGCAGAGTTGTACGTACGTCAGATTGTATGCATTCATGGAGTTCTAGTGACGATCACCTCGGATTGTGATCCTAAGTTTACGATAACCTTCTGGAAAAGTTTGCAATCAACCTTGGGAACAAAACTGCAGTATAGTACGGCGTACCATTCGCAGACGGACGATCAATCAAAAAGGATTTGAAGAAGTATTTGAAAGCCTTTAGTGCGATAAATGACATTTGGTTTGCACTAATTTTCAAGTGGTTGAGACGAATTTTTGGTTTGATTATTAAATGGATGTGAAAGAAATGTTGAAAGAAAAATCGGTGGTTTGTGGAATTCGGATAGTGGTTCAATGGAAATTCAGTGAATTAGATTTCAGGTGTCGATAAATGACTCGCGGAAATGAACTCATGGGTTGACGAGCCGGAGAAAGTTTTGCACTTTGAGGTGCTCAGACGAGGTTGAAACCGTGAGGCTTGGTATGGGATAGGCCAAAGCGGATAATACCTCTATGAGATGGTGCTTATCTAAAAGGGACTAGTAGTGGTATAGTTCGAAGATGCCCATAACGACTGATCCAACGAGGGCGGGGAGTGGTCGCCGAGGCTAGAGTGCCTGAGCAAGGAGCGACTCTTGGCAGGCTTCTAGGATGTTGAAAGGGGCAGAAATGAACTAAACTACGTATTGTGCAAAAAGAGAGTGCTTGTGGGATAAGATTTTATTGGAATGGTATAGCCGAAATATAGTCAAATTTTTGGAACTCCAGTCTATGGAACGAGGTCAAGGAACTAAGAATCGCTGGTTAAAAAAATTGATTTAGCAGTTTTTGAATGCAATTCAGATTATCAAAGACAAACTAAAGACAGCTCAGAGTCGTCAGAAGAGCTATGCAGACAAGCATCATAGACCGTTAGAGTTTAAGGTGGGCGATCATGTGTTTTTGAAAGTATTGCCAATGAGGGGTACTTCCAGATTTGGCAAGAAAGGGAAGTTAAGTCCGAGGTACGTTGGATCCTTTGAAATTTTGGAAAGGATCGGGATTTAGCGTACCGTCTTGCATTGCCACTAAAACTTGCTCAAGTACATGATGTTTTCCACGTGTCCATGTTGAGAAAGTATGAACCGGACCCGACTCATGTATTGAATTTTGAGGAACTGGATGTAGACGACAGGGTATCGTACGTGGAGAAGCCGATATGAATAGAGGACCATAAAGAGCAAGTGCTTCGAAACAAGGCTATCGCCGTAGTTGAGGTGATCTAGCAACATCACGGAACAGAGAGAGCTGCATGGGGAAAGTGAGGAAGTAATGAAGCATTAGCACCTCCATCTTTTTGAGGATTTGTCAGTGGTAGCAAATTTCGAGGACGAAATTTTTGTAAGGGGGGAAGAATTGTAACGTCCTAAAATTCGAGCCATTTGAGGGAAAAATGAATGTTAATTTCGCCAATGCATTGTTGGTTGATTTCACTTGGAAATGATCACTCCCGAGATACCGACCTTGAGGGAAATGCTAATAAGGACAGAACTCGTGCGATTAAAGAACTTGACCTAGGAAAATGACTCAATCGTGAGACTTGCGTAAGGACAATCCTTTAGTGATGCATGCCGATTTCAGGGACGACTAGAAGTCGATTCGTGGACAGAAATAATGGGACAACAGGTGATTCCGTCTACTATTATTGAACCTATGAACGACCCTATGCCGATACTTGATAATCGTGTACTTTGAAATAAGAATTGATCCTTCACAATTTTATGCAGTCAAAGATATCCATGTGTCGAGAAGTCTTGAACGTGAATTGGCATGAGTCAGTTACGCGTGAATCCTCGAAGCCGCCTATCAGTCTGAGTAGTACCAAAATGGCATTCGGGTGAAATTGACAAGGCATGAGAATCCAAGATTGGACTTCGAATTTTCGGGAACGTCTGAGATGGATTTTTGGACGATGCTTCTTCGACAGTCGACAATGTCAATTGAGCCGAGTTTTTGGAAAATGGATTTTCGGACAGAGGAAATGAGCCTACGAGGATGTGGGCTGGGCAAGAAAAGTGTGGGCCTCACGCCCAAGGTGGGACAGCCATTATGGTAGACCCGAGGCAAGCAAGTGAGCCCATTGGGCCAAACCGATCCATTTACTCTTTCAAGCCCGATGTCCAAACTTGAGCCGATTCGAGCCCAACAAATTCCCAAGCCCGTTCTTATTCATTTTCCAGCCCGTTTCCTAGGCCCGCCTTTCATTTTCAGCCCAAGAGCAAATTGGGAATTGTGCAAGGTGGAAATGACCATTTTACCCCTAGATATTTTGAAGAAAAGTCAAAAGAAGAGAGAGAAGAAGATGTCATTTGTTTGGGGGTTGAAGCAAGCCATTTAATGACCTTAATGAGGCCTTCAATCAGCCCTCATCTCACTCTCTCTCCTCCTCTTCAGCCCCTCCAAAACCGCACCTCTCTCTCCCTTGGTTTCCCTTGCCATCTTGCAATTTCAGTTTCTGACCTTCCACTAAAAATTGAGTTGTTCATAGCCTTCTCATGTGAATCACATCTCGTGCCACCCACCATTGCATTCAGAACGGAAAATCCATTCAAATGGCATCAGCCGTACGCCGAACGGAGCCGCCGGCCGTCCCGTACGGCGGTCGGAAGTTGCTGCTTGTTGGACCGCCACTATAGTGCCTACAGCAGCTTTGTTCCATTTTTTCCATTGTTTTCTCTCATTTTGGCCAAACCACCGCCCATACCAGCCACCAACAGTTCCCCCTTGACCCTCAGGTGCCGCCGCTCGTCGGACCTCCGGCCAGCCCGTTTTAGCTCCGGTCAGCTCGTTCCTCCTGTGTAGTCAGTTTTTTAGAAGTTGCAGAGGGATTTTGAGTTTGTTGTTGCTGTTCTCAACCCCGGGACCGCCTTGGATGGTCGTGGTAGAAGTCCCCGGGTGTCGGGTTCGTCGCCGCCACCGCATCCGTGTCGCCGGCCCACTTAATGAATGAGTTTAGCCCCTAATCCCTATTTAGTGCCTAAACTTGCTTAGGGTTGGGTTAATTAGTGTTATTGTTGGATTAGGAAGTTAAATTAAGTTGTATTAGCTCTAAGATAGGCGGTTAGATAGATGGTTAAGATTAGCTTAGCTTAATCTTGCTTAATTTTGCTAATTGAGCTTATTTATGCTTAATTGTGGGGTATGTGATTTATGTGTTTAATTAAGCATGTTTAGTTTAATTGCTTGATTAATTGTTTTAATTATCAATTTGATTAATTTCTGAATTAAATGATTTAATTATTTAAATTCGGAAATTTTACTTTTCACGTGCACTGTTCACGGCACTATTTATCCGGAAGTGAAATTGTGCATAATTTCATGTGCTTTGATCATATGAAGTGAATTGGATGTGGTATTGCATAAACATCCACTTGAATCATGTGATTTTCACAAAAGAAAAAAAGTGATTTATCTGATGGACACCGGAAATGGACCGCTTTTATGAGAAAGATGGGAAAAATGGTTTGTTCGAGGGACATCGGAAATGGACCGTTTTATGAGAAAGGATTTGAGGTTTTATATGCAAGCATGTGTGCATTGGCTAATGCTCAAAGATAATAAATGGGTTGTGATGGTATGTTTGGGTGATCACTAAGTTAAACCCGCCGCCCCGGTAGTAGTTCAGGGGGGGTGATAGTCCGATTTATCGAAAACCCGGCGGAGGTCCGGATGCGGAGTCGCGGTAGAGGCCGGGCCTATGCTTCTTCAGGAATGCCGTCTTGGGCGGGGGTTCGTTGACATTGTCGCGCCTCATGGGGGAGGGTGATGCCTAGCTATGCCAGTAGACACCAGCGGGAGTTCGGTTGTAACCCGAGGAGCAGTAATAATCGGAACGCGTGTGGATACAAGAATGCATGAGAAATATGGCATCATTGGTTCCGATTATGCATGAGGTGATCACATCATGATTTATGGCACAACAAAAAAGAAAAAAGAGAAAAGACTGATCTAACATCTTTATTTCATGAAAACATAAATGTAGGATCACTATTAGCAGCAGCACCATTGCAAAACATTTTTACACTTGGTAGTTTTTTAATCAATAACTTGTATCTTTTGCTGAAAAAATAGAAAAAAAAATAGCAGCCAAAAATTGAAAGAGCCAAAATTAGTGAACTGAGTTTTTTTTACCCAGACATAACGTTTCAAATCAATGATTTTGAGTGAGTAATTACATGTAATTGAGATGGATCTCTCTACATATCCACTAATAAATAGTCACTCACATCTTACTGATGCTGCTCACATGGACAATGGAATCGAACCACTTCGGCATTTCTACTCTATCACCACCGCGGACACCGCCTCTCGAGAACTCCGAGAGAATCCTATGTCAAGAAAACCGAGTCATCCCACCAGAAGCATGGCCTCTTGCTCATGTCCTTGTGTCATGGGACCACCTCGAAGCTTGGGATCCTGTGAGAAACGAAATCCAAGAAGCTTTCAATGTCTTCAGACAAAACAATCCAGACTCCTCCACTCCCTATGACCTTTGGGGGGGTCCGCTCTCACAAGACCCTTGGGGAGACACCCCAAATCACGGCCATTTTTAAGGATCTTTCTCCGATCCTTTCGATTCTAGCTCCTCTCGCCAACCTGATCTATCGGCAGAAGAGATTGACAATCTCATCCGTGCTTTCAAACGCGAAAAAGACGGAAGCTCCAGTCCATCAGATGGAGATGAAGTCACCTTGGGAGGTTTAGGTGGTCCATAAGAGACAATTCATTGGTATTTGCCATCTTCTTCTCAGACCACTAGTAAACAGCAGTCCTCGGAAATTCCGACTCTTACTGAGTCTTCAGTGTCACCTCCTGATACACGTGAACGCCCTCCTGGTGATTCGCCATCTAGCACTTTGACCATTTCTAATCCACTTGAAAACTTCCTCTAACACCAGATCCCTTCGATTGTTGCCATCAAACCATCCAAAACAAGGCATGTGGAAACCTCTTCCGATTCGATTCGATATGTTCATCGGATCATCCTCTTCGAAGAAACCTTGTTCATGGCGGAGAAATGTCAAGGAAAAAGAAATGTCTTCCGAACTAGAAGTACTACACTAGGACCAGCCGGATGCCACTCAGACTTTTATTGCATCATCCTCCAAAGTTTATTTTACTTTGGATGATATTACATACTATAAGTGGCCTGAAAGGCTCTAGGAATTCCATGCCTGGCTCACCATTAGGCATATTTTTGAACCAAGCACTTATGATATCCTGCTGAAATTCACAAGTCGCTTTATTGGTGCCCTCAAAGACTGGTGGCACACTGCCTCAAAATAAGACCAGCTGTTCTTCTTGACACAGCCACTGGATAATGCCATCCAAATTATCCATATGTACTTCATCGGAAAGCTTAAAGATTTGAAAGAACTCAAGCGAAAAGAGTTCTTTGAACAAAAATGCTGTTTTTTAAGGTGCAAAGACCTTGATCGACATTTCCAAGCTATGATCAAGCTATTTTATTTGCTTGGAGCAGATTGTAACCTCAAACCAATCTTCTTAGCGTCCATTCCAAAAGAGGTAAGCCAAGCTGCAGAAAAAACTCTTCAACAAAAGTAGAAAAGCTTGACCGAAGCTACCCTTGGTGAAATTCAGCAAGCCATCCATATTGCCATTGAAGAACTTTGCCTTCGACGAGAAGCTTTTCGAAGCTATCTCAAAGAAAATAGGCATCTTGATAAAGCATGCCTAAAGCCAGAATTGAAGATCAAATGTCCCAAGGATTGTTCCGATCCTTCCTGCACAGGTTGCAAAAAACAGAGACATTTTAAACGATTCTCTTTCAAAAAGACATGCAAAGGAAATGGCAAAGGAAAGTGGAAATTCTTGCGAAAGAGCCCTCATCGCTCTTCCAAGAAGCGGAGCAAAGGCAGATGTTATGTCTATAACAAAAAAGGACATTTTTCCAAAAATTGTCCAAAGGCAAAGAGACACGGAAGCCACTTGATTGATAAAATTGCCAAAAGCACTGGAATCCAGCTTGACGACTTTGAAATTGAGTCTGTCTTCTCCCTAGATGATCAACCTTCGGAGAATATTCTATGTGCCATCCATATGTATAGCTCAGACTCAGCCTCAGATTCTGAGAATGATATGTTCACTTTCTTCCCCGATTCTCCTGATGAAATACAGATCACGGAACCAGTCCACCATCCATACATTCCTGTTCATATCCTCTTATCCAAATATCATAAGCCAATCTCTCTTGTGGCTCTCATAGATACTGGAGCCAGCTCTTCCATTTTGGACACAAAGATACTCCCAGAAGAATTTTGGAAGCCATATACCAGGTATTTCAATTCTGCTTCTTGAGACACTTTTGCTACCAAGTATCGCAGCAAACCCATCACCATCCAATTCTTTCCCCAGTGTTCCATAACTATCAAAGTCCTTGGTTCCAGATCTCCCGATAAATATATCATCATTGGGTGGGACATTTTGACCCAACTTCCTAAACTCAGAATCTTCTCAAATGGCCTCCGTTTCAAAAATCAATTCCGAGAATTTGTTGATATCAAGAGACTTTATGCTCTTCAATCAGCAATGCTGGACCCCATTATCCAAAGTTTGCTCTCCTCTTGTGCTGACATTCATTCCCAGTTTTCTCAAACTTGCACTCAGCCCTTATAGAAAAATTCTCTCTTTTATGTCAAACTCCCTTTTAAGGGGAATGAAGATATAAACCCTACAAAAGCAAGTCATTCTGGGATGAGCCCAGAATACCTTGCATCTGCCAAACAAGAATGTGCGGAACTACTGGCACAAGGTCTCATTGAACCTTCTGACTCCCAATGGGCATGTGAAGCATTCTATGTCAACAAGTGAGCTAAACAGAATCATGGGAAAATGAGGTTAGTAATTAATTACCAACCTCTGAATCAATTCCTTCAAGATGATAAATTCCTATTACCCCATCGAAACTCTCTCTTTCTTAGCCTTGCCCAAGCAAAGATCTATTCAAAGTTCGACCTCAAGGCAGGATTTTGGCAATTGGGTATTGACCCAGCAGACAGACCCAAAACTAGGTTCTGTATCCCAAACCAGCATTTCCAATGGACAGTTGTTCCTTTCGGTCTCAAAACTGCACCCTCCCTTTTTCAAAAGGCTATGTGCAAAATCTTTGATCCCATTCTTCCCAATTCCCAGATTTACATCGATGATATTCTTCTCTTCAGTCTTGATGAAGAATCTCATTGTAAACTCTTGACACAGTTTGCTGATATTGTCAAAAAACATGGAATCATGCTCTCTCAGAAAAAAAATGATCATTGCCCAAAAGGAAATTGAATTCTTGGGCATGCGACTAAAAGAAGGAACCTGTTGCCCTGAATCTCATATTGCTGACGAACTTCAGAAATTTCCTGAAAAGGATTTCACCACTAAGCAAGTTCAGCAATTTCTTGGCATTGTGAATTATTTGTGCGACTTTGTCCCCAACATTTTTAAATCCCTTAGACCACTTCAGAGGATGCTCAAGAAAGATCCTCCTCCATGGGGATGAAAGTAAACTCAAGCTGTTTCTCAGCTTAAACAGACTTCGCAACACCTGCCTCCTTTGAAGATTCCCCTCTACAGCTAAATGGATTCTTCAAACTGATGCTAGTGATAAATACTAGGCAGCCATTCTTTTCAAAGAAATTGAAGGAACTAGGCATATTTGTACCTACAAAAGTGGTCGATTCTCTCAAGCTGAAATCCACTACCATTCCACTTTTAAGGAGATACTTGCCGTCAAGTATGGAATTAAAAAATTCGAATTCCACCTCATTGGACATCATTTCCTCGGTGAAATGGATATGTCTTCTTTTCCTCAGATGCTCAAGTTTAAACAGAAACAAGTCCCCCATCCTCAATTGCTCCGATGGGCTAAATGGTTTTCAAAATACTCCTTTGATATTAAGCATATTCTAGGGACTAAGAATGTCCTTGCTGACTTCCTGTCTAGACCAAAAGAACCATTGGAGGCAATCAACATGTATGTCAAAAATGAACCTCTCCTAGGGACATACCGCACTACCAACATCCAAGGTGGTTGGCCGAGTCTCAAATATCCTCCTGATGTCGCAATTGCAATTAGAAACAACGTTCTAACAGAAAAACTTCAAGAATTTATGTGGGACTATCATCTCTGAATCTTTCGAGATTATGGTGGATTAATGCTTAAACCTGATGGACTCCATCCAGGATATCCATTTATTCATCCTCTCCAATGGTCTCCTGATAATGAATTTCCAGAAGACTTGAAATGGTTATTTTGGTATATATTCAACATGTACACCATAGCCATTGAATTCCCCACTGACAAAATTTTGCATGTCCTTATCAAAGACGGACGCGGTCAAGAACACAACCAGAAATATCTCCTAGAGATCTTCACATGGTTTAAACCGTTCGCTTACTGGAAAGAACTTTTCAAGGTCCAAAATCTTCAAGGAAGACCTGAACCAGAAAGACATACTGTTGTCTTGTTCCACCGACTATGGACATTTCGCCATCCAACTAGATGGATTTCTGACAAACCTTCTCTTGCAGGCACTTTATCTTACAAGCCCCAAGTCTTCCAAGAAGTGGCATGAGTTTATCATACATTTCAGGTCATAACGAACCAGAGCTCTGTTGTGGTACTCCAACAAGATATCGCCGTTCCTCAACATCCCTAGGACCCTCACATATAATCCATACCTTTTGCGCATCAGAATTCTGGATAACTTGCAAGACGGTTCATTGGTTTCCTCGTGTTCGTGGTTTTGGAGTCTCTTGGGCAGGTAAGATCCAATCCTGTAGTCCTTGATCCAAGAATCCTTCATGCCATAGTCCTTCATGACCCAGATCTGTAATGCTCCACTTAGTGATAGAATAGCTGCAGAAAGGCAACCTCCGAGCTCCAACAGATGATAACTACCCCTCAATAAATCCACACACTCGGGTATGGGGACATTCCTGAATTGTTCATCGGACAAGTCGAATGATATGATCCTGATGTTCCAACGCCTGCTTCTCGAAGTGGTCCAATGGAGTCTTCTGTTAACAAGAGGCGGCAAGGGTGTCACTTCCAAGTCATGAGTTGAATTACCTGATATCAAAGAATTGAGTCCAGACAAATATTAGGTACTCCCCAATTTGATTCTTTTGCATCTAGGAGTATTCACATCCATCAATTTTAAAAACAGATAACACCAGACTCGCCAAGATTAACGCAAATATCAAAGCGAGTGGATTGAATATGCCTAGAATATTGGAACTATCTACTTTTCAAGTATTTATATATTTTCGAAAACTCCACAGCAGAAAGAAAGTAGGAAGGTTAAGTTTCGATAATATCCAACACCAGCAAACATAGGCAATGGATATGCACATTAGGATCTTTCTTTTGCTTTTGAACAAGGTTACACATACAAGATAAGTACAAAAGCTAGTATATGAAATTTTGCAGCATATTGCAATCACTGGTTGTGTTTACAGCATCATATAATCGGTGTTCATGGGAACATTGAATTTTGCACACCAGTTTCTGCGAAGACTTTCGATACTGAGCTTTACTCATCGTATGAGCATAAGACATTTGACATGAAATTGAGATGCAATATACGTACAGGTGATTACTCAAGAGCAAATGAGTGAACTCAGACAATGGCATTTACATTAAAAAGAGAGAGACTAAGCAGTGAGGTTTTTAATCAAACAGGTTGCAGGCATGTTGACTGTTACCTAATCTCCTCCACGTCGGGCTTCTCAGATTGCAGACCCGAACCTCCGAACTGTCCAAGTGAACCCTGTACGGACGACCATTGCGACTTTTGATTGCATACCCGATCTTGATCACCTTGTAATCCTTCTCAGTCTCTTTGAACCCAAACCCAAACACCATCTCTCGGTTCCTCCGGTGACCCCCCGAGTCCGAAAGCTCCCTGTACTCCCCCGTGAGTGGATTGTACACGTAGACATCATTGTTGTACAGAGCATTCACCAAGCAGAGCAACCCCTTGCTCGACCCAACTAGGTCGAACTCCAGCGCGACGACACCGAACGGAGGGTGGAGTTTGCTCACCGGGCGGTTCCTCCCGTCGCTGCCAGAGACATCGTCGATGAAGTAGATGAAGCTTGGTACAAAAGAATACATTGGGAGAATATAAAATCTCCCAATGTATTTAATGAGAAGGGATTATGAATGATATATGGCGAAGCTTGCTACAAAAGAATACTAAATCTATTGTGAAATTTGAGGAACACTTAAACGTAATTAAATGATTTTCCTTTTCATTTTTTATTCATAAAATGATGCCACCTAAACATGTGGACCTTGAATCTAAATGACAATAAAACTAAAAGAAAGGAGAACTAATTGAAATCACCTAAACTCTGAACGGGAAAATACCGTTAGCGAAATCACACATATTCAATGTTAACTCTTCACGAATCCTACAAAGCAAAGGTAAAAATGAATGCAAAGATGAATAATCATGACTAAAGATCTGAAGAATGCTGACAAATTGCTATGTGATAACTCGCTATTAATCGACCAAGGATGACTTGGATCAATTTGAGCATGATCAATTCTGAGTTGTGAGTCGAACCACGGAATAATACTCTACATCTTTCATTCATGGTAAGCTAAAATTGCATGAAAACATGCCTCACAGGCTCACACGACAAAACACGCATTATTCATAAGTAAAACGGATGAAGTTGCTAAGGGGATGGCTGAGGATCGGCTCAGAGCGGGCAAGCAGATCGAGAATGGTAGTCCACGGTCCGGACTAAAGATTAGTCTAAACAATGGGTGTGCAACCCACGTTCGAGCTTTGAAGTACCTCTAGACCGAAGCTTAAAGACCTTTAGATGGTTCGTCTTCCACTTGCTTGATTGCTTGATTAGTCTAAACAATGGATGTTTCTGCTGTTCATCCCTCTATCCCTGATTGATTGCTTAATTGTCTGTTTGGACTGGGGATGGTTCATCTTCCGCTTGCGCATCTCGTCGAAGATCATGTCTCTGCTTATTAGAAAACCGGGTGATCTGGGATCAATACACCACAGCCAGTATTCTTTCACCCCATGTGCATAACCCAGAAATATGCACTTCTTTGCCCTCGACTCAAGCTTACCATCACTCGCATGAGCATATGCAAGACATCCGAATATTCGTAATTCGGAATAATCAACAGATTTCCCCGATCATACTTCCTCAGGAGTCTTTCACTCAATAGCAGATGATGGAGATCAATTTACCAGTTAACATGCCATATTCACTGTTTTGGCCCAAAATTCCTTGCCAAGTCCTGCATGCGAAAGCGTACATCGAGCTTGCTTAAGTAAAGTTCTGTTCTTCCGTTCTACCACGGCATTCTGCGGTGGTGTCCTAGGTATTGTGTGGTGCCTCACAATCCCTTCTTTCTCGCAGAGCTCAGTAAAATCTTTACCACAGAACTCCATGCCATTATCGGTTCTCAAGCACTTGATCTTTTTATCTGACTACTTCTCAATTAATGCCTTAAATTTCTTGAATCGATTGAACACATCATATTTGTGCTTTAGAAAGTATACCCATACCTTCCTTGAATAATCATTGATAAATGTCAGCATATATCAAGCACCTCTTTTTGAAGGAACAAAAGATGGGCCCCAGACGTCTGAATGAATATATTCAACCGGTTGCTTGGTCGAATGAATAGCTGTAGTAAACTTAATTCTCGGTGCTGCTTCCCAAAGATGCAATGCTCACATAAGTTCAGCTTTCTTGTCTTCTGACCCTTCAGCAACCCCCTTTCACTCAGCATCTTCATACCTGCCTCACTCATGTGCCCTAAACGCATATGCCATAATTGAGTCAAGTCAGAATCTGACTCACCTGATGAAACTGCAGCGATTCCGGTCATGGTCTCTCCTAGTAGATAGAGAGAATTCACTTTCTTCCCCTTCATCACTGTCATGGCACCACGAGAGATCTTTAGTACTCCACCTTCAGCGGTGTTCCTACACCCGATATCATCGAGTGTCCCTAGAGAAATAAGGTTCTTCTTGAGCTTTGGTACATGCCTCACGTTTGTTAATGTGCGCACCACCCGATCATGCATCTGAATTCGAATTGTTCCTATCCCCACAGCCTTGCAGGCTACATTATTCCCCAAAAGAACGCTACCACCATCTGCAATCTGGTAAGTAGTGAACCAGTTCTTGTGAGGCGTCATATAATAAGAACACCCCGAATCTAGCACCCATTTGTCTCCTGATGAAGTAGTAGTCACACATAAAACAGCTTCTCCATCACTAGTGCTCCCTTCGGCTACGTTTGCCACATTGTTTGTGGCATTCTGCCTATCACCTCCATTTCTCCGCTTCGGACAATCTCTCCTAATGTGCCCTTCCTCGTGACACTCAAAGCACTTCACGCATCCCTTGTGATGTAGCTAGTATTAACACCTAGAGAGGGTGAATAGGTGTAGAAGAACTTTATAAACTTTATACGTAAACAATATCAATCTTTTGCAATCTACAAACAGAAATTAAATAGAGAGAGTAGAGAAGATTGCAAACACAGTTATAGTGATTCGGCTTTAGATAAGCCTACGTACACTCTCCAAGCGATCAGCTAATAGGTTGGATTTCACTATGTGATCAAAGGTGATTACACACTCTTGAGTGTTATTACTTGGTGATGATATGTCTCACAAAGCCACTCTTCTTGGTAATGCATTAGGATCACTCAATTTCGCACTTTAGACAACTAATGAAGAACAAAATCGAGCTTTGGAATATGCTAATCCTATCTAGTCTCTTAGGTCTCATCCTCTCCTTATATACTCTCAAAGCCACACTCGACCGTTGGCTCTTTCCTTGAGAGATTAGTCTTCCCTTTCTTGGACAGACTTTATAAGGTAAGTCTTTTTGACTGTTTGAAGGTAGATTAGATCCCCTTGGATTCTGTTCGCCCATACAATCAGAATCCGGGCTTCCATAAGTGTTCCATTCTTCTTTGGAAGTTGTCCGTTGATTGATCCTACCAATCAGTTTGACACAACAGAATCAATATAAAAAAGTAAATGAAATTCTTGACCATTGGTGATCTGGTCCTGTAGTCTCATTCTGAGTCGAATAGACTAATGTTCTGAGTTTGCTTAAGTTCTTCATCTGGCACGATCAGACTTAGAAACTGCGTCTATTCGGGTCTTTCGTCTGGTACGGGCAGACTCAGAAGCTGCGTCTCTTCGGATCTTCTGTCTAGTATGGACAGACTCAGAGACACCTTATGCTTTTCCTTCTACCTCAAGCAGACTCAAAAGCATACGCCATCCTGTGGCTTTTCCTTCTTAAGAAATGTATAATTTCTTGCATAAAATGATTTGTTAATATCAAAATTAGGAGTTTTCTCAACAATTTCCCCCTTTTTTATGGTGACAAAACTTTTTATGCAGATGGCTTGTTATTCCTGCAAAACATGGTTAGGCAGAGCATACTTGTATAACAGAGTAATACATTACCAGTATAATAATGCTCAAATCACATATCACAAAATATCAAACTAGTCAGATAACATCAAATGATGATCTATTCATGCACACAATTCCTGCACCCATGTTCAAAATAACAACCAACCAACCAAAATAATAACAGATAAAACAGTTACAGATCAACCAGCATGTATCTGCAATAACTCTCCCCCTTTTTGTTATAGTCAAAAAGTTAATATCCTCAAAAAGATTAAGCAAAGTCTAACAAAAATCTGATAAACAAAGAAGTTAAACAAAATAGACTAGAAGACTATGGGATTAGGAAGATTTGGAAGATGGCATTTTAGGGGTTCGGACAAGGGTGAAATCCTCCATATCTGTGGCAGACTCTTCAATCCTGATGAGACACTGATAAATAGTGTCCTCCATTCGTGCCAAATGCTGCTGAGTATTCTTCTCTAGAGTCTCCAGCCTTTTGTTGAAGGAGGTTTCCATAGCAACCTGCTGATCTCTGATTTGCATAAGCATATCTAATATCTTCTAAGATTCAAATATCGATGAAGTTGCGGTGTTTGTGTTTCAACATTGTGAGACGATGCTCCCCCAAACTGATGCTTTAGTCGAGCATGTTGCCCCTGTTGATATCTGTCCTCTGCCCTATTATCATTTTCAGCCTCAGGAATAGGATCCTTATCCATTCCATTTCTTTATTCCTCTCTTTCTTCTTCTTTTTCTACATCTTCTTCGTTAGACTCAACTTCTTGTTCTTCTTCGTCCTCAAGCTCTTCTTTTGGTTCAAACTCAACATTCTCGGCAGGTTAAGGTTCTACACTAAGAATGTTCTCTGCTGTTGCTACTGGTAGAGCCATTTTTTCTTCTGGTTCTATCATTCTGCGTGTAGTCTGACTTAAATTTGCTAGAATCTCAGAAATACTTTCCTCCTCATCATCTTCATCCTACAGTAGCAGTTGTCTCCTTCTCTTAGAACTTGGTTCAGCAGCAGCCACTTCCTTTTCTTTTCTCTTTGCAGTGGTTGATGCCTTAGCCAGTTCCTTCTCTTTTCTTCTCCATGTCTCCACAGCATCCCTTAGCCTCATTTTGGTGATCATCTTGAGTCCAATGGCCATTGTTGGAAGCACTTTAGTGCAGAATCTCTTGGGCAGATCGATCTGGAGATGTTCAAAAATTCTGGTCACCAAAGCTCCATAGGGCAATTGTCCTTTGTCCTTCGAAAATGTTCTATACATGTGCAGAAGAACAGTATGGAGTAGTGAGAACAGAACTCCATTTTCAATTGCCCACATCAATTTTGCTTCAAATCTGGCCACATTAGTCTTTGATGGTGCCTTAGGACGAATGCAGTTGATGATAATCTTATGCAGAATTGTTCTTGTTAAAGTTATAAAGGGATATGTGATATTAACCCTAAGAGAGTTTGTAAGATGTTTACAAACAGTCTCATAGGTAACTTCAATGGGCTTGAAATGACCTCTCTCAACTTTCATGATATCAGGCAAGATGTCTGCATTAACTTCATAGAAATTGTAATTCACACTAAACTACAATTTGTTCGGAGACAAGAACGACAAATTGGAGTAGAAGTAGGCTATTAGTTCTGGATAAATAGCAGCAGAATCAGTGTAGAATCGATCCATTTGCAACCTTTCAAAACATCCCCTCACATTTATATCAACCGCATCCAGAAAGTCAAAATCTACAATCCTGTGGTTCATTACTCCTCGATCAAGCAGTTTGTTGTAATACGCCTTATGCTCTTTAGAACGGAACAATTTTCCTATTGTGTTCCGAGTTACTGCAGCAACCCCCATTCTGACTTCAAAGTTTCTATAAACTCGTTCATCATCTTCCTTTTCTCCCCAAAAACTATCTGCACTCCTACTGGCTTCACTAGCCTGTTCTCTTCGTATAGACGGAGGTTTTGTAAGTGAGACAACCTGAACTAGACGCATTTCATTTGAATACCCTTGCGACCTTAGGTATGTCAGTTTGGCACCTTCAGTTGCTTGATACATTCTCATGACCCTGTGGGATTCTTGAGGTTTAGGCAGAGTTAACCCAAACGTACCTTTTCTAGAGACATTCCTTAGCATAGATTCTGTTGGGGGATTCCTTGGAGATTCCACATTTTCATTTGTGTTCCTTTGAACCGATGCGGTTAGAGAATGTCTTTGGGATTCTTCCGAAGTTTGCATCAGATCGAAGTGCATATGTCCTCCTTCCACATTCCTTGGTCCTCTGCTAGCAATCCAGTTTGATCTTCTTCGAGGAGATGGAGGCACAGACCTTGATCTGGACATGGAGGATCTCGAGGCCATGTTTGGAGAGGATTTTGGTTGGTTTTTAGAAAAAGATTTGTTCTTTAGGGTTTTTGAAAAGGGTTTTTGAGGAGGTGCATGAAAGACTCAATTTTTGAGGTTTATAAACCCTTCTGAAGAGAGGCAAATGAAAGGACACGACTTTTTGAAAAGTAACTGAAAATGGTAGTTATTCAAAAATATTAAACTTGATAAAAATAGATGTAAAGAATATGGGCATACACCAGAAATTATGCAAATCAAGTATTTGCTAATATTAACTTACCAAGTTCAATCATATAAGGAAATAACTTACGCGCCAAAAATTAAATTTCCAAAAATACTATCAAGTCTTTCTGAGTGCGTCCTAGAAGATTGCTTCTATCAGACGAATGTTTCTCCCAGACATTACCCTGTCTTCATAGACTTTACGCAAAAGGGTTAATAATATTTAATCTACTATAAATTGAATCAAATGTACCTTTGTCTAGTGGCTTTGTGAAAATGTTTTCCAATTGATTCTTTGAATCAATAAATTGCACAAGTATATCTCCATTTGGCACGTGATTTCTAATGAAATGATGCTTGATTTCAATGTGCTTTGCCCTCGAATGTAAGATCGGGTTCTTGGTGAGATTTATTGTGACAGCCCGAGCGACGGTGCGCGAGGTGGAGGGATGGCGGTGCGTCCGCGCCTCGGTCCTCGGACGTGCGCAAGGGAGGGGGGTCACATGTCTCTTGCCTAGGGGAGAGTCCCACATCGCCTAGGGGGAGTCCTGGGATGGTTTATAAGGCTGGGATCCCTCTTCCCTGAGTAACGCGTTTCACGTACGCTTCCGCTGCGCTGAAAACAAAGCCTTGAGGGGTGAGGAAGGGCCCGTTGAGCGCCTCGCCCAAAGAGGACAATATTGGGCTGGGATGAGGAAGGGCCCGTTGAGCGCCTCTACCCTGCATAACGCGTTTTAAAGCCGTGCGGGCCTCGGCCCAAAGCGGACAATATTACTCAGCCGAGCCCTGTGTCCTTACAAATGGTATCGAGCCGACTCCCGACCGCATGTGGGGCCACGCGAGGACGCCGTGCTCGAAGGGGGGAGAATGTGACAGCCCGAGCGACGGTGCGCGAGGAGGAGGAGGATGGCGGTGCGTCCGTGCCTCGGTCCTCGGACGTGCGCAAGGGGGAGGGGGTCACATGTCTCTTGCCTAGGGGAGAGTCCCACATCGCCTGGGGGAGTCCTGGGATGGTTTATAAGGCCGGGATCCTCTTCCCCGAGTAACGCGTTTCACGTACGCTTCGCCGCGCGAAAACAAAGCCTTGAGGGGTGAGGAAGGGCCCGTTGAGCGCCTCGCCCAAAGAGGACAATATTGGGCTGGGATGAGGAAGGGCCCGTTGAGCGCCTCTACCCCAGACAACGCGTTTTAAAGCCGTGCGGGCCTCGGCCCAAAGCGGACAATATTACTCAGCGAGCCCCAAGTCCTTACAAAGTTGTAACATCCTGAAATTCGAGCCCTTTTGAGGAAGGAATGAACGTTAATTTCGTCGATGCATTGTTGGTTGATCTCACTCGGAACTGATCACTCCCGAGATACTGACCTTGAGGGGAAAGGCTAATGAGGATAGAACTCGTGCGACTAAAGAACTTGACAAGGGAAAATGACTCGACCGTGAGACTTGCGTAAGGATGATCCTCGTAGTCATGCGAGCCGATTTCGGGGACGAATAGAAGTCGATTCGCGGACAAAGTATAATGGGACGACGGGTGATTCCGTTTGTTATCGAGCCCGCGAACGACCCTATGTCGATCTTGGTAATCGTGTACTTTGAAATAAGAATCGATCCTTCGCAATTTCATGCGCCAAGGACGTCCATGTGTCGAGAAGTCTTGAACGTGAATTGGCACGAGTCGGTTACGCGTGAATCCTCAAAGCCGCCTATCAGTCTGAGTAGTACCAAAATGGCATTCGGGCGAAATTAACAAGGCATAAGAATCCAATATTGGACTTTGAATTTTCGGGAATGTTCGAGAAAGACTTTTGGACGATGCTTCTTAGACAGTCGACAGTGCCAGTTGAGCCGAGTATTTGGAAAAGGGATTTTCGGACCGAGAACACGAGCCTACGAGGATATGGGCCGGGCAAGATCAGTGTGGGCCTCACGCCCAAGGTGGGACAGCCGCCATGGAAGGCCCGAGGCAAGCAAGTGAGCCGTTGGGCCAAACCGACCCTTTACTCTCCTGAGCCCGTTATCTAACCTTGAGCTGTTTCGAGTCCAATAAATTCCCGAGCCCATTCCTATTCATTTTCCAGCCCATTTCCTAAGCCCGCCCTTTCATTTTCAGCCCAAGGACAGATTGGGAAATGTGCAAGGTGGAAATGACCAAAATGCCCTTGGATATTTTGAAGAAAAGTCATAAAGAAGAGAGAGAAGATGAGGTCAATTGTTTGGCAAGTGGGGCAAGCATTGATGGCCTTGATAAGGCTTATCCTTCAGCCTTCACTTCACTCTCTCTCTCCTCTTCATCTTCTCCAAAACCGCACACCTCTCTCCCATGGTTTTTCTTCCTTCCTTCAGTTTTTCAGTTCTGACCTTTCACCGAAAATCGAGTTGTTTATTGCCTTCCCGTTGGAATCTCGGCCCGTACCACCCGCCGTTGCGTTCAGAAGACGAAAACCGTTCAGATGACGTCGGCCGTTCGCCGAACGGAGTCTCCAGTCGTCCTGTACGGCCTCCGGAAGTCACTGCTCGCCGGACCGCCTACTGTAGCGGCAGCTTTGCACAGCTCCGCCTTTTCTTCCGTTTCTCTCCATTTTCGACTAAACCACCGCCCATCCCAGCCACAAGTGGTTCCCCCTCGACCCCAGGTGCTGTTGGTCGCTGGCCCGCCGCTCACCGGAGCTCCGGGCAGCCCGTTCAACTCCGATCAGCTTCTTCCTCCTCCAGCAGTGCAGTTTTTCAGAGTTGCAGTGGGCATTCCGAGTTGTTGCTGCTGTGTTGAGCCTGGGACCGCCTTGGATCATCGTGGTAGAGATCCCCAGGTGTCGGGTTCGTCGCCGCCGCCGCGTCCATGTCACCGGCCCGCTTAACGGGTGAGTTTAGCTCCTAATCCCTATTTAGTGCCTAAACTTGCTTAGGGTTGGTTAGTTAGTGTTAATTTTGGTTTAAGGGGTTTAATTAAGTTGTATTAGCCCTAAGATAGGTGGTTAGATAGTTGGTTAAGATTAGATTAGCTTAATTTTGCTTATTAAGCTTAATTGTGCTTAATTTGGGATTAATTATGTTTATGTGATTGATTAAGCATGATTTGCTTTAATTGAATTGATTAATTGTTTTAATTAATGTTTTGTTTAATTTCTGGATTAAATGTTTTAATTAATTGAATTTCGGAAAAATCACTGTTCACTAATCACTGTTCACGGATTACTGTTCACGAATTACTGTTCACGGCACTGTTCATCCAGAAGCTAAATTTAGTCTTATTTTGATGTGCTCTTGATTGTTGTGATTAATTGGAGTGCCGATTGTTAATTATGCTCGTGAATATTGATGAAATGCGTGATCGAGTGTTGGTTGGAATTTGGATTTTTGGAATTGTCGAGTGAGATCGCATGACATATTGCGCGGGTTATCTGAAATGGCATGTCGCATGAGCATGAACGCATGAGCGATGTTGCATTCACGACCAAGCAAAAGCAAAGACAAGAATGAACTCGTTTGCTGATGTGTTGCATGGTCGATTAAAGTTGATAGCCCGGTTGAGCCGGATGACCGCCAATCCCCATTGGGGTTGTGCCGTGACCATTGGGTCGCCCGACAAAGTGGTCGATGCGGAGTCGCGGTTGAGGCCGGGCCCATGCTCCTTATGGAATGCCGTCGGTGGGGAGAGCCCATGACGTCGCCGTGCCTCACGGGGGAGGACGATGCCCGTTTACGACCAGTTGACCGCCAACCATAAGGTTGTGCCGTGGCCTAGAGGGTCGTAATAATCGGAGCATATGTGTGGATGTGAGACATGAGAAAGTTGTGTGAGATGCTCTGATTATTCACATGCTCTTAATGTTGTGATGATTTGTGGTACGCACGCATGAGTTGACAGTCGTGCAGGGTGTGGCAATGGCCAGGTGAGATCGCTTGTGGTGCGACTCGCATGTGATTGATGAATTGTGTCATCTAACGGCCATGTGCCTTGTTTGCATTGTATGAAATTCGACGTGCAGGGTATGGCATACCGGGTAAGGTTGCATGCGAATCGAATATTGCTATGTTGGTTGCCTTGTCTGTTGTTGGTTGCTGTTTGTTTGTTGTGGGTTGAGTGAGGGGTGGTTCTGGAGAGATACCCCGGGTTGAGTTGGCGTACTAACCGGGGTTTAGGGGGAAGAACTCGCTGAGATTTTATCTCAACCCGTCGTGGTTAACCATTTTCAGGCCCCTAGTATGGCGTACCCGCAATGGAGGATCCTGCCCCGCTCCTCCAGTGATCGACTCGACAGAGACTGAGTCCGATGGGTCCGAGTGACCGTGGTGTTGAACCCGAGGGTTCTTTGTGTACTGTTGGATTAGCCTAGTTCTTTTTGGTTTGGCTTAGAGGATGGATCGGCCCTTTTTGTCGGGCTTGTAATTCGGAAACGATCCTCCGTTGGTTAATCCAATGAAGATGTATAAATGAGTAGTTGCTGTTGCTCTTGCTATTCATCCCTCTATCCCTGTTTGATTGTTTGTTTGTCTGGGGATGGTTCGTCTTCCGCTTGCGCTTAACGAAAGATAAAATGAATGGTCGTCGACGGGTCCTGGGACGTCGCTTTCAATCGACCAAGAGAAGGGGTTGCCGCGAGCTCGAGAGTCGGGGCGTGACATTTATAGCACTTGTACTGTCACATCTTATCTCAGTGCAAGTCTCTTCCTTTTCGTAGTCCCTCAGTTGCTGTCTCATCCATAGAATCTGTGAACAACAACTTCCAAGAGCAACGTATTATGCTTCTATTGTAGATAGAGCCATAATATTCTGCTTTTTAAAAGACCATGAGACTAGCATCTGTCTTAGTAGTTGGCATGTTCCAGACGTGCTCTTTCTGTCCACTTTACATCCTGTTAGGTTAGCATCTGAGTATCCAAGAAGGGTAAAGTCTGTTCACTTGGGATACCATAAACCCAACTGTGAATAAGTAGCAATGTACTTTATTATGCGTTTAACTGCAGAGAGATGTGATTCTCTAGGGTCCACTTGGAATCGAGCACATAAGCACACACTATATAGAATATCCGGTCAAGATGCAGTAAGATAAAGAAGAGAACCGATCATGCTTCTGTAAGTCTTCTGGTCAACTTTCTTCCCCATTTCTTCCTGATTTAGTTTGATGGAAGTTGACATTGGAGTTTCAGTCTTCTTGCAATTCTCCATTCCAAACTTTTTGATCAAGTCATTAGCATATTTTTCTTGATAGATGAAAGTGCCATATATGGATTGTTTGACCTGAAGTCCTAGGAAGAATGTAAGTTCTCCCATCATGCTCATTTCAAATTCCTCCTACATAGACTTTGAAAAATTCTTGCATATACGTTCATTAGAGGAGCCAAAAATAATATCATCTACATATATTTGTACTAGTAAAATATTTTTACCTTCCTTCTTGATGAAAAGAGTTGTGTCTACCATACCTTTTTTGAAGCCTTTGTCTAATAGGAACTTACTTAGTCGTTCATACCAAGCTCAAGGTGCTTGTTTCAAACCATACAATGCCTTTTTCAGTCTGTATACGTGGTCTGGCTTTCTTGGTTCCTCGAAACCAAGAGGCTGTTCTACATAAACTTCTTCTTTGATAAATCCATTCATGAAGGCGCTCTTCACATCCACCTGGAATAACTTGAAGTTTTGATAGCAAGCAATAGTCTAATTGCTTCTAATCTTGCTACAGGTGCATAGGTTTCATCATAGTCTATTCCTTCTGATTATGAGTAACCTTTGGCTATAAGTCTTGCCTTGTTTCTGGTCACCTTACCTTGTTCATCCACTTTGTTTCTAAAGACCCATTTTGTGCCTATTATGGTTCTTCCCTTGGGTTTAGGAACTAATTCCCACACATCATTCATTTTGAACTGCTGGAGTTCTTCTTGCATTGCTTCTATCCAGCTTTCATTTTCAAGGGCTTCGTCTACTCCTTTGGGTTCAATCTTAGAAACGAGTGCCACTATGCTTGTATCCTTTTTGTTCTTTGATTTGGTTCTAATTTCTTCATTGATATTTCCAATAACTAGCTCTTGAGGATAACTGGATTTATGCTTCCAGTTTTTGTTGTGCACTTCGCTGTCATCAAAATCTTCTGGTGATTGAGTAGTGTTCAGCTGAATGTTTCTTTGTTCTTGAGTTTCCTTTGTAACTGTTTTCTGATAAGAGTCAGTTTCTTTGTTGAGAGTTGATTTCTCAGGAGCAACAGTTGGTTCTGAAACTTCGATTTCAGTTCTACTCCGGTTGGTAACATCTTGCTCCAGAAACTTCACATTCATGGTTTCCTCCATAGTCTGAGTGTTTTTATTAAACACTCTGTATGCTTTACTAGAGGTTGAATATCTCAGAAAAATACCATCATTTGACCTTTCTTCAAATTTGCTTGGATAAATGTTAGCATTTTTAAGAATAAAGCATTAGCAACCAAAAACACGAACATAGGAAACAATTAGTTTTCTTCCTTTAAAAATTTTATAGGGAGTTTTCTCAAGAATTGGTCTTAGAAAGACTCTATTAATGATATGGCATGAAGTAGAAATTGTTTCTGCCCAGAAATGAGTTGCTACCTTGCTTTCAATAAGCAGAGTTCTGGCCATTTCTTGTAAGGACCTGTTCTTCCTTTCTACAACTCCATTTTGTTCTGTAGGGAGAGGAGAACGTATACTGAATACCATTTTTGTCACAAAAATCTACAAAGTCTCGATTTTCAAATTCTCTACTATGAACTGTTTTAATGCTAGAAATAGAGTAACTTTTCTCATTTTGAACTCTTTTTGAAAATATTGAAAAATAAGAGAAATTTTCTCCTTTATTAGCAAGAAAGAATACCCATGTAAAACGAGAATAATCATCTACAATTACGAGATAGTATTTCTTACCTCTAATGCTTTGAGTTCTAGTCGGTCCAAATAAATCCATATGAAGAAGTTGCAATACACGATTAGTGGAAACCTATTTCACGATTTGAACGAGCTTCTTACCTATTTTTTCGAGTGCATGCGGAGCAAAGTTCTCGTCTTCTTATAGCTTAACGAAGGCAGTCCACAAACAAACTTTTTGCTGAGTAGTTTAGAGATTTGTTTCATACTGACCAAGTTTGCGATGTCAGATATTTGTTTCATCTTGAACTGAAATGAGATATTTGGCAGTGTCTTCATTTATATCCAAGAGATAGATGTTCCCATGCCTTCGTCCAGTGAATGATTGAGAAGAATCGTTACTCGTTCCAGAACATAAGTTCTCTTTGAAATCAATTCTAAAACCAGCATCACATAACTGGCTAATGTTTAGAAGATTGTAGTTCAATCCCTTAACCAGAGAAACATTGTTGATGATTAAACTTCTAATCTTGACGGTTCCTAATCCAATAATGTTTCCCTTACTGTTTCCTCCAAAAGAAACTGTTCCTCCTTTAACTTTTTCTAAGCCAATGAACATTCTTGAATCTCCAGTCATATGTCTCGAGCATCCATTGTCCAAGTACCATTTCTTCTTGCTTCTGAAACTTACCTACAATCAACACACATACTCATTTTTTCTTTGGTACTCAGATTTTCTTGGGTCCATTGGGGTTAGTAGTATATGCTTTGTCTATCTATTTCTTCTGAACAGGTCTCCAGACTTTAGGACATTTGTTTTCAAAATGTTCTCTTTCTCCACAGTTAGAACATTTGCGATTGTCTCGACCAACAGGTCTAACAAAATTCTTTTTGAAATGATTTTTGTAGGCCTGTCGAGGAGGTCTCTGTCTAATTCTCTCCTTGACCTTAGGAAAATCAATTTAGGAATCACTTTCCTTATAACACCCAAGTCTTGACTTATCATAATAAGGAATCTGGATGGAAAGTATATGTTGTAGGGTTTTCGATCCTTTAGAAAATTTTGTAGTAATATTTAAAACTTCCTTTTTGAGAGATTCATTCTCATTTTGCAAAGACTCTCAATTTTCTTTTGAAATCAAAAGTTCCTTTCTAAGAGTTTCATTCTCATTTAACAAAGAATCTTGATTTTCTTTTATTTCTGAAAATTCCTTTTTGAGATCATCAAATTTTCCTTTCAAAGAATAAACCTGTTGACTCAACTTGTGATTTTCCTTTTTTAAACCGAAGATCCTTTTCAAAGTGGATTTTAAATTTGAACACAACTCATTTATATAATCTAAAACTTCTGTAGGAATATCAAAGTGACTAACCTCAATCTCTTTGTCTGAGTCTGAGTTTGATTTTGAGTCTGTTCCAGAGTCTGAGTCTGAATGTGCCATGAGACAGATGTTGTCATATTCGTCTTCACTGTCTTCAACCTCAATGTCACTCCATGTTTAAGCTTTCAGGGCCTTCTTGTATTTTTCATATTTCCCTTTGTTCTTCTTGAGCTTGGGACAATTTTGTTTTATGTGATCCTTCTTTTTGCATTCGAAACAGACAACATCTTTGACATATTCTTCCTCATCCTTTGTCCTTCGTTGTCCAGACTGTCTGTTTTGCTTCTTGCTGTAGAACTTTCTGCCTTTCTTGTTTAACTTCTTTACCTTTCTGATCAGTAGTGCAAGTTCTTCGTCGTCCAGCTTGTCCTCAGAATTAATATTAGACTTGAGAGCAATAGATTTCTTACCTCTAGACTCCACTTTCTCGTTCATTTGTTCTGCTTCATAGGATTGTGGGGTGCCAACAAGCTCATCAACTGTTAAAGGAGAAATTCGCAGAGTTTCTCGTATGGAGGTCTTCACATTATTCCACTCTTTTGATAATCCTCTTAAAAGCTCGTTGACTTTCATTGGTCTAGGAACATGCTGTCCTTGATATGCAAGTCCATTTACAATTTCTGTAAATCGACTGAACATGTCTCCTATGGACTCCCCCTGTTTTATCTTGAAAGATTCATATTAACCAAGTAAAATGTTTACTTTGGTCTCTTTAACACGATTAGTCCCTTCGTAGGTGACGTGCAGCCTATCCCATACTTCTTTTGCTATATCACAAGAAGATATTTGATTATATTCATTAGGAGATAAAGCACAGTAAAGGAAGTAGATAGCCTTGGCATCAAGAGTTTGTTTCTTTGTCAATTCTTCTAGTGAGATGGTAGCTGATATTTCTGTTGCTTTTCCATCATCTTTCTTGGTGGTTTTTCCAGCTTCAGCATTGGGATCAACTCCTTTTTCAACCACATCCCATTTCAGCGGATCCTTTGATCTGAGGAAGGCCTTTATCTTGTTCTTCCATATATTGTACTCTTTACCATCAAAGTATGGTGGTCGAGTGTTGCTCTGTCCCTCAATCAAACCTGGTGCAAGAATACTAGCCATAGAGGATCTTTAACTCTGAAGTAATAAACACTTCAAAACACTAAGCACAGGGCTCTGACACCAATTGATGTAGCTAGTATTAACACCTAGAGGGGGTGAATAGGTGTAGAAGAACTTTATAAACTTTATGCGCAAGCAATATCAATCTTTTGCAATCTACAAAAAGAAATTAAATAGAAAGAATAGAGAAGATTGCAAACACAGTTATAGTGGTTCGGCTTTAGACAAGCCTACGTTCACTCTCCAAGCGATCAGTCAATAGGTTGGATTTCACTATGTGATCAAATGTGATTATACACTCTTGAGTGTTAGCACTTGGTGATGATATGTCTCACAAAGTCACTCTTCTTGGTAATGCATTAGGATCACTCAATTTCGCACTTTAGACAACTAATGAAGAACAGAATCGAGCTTTGGAATATGTTAATCCTATCTAGTCTCCTAGGTCTCATCTCTCCTTATATACTCTCCAAGCTACACTCGACCGTTGGCTCTTTCCTTTAGAGATTAGTCTTTCCTTTCTTGGATAGACTTTATAAGGTAAGTCTTTTTGACCGTTTGAAGGTAGATCAGATCCCCTTGAATTATGTTCGCCTATATAATCAGAATGCGGGCTTTCATAAGTGTTCCATTCTTCTTTGGAAATTGTCCGTTGATTGATCCTGCCAATCAGTTTGACACAACAGAATCAATATAAAAAAATAAGTGAAATTCTTGACCGTTGGTGATCTAGTCTTGTAGTCCTCATTCTGAGTCTAATAGACTAATGTTCTGAGTCTACTTAAGTTCTCCGTCTGACACGGTCATACTTAAAAGCTGTGTCTATTCGGGTCTTCCATCTGGTACGGGTAGACTCAGAAGCTGCGTTTCTTCGGATCTTCCATCTGGTACGGACAGATTTAGAGACACCTTATGCTTTTCCTTTTGCCTCAAGCAGACTCAGAAGTATACGCCATCCTGTGGCTTTTCCTTCTTAAGAAATGTATAATTTCTTGCATAAAATGATTTGTTAACATCAAAACTAGGAGTTTTCTTAACACTTTGGACTTTCGATTGCGTGACTTTGATATGCTTTTGCCTCTGCTGCTGCTAGGCCCTCGATGTTGATTTCTACCCCGAATCGTTAATGCTTGCCCTACTCCCTGTGCAAGACTATCATCACGCAACTTTCTTTGCCACTCCTTAGAGAACAAAGCGGGCTTTACCTCTTCCGAGGTAATCGTAGTACGCCCCTGCAACAATGAATTAGTAAAGTGCACCCATGACTCTGGTAAAGAAGCTAACAACATCATGCCCCGCTCTTCATCATTAAGTATCTTACCGACGTTCTTCAAATCCATCATGAGTTTATTAAATTCATTTAGGTGGGTTCTAATAGACGTACCTTCAGTATATCTAAATTGAAACATCATCTTCAACATGTATAAGCGATTATTCAAACCCTTCGTACATAGAGTGCATGAAGTCCTGCCCATAAATCTGCAGCATCTTTCTTCTCAGCTACCTCTATTAACACCTTATCCGATAAATTCAATAAGATTGTGCTTTTTGCTTTCTCCATTAGCTCTGCCCTTTCAGAAGCTTTCATTATAATCAGCAACTCATCTTCGCCATCTAAAGCTCTGGCCAAACCTTGGGTTGTCAACAAAGCACGCATCTTGATGCTCCATAACCCAAAGTTATTCCTCCCATTAAACTTCTCAATTTCACCTTTCTTCTCAGACATAATTGCAATAACACAATTTCCAGATAATAATCAGACAAGCAAAAGCCCCAAATCACAATCAAGAAATCCGAACCCAAGCTCTGATACCAATTGCTGAAAATAATATGCGAAAACGACAGGATCTTGCAATTTACGTCAACACGAAAATACGAGAGAAATAAATGAGAAATAATAAGGACACTAGAAATTTACGTGGTTTGGTCCGAGTATCGGTACCTACATCCACGGGGAGAGCCAGCAGCAAATAATCCACTATAATCGGAGAATCAGAGTTACAATTACTCACATGCTCAAGTGTTTCCCACACCTAGATTTAAACCCAAGCCCAAAGCGTTTACAAATAAATAATGTAAACTTACAGCACAAAATCACCGAGTGTTCAAGTCCCTACAATTCGCTCACGTACAAACGAAAAACAAGAACTCCATTCTTTCTTATATGCTTTGTACGGCAACTGTAAACCTAGCACTACTAGGTTTTTTCTATTGATAAAAGAGGAAATCTCCGTTTTTATCCTTTTGTGCAAAAGTAATCCTAGTCAAACTTGAATAACAAGAAAATCAATCTTGAATAGAATAGGAAATATTTTAAACAAATCAAAATCCTTCTATGAATTGAGTTCGTGAAAATTCAAACTCAAGTCATAATTTAACAAACATCATGAACACGGTGATGATCTAACAGCCGAGATTGCCGTGGAGATCTTCAAAAGCAATGACCTCGCGTTTGTGGATCACAAGTGTCCCGACATGCTCATTTCCCTCATCTACCACCAAGAGTCACCTATTGTCATCCCATATGGTGCATTCTGGTGCGTTATCCGACTTGTAAGCTCGGTGGAGCTCTTCGCAAACAAGCACATTAAAGAGACGACTCGGCTTTGACTAAAATGCATCAATGACATGATCACATACATGGAGGAGGGAACGGTCTTTGGACAGGTAGAGAAAGGTTGCTTGGTCAGAGTAATATTATTTAGAGTAATTCTAGCACATATTGGGTGAAATACTCTTTTACAAGCGGTCATATCCACCATTGATTTGATGGTTAGTGAGAGATTTAGTAGTCAATACGTTCAGATTAAGGATGGATAAAGACCATTTACCTAAAGTTTTCATTATGTTAGCAGTGCATGTTATAATTTTGTATCTTTTTTATTTAATTTATTTCGCAAAATAAAGTATTCTAGTGTCCTCGGGCTTGAAACTTTGAACATTGGACCTCATGGCTCAACGAGTGTTCTTTTTCGTGGTGAACTTTAGTGGTCGTACTGTTAGCAACATAAATCCATTTTCTGTTCATAAAATCATATGGAAGTATAGCGACAGTTGTGAAAAAACGTAAAAGGTGAATGATCACCCATGCAAATTAGAATTAATTAACCATTTACCTACCACGTCCCATACATTACGCAAACAACTTCAAACGGGTATTTCCTAAATAGTTGTTTCACTTAGTAAGGAATGTGAAAATATGCCATATGCTAACTCTCATTTTCTTATTGGGTTTGTATGGAAAGGCATGTGAATGAAATTTTTATTAGGATTCATACAAAATGCACCGTTAATTGCTTGTTTTATGCAAACAGTCGTAAGATGAAATCTCTCTTCTATTAATGGAATGAATACCCTAAGCAAATAATTGTAGGGGTGTGCAACCGGACCGAGTTTACCTGGAACCCGAACTGGACCACCCGAAAAATAGGGTCGGGAACTAGTTCCTAGTTAAATTGGTTCGGGAACCAGTTTCAATTTTTGGGAACTGGTTGAAACCAGTTCGAGAACAGGGTCCAAGCAAAGACCCACCTAGAACCGAACCGGTTTTGGAACCAGTTTTTACTCTTTTTTTAAAAAAAATTGTCTCTCTATATAGTGCCTTTGAATCTCTTTATCTTCGAAGAATTGTTAAAAAAAGAAAACTTCTCTTTAAATCAAGTTAAGAGAGAATTGTTTTGAAAGAATTTTTAAAAATAACTATTCTCATGTATTGTTTTTCTTTTTAATGATCCCACCTTCAACTATTACTATAGTTGTAAGAATTTTCAGTCCAACTCAAGAAATATATCTTCTTAATAAGAGCTCCGTCGCATACACATGAGTAAGCACATTATATCATATCAGAAGTATTTGTAGGAATAAGACTAATATTATATCCATATTTGTTGCTAATGTTTATGCATTGTTAGGATTTTTGCTTTGTCTTATAATGTTAGGAGGATTACGTTGTTATTTTTTCGCTAATTAATGTAAAATTCAAAGCCATATAGGATATCGAATAGTTGCAAAATAGGTTCCAATGAAAACAGGGTTGATCCTGTTCCTGGACTGGAAAAACAAGGTCAGGTCCAAAACAAGGTCCAATAAAAATAGGGTAGGGTATAGGGTCCAAAAAAGAAGAAGCGGTTATAACAAGGTTGAGTATAGGGTCCAAGTTTGAACCCTACCCACCTTGGACCCGATCACTCCTAAATAATTGTATACATGTAAACACCTAAGCCTCTCTTGTGCAATGATTGTTTTAACACCTCCAGTATATCATGTCAAAGTCCTTTTTATTTAGCTCCGCCCCTTATGACAATATATGAGAGAGAATCTTTCATTTGCTGGTGCATGTGATGACAAATTTCATGGATAACTCCAAATTAAGGTAAGTACGAACGAAAGATTGAAATAAACAACTCATGAGATGAGATACATGATCACGCTAAGATTTCATATGATTTGCTGAGATTTCATATGATCACGCTAAGAAAATGAATTCTAGAAATAATATGACTAGTAGACTAGCCGACAAGTCTTTTAGATTTTGTAAATAAGATGTTAAGGAAAGTTGAGAAATTTACTATTGGAGATGGCATTTATGGCAAATGGAGATTTGTAACATGAGTGCAACAGTTCAAAGATACACTCTGAAATAATGCAATGAATCTCTTTTCCTTGTAGCAGTAGCAAGATGGAGATGAGAACAGAGGACCACTGTTCAACACATGAAGCTGATAGCTACTCCTTCCTCCGCTTAGCCCCATCCCTTTCTCCTCTTTCCCTTACATCAATAATTCACGATTACAAAATTCGAGTAATTTAGGGGGACGGCAGATATCTCACCCGCCTGAATTTCTTTTCCATGTGATAAGCGCACAAGGACAAAAAGTGATCTGGCGGAGGAATAGCTCGAAACCTCAGACAATGGAATCCTGCTCTGTTTCGCTCTTTTGGCTCAGCCTCCTCCTTCCCGTAGCTCTAGCTTTCCTTCTCAAACGTCGGAAGCCCACCAAGCTACCCCCTCAACCACCAGCATGGCCCTTGATCGGCAACATCCTCGACCTCGGGGCCACGCCTCACCAGAAACTCCACATCTTCCGAGCCAAGTTTGGGCCTGTCATGTGGTTGAAGCTCGGAACTGTGAACACCATGGTGATCCAATCAGCTGAAGCCGCCGCAGAGTTCTTCAAGGGCCACGACCTCACATTTGCGGACCGCAAATGTCCCCATGCGTTGACGGCTCTGGACTACAACCAAGGCTCGCTTGCCATCGGTCGTTATGGCAGCTACTGGAAAGTTCTCCGGCGTCTCTGCTCCGCGGAGCTCCTCACAAACAAGCGCGTCAACGAGACGGCCCTTCTCAGGCAAAAATGTGTCGAGAACATGGTCTTATATTTAGAGGAAGAGATGATGGTTAAACAAGCAAGAACAGGTCATTTCTTATCTGCCTTTGTGTTACTTCCTACGTTAGTGTTGCATTTATAATTTGAATGACTTAAAAAGAAAGAAACAAAAGAGGGAGAGAATGGAACATTGCTTTAAGTCCTTATTAAAGATCAACTTAAGATGGAGACCTTATACACGGCATTGCACCGTACCACATAGTGTCACAGCTACGAAATTTTTTTGGAAAATATAAACACTTTGAGGCTTAATTTGTTTCGTGGAAAATAGCTTTAAGAAAAACGTTTTCCAAATTCTCCTGTTTTCATTTCATGGAAAATGGACTAGGTAGAGAAAATATTTTTCATGAATAAAAAAAGTAATCTAAAATAGGAGAAATACTTTCCCTTTTCAAATAGGAGAAAAAGGAAAATAAATAAAAATTCAAATTTCTTTCTTTCTTTTTTTCCTTCTTTCTTGGCCAGTCGTTAGCCATTCCAGCAGCTGGCAACTAGCCACAGGCAAGCTCAAGCTCACCAAATCGGAGAGCTTGAGCTAGCCATTCACTAGATTGGCGAGCAAGCCTCTAGCCTCGCCAAATCAACAAGTCTTTTTGAAACCAATGAGCTCAAGCTTGCCTTTGACAAGTCACCAGTTGTCACCACGGCTAGGGACCAACTAAAGAAGAATAAGGAGGAAAAGGAAAAAAATAAAAAGGAAAGAAATAGAAAAAAAAAAATAATTAAAATTTTGATTTTTCTAGAAGGAAAATTAAAAAATTTATTAAAAGGAGTGCATAGAGAAAAATCAAATCAAACTATCCATATTAAATAGTGGAAAATATTTTCTAGTTTATTTTCAAGTTTCAGCCAAACATTGGAAAATATTATCATTTTCTTGAAAAATATCTTGAAAAATAGCTTTATGGAAAACACTTTCCAGAAACGCCAATTTTTCATAAAATGAGTGAAGCCTTAGGTTGAAAGGGATTTTTCGAATATAAGTAATGTTTGGTAGATTGTAATTTAAAAGTGTATTGAGAAATAATTTTAATTTAAATGGTGTTTGGAATAAATCACACTCCATAAATCACTTTTGCTTCTTTTCTTTAAAATAAAAAATCAAAATCAGTGAAGGACTCAATTGGCAATGGGTAGTCGGCGAGGCCAAATCTAGCTGTTTGTAGCGATCTAGCGTCGGTAGCCTTGCTTTGAGGTCACTCGACCTCAACGGTGACTGAACTTCGTATTATTGCCACGTAGGATGCCGTGTTGGCATTCAACGGTGACTGAAGTATCACACTAATATTTCTATTTCCCTTTTTAGTGGAAGGACAAAGTTGAACACGGAAGTGTATGATTTGGGGATCTAACTGTAAAAAGAAAAAACAGGGACCTAATTGATTTTTATGTAAAGGTTTTGGAACTGCTGATACTTTTATCCCTTTATCATTTAAGTAAATGCTAGTATAAATAATTCAAGTTATTCAAGAACTACTAGAATTTAATATATTATTAGTTGATCGAGTCGAACTAGAGTGGCTCTACTGTTGGATTATCTCGTGCTGGAGTAGCTTCATCATTAAATTGAGTCAAACTTGAGCATGATCAAGTAATTGAGTTTTACATTAATTCGGTTGCATTATAAAGTGCAGCTCCATAAATATAAAAATCATGCAATTAATTTCCATTTTATATTATTTTTAGAAGTCAAATTGGAGTTTTATATTGAGTTTACATGATAATTTTATCTTGTTAGTGAAGTCAAATCCAAACCAACCTCATCAGCCACTTTATTAAATTCGAGTTGAGCTGGAAAGATTTATCTTTCATCTTGGACATTGCATTGCAGCTCACGAGTAGTTAAGAGGTTGATTCGTCTTGATTCAACAGGTTCCCTATCTTGGCTAGTAGCATAAGTTCATATAATACTTCTTTTTTCCCATGTCTAATTTGTCACGTATTGGTGTACATCTGCGATTAGTATTAATTGTCAAGAAACTTTCATTCTTGTGAAGAGCAGGGATCAACTTATCCCATTTCCTCTTTCTCCTGGGGTTTAATGTGGTGGGCAACATGGTGTTCTCGCGGGATTTATTGGACCGAAAATCGGAGGAGGGGCCCCAATTCTTCGACGCCATGAGCCGGTTTACGGAATGGGCCAGCAAGCCCAACGTAGCCGACTTCGTGCCGTGGTTGAAATGGTGTGACCCGCAGAGGATCAAGGCAAAAATGGCGAAGGACATGGGACGAGCTATGAAGATTGCAGAAGGATTTGTGAAGGAGAGGTTGGAGGAGCGAAAGCTAGGGGGAAAGGTCAGAGCGACGAATGATTTCTTGGACGCGGTATTGGATTATGAGGGCGATGGGAAAGAAGGCCCCCACAAAATCTCTTCGCAGAATGTCAACATAATCGTTCTGGTAATTTGCTCCTATCTTCCACATTTAACATGGCTACAAAGAAACAATTGTGGAATCACTATCAACTGTTCTAAATACTTAAACTATTAGAAGAAAGTGTGGATTAAATATTAATTATTTCAATACTCCTCCCCATACTTAGTCTAGTTTTTTTGCCTAGTACTAAGTGTAGAAATTTAATTGGAGAGGCAAATAGGGCTTGGAAAAATTCAAACTCATAACCTCTAAATCTAATACTATGTGAGATTTTGTAGGACCACTACCAACTATTCTAAAAGGTAAAGCTATTAGACGAAGGCATGAATTACAATTTAATTATTTCAACGTATAGAAGGTCAAATTCGATTTATTAAGTGGTGTGGTCAAATTAATTGGTAGTTGAAGGAGCAAAACCATGCCATGCGTCAAAGAGAAGTTTCAGTAGTTAATGGTGTGTTTGATAACCATTTTATTCTCGAGAAGAATTTCTTCTAAAAAAATATTCTTTTTTATTTTGTTCCCTGAACGAGTTTCGAAGCATTTATAAGTGTTTGGTGACTGTCCAAAATTTATATTCTTGGGATAAAATTGCATTTGATAAAAACTTTAGATTCTTTTGTAAGTTATGATTTTTAAAAAAAATTTACTACTTTTATTATATTTTTTCTATTTTTTTCCTTTTTTTTCTTTTTTCATTTTCTCCTCTTTCAAGCTTCAACCGGTCATTGGCCAGACTAGGGTTGGTGACCTCACAAGAGGGTCACTAAGCCCCGGCCTTGCCTTGAGCTCGCCTAGATTTGGCGAACTGAGCTTGCCTAGTGGCCGACGACCTCAACCTTGCCAGCTATTGGGCGAGGCTCGATTGCACCTTGGTTGGGCGAGCTCGGCCTCGCCAGATCTGGGCAAGCTTGGCCTCCCCCAACTATTGACAAGGCTTGGCTCACCGGGGGCCCTTCGGCGAGGTCCTTAGCCATCCTGAGGTCGGCGACTGGTTGTACATTGAAGAAGAAAAGGAAAGAAAAATGGGAATTGATTCTGAAGTTGTTCCCGAAAACAAAGAAGCAACTTTTCTTTTTACTTCTCGATTCTATTACAAATATATTCTCGGGAACAAAAAATTTACCAAACAGACTTTTGTTCCAAATCTGTTCTAAAAAAAAAAAAATAGAATCAGTTATTTTCGGACAAGTTAACAGACAACCCCTAAATCAATCATTAAATCTTTCTAACACTAGTTTTTTTTCCTCAAAATTAAAATAAACATAAACGCTATTTTTTTTTCCCAATTTATGGACACCTCGCAATCCATTGTTGTATTGTGCTACAAAGAAAAATATCTTGTGTTTTGGTTAGGCAATCGAGCCAGGATTGGAGAATTAAGGAAAGTAGGACAATATCTATATATTAGTACTAACCTCCTATTATACAACAATCTCTTCACACTCAAATTGCAAAATGTTTTCGTAAATGGCTGTAGAAAGCCTATTTTACTTGCGGAAGGTATCGTAGACCTTAATAAAACAACCACTCTTGAGCCTAAAGAAGAGGTTCCACTGAGATCGACAGACTTCTTCTGTTGATCCTAAAATGAGTAATTGCTCTGTGAATTTGTCGGCACCTAATAAAGTAACCATTGATGACAAAGAGCTAGCGTTATTAAGAATTGATGTCATTGACCATACATCAACTATGGCTTTAAATATGATATTAACTTAAGTCAATGTTGATGAGAAAGAGCTAGGACCACTGAAACAAAAATAAATCTCTTAAGTCGGGTCATATTGACAAGCACATGTGATCTGATAATGCTTGCAAATATATTCCACAATCAAGCACCTACATTAATTGTAAGAAGCCAATGTAACAAAGTTGACAAGATGAGAATAGCTTTCAGCCATCAACTGATATGTGAGTAAACAAGTTTACATTGGTCGAGTAAAAAAAACATTGACATTGACTCACGAAATTTTGCCGAAATCAAATGGATTACCAGGATAAAAGTAGCGGGAATAGTTTTTGTAACGAACCTTTTAGGCGGTAACAGTTACCAAAGGTGCTGACATTGTAGACAGGCATGAAAATCAACTTCAGTCGGATCCCTGGCAAAACATGGTTTTGTACTAAATGGGTATACTTGATGGTGTAGGAAATGTTTTTGGCTGGATCAGAGACTACGAGCAGCACCATCGAGTGGGCGATGGCAGAGCTATTCCGCCAACCCAAGTCAATGAAAAAGGCCAAAGATGAGCTTGACCAAGTTGTTGGATTGAACAGAAAGCTCGTAGAGAACGACTTGGAAAAATTGCCCTTTTTGCAAGCTGTGGTGAAGGAAACCCTAAGATTGCATCCACCGATACCTCTACTTCTTCCCCGGAATGCTCTGAAAGATGCCAATTTTATGGGCTTTGATATACCCAAAGATACCCAAGTTTTCGTGAATGTATGGGGTATTGGAAGAGACCCAGATTCTTGGGAGGATCCATTGGCATTCAAACCAGAGAGGTTCCTGGGATCTAACATTGACTACAAAGGTCAAAACTTTGAGCTTATTCCATTCGGATCAGGCAGAAGAATGTGCGTCGGAATTTCATTGGCGGATAGGGTGGTTCCTCTCGGTCTTGCGACGTTGCTTTACCATTTCGACTGGGAACTTGGCGATGGTTTGACTCCGGAGACCCTTGATATGAGAGAGCGGGTAGGAATATCACTAAGGAAGCTCCATCCCTTGAAAGTGATTCCCAAGCAACGTAGTGAGTGAGGTATTTCAGACATCGTCCATGGTGACTAGTTATTTTCTGGACCAGTGACAAGAAAATGACAAGATGTGATGTTATGTATCCAAAAGCAGCACAAGATGTGAGATTTTCATAAATAATAATTTCAAAATAGAACTTAAGGTTATTACTGCCGATCTTATTGTATCAACGATTGAAAAAGCTGTCCAAGGTAGACTTCTTAAAAATGTTGTTATTACGGCACAATATCTCTGGGCGACTACAAGTCCTTATGTCTGTATTGGGGTCTTGTTTAAATTGTATGACTTGAGCACGCAGCAGGGTAGCTCACCTGCCTTTTATGCCATCAGTAAAACCTTATTTATCAAAAAAGTATTTTTCTTTAAGGTTGGTTTCTCGTGTGAGTCCCCAATATGGACGATAGTGATGAACTCAGTTTGCTATGCCCAAATCCATACGATAAATTCCCCAATAAGAGACCATAAGTTGCACCATTTAGTGGGTCTTGGTGACCCACACCACAACCAAAGTTACGAAGGCAAAAACTTAATTTTGTCGCTCAATTAAGAAAAAAAAAAAGAGATTAAAAAAAGCAGTGTAAGGAAGGGAAAAGAATATCATATGATCTACGTTTAACTATCCGAATTTCTAACTAGTATAGGACTAGATAAGTTAGGATATAAAATCATGGAATTTTGCTATATTTTATCCATTATTTAGTAAATTGGAGTGATAAAATCGAAATCATATTAAGTACATTTTTTTTAGCATAATCGGTATATCAGTGTAAATGATCTTAAAAATTCACAAATGAAGATGGCAAAAATCTCACGACACTATTGCTTAACTTATTCTTATTTACCTTATTATTTTTTTCCTCTTTTGCTAATTATTTTCTTTTTTATTTCTGTTTTCCCCTTTCATCATTCTATAATAAAATTTTATTAAATAAAAAATTGTATGGATATACCTAAAATATGACATAAACATAAATATATTTATATTTATATATTGAATTTATATTATAAGATAGAACTAAATTCGAATATATAAATAAAAAATAAGATTAAATTAAAAACTAATTTTTAATTTTTAATTTTTAATTTCTTATGTTAAAATTCAAATATCATTTCTATTTAAATATAATTTCAAGTTTGTTAATTTAATGAGTTTGTTATTTAAGAAAAATAACTTTCCTATTATATATTACAAATCCTATCCACTTTTATCCCACCTTCCCCATGGGAGAATTTTATCCGGTTTGTATATTTCTTATATATGACTTTATCATATTTTGGGCATGTACCAAACACAATATAGGATAAATTGTATCATATCGAATTTTATCATGACTACCAAACGCAGCCTTTAAATATTGTCTAATCCATATAGACTTTTGATCATGTAGACTCCACAATTTGATTCGTCTTGACCCTCATGCTTTATCCCTTCTGCAAACTGTGCTAAAATAAATGCAAGAGATGGACTTTCACACACCCAGACCCGCTCAAGATTTTCGTGGAGGCATGGGCTATTGGAAGAGACTCAAATGCTTGGGAAGACTCAGGGTGCATTTGGTTCAACATTTGCAAGGGGCTTTGAGTCCAAAGCAAATGTTGAAAGTCCAAAACTACTTGGGGAAATACAATTATGTTTGGTAAAATTTCTTTGCAAATGGACTTTGAGTTGAATGTGCGTTTGGTAAAAAAACATTCGCAATGGGCTTTAATGGGTATTATAGGTATATATATATATTTTTTAAAAAAAAAATTGTACTAAGCCCTTCACCGGTCCGGTAAAGGGCTACGACCACCGGCGAGGGTCGCATGGCCCCAACCGAGGGCCGCCGGAGGTCGCCCGACCTCGGGCGACCCTCGGCAAGGGTCGCTCGACCCAGGCGGCGATCGCTTGGGTTGCGCGGCCCCTGGGTCGCCGGACCTCCGGCACCTCCGATGGCCGCAAGACCCAAGGGGCGGTCGCTCGGGTCGCGCGACCCCGGGTCGAGCGACCCTCGTCGAGGGTCGCCGAGGTCGCGAGACGAGGGCAGCAACAATTCAACATGCCTTCACAATTACGGACTCGTCAAATTAGTCTCACAATTTAATTATAAATAATTAATATTATTCATAATTAAATTAAAATAATTATTAATAAAATAATTAATAACAATAAACGAAATTAATAATAATTAAAAATAAATTAATTATTTTTAATAAAATAATACTAATCAAGATTATCCCACTAATCATTGATCATCCTAATTAACCACCGTTAATTAGTACTATGCATGATTAACAAATTAATTAAAGTTAACCATAGTTAACTAACCTAACCATGCTTCCACCATAGTTAATTAACTCAACCCTAGTTAATTAACCCAACATTGGTTAATTAATTTAACCATAAGTCAACCTCAGTTAGTTAACTCAACCTCGGTTAATTAACCTAACCATAGTCCACTTTTTGGACAAACTTAACCATGGTCATCTTTTTAACCAACCATCTTAACCATAGTTAATCTTAATTAATCCCATAACTAAGATTAACTATAAATTAACCAAGCTAGTTTAATGGACTAATCAAAGGATTAGAGCATAAACTCACCTAGCGACAATTCCAACCACACGGGCACGACAACGGCAGTGAGGGCTACGCATGGCTAGCTCGAGGACAATAATGAACAACAACCAATGGCCGAAACACGGCAAAATAGCTTCCAGTGAAGCTGATTTACGTTGGGCAGAGGGAGAACAGTGGCTGGTGGGGCTAAACGACGGCTGGACAGCGACTGGCTAACCTCCGGATGGTGGCTAGCAGCTCCAGTGAACAGCAGCAACTTCGACCAGCAGTAGCAGCGAACAGTAAGGCCAAAAACAACAACAAACAAGCAGAAAACAAAGGAAAATGGAAGAGAAAGAAGAGAGGAAAGGGGGTGGTGGTCCAGCGGTGGTTGGACAGCTCCTCGACAATGGCAAGGCAACAAGGATGGTGGGCGAGGGTGGTCCGGACAGCAAGGGGGCATCCAAGGGGAAGAACCAAGGAGAAAAAGAAAGGAAAAGAGAGAAAATGAGAAGAAAAAGTGAGAGAGAGAGGGTGGCTGCTGAAAGGGGAACCATATGAAGGGAAAGAGGGGGAGGAGAGAGAGAGGAAAGGGAGAGAAAAGATGAAGAAATCTCCCCTTGAAGCCTTCTCCAAGTGGCTTCATCAATTTTCCCCAAAAATTCATCATTTCCTTGACTTTTCATCCCTTTTGTCCTCTCCTATTTATTGAAAGCTTCTAGAAGGGGTAAAATGGTAATTTCCCAAAATATAGTATACTGTACTATACGCGTAAACAAGCCAAAATTTTATACGGGTTTGAATAAAATTGGTTCGAGCTCAAAAGGAAGAGAAATGGGCTTGAAAATGCTAATGGACTAGCTTGGGCTTGGTTGGGGCCCACTTGGCAACCCACATTGGGTGTGAGGCCCATTGGGCCTTCGGTCAGCCCGACTCTTTTATCAGATCCAATTCTCGGCCCGTTAAGATGAATAACAAGTCGACCTCGGTCTAATAATCCCTAATTAGGTATGTTCACCCACACGAATCTTAGGTGAATTTAAATTACTTAAAAGCATTAAGTTCTTATGGAAATTCCGGAGTCAATTTAAGTAGTCCCAACCTAGATCTACTGCCGCAGCCACACAAATAACGTAATGTACCTTGACCGAGATTTAATTTATGGTTCAATATCACTAATGCACAAGCATGCAATCTCCACCTGGAATCATGCATACATAAAAAAATCATTCAAAAGTTGTCTAAACTTCTAAAAGCGTCAAGACCATGATAGAGAACGTCACAATCAAAATAATACTATTGCATGAGAAAGTCTTTGAAAATCAATTAATCACGATTAAGATCCTTTGTAGCTCTAACAAAAGAAACTTAGAACATAGTAAAAGCTAAACTGGCAAAAGTTAAAGAGAATATAAAAAGAACCGATCTAACATCTTTATTTCATGAAAACATAAATGTAGGATCACTATTAGCAGCAGCACCATTGCAAAACATGTTTACACTTGCAGTTTTTTAATCAATAACTTGTATGTTTTGCTGAAAAGATAAGAAAAAAAAAAGTAGCAGCCCGAAATTGAAAGAGCCAAGGTTAGTGAACCAAGTTCTTTTTATCTGCCAAGTCGATGATTTCAAGCTAGTAATTACATGTAATTGAGATGGACCTCCTCACATATCCACTAATAAATCGTCACTCACATCCTACTGATGCTACTCCCATGGACAATGGATTGGAACCACTTTGGTAGCCCTTCCAACATAAGATTTACGGCTTTGTCGTGGTTCGGGTCATAACGAACCAGAACTCTGTTGTGGTACTCCAACAAGATCTCGCCATTCCTCAACATCGCCAGGACCCTCACATTTATTCGAGATCTTGCGCGCGTCAGAATTCTGGAGTCCTTGCAAGACCGGTCGTTGAATTCGTCGTTGGGGTTACGGAGATTCCTGGGCAGGTAAGATCCAATGGTGTAGTCCATGATCCACGACTCCTTTATGTCGTACTCCTTCATGACCCAGATCTCTAATGCTCCACTCTTCGATTGAACAGCTGCAGAAAGACAACCGCCGAGCTCCACCAGATGACACCAGCCCTCCAAAAAATGCATGCATTTGGGTGTGTAGATATCCTCGAATTGCTCATCGGACAAGTCAAACGATACGATCCCGATGCTCCCATACTTGTTTTTTAAAGTGGTCCAATGGAGTCTTCTGTTAACAAGAGGCTGCGAGGGCGTCGCTTCCAAGCTACGAGTTGGAGTTGAATTACCTGATATCAAAGAATCGAGTCCAGACAACTATTAGGAACTTCCCAAGTACATTGTTTTGTATCTAGGAGTATTCGCATCCATCAATTTTAGAAACCGACAACAACAGACTAGCCAGCGTAAATATCAAAATGAGTGGATTAAAAATGCCTAGAATATTGACACTATCTACTTTTTGAGTACCTATATATTTTCGAAAATCCACAGCGGAAAGAAAGCAGGAAGGTTAAGTTTTGATAATATCCAACACCAGCAAACATAGGCAATGGAAAATGCACATTAGGATCTATCTTTTGCTTTTGAACAAGGTTACGCATACAAGAAAAGCACAAAAGCTAGTACATGAAATTTTGCAGCATATTGCGATCACTGGTTGTGTTTACAGCATCATATAATCTGTGTTCATGGGAACATTGAATTTTGCACACCAGTTTCTGCGAAGACTTCCAATACCAAGCATTACTTATCTTATGAACATAAGACATTTAACAGGAAATTGAGATGCAATACCCGTACAGGTGATTAACCAAGAGCAAATGAGTGAACTCAGACAACGGTGCTTACATTAAAAAGAGAGAGACTAAGCAGTGAGGTTTTTAATCAAACATGTTGCAGGAATGTTCACTGTTACCTAATCTCCTCCACGTCGGGCTTCTCAAGCTGCAGACTTAAGCCTCCGAATAGGACAAGTGATCCATAAACCTATAGGGACTTTCGATCGGATACACGATCTTGATCAACTTGTAATCCTTCTCGGTCTCGTCGAATCCGAACCCAAACACTATCTTGAAGATCCTCTGGTGACCCTCCAAGTCCGGAAACTCCCTATACTCCCCAGTGAGAGGATTGTACACGTAAACGTCATGGCTGGACAAAGCATTCGCCAAGCAGAGCAACCCCTCGCTCGACCCGACTAGGTTGAAATCCGGCGCGACCATGGCGAACGGAGGGTGGAATTCGCTCGCCGGGCGGTTCCTCCCATCCTCGTTGCAACCGGAGACGTCCTCGACGAAGTAGAGCTGGCTCCGAAGGGGCGGGTCGGAGTGGAAGACGAGAGAGAGGTCATGGGAGGACGCCGCGCGAGGTCGGTGGAGCTGGAGGAGGAGTGGGTCTCGCGCCAGGGCTCGCCACGACCGGCACACGAACTGGGCTCGGAACAGAGACGGCGTGGGGAGTCTCGAGAGGATGTCGATGACGATCTCGCGAGGGAGAGTGCTAATGGTGGCGCCGTGCGACTGCGACTGTGGCGGCGAGCGCGAGTGGTCACCCGGGTGATCGCTTCGTCCTGTATTGCTCTGCGAACCGGAGCTTGGTTCTGATTCCATGGAGGAGGCCGGTGAAGAAGGGATTGACGACGATGAGAAACTGAGGATGAGGAGGATTACCACGACTGCGAGAAAGACTATATGTTGGTTCGGATCTTTGGGAGATGACCAAGACTGTCAAGCCACTTGCCTCGTCATAGGATATATAATTTGGCAAGCCATGCCAAGTCATCGTGCGTTGGCCCAATCTCAAATGATTTTTTTCCTCATTTAGCATTCAATGCATTTAGGAAATATTATCTGGCCGGCCATGCCAAGTCATCGTGCGCTGGCCCAATCTCAAATGAGATTTTTTTTCCTCATTTAGCAGCCTAATCTCAAATGAGATTTTTTTCCTCATTTAACATTCGATGCATGATTTTAAATTTCAAAATATTACTATCTCATTTTCTTAATCCTAGAGATGACTGTGTGCATAAAGAGGATGTTTATGTTAATACCAAAGAATGCTTAAGTCTTCGATCGTCGACTTGGACATAGATTGACTAAGCAAGACATAACAAAGGCAATATTTGCTTAGCATTGGGAGTTCTTGATTGACAAGTATAAATGGTCGACGAGATAATTAGTATTTATCGACAACAAATGCAAAGGAAAATTACTGAGTCACGAAGCATGGAAATCGATGAATAAAGCTTGGTTTATTCGATAAGAGAGTCAAGACTAAAGTGGTTGGCAATGGATTAAAAACAAGGCAACTATATTATAAGCGGTGGAGTTGGTAACCTTAAGAGCAACTGTAACACCAACACAATTATCATATCATGAAACCGCTGATTCTAGAAGCCACTAGCGATAATGGCCAAAAAATATGAGCTGTTATAATTGTCACAAAGTGGAGCTGCCGATTTTGGGTACAATGTTGAAGTAATGGGTCTGTTTAGTAGCCGTTTGTAAATACGTAGAATTTTAAAAGTCACATAGGATGTGTTTGCTTTCTTTATGATTGTCGGTAACTATCGGTAATGGTATAATACTCGATTCATAGTTTGTTACCAATCAATCAACTAACATCGGTTATTCCAATTTATTTTTCTATTATTTTTACATTTCAATACTTTTACACTAGAAAAATTACTAAAACTGTCCTAAACTTACTACAAATTTTCTAATTTAGTCATAAACTGTTTTTTGGCCAATTCAGTCCAAAACATTTTGCAATTGTGCCAATTCTATTCATTCAGTCAAATTTGGCCATCCGGTGTTGACATGGATGTTAGCTTAGCCGATTAGCGCCGGTTGGAGTCGGTCGTCCAACCAACGCTGACATTTCAATTTCTTAATTTTTTGATTCTCTCTCTCTCTCTCTCCTCCTTCCTTCTTCCTCTGGCCGACAAGGCTCAACCGTACCGACTAATGGTGAGGTTGGCCTTGCCTTGGCTAGGCAAGGCTGAGCTTGCCCAACAATAGGAAGGCCTCACCTAGCTAGGGCGAGGCTCGACCTCACCCTTGCTAATGGCCAACGAGGGTGAGCCTTACTAGCCATTGCCCTCTAGCCGGTTGTTGATGTCCAAAAATCGGCCTGAGGTAGAAGGAGGGAGAGAGAGAAGAATAAGGAGGGAGAGAGAGAAGGAGGAGGAGGAGGAGGAGGAGGAGGAGGAGGAGGAAGAAGAGGAGGAAGAAGGAGGAGGAGAGGAAGAAGGCGAGGAAGAAGAAGAAGAAGGCAAAAAGAAGAAGACGAAGAAGACGAAGAAGACGAAGAAGAAGAGGAAGAAGAAGAAGAAGAAGAAGAAGAAGGCAGAAAGAAGAAAGTAAAGATCAAATTTTTTTTTTAAAAAAAAGCAATTGATATGTCAACGTCGGCTAGCCAAATTTGATTAGATGGACTGAATTGACATGATTGCAAAAGATTTAGGATTAAATTCACAAAAAAATATTATAACTGAACTGGAAAGTTTAGAAAAGGTCTAGGATTAATTTGATAATTTTCGCCTTTTATATGGCTAGCCATGATTGGCTCTAGTCTCAATATTTTTAATTGTCTTGTCAATTTGTGTTATCAACAAGGACCCTTTACATTCTCTGTTGATTTCCATATCAATCCACCTTTTGAAAGATTTTTCGTCACTAACTTTTTGGTGAAATAGTTCCTAACAAACATGTTGAATATGAATCTTCTAAATTTTTTAGATCACTTCTTTATTCAGAAACTTAGGAGATTTACCTTGGTAGATTAACAATTAACTTAGGAGTTCAAATTTAAAGTGATCTTATTTTAACTCGAATTTATCAAAAGCAACTTAATTATTTTGGAAAAAATCACAACAATAATTACTCAACCACTAAATCTTAATCACCACAAATACCTTTTTTTTTTTGTCATAGAATACGTTGAGAGTTTCAAAACATTAAATATCTAATAGAGACCGGGGAGGTTTAGAGAGCCAATTAGAAGGGAGGGCCTTTTAATGACGGGCTTTAGTTTGCAAATTGATTGGTCTAGCGGAGACAATGGGACATTTTAACACTCTTTGAGTTGGGCCAAACTTTTTCGATCTTTAATTACGTTTCACAGGGCCCATAGACTTTGATCAATACCCAAAATAAACTAAATCACTAATATATTATGAGTTTTCAGTTTCACGCTTAGATTAGATAAAGATCTCATATCATTTCTTTTGATCAAGTACAATAATGCCTCCTTCATTGTTGGAGCTTCGATGTAGAGCGCCGAAGAAGCCTACACAAGATTTGCAAAAACCAGCTACAAGCTAACCATTTGAATCACGGTAAGCTCGTACCGTCATTCCTTTCAAGTATCCTTCAAGCCAAGATCCATTTGTGTCGAAATTTAGAGACCCATTTTCAGCATAATCCACCATTTGGGTTGGTTAGCGTGTCTTTTGACTTGATTTGCCTTATTTGAGTTCCATCTCATAAAATTTTGTTTCATTGCCAGTGCAGCAGGAGTAGTAAGCTCAAACATGATTTGTGAGACGGAAATATGTGTTCATTTTAAGCTTTCCATATGAACCACAAAATTCAGGCAAGCACTCCCTTAAAAGGTAAGTTAGTGTTTCGGTAAAAAAATTCAAACATTCACATGTCGATAAATAAAAATAAGAGAATAGAAAAGAAACTTATTAACATTATTAGTGATAGATATTCTTACATAAAGTGAAAAAAAAGAAAAAAGAAAAAGAACCGATCTAACATCTTTATTTCATGAAAACATAAATGTAGGATCACTATTAGCAGCAGCACCATTGCAAAACATGTTTACACTTGCAGTTTTTTAATCAATAACTTGTATGTTTTGCTAAAAAGATAAGAAAAAAAAAAGTAGCATCCCGAAATTGAAAGAGCCAAGGTTAGTGAACCAAGTTCTTTTTACCTGCCAAGTCGACTATTTCAAGCGAGTAATTACATGTAATTGAGATGGATCTCCTCACATATCCACTAATAAATCGTCACTCACATCCTACAAATGCTGCTCACATGGACAATGGATTGGAACCACTTTGGTAGCCCTTCCAAAATAAGATTTACGGCTTTGTCGTGGTTCGGGTCATAACGAACCAGAACTCTGTTGTGGTACTCCAACAAGATCTCACCATTCCTCAACATCGCCAGGACCCTCACATTGATTCGGAACCTTCTGCGCGTCAGAATTCTAGAGTCCTTGCAAGACCGGTCGTTGAATTCGTCGTTGGGGTTATGGAGATTCCTGGGCAGATAAGATCCAATGCTGTAGTCCATGATCCACGACTCCTGCATGCCGTACTCCTTTATGACCCAGATCTCTAATGCTCCACTCACCGACATAATAGCTGCAAAAAGACAACCGCCGAGCTCCACCAGATGACACCAGCCCGCCAAAAAATGCATGCATTCAGGTGTGGGGACATTCCTGAATTGCTCATCGGACAAGTCAAACGATACGATCTCGACGCTCCAATACTTGCTTTGTAAAGTGGTCCAATGGAGTCTTTTGTTAACAAGAGGCTACGAGGGCGTTGCTTCCAAGCTATGAATTGAATTACCTGATATCAAAGAATCGAGTCCAGACAACTATTAGGAACTTCCCAAGTAGATTGTTTTGTATCTAGGAGTATTCGCATCCATCGATTTTAGAAACTGATAACAACAGACTAGCCAGCGCAAATATCAAAATGAGTGGATTAAAAATGCCTAGAATATTGACACTATCTACTTTTTGAGTACCTATAAATTTTCGAAAACTCCACAACGGAAAGAAAGCGGGAAGGTTAAGTTTTGATAATATCCAACACCAGCAAACATAAGCAATGGAAATGCACATTAGGATTTATCTTTTGCTTTTGAACAAGGTTACGCATACAAGAAAAGTACAAAAGCTAGTACATGAAATTTTGCAGCATATTGCAATCACTGGTTGTGTTTACAGCATCATATAATCGGTGTTCATGGGAACATTGAATTTTGCACACCAGTTTCTACGAAGACTTCCGATACCAAGCATTACTCATCCTATGAACATAAGACATTTAACAGGAAATTGAGATGCAATACGCGTACAGGTGATTAACCAAGAGCAAATGAGTGAACTCAGACAACGTCGCTTACATTAAAAAGAGAGAGACTAAGCAGTGAGGTTTTTAATCAAACATGTTGCAGGAATGTTGGCGTTACCTAATCTCTTCGACATCGGGTGTCACACCCCGACTCTCGAGCTCGCGGCAACCCCATTTCACTTGAGGTTTACTTGTACAACGTCCTAGGTACTGTCGTCGATTAATTCATTCTTATATTGTAATTAAGCACATGCGGAAATATATACACTCCCAAACCAAACAACAGAGATAGCAACAACAGTAGTAGAGAAAAAACAAACAGTATTTTATATATTTGAAAGTTAGCCAGCACATTAGCAAATATATACACGCCTTACTACAGGCGACAAGCTAAGGCCTACTAAAAAAGGAATCGGCCTAGATAACCTAACACTGCACAAATGCCTACTCTCTAGCTTCGATGGGATTGCTCTCTTCGATCCTCGGGTACTTCATCATCTAGGGCCTGAAAAGGTTAACCACGATGGGTTCAGATAAACTCAGCAAGTTAAAGCCTTAAGCCTCGGTTAGGAACTTCGCTCGTCTCAGGAGTTTAACATACAACCTAGTTCATCAAATCATCCAACGCCACCTCAAAGAAATAAAAGCAGAAGACAGTTTAATAATCAGGCACAACCACAGGCAACCTTACCTAGCCTTGGCACACGCGATCTGTAGAAACTGTCAATTAAATCATCATGACGTTAAGAGTCATGCGAATAATCAAAGCATTGCACGCAGTTTTCTCATGTCTCACATCCACACATGCTTCGATTATTACGACCCCCAGGGCCACGGCACAACCTTATGGTTGGCGGTTAACTAGTCGTAGACTAGGTATCGTCCTCCCCCATGAGGCGTGGCGACATCATGGGCTCTCCCCCACTGACGGCATTCCCTAAGGAGCATGGGTCCAGCCTCTACCGTGACTCCGCAACCAACAACTGTTAGGCAATCGATCGAAGTCAAGATGACCAAAAGGCCACGGCACAACCCGAAGGGTTGGCGATCTACCGGCAGCACCGGCCTCTTCTCTTAATATGACCATGCAGCACATCATCAAACAATTTGTTTTTTTCTTTGTTCTGTCGTGAATGCATATATAGTTCGTGCTCATGCGACATGTTATTGCAGTTAACACACATATAATGTCATGCAGCATCTAGATCTAGCGATCACGTACAATAGCAGCATTCTAATCATTCACGAAAGTTGCAACAATTAGTAGTTCAAGTCACCGTCTGACAATCAATTCCGACCAATCAACATTACAATACTTGCATACTTTTCCAAAATAATCACGTACCTCAATAATTACCAGTACCCACTCATGTGTCTTAATGTTCAATAATAAATAAGCACGTGTCCTCACAACTACCACAATCAACCATTCCCATAATTAATTACCCAACCCAATTAATTTCATTTAATAAAATCCTTCTTTAATAAACCAATGACATTTAATAAAGTAGTATATAAATACTATTGACATTAGAAAATTAGGCCATAGTAATTTTCCCACAAAATTATTCAATTAAAATTATTTCCCATAAATAATCACAATTAATTATTTTCCCCAAAAATAATTAATTTTCAGAAATGAATAGTAATAACAATATTAATAATAATTCAAAATTATAAATTAATTTAATTAATTAATAATTCCTAAAATAATAGCTAATTATTATTTAATCCAAAAATAATTATTATTATTTTTAATACTAACCATGGTTACTAAATTAACTTAACCCCAGTTAATGTAACCTAACCATGATTAACCTTTAACCTTGATTACTTTTAAATGAAAAACTAGAGTTACTTTAATTAATTAACTATAGTTAATCTAACACTAACTCTAGTCAAAATACTAATCTCAATCAACCTAATTAACCAGAATAATCCACTAATTAACTCTAATTAAACACAAACATACAAATACACTAATTACCCTTTAAGCAAAATTAACCCCTAAATAAGGATTAGGGAATTAACTTATTTGGATCGAAAATCCGGCGACACTAGCGCGTAGAAGGGAACGAGGGCTACAAGGGGTAAGCTCGGGAATGACAACGGACAACGAGTGGTGGCCGAAACGGGCCAAAAACAGTGCTGGTTATTGTTCACGCGGAACTGATCAGCTAGGCGGAAAAGGCCAAAACGGGTGGTCCGAGGCGACCAGGGGTGACCGGGGGTGTGCGGCTGGCTTCCTAACTTCCGTGACTACACTTTGGGTGGTGGTGTCGGCTCCAGTGATGAGGCAAGGCTGTTTTCCTACTGGAAAACAGTAAGGACAGCAAAAACAACAGAAATGGAAGAGAAAAGGAAGAGAAAAGGAAGAGAAAAAGGGAGAGAGAGAGAGGGGCTACTTTGTTGAACGAATTTGGGGAGAATGTAGGAGAGAGAAAGCTGCTGAAAACTTAAAGGAGAAGCCAAGGCAAGTGGGCTTGCCACTTGCTCAAACACCAATCAAAACAAAGCAAGAAACAAACAAAAACAATGCCCACTTGGGCACAAAAGGAAAAGGCCAAAAGAGAGAAGCCCATGGGCTGAGGAGGGAGAGGAACTTGGGTCAGCTTGGGTCCCCTTTGGGCTGGGCTGGATGGGCGCAAGGCCCATTAGGCCACCGGTCTTGGGCCGGCCCACCCGCGGGTCTAAAACTTGGTCCAATTTTTCCTTTTTTCAACACTTCCGCGTCCAACGGAAAATCCAAAAATAAATGAGGTGACGTCCAAATATTTAGTCCTAATATCAATGAGAAGTCGGTTCCCAAAATCGGATTAAAAATCGGGGTTAAATTGAGTCGACTGCGACTGTAGTACAATTTGGACTATCGGGCGCCCTTTTTGGACTTTCCTCACTTTTGACCTGTGGCTAATCATTCTTTGATCCACGTTAATGTCAATTCTCAAGTGAGGGCTGTCCCTCAATTATCGTGCGATCCAGGGGGCTCAATTGATAATCCCAAGTACTAGATGAGAAGGATTCGATTTATCGTCGTTCGTAGTTTGTATCGAAGTCGTGTGGAAATAACTAGCAGATCGATTTCGAACTTTTGCCGAATCAATTTATTTTCGTTTCCTCAATAGTCTAGTACTTAGAGGATATCCTTCCCTCCCAGGTTCTCATGGTCAAAGGGTTCGTTCCTGATCGAAATTGCGAGTCGAACGCGTATCGTTTCCTAATGGCACCTCTCTGTAATCCGTTATCCCATGAATACACAGTTCAGAAAATTTGCACTGACTAGGCCTTCGACTAACATTGCCATTTTATAAAATTCCAAAATGGGGTCGATTCTTAGGATGTTACATCGATCTTCTCAAGCTACAGACTTGAACCTCCGAATGGGTCAAGGGACCCATAACCCGAACCCTATTGGATACATGATCTTGATCACCTTGTAATCCTTCTTGGTCTTGTCGAATCCGAACCCAAATACTATCATGAGGATCCTCTGGTGACCCTCCAAGTCTGGAAACTCCTTGTACTCCCTTGTGAGAGGATTGACACATAAACGTCATGGCTAGACAGAGCATTCGCCAAGCAGAGCAACCCTTCACTCAACCCGAATAGGTCGAAATTTGACGCAACCGCGGTGAACGGAGGGTGGAATTCGCTCACTGGGCGATTCCTCCCGTCCCCGCCACAACCGGAGACGTCCTTGACGAAATAGAGTTGGCTCCGAAGGGGTGGGTCGGAGTGGAAGATGAGGGAGAGCTCATGGGAGGACGCCACTCCAGGTTGGTGGAGTTGGAGGAGGAGTGGGTCTCGTGCCAGGGCTCGCCATGACCGACACAGAACTGGGCTCGGAACAGAGATGGCATGGGGAGCTTCGAGAGGATGTTGACGATGATTTCGCGAGGGAGAGTGCTAATGGTGGCGCCATGCGTGTGATGTCCTGAAATTCGAGCCATTTGAAGGAAAAATGAATGTTAATTTCGCCAATGCATTGTTGGTTGATCTCACTCGGAACTGATCACTCCTGAGATACTGACTTTGAGGGGCAAGACTAATGAGGACAGAACTCGTACAACTAAAGAACTTGACCTGGGAAAGTAACTCGATCGTGAGACTTGCATAAGGACGATTCTGTAGTGATGTAGGCTGATTTCAGGGTTGACTAGAAGTCAATTATTAGATAGAAATAATGGGATGACGGGTGATTCCATCTACTGTTATCGAACCCACGAACGACCCTATGCCGATCCTTGATAATCGTGTACTTTGAAATAAGAATCGATCCTTCACAATTTCATGCAGTCAAGGACGCCCAAGTGTTGAGAAGTCTTGAACGTGAATTTGCACAAATTGGTTACGCGTGAATCCTCGAAGCCGCTTGTCAGTTTGAGTAGTACTAAAATGGCATTCGGGCGAAATTGATAAGACATGAGAATCCAAGATTGGATTTCGAATTTTCAGGAACGTTTGGGAAGGACTTTTGGACGATGCTTCTTCGACAGTTGACAATGTCAGTTAGGCCGAGTTTTTGGGAAAGAGATTTTCGGACCGAGGAAATGAGTACGAAGATGTGGGCCGAGTAAGAAAAGTGTGGGCTTTACGTCCAAAGTGGGATAGCCATTATGGTAGACCCGAGGCAAGCAAGTGAGCCTATTGGGCCAAACCGATCAATTTACCCTTCCAAGCCCGGTGTCCAAACTTGAATCGATTCGAGCCCAACAAATTCCCGAGCTCATTCCTATTCATTTTCCCCGCCCATTTCCTAGGTTCGCCTTTCATTTTCAGCCCAAGGGCAGATTGGGAATTGTGCAAGGTGGAAATGACAATTTTATCCCTAGATATTTTGAAAAGTCAAAAGAAGAGAGAGAAGATGATGTCATTTGTTTGGGGGTTGAAGCAAGCCATTTAATGGCCTTAATGAGGCCTTCAATCAGCCCTCATCTCACTCTCTCTCCTTCTCTTCAGCCCCTCCAAAACCGCACCTCTCTCTCCTTTGGTTTCCCTTGCCTTTCTGCAATTTCAGCTTTTGATCTTCCACCGAAAATCGAGTTGTTCATGGCCTTCCCGTGTGAATCATGTCCCGTGCCACCCGCCATCGTGTTCAGAACAAAAAATCCGTTTAGATGGCGTCAACCGTTTTCCAAACAGAGCCGCCGGCCGTCCCGTACGGTGGCCGGAAGTCGCTGCTCGCCGGACCGCCACTATAGTGCCTGCAGTAGCTTTGCTCTGCCTTTTCCCCTGTTTTTCTCTCATTCCGGCTAAACCATCGCCCATACCAGCCACCAGCAGTTCCCCCTCGACCCCCAGGTGCCACCGGTTGTCGTCCTGCCACTTGCCGGAGCTCGGGCCAGCCTGTTTTAGCTCCGTTCAGCCTGTTCCTCCTGTGTAGTCAGTTTTTCAGAAGTTGTAGAGGGATTTTGAGTTTGTTGCTGCTGTTCTCAGCCTCGGGACTAGCCAGTGGAGAATCTTGCCCCTCGCTCCTCCGGTGATCGACCCAACGGAGCCTGAGTCCGATGGGTCTCGGTGATGGTGGTGCTGAACCCGATGGTTCATTATGTATAACTAGATTAGCCTAGTTTCTTTTTGGCTTGGCTTAGAGGATGGATCAGCCCCTTTTTGTTGGGCTTGTAATTCGAAAGACGATTTTCCGTTGGTTAATCCACTAAATTGTATAAATGAGTAGTCGAGGTTTCTATTATTCATTCCTCTATCCCTGTTTGATTGTTTGTTTGTCTATTTTTACCGGGGATGGTTCGTCTACTGCTTGCGTTTAATGAAAGATTAAAATGAATGGTCATCGACGAGTCCTTGGACGTTGCTTTCAATTGACCATGGTAAGGGGTTGTCGCGTGCTCGGGGTTTGGGGCGTGACATCCCCGTCGATTTTGGTATCAGAGTGAGGTCGAGACTTGGAGTGATAAGGTGCGTGGGATTTTTGGGATAGTGAGATAGGGATGGCTTTTATATTATGTGCCTGTGATTGCTTTTGTGGCCTTGTGTGGTGGCGGGTTGCTCATAGTCTAGAATGATGAGCAATCTTGAGCAAAGAGAGCCCTTAAGCATAGGGCAGCGTCTGGTCAGGCCAGTGCTAAAGGTAGCGTGCATGCAAATCCTAGGTTAGACGGGATCCTGCTGGCACTAGAGACCTTGTAGGACAAGCTGAGTGCTTCTGCTGTGTTCCTTGTGGTTCCCCTAGTGAGAGGAGAGGTCCGTGAGAGACCGATGCCTTAGCTATTAGGGCAATTCCTAAGACTGAAGCCATCGATGTTCAGTGGCGTAGGTGACCCTGAAGCTGCGACCCTTTAGATAAGGGATTTCGAGAGGACGTTCACAATGTTGAGATGTTTAGAGTAAGACAGAGTGCTTCTGGCAGTTTATCAGCTTCAAGGTAATGCCATTAATGGGTGGGAAGTCACTCAAAGAAGAGTGTTCCCTGAAGGCACGGTTCCGACATGGGGTGTCTTTCGCAAAGCGTTCAATGGGAAGTGCTTCTTGGACAATTGAGAAAGTCAAAGATGGTAGAGTTCCAGCAATTTCGTCAGAATCGGATGTCAGTGGATTAGTATGAGGCGAAGTTCACTGAGTTAGACAAGTATGTGTCGAGGTTAGTGGAAGACCCTTAGATAGGGCGAGACGTTTTAGAGATGGCTTGAAACCGGAATCGAAAGCCTCGCTGGTACCCTTGAACTTAAAGAGTTTGGATGAATATACTAGAGGGTCCAGATAATCGAGAAGAACAGATCGAGAGGACGACTGCATCTGGCTCTCGGTTCGTGCCTAATAGAGACAATCGTCGGTTTGGGAAATGATCAATGATAGGGCGAAGGAATCCCATCTCACCAAACAGAAAGAACTACATAGGAAAGCAAACACCCAATGCCATGGGAGTTTGCCGAGTGTGTGGGAGTGATAACTCTATTTTTAATAGAGTATTCTTGCTAATTTAGACTTGATATTTGCTAAATTTTGATGAATTTTGGGTGAATTTAATTGCTACTCACGTAATTTTATTTTGTATGAAATATTTTCAGATTTTCCAGAATATTGCAATATCTTTCGAATATTTCATCTTGAAGAAAAGCCAGCCCAAATCAGATATTTGGAGAATTTGACCATGATTGAAGATAAGGTTCAAAGAAAATCAAGGAGATAAGGAGGAATCTTTTCCAAATCCTAGTAGGAGTCGATTTAGGGCAGATTTTTGGAGGCTATATAAACCGCTCTTGTGCCGCATAAAAGAGGAAGAAGAGGGAATCCTTGGAGAGACCATCTCTGCAGAAGATTTTGAGTTTTCTTACTTAGATTTTGTTCTTCAATTTTAATGGAGCTGGTGCGTGTCAAGGAAAGAAGGAGGAGACAAACCTGAAGCTCCTTGTATCTAAATTCGATGAATTTGTTTTTATTTAATATTATGTTTCCTTTAATTCTTGTTAATTTAGTTTTTCCTATGTTCTATATTTCTTTTGTTAGAGCTACAATGGATCTTAATCATGATTGATTAATTTTCAAAGACTTTCATGCAATAGAATTGTTTTGATTGTGTCGTTCTTTATCATGATCTTAATGCTTTTAGAAGTCCGCCAACTTTTGAATGATTTTTGATGTATACATGATACCGGGTGGAGATTGTGTGCATACGCATTAGTAATATTGAACCATAAATTAAATCTAGGTCAAGGTACACTAGGTTATTTATGTGACTGCGGTAGTAGATCTAAGTTGGGACTACTTAGATTAAATCCGGGAATTTCCACAAGAACATAATGCTTTTAGGTAGTTTAAATTCACCTAAGGTTAGTGTGGGTTAACATACCTAATTAGGGATTATTAGACCGAGGTCGGCTTTTAATCCATCTTAGGGAAATTTCGCCAACACAATTGGAAATTAATTTGTTGCATGAAAAGTTAAGAAAATTAATTATGAATGGTTAAGTGAAGTTGGATGCTCTAACGTTTTGTGATCTTGATAATTATTAATTTTCAATTTGCTTTGCTTTAGATTATTTTTATTTTACAATTTTAATTAGCTTTTAATTCTTTAAGTTTTGAATTTTTCTATATTTTAGTATTTTAATTGGTTTAGTTTACTTTTTACTCGTCTTTTCAATTTGGTTAGCTAAATTTTTGGATTGATCACTTTCGGTAAGTAATTGGATAAAATAAAAAAAACAGTCCTTGTGAGAACGATACTCACTCATCGCCTTTATTACTTGTTGATATTGTGCACTTGCAATTCACCTAACAGGGGAGGAAACATGGAAATCTCCCCGTACCTCAAATAAGCTACGAGCTACGGTGGATTGTCATGGAAAGACAATTCGCCTTTAACCCAAAGAGTGGGTGGTAGTTTTGAATTTGTGAGAAATCGAGGAGGACCCTCCGTTCCTCTGATTTCGTCACTTGAGGTGACTCGGTTATTGGAATCCGGATGCCAAGGGTATTTGGCAGTGGTGGTAGATACGTTGGTAGAAGGATTGAAAGTGGAGGATATTACAGTGGTACAAGAGTACATGGATGTGTTTTTCTCTCTGGAGGAAATTGAGTTGTGATTGAATTGGCCTCTGGGATAGAATCGATTTCTAAGGCGCCTTATAGGATAGCCTTGTCAGAATTGAAAGAATTGAAGGTGCAGACGCACTAGGAGGAGTGTCTCCTTAGGGAGCACCGGTACTGTTTGTAAGGAAAAAGGACAGTTCGTTGAGACTGTGCATTGATTACCGACAGCTTAATCAAGTGACGATTAAGAACAAGTATCCGTTGTCAAGCATTGGTGATTGTGTTCATTGACGATATCTTGGTATACTCATGGTGTCCCGAGGATCATGAGAGACACCTGAGATCAATACTGCAGACTTTGAGGGAACGTGAGCTGTATGCTAAGTTTAGCAAGTGCGAGTTTTGGCTATCTCGAGTGGCATTTTTAGGTCATGTGATTTCAAGTGAAGAGATCTCTGTTGACGTGATGTTACAATCCCAAAAAATTTCGATTGGCTGGGTATTATAGACATTTCATAGAGAAGTTTTCTGCGATAGCCATGCCATTGATGAGATTGTTAAAGAAAAAGGAGAAGTTCGATTGGACGGACAAGTGCGAGCGTAGTTTCCATGAACTCAAGAGTAAATTGACTACTGTACCTGTCTTGACAATACCATATGGTCCTGGTGGGTATGAAATCTATAATGACGCATCATATAAAGGACTAGGCTATGTGTTAATACAACATGGCAAGGTGGTTGTATACGCATCCCGACAATTAAAACTTCACGAGCTTAACTACCCGACACATGATTTGGAATTAGCAGTGATCATCTTTGCCTCATGTTCAACGACGTTGGATGGAACTTTTTAAGGACTACAATTGCGAGATTCTGTATCATACGGGGAAAGCGAAAAAATTGGCAGACGCGCTAAGTCGAAAGTCGTCGATTGCACAGATGATGGTACAGGAATGGATTCTCTTGGAAGGAGTCAGGGACTCAAATTTTAAAATTAAGGTCGGCCATCTTGCTAGTCTAATGGGCCACTCTCAGGGTGGAACTCGAGATGCAAAGTAGGAAAAAAAGAAGAAGTGCCTAAGCAACGGATCCTGCAGATGGATCAGGCAAAGAGGAAAGCAGACTTTCAAGTGTCCGAGGATGCGATATTGAGGTTTCGAGGGCGAAGTTGGATGCTCTAACGTTTTGTGATCTTGATAATTATTAATTTTCAATTTGCTTTGCTTTAGATTATTTTTATTTTACAATTTTAATTAGCTTTTAATTCTTTAAGTTTTGAATTTTTCTATATTTTAGTATTTTAATTGGTTTAGTTTACTTTTTACTCGTCTTTTCAATTTGGTTAGCTAAATTTTTGGATTGATCACTTTCGGTAAGTAATTGGATAAAATAAAAAAAACAGTCCTTGTGGGAACGATACTCACTCATCAGTTTATTACTTGTTGATATTGTGCACTTGCAATTCACCTAACAGGGAGGAAACATGGAAATCTCCCCTGTACCTCAAATAAGCTACGAGCTACGGTGGATTGTCATGGAAAGACAATTCAGTTTAACCCAGTAGTGGGTGGTAGTTTTGAATTTGTGAGAAATCGAGGAGGACCCTCCGTTCCTCTGATTTCGTCACTTGAGGTGACTCGGTTATTGGAATCCGGATGCCAAGGGTATTTGGCATTGGTGGTAGATACGTTGGTAGAAGGATCGAAAGTGGAGGATATTACAGTGGTACAAGAGTACATGGATGTGTTTTTCTCTCTAGAGGAAATTGAGTTGTGATTGAATTGGCCTCTGGGATAGAATCGATTTCTAAGGCGCCTTATAGGATAGCCTTGTCAGAATTGAAAGAACTGAAGGTGCAGACGCACTAGGACGAGTGTCTCCTTAGGGAGCACCGGTACTGTTTGTAAGGAAAAAGGACAGTTCGTTGAGACTGTGCATTGATTACCGACAGCTTAATCAAGTGACGATTAAGAACAAGTATCCGTTGTCAAGCATTGGTGATTGTGTTCATTGACGATATCTTGGTATACTCATGGTGTCCCGAGGATCATGAGAGACACCCGAGATCGCACGCAGACTTTGAGGGAACGTGAGCTGTATGCTAAGTTTAGCAAGTGCGAGTTTTGGCTATCTCGAGTGGCATTTTTAGGTCATGTGATTTCAAGTGAAGAGATCTCTGTTGACGTGATGTTACAATCCCAAAAAAATTCGATTGGCTGGGTATTATAGACATTTCATAGAGAAGTTTTCTGCGATAGCCATGCCATTGATGAGATTGTTAAATAAAAAGGAGAAGTTCGATTGGACGGACAAGTGCGAGCGTAGTTTCCATGAACTCAAGAGTAAATTGACTACTGTACCTGTCTTGACAATACCATATGGTCCTGGTGGGTATGAAATCTACAATGACGCATCATATAAAGGACTAGGCTATGTGTTAATGCAACATGGCAAGGTGATTGCATACGCATCCCGACAATTAAAACTTCACGAGCTTAACTACCCGACACATGATTTGGAATTAGCAGTGATCATCTTTGCCTCATGTTCAACGACGTTGGATGGAACTTCTTAAGGACTACAATTGCGAGATTCTGTATCATACGGGAAAAGCGAAAAAATTGGCAGATGCGCTAAGTCGAAAGTCGTCGATTGCACAGATGATGGTACGGGAATGGATTCTCTTGGAAGGAGTCAGGGACTCAAATTTTAAAATTAAGGTCGGCCATCTTGCTAGTCTAATGGCCACTCTCAGGGTGGAACTCGAGATGCAAAGTAGGAAAAAAAGAAGAAGTGCCTAAGCAATGGATCCTGCAGATGGATCAGGCAAAGAGGAAAGCAGACTTTCAAGTGTCCGAGGATGCGATATTGAGGTTTCGAGGGCGATTGTGCGTTCCAAAAGATGTAGAGCTTAAGGAAGCAGTCTTGTCGCAAGCTTATTGTAGTAACTATAACATCCACCTTGGCAGTACGAAAATGTACCAGAATTTGAAGCAGCGCTTTTGGTGTAACGGTATGAAGTTGGACATTATAAAGCACGTAGCTAAGTGTTTGATGTGCCAGCAAGTAAAGGCTCAACATTGTAAGCCTGGTGGGTTGCTGCAACCTCTTGAGATTCTCAAATGGAAGTGGGAACACATTACCATGGATTTTGTGATAGGATTGCCAAGCAGTCAGCGAGACAATGACTCGATTTGGGTAGTAGTTGACAGGTTGACGAAGTCAGCTCACTTTATTGCAAGATTTCACGTTTGATAAGTATGCAGAGTTGTACGTACGTCAGATTGTATGCATTCATGGAGTTCCAGTGACGATCACCTCGGATTGTGATCCTAAGTTTACGGTAACCTTCTGGAAAAGTTTGCAATCAGCCTTGGGAACAAAACTGCAGTATAGTACGGCATACCATTCGCAGACAGACGATCAATCAAAAAGGATTTGAAGAAGTATTTGAAAGCCTTTAGTGCGATAAATGACATTTGGTTTGCACTAATTTTCAAGTGGTTGAGACAAATTTTTGGTTTGATTATTAAATGGATGTGAAAGAAATGTTGAAAGAAAAATCGGTGGTTTGTGGAATTCGAATAGCGGTTCAATGGAAATTCAGTGAATTAGATTTCAGGTGTCGATAAATGACCCGCGGAAATGAACTCATGGGTTGACGTGCTGGAGAAATTTTTGCACTTTGAGGTGCTCAGACGAGGTTGAAACCGTGAGGCTTGGTATGGGATAGGCCAAAGCGGATAATACCTCTATGAGATGGTGCTTATCTAAAAGGGACTAGTAGTGGTATAGTTCGAAGATGCCCATAACGACTGATCCAACGAGGGCGGGGAGTGGTCACCGAGGCCAGAGTGCCTGAGCAAGGAGCGACTCTTGGCAAGCTTCTAGGATGTTGAAAGGGGCAGAAATGAACTAAACTATGTATTGTGCAAAAAGAGAGTGCTTGTGGGATAAGATTTTATTGGAATAGTATAGCCGAAATATAGTCAAATTTTTGGAACTCCAGTCTATGGAACGAGGTCAAGGAACTAAGAATCGCTGGTTAAAAAAATTGATTTAGCAGTTTTTGAATGCAATTCAGATTATCAAAGACAAACTAAAGACAGCTCAGAGTCGTCAGAAGAGCTATGCAGACAAGCATCATAGACCGTTAGAGTTTAAGGTGGGCGATCATGTGTTTTTGAAAGTATTGCCAATGAGGGGTACTTCCAGATTTGGCAAGAAAGGGAAGTTAAGTCCGAGGTACGTTGGATCCTTTGAAATTTTGGAAAGGATCGGGGATTTAGCGTACCGTCTTGCATTGCCACTAAAACTTGCTCAAGTACATGATGTTTTCCACGTGTCCATGTTGAGAAAGTATGAACCGGACCCGACTCATGTATTGAATTTTGAGGAACTGGATGTAGACGACAGGGTATCGTACGTGGAGAAGCCGATATGAATAGAGGACCATAAAAAGCAGGTGCTTCGAAACAAAACTATCGCCGTAGTTGAGGTGATCTAGCAACATCACGGAATAGAGAGCTGCATGGGGAAAGTGAGGAAGTAATGAAGCATCAGCACCTCCATCTTTTTGAGGATTTGTCAATGGTAGCAAATTTCGAGCACGAAATTTTTGTAAGGGGGGAAGAATTGTAACGTCCTAAAATTCGAGCCATTTGAGGGAAAAATGAATGTTAATTTCGCCAATGCATTGTTGGTTGATCTCACTTGGAAATGATCACTCCTGAGATACTAACCTTGAGGGGAAATGCTAATAAGGACAGAACTCGTGCGATTAAAGAACTTGACCTAGGAAAATGACTCAATCATGAGACTTGCGTAAGGACAATCCTTTAGTGATGCATGCCGATTTCAAGGACGACTAGAAGTCGATTCGTGGACAGAAATAATGGGACAACAGGTGATTCCGTCTACTATTATCAAACCCATGAACGACCCTATGCCGATACTTGATAATCATGTACTTTGAAATAAGAATCGATCCTTCACAATTTTATGCAGTCAAAGATATCCATGTGTCGAGAAGTCTTGAACGTGAATTGGCATGAGTCAGTTACGCGTGAATCCTCGAAGCCGCCTATCAGTCTGAGTAGTACTAAAATGGCATTCGGGTGAAATTGACAAGGCATGAGAATCCAAGATTGGACTTCGAATTTTCGGGAACGTCCGAGACGGATTTTTGGACGATGCTTCTTCGACAGTCGACAATGTCAATTGAGCCGAGTTTTTGGAAAAGGGATTTTCGGACAGAGGAAATGAGCCTACGAGGATGTGGGCTGGGCAAGAAAAGTGTGGGCCTCACTCCCAAGGTGGGACAGCCATTATGGTAGACCCGAGGCAAGCAAGTGAGCCCATTGGGCCAAACCGATCCATTTACTCTTTTAAGCCCGATGTCCAAACTTGAGCCGATTCGAGCCCAACAAATTCCCAAGCCCGTTCTTATTCATTTTCCAGCCCGTTTCCTAGGCCTGCCTTTCATTTTCAGCCCAAGGGCAAATTGGGAATTGTGCAAGGTGGAAATGACCATTTTACCCCTAGATATTTTGAAGAAAAGTCAAAAGAAGAGAGAGAAGAATATGTCATTTGTTTGGGGGTTGAAGCAAGCCATTTAATGACCTTAATGAGGCCTTCAATCAGCCCTCATCTCACTCTCTCGACTCCTCTTCAGCCCCTCCAAAACCGCACCTCTCTCTCCCTTGGTTTCCCTTGCCATCCTGCAATTTCAGCTTCTGACCTTCCACTAAAAATTGAGTTGTTCATAGCCTTCTCGTGTGAATCACGTCTCGTACCACCCACCATCGCGTTCAGAATGGAAAATCCATTCAAATGGCATCGGCCGTACGCCGAACGGAGCCGTCGGCCGTCCCGTACGGCGGTCGGAAGTTGCTGCTTGCCGGACCGCCACTATAGTGCCTGCAGCAGCTTTGTTCCATTTTTTCCCTTGTTTTCTCTCATTTCGGCCAAACTATCGCCCATACCAGCCACCAACAGTTCCCCCTTGACCCTCAGGTGCTGCCGCTCGTCGGACCTCCAGACAGCCCGTTTTAGCTCCAGTCAGCTCATTCCTCCTAGGTAGTCAGTTTTTCAGAAGTTGCAGAGGGATTTTGAGTTTGTTGTTGCTGTTCTCAACCCCGGGACCGCCTTGGATCGTCGTGGTAGAAGTCCCCGGGTGTCGGGTTCGTCGCCGCCACCGCATCCGTGTCGCCGGCCCGCTTAACAGATAAGTTTAGCCCATAATCCCTATTTAGTGCCTAAACTTGCTTATGGTTGGGTTAATTAGTGTTATTGTTGGATTATGAAGTTTAATTAAGTTGTATTAGCTCTAAGATAGGCGGTTAGATAGATGGTTAAGATTAGCTTAGCTTAATCTTGCTTAATTTTGCTAATTGAGCTTATTTATGCTTAATTGTGGGGTATGTGATTTATGTGTTTAATTAAGCATGTTTAGTTTAATTGCTTGATTAATTGTTTTAATTATCGATTTGATTAATTTATGAATTAAATGATTTAATTATTTAAATTCGGAAATTTTACTGTTCACGTGCACTGTTCACGGCACTATTCATCCGGAAGTGAAATTGTGCATAATTTCATGTGCTTTGATCATATGAAGTGAATTGGATGTGGTATTGCATAAACATCCGCTTGAATCATGTGATTTTCACAAAAGAAAAAAAGTGATTTATCTGAGGGACACCGGAAATGGACCGCTTTTATGAGAAAGGTGGGAAAAATGGTTTGTCCGAGAGACATCGGAAATGGACCGTTTTATGAGAAAGGATTTGAGGTTTTATATGCAAACATGTGTGCATTAGCTAATGCTCAAAGATAATAAATGGGTTGTGATGGTATGTTTGGGTGATCGCCAAGTTAAACCCGCCGCCCCGGTAGTAGTTCGGGGGGGTAATAGTCCGGTTTATCGGAAACCCGGTGGGGGTCCGGATGTGGAGTCGCGGTAGAGGCCGGGCCTATGCTTCTTCAGGAATGCCGTCTTGGGTGGGGGTTCGTTGACATTGTCGCGCCTCATGGGGGAGGGTGATGCCTAGCTATGCCAGTAGACACCAGCGGGAGTTCGGTTGTAACCCGAGGAGCAGTAATAATCGGAACGCGTGTGGATACAAGAATGCATAAGAAATATGGCATCATTGGTTCCGATTATGCATGAAGTGATCACATCATGATTTATGGCACAACAAAAAAGAAAAAAGAGAAAATACTGATCTAACATCTTTATTTCATGAAAACATAAATGTAGGATCACTATTAGCAGCAGCACCATTGCAAAACATTTTTACACTTGGTAGTTTTTTAATTAATAACTTGCATCTTTTGCTGAAAAAATAGAAAAAAAAATAGCAGACAAAAATTGAAAGAGCCAAAATTAGTGAACTGAGTTTTTTTTACCCAAACATAACGTTTCAAATCAATGATTTTGAGTGAGTAATTACATGTAATTAAGATGGATCTCTCTACATCTCCACTAATAAATAGTCACTCACATCTTACTAATGCTGCTCACATGGACAATGGAATCGAACCACTTCAGCATTTCTACTCTATCACCACCAGCAGACCTGCCTCTCGAGAACTCCAAAGAATCCTATGTCAAGAAAACCGAGTCATCCCACCAGAAGCATGGCCTCTTGCTCATGTCCTTGTGTCATGGGACCACCTCGAAGCTTGGGATCCTGTGAGAAACGAAATCCAAGAAGCTTTCAATGTCTTCAGACAAAACAATCCAGACTCCTCCACTCCCTATGACCCTTGGGGGGGTCCGCTCTCACAAGACCCTTAGGGAGACACCCAAAATCACGGCCCTTTTCAAGGTTCTTTCTCCGATCTTTTCGGTGCTAGCTCCTCTCGCCAACCTGATCTGTCGGCAGAAGAGATTGAGTATCTCATCTGTGCTTTTAAACGCGAAAAAGACGGAAGCTCCAGTCCATCAGATGGAGATGAAGTCACCTTGAGAGGTTTAGGTGGTCCATAAGAGACAATTCATTGGTATTTGCCATCTTCTTCTCAGACCACTAGTAAACAGCAGTCCTCGGAAATTCCGACTCTTACTGAGTCTTCGGCGTCACCTCCCGATACACCTGAACGCCCTCTTGGTGATTCGCCATCTAGCACTTTGACCATTTCTAATCCACTTGAAAACTTCCTCTAACACCAGATCCCTTCGATTGTTGCCATCAAACCATCCAAAACAAGGCATGTGGAAACCTCTTCCGATTCTGATTCTGATATGTTCATCGAATCATCCTCTTCAGAAGAAACCTTGTTCATGGCAGACAATGTCAAGGAAAAAGAAATGTCTTCCGAACTAGAAGTACTACACTAGGACCAGCCGGATGCCACTCAGACTTTTATTGCATCATCCTCCAAAGTTTATTTTACTTTGGATGATATTTCATACTATAAGTGGCCTAAAAGGCTCTAGGAATTCCATGCCTGGCTCACCATTAGGCATATTTTTGAACCAAGCACTTATGATATCCTGTTGAAATTCACAAGCCGCTTTACTGGTGCCCTCAAAGACTGGTGGCACACTACCTCAAAATAAGACCAGTTATTCTTCTTGACACAACCACTGGATAATGCCATCCAAATTATCTATATGTACTTCATCGGAAAGCTTGAAGATTCGAAAGAACTCAAGCGAAAAGAGTTCTTTGAACGAAAATGCTGTTTTTTAAGGTGCAAAGACCTTGATCGACATTTCCAAGCTATGATCAAGCTATTTTATTTGCTTGGAGTAGATTGTAACCTCAAACCAATCTTCTTAGCGTCCATTCCAAAAGAGGTAAGCCAAGCTACAGAAAAAACTCTTCAACAAAAGCAGAAAAGCTTGACCGAAGCTACCCTTGGTGAAATTCAGCAAGCCATCCATATTGCCATTGAAGAACTTTGCCTTTGACGAGAAGCTTTTCGAAGCTATCTCAAAGAAAATAGGCATCTTGATAAAGCATGCCTAAAGCTAGAATTGAAGATCAAATGTCCCAAGGATTGTTCCGATCCTTCCTGCACAAGCTGCAAAAAACAGAGACATTTTAAACGATTCTCTTTCAAAAAGACATGCAAAGGAAATGGCAAAGGAAAGTGGAAATTCTTGCGAAAGAGCCCTCATCGCTCTTCCAAGAAGCGGAGCAAAGGCAAGATGTTATGTCTATAACAAAAAAAGGACATTTTGCCAAAAATTGTCCAAAGGCAAAGAGACACGAAAGCCACTTGATTGATAAAATTGCCAAAAGCACTGGAATCCAGCTTGACGACTTTGAAATTGAGTCTGTCTTCTCCATAGATGATCAACCTTCGGAGAATACTCTATGTGCCATCCATATGTATAGCTCAGACTCAGCCTCAGATTCCGAGAATGATATGTTCACCTTCTTCCCCGATTCTCCTGATGAAATACAGATCACGGAACCAGTCCACCATCCATACATCCATGTTCATATCCTCTTATCCAAATATCATAAGCCAATCTCTCTTGTGGCTCTCATAGATACTGGAGCCAGCTCTTCCATTTTGGACACAAAGATACTCCCAGAAGAATTTTGGAAGCCATATACCAGGTATTTCAATTATGCTTTTGGAGACACTTTTGCTACCAAGTATTGCAGCAAACCCATCACCATCCAATTCTTTCCCCAGTGTTCCATAACTACCAAAGTCCTTGGTTCCAGATCTCCCGGTAAATATATCATCATTGGGTGGGACATTTTGACCCAACTTCCTAAACTCAGAATCCTCTCAAATGGCCTCCGTTTCAAAAATCAATTCCGAGAATTTGTTGATATCAAGAGACTTTATGCTCTTCAACTAGCAATGCTGGACCCCATTATCCAAAGTTTGCTCTCCTCTTGTGCTGAGACTCATTCCCAGTTTTCTCAAACTTGCACTCAGTCCTTATGGAAAAATTCTCTCTTTTATGTCAAACTCCCTTTTAAGCGAAATGAAGATATAAACCCTACAAAAGCAAGTCATTCTAGGATGAACCTAGAACACCTTGCATCTGCCAAACAAGAATGTGCGGAACTACTGGCACAAGGTCTCATTGAACCTTCTGACTCCCAATGGGCATGTGAAGCATTCTATGTCAACAAGCAAGCTAAATAGAATCATGGGAAAATGAGGTTAGTAATTAATTACCAACCTCTGAATCAATTCCTTCAAGATGATAAATTCACATTACCCCATCGAAACTCTCTCTTTCTTAGCCTTGCCCAAGCAAAGATCTATTCAAAGTTCGACCTCAAGGCAGGATTTTGGCAATTGGGTATTGACCCGAGAGACGCACCCAAAACTGGGTTCTGTATCCCAAACCAGCATTTCCAATGGACAGTTGTTCCTTTCGGTCTCAAAACTGCACCCTCCCTTTTCCAAAAGGCTATGTGCAAAATCTTTGATCCCATTCTTCTCAATTCCCAGATTTACATCGATGATATTCTTCTCTTCAGTCTTGATGAAGAATCTCATTGTAAACTCTTGACACAGTTTGCTGATATTGTCAAAAAACATGGAATCATGCTCTCTTAGAAAAAAAATGACCATTGCCCAAAAGGAAATTGAATTCTTGGGCATGCGACTAAAAGAAGGAATCTATTGCCCTGAATCTCATATTGCTGACGAACTTCAGAAATTTCCTGAAAAGGATTTCACTACTAAGCAAGTTCAGCAATTTCTTGGCATTGTGAATTATTTGCGCGACTTTGTCCCCAACATTTTTAAATCCCTTAGACCACTTCAGAGGATGCTCAAGAAAGATCCTCCTCCATAGGGATGAAAGCAAACTCAAGCTGTTTGTCAGCTTAAACAGACTCCGCAACACCTGCCTCCTTTGAAGATTCCCCTCTACAGCTAAATGGATTCTTCAAACTGATGCTAGTGATAAATACTGGGCAGCCATTCTTTTCAAAGAAATTGAAGGAACTAGGCATATTTGTACCTACAAAAGTGGTCGATTCTCTCAAGCTGAAATCCACTACCATTCCACTTTTAAGGAGATACTTGCCGTCAAGTATGGAATTAAAAAATTCGGATTCCACCTCATTGGACATCATTTCCTCGTTGAAATGGATATGTCTTCTTTTCCTCAGATGCTCAAGTTTAAACAGAAACAAGTCCCCCATCCTCAATTGCTCCGATGGGCTGAATGGTTTTCAAAATACTCCTTTGATATTAAGCATATTCCAGGGACTAAGAATGTCCTTGCTGACTTCCTGTCTAGACCAAAAGAACCATTGGAGGCAATCAACATGTATGTCAAAAATGAACCTCTCCTAGGGACATACCGCACTACCAACATCCAAGGTGGTTGGCCGAGTCTCAAATATCCTCCTGATGTCGCAATTGCAATTAGAAACAACGTTCTAACAGAAAAACTTCAAGAATTTATGTGGGACTATCATCTCCGAATCTTTCGAGATTATGGCGGATTAATGCTCAAACCTGACGGACTCCATCCAGGATATCCATTTATTCATCCTCTCCAATGGTCTCCTGATAATGAATTTCCAGAAGACTTGAAATGGTTATTTTGGTATATATTCAACCTGTACACCATAGCCATTGAATTCCCCACTGACAAAATTTTGCACGTCCTTATCAAAGACAGATGCGGTCAAGAACACAACCAGAAATATCTCCTAGAGATCTTCACATGGTTTAAACCGTTCGCTTACTGGAAAGAACTTTTCAAGGTCCAAAATCTTCAAGGAAGACCTGAACTAGAAAGACATACTGTTGTCTTGTTCCACCGACTATGGACATTTTGCCATCCAACTGGATGGATTTCTAACAAACCTTCTCTTGCAGGCACTTCATCTTACAAGCCCCAAGTCTTCCAAGAAGTGGCATGAGTTTATCATACATTTCAGGTCATAACGAACCAGAGCTCTGTTGTGGTACTCCAACAAGATATCGTCGTTCCTCAACATCCCTAGGACCCTCACATATAATCCATACCTTTTGCACATCAGAATTCTGGATAACTTGCAAGACGGTTCATTGGTTTCCTCGTGTTCGTGGTTTTGGAGTCCTTTGGGCAGGTAAGATCCAATCCTATAGTCCTTGATCCAAGAATCCTTCATGCCATAGTCCTTCATGACCCAGATCTGTAATGCTCCACTTAGTGATAGAATAGCTGCAGAAAGGCAACCTCCGAGCTCCAACAGATGATAACTACCCCTCAATAAATCCACGCACTCGGGTATGGGGACATTCCTGAATTGTTCATCGGACAAGTCGAATGATATGATCCTGATGTTCCAACGCCTGCTTCTCGAAGTGGTCCAATGGAGTCTTCTGTTAACAAGAGGCGGCAAGGGCATCGCTTCCAAATCATGAGTTGAATTACCTGATATCAAAGAATTGAGTCCAGACAAATATTAGGTACTCCCCAATTTGATTCTTTTGCATCTAGGAGTATTCACATCCATCAATTTTAAAAACAAATAACACCAGACTCGCCAAGATTAACGCAAATATCAAAGCGAGTGGATTGAATATGCCTAGAATATTGGAACTATCTACTTTTCAAGTATTTATATATTTTCGAAAACTCCACAGCAGAAAGAAAGCAGGAAGGTTAAGTTTCGATAATATCCAACACCAGCAAACATAGGCAATGGATATGCACATTAGGATCTTTCTTTTGCTTTTGAACAAGGTTACACATACAAGATAAGTACAAAAGCTAGTATATGAAATTTTGCAGCATATTGCAATCACTGGTTGTGTTTACAGCATCATATAATCGGTGTTCATGGGAACATTGAATTTTGCACACCAGTTTCTGCGAAGACTTTCGATACTGAGTTTTAGTCATCGTATGAACATAAGACATTTGACATGAAATTGAGATGCAATATACATACAGGTGATTACTCAAGAGCAAATGAGTGAACTCAGACAATGGCATTTACATTAAAAAGAGAGAGACTAAGCAGTGAGGTTTTTAATCAAACAGGTTGCAGGCATGTTGACTGTTACCTAATCTCCTCCACGTCGGGCTTCTCAGACTGCAGACCCGAACCTCCAAACTGTCCAAGTGAACCCTGTACGGACGACCATTGCGACTTTTGATCGCATACTCGATCTTGATCACCTTGTAATCCTTCTCAGTCTCTTTGAACCCAAACCCAAACACCATCTCTCGGTTCCTCCGGTGACCCCCCGAGTCCGAAAGCTCCCTGTACTCCCCCGTGAGTGGATTGTACACGTAGACATCATCGTTGTACAGAGCATTCGCCAAGCAGAGCAAGCCCTTGCTCAACCCAACTAGGTCGAACTCCGGCGCGACGACACCGAACGGAGGGTGGAATTTGCTCGCCGGGCGGTTCCTCCCGTCGCCGCCAGAGACATCGTCGACGAAGTAGATGAAGCTTGGTACAAAAGAATACATTAGGAGAATATAAAATCTCCCAATGTATTTAATGAGAAGGGATTATGAATGATATATGGCGAAGCTTGCTACAAAAGAATACTAAATCTATTGTGAAATTTGAGGAACACTTAAACGTAATTAAATGATTTTCCTTTTCATTTTTTATTCATAAAATGATGCCACCTAAACATGTGGACCTTGAATCTAAATGACAATAAAACTAAAAGAAAGGAGAACTAATTGAAATCACCTAAACTCTGTACGGGAAAATACCGTTAGCGAAATCACACATATTCAATGTTAACTCTTCACGAATCCTACAAAGCAAAGGTAAGAACGAATGCAAAGATGAATAATCATGACTAAAGACCTGAAGAATGCTGACAAATTGCTATGTGATAACTCGCTATTAATCGACCAAGGATGACTTGGATCAATTTGAGCATGATCAATTCTGAGTTGTGAGTCGAACCACGGAATAATACTCTACATCTTTCATTCATGGTAAGCTAAAATTGCATGAAAACATGCCTCACAGGCTCACACGACAAAACACGCATTATTCATAAGTAAAACGGATGAAGTTGCTAAGGGGATGGCTGAGGATCGGCTCAGAGCAGGCAAGCAGATCGAGAATGGCAGTCCACGGTCCGGACTAAAGATTAGTCTAAACAATGGGTGTGCAACCCACGTTCGAGCTTTGAAGTACCTCCAGACCGAAGTTTAAAGACTTTTGGATGGTTCGTCTTCCGCTTGCTTGATTGCTTGATTAGTCTAAACAATGGATGTTTCTGCTGTTCATCCCTCTATCCCTGATTGATTGCTTGATTGTCTATTTGGACTGGGGATGGTTCGTCTTCCGCTTGCGCATCTCGTCGAAGATCATGTCTTTGCTTATTAGAAAACCGGGTGATCTGGGATCAATACACCACAGCTAGTATTCTTTCACCCCATGCGCATAACCCAGAAATATGCACTTCTTTGCCCTCGACTCAAGCTTACCATTACTCGCATGAGCATATGCAAGACATCCGAATATTCATAATTCGGAATAATCAACAGATTTCCCCAACCATACTTCCTCAGGAGTCTTCCACTCAATAGCAGATGATGGAGATTGATTTACCAGATAACATGCCATATTCACTGTTTTGGCCCAAAATTCCTTGCCAAGTCCTGCATGTGAAAGCATACATCGAGCTTGCTCAAGTAAAGTTCTGTTCTTCCATTCTACCACGGCATTCTGCGGTGGTGTCCCAAGTATTGTGCGGTGTCTCACAATCCCTTCTTTCTCGCAGAGCTTAGTAAAATCTTTACCATAGAACTCCATGCCATTATCGGTTCTCAAGCACTTGATCTTTTTATCTAACTACTTCTCAATTAATGCCTTAAATTTCTTGAACCGATTGAACACATCATATTTGTGCTTTAGAAAGTATACCCATACCTTCCTTGAATAATCATCAATAAATGTCAGCATATATCAAGCACCTCTTTTTGAAGGAACAGAAGATGGGCCCCAGACGTCTGAATGAATATATTCAACCGGTTGCTTGGTCGAATGAATAGCTGTAGTAAACTTAATTCTCGGCGCTGCTTCCCAAAGATGCAATGCTCACATAAGTTCAGCTTTCTTGTCTTCTGACCCTTCAGCAACCCCCTTTCACTCAGCATCTTCATACCTGCCTCACTCATGTGCCCTAAACGCATATGCCATATTTGAGTCAAGTCAGAATTTGACTCACCTGATGAAACTGCAGCGATTCCGGTCATGGTCTCTCCAGTAGATAGAGAGAATTCACTTTCTTCCCCTTCATCACTGTCATGGCACCACGAGAGATCTTCAGTACTCCACCTTCAGTAGTGTTCCTACACCCGATATCATCGAGTGTCCCTAGAGAAATAAGGTTCTTCTTGAGCTTCGGTACATGCCTAACGTCTGTCAATGTGCGTACCACCCGATCATGCATCTGAATTCGAATTGTTCATATCCCCACAGCCTTGCAGGCTACATTATTCCCCAAAAGAACGCTACCACCATCTGCAATCTGGTAAGTAGTGAACCAGTTCTTGTGAGGCGTCATATAATAAGAACACCCCGAATCTAGCACCCATTTGTCTCCTGATGAAGTAGTAGTCACACATAAAACAGTTTCTCCATCACTAGTGCTCCCTTCGGCTACGTTTGCCACATTGTTTATGGCATTCTGCCTATCACCTCCATTTCTCCGCTTCGGACAATCTCTCCTAATGTGCCCTTCCTCGTGACACTCAAAGCACTTCACGCATCCCTTGTGATGTAGCTAGTATTAACACCTAGAGGGGGTGAATAGGTGTAAAAGAACTTTATAAACTTTATACGTAAACAATATCAATCTTTTGCAATCTACAAACAGAAATTAAATAGAGAGAGTAGAGAAGATTGCAAACACAATTATAGTGATTCGGCTTTAGACAAGCCTACGTCCACTCTCCAAGCGATCAACTAATAGGCTGGATTTCACTATGTGATCAAAGGTGATTACACACTCTTGAGTGTTATCACTTGGTGATGATATGTCTCACAAAGCCACTCTTATTGGTAATGCACTAGGATCACTCAATTTCGCACTTTAGAAGACTAATGAAGAACAAAATCGAGCTTTGGAATATGTTAATCCTATCTAGTCTCTTAGGTCTCATCCTCTCCTTATATACTCTCCAAGCCACATTCGACCGTTGGCTCTTTCCTTGAGAGATTAGTCTTCCCTTTCTTGGACAGACTTATAAGGTAAGTCTTTTTGACCAAGAAGGTAGATCGGATCCCCTTGGATTACTGTTCGCCCATACAATCGAAATCCGGGCTTCCATAAGTGTTCCATTCTTCTTTGGAAGTTGTCCGTTGATTGATCCTACCAATCAGTTTGACACACAGAATCAATATAAAAAAGTAAATGAAATTCTTGACCATTGGTGATCTGGTCCTATAGTCTCATTCTGAGTTGAATAGACTAATGTTCTAAGTTTGCTTAAGTTCTTCGTCTGGCACGGTCAGACTTAAAAACTGCGTCTATTCGGGTCTTTCGTCTGGTACGGGCAGACTCAGAAGCTGCGTCTCTTCGGATCTTCTGTCTGGTATGGACAGACTCAGAGACACCTTATGCTTTTCCTTCTACCTCAAGCAGACTCAAAAGCATACGCCATCCTGTGGCTTTCCTTCTTAAGAAATGTATAATTTGTTGCATAAAATGATTTGTTAATATCAAAATTAGGAGTTTTCTCAACAATCTCCCCCTTTTTTATGGTGACAAATCTTTTTATGCAGATGGCTTGTTATTCCTGCAAAACATGGTTAGGCAGAGCATACTTGTATAATAGAGTAATACATGACCAGTATAATAATGCTCAGATCACAGATCACAAAATATCAAACTAGTCAGATAACATCAAATGATGATCCATTCATGCACACAATTCCTGCACCCATGTTCAAAATAACAACCAACCAACCAAAATAATAACAAATAAAATAGTTACAGATCAACCAGCATGTATCTGCAATAACTCTCCCCCTTTTTGTTATAGTCAAAAAGTTAATATCCTGAAAAAGATTAAGCAAAGTCTAACAAAAATCTGACAAACAAAGAAGTTAAACAAAATAGACTAGAAGACTATGGGATTAGGAAGATGGCATTTTAGGGGTTCGGACAAGGGTGAAATCCTCCATATCTGTGGCAGACTCTTCAATCCTGGTGAGACACTAATAAATAGTGTCCTCCATTCGTGCCAAATGCTGCTGAGTATTCTTCTCTAGAGTCTCCAGCCTTTTGTTGAAGGAGGTTTCCATAGCAACCTGCTGATCTCTGATTTGCATAAGCATATCTAATATCTTCTAAGATTCAGAAATATCAGATGAAGTTGCAGGTGTTTGTGTTTCAACATTGTGAGACAGATGCTCCCCCTGAATTGATGCTTTAGTCTGACCATGTTGCCCCTGTTGATATCTGTCATCTGCCCTATTATCATTTTCAGCCTCAGGAATAGGATCCTTATCCATTCCATTTCCTTTTTCCTCTCTTTCTTCTTCTTTTTCTACATCTTCTTCATTAGACTCAACTTCTTGTTCTTCTTCGTCCTCAAGCTCTTCTTTTGGTTCAAACTCAACATTCTCGGCAGGTTAAGGTTCTACACTAAGAATGTTCTCTGCTGTTGCTACTGGTAGAGCCATTTTTTCTTCTAGTTCTATCATTCTGTGTGCAGTCTGACTTAAATTTGCTAGAATCTCATAAATACTTTCCTCCTCATCATCTTCATCCTGCAGTAGCAGTTGTCTCCTTCTCTTAGAACTTGGTTCAGCAGCAGCCACTTCCTTTCCTTTTCTCTTTGCAGTGGTTGATGCCTTAGCCAGTTCCTTCTCTTTTCTTCTCCATGTCTCCACAGCATCCCTTAGCCTCATTTTGGTGATCATCTTGAGTCCAATGGCCATTGTTGGAAGCACTTTAGTGCAGAATCTCCTGGGCAGATCGATCTGGAGATGTTCAAAAATTCTGGTCACCAAAGCTCCATAGGGCAATTGTCCTTTGTCCTTCGAAAATGTTCTATACATGTGTAGAAGAACAGTATGAGGTAGTGAGAACAGAACTCCTTTTTCAATTGCCCACATCAATTTTGCTTCAAATCTGGCCACATTAGTCTTTGATGGTGCCTTAGGACGAATGCAGTTGATGATGATCTTATGCAGAATTGTTCTTGTTAAAGTTATAAAGGGATATGTGATATTAACCCTAAGAGAGTTTGTAAGATGTTTACAAACAGTCTCATAGGTAACTTCAATGGGCTTGAAATGACCTCTCTCAACTTTCATGATATCAGCCAAGATGTCTGCATTAACTTCATAGAAATTGTCATTCACGATAAACTACAATTTGTTCGGAGACAAGAATGACAAATTGGAGTAAAAGTAGGCTATTAGTTCTGGATAAACAGCAGCAGAATCAGTGCAGAATCGATCCATTTGCAACCTTTCAAAACATCCCCTCAGATTTATATCAGCCGCATCCAGAAAGTCAAAATCTACAATCCTGTGGTTCATTACTCCTCGATCAAGCAATTTGTTGCAATACGCCTTATGCTCTTTAGAACGGAACAATTTTCCTATTGTGTTCCGAGCTACTGCAGCAACCCCCATTCTGACTTCAAAGTTTCTATAAACTCGTTCACCATCTTCCTTTTCTCCCCAAAAACTATCTGCACTCCTACTGGCTTCACTAGCATGTTCTCTTCGTCTAGACAGAGGTTTTGTAAGTGAGACAACCTGAACTAGACGCATTTCATTTGAATACCCTTGCGACCTTAGGTATGTCAGTTTGGCACCTTCAATTGCTTGATACATTCTCATGACCCTGTGGGGTTCTTGAGGTTTAGGCAGAGTTAACCCAAACGTACCTTTTCTACAGACATTCCTTAGCATAGATTCTGTTGGGGGATTCCTTGGAGATTCCACATTTTCATTTGTGTTCCTTTGAACCGATGCGGTTAGAGAATGTCTTTGGGATTCTTCAGAAGTTTGCGTCAGATCGAAGTGCATATGTCCTCCTTCCACATTCCTTGGTCCTTTGCTAGCAATCCAGTTTGATCTTCTTTGAGGAGATGGAGGCACAGACCTTAATCTGGACATGGAGGATCTCGAGGCCATGTTTGGAGAGGATTTTGGTTGGTTTTCAGAAAAAGATTTGCTCTTTAGGGTTTCTAAAAAGGGTTTTTGAGGAGGTGCATGAAAGACTCGATTTTTGAGGTTTATAAACCCTGCTGAAGAGAGGCAAATGAAAGGACACGACTTTTTGAAAAGTAACTGAAAATGGTAGTTATTCAAAAATATTAAACTTGATAAAAATAGATGTAAAGAATATGGGCATGCACTAGAAATTATGCAAATCAAGTATTTGCTAATATTAACTTACCAAGTTCAATCATATAAGGAAATAACTTACGCGCCAAAAATTAAATTTCCAAAAATACTATCAAGTCCTTCTGAGTGCGTCCTAGAAGATTGCTTCTATCAGACGAATATTTCTCCCAAACGTTACCCTGTCTTCATAGACTTTACGCAAAAGGGTTAATAATATTTAATCTACTATAAATTGAATCAAATGTACCTTTGTCTAGTGGCTTTGTGAAAATGTATGCCAATTGATTCTTTGAATCAATAAATTGCACAAGTATATCTCCATTTGGCACGTGATTTCTAATAAAATGATGCTTGATTTCAATGTGCTTTGCCCTCGAATGTAAGATCGGGTTCTTGGTGAGATTTATAGCACTTGTATTGTCACATCTTATCTCAGTGCAAGTCTCTTCCTTTCCGTAGTCCCTCAGTTGCTGTCTCATCCATAGAATCTGTGAACAACAACTTCCAAGAGCAATGTATTATGCTTCTATTGTAGATAGAGCCATAATATTCTGCTTTTTAAAAGACCATGAGACTAGCATCTGTCTTAGTAGTTGGCATGTTCCAGACGTGCTCTTTCTATCCACTTTACATCATGTTAGGTTAGCATCTGAGTATCCAAGAAGGTTAAAGTTTGTTCCCTTGGGATACCACAAACCCAACTGTGAATAAGTAGCAATGTACTTTGTTATGCGTTTAACTGCAGAGAGATGTGATTCTCTAGGGTCCACTTGGAATCGAGCACATAAGTACACACTATATAGAATATCCGGTCAAGATGCAGTAAGATAAAGAAGAGAACCAATCATACTTCTGTAAGTCTTCTGGTCAACTTTCTTCCCCATTTCATCCTGATTTAGTTTGATGGAAGTTGACATTGGAGTTTCAGTCTTCTTGCAATTCTCCATTCCAAACTTTTTGATCAAGTCATTAGCATATTTTTCTTGATAGATGAAAGTGCCATATATGGATTGTTTGACCTAAAGTCCTAGGAAGAATGTAAGTTCTCCCATCATGCTCATTTCAAATTCCTCCTACATAGACTTTGAAAAATTCTTGCATATACGTTCATTAGAGGAGCCAAAAATAATATCATCTACATATATTTGTACTAGTAAAATATTTTTACCTTCCTTCTTGATGAAAAGAGTTGTGTCTACCATACCTTTTTTGAAGCCTTTGTCTAATAGGAACTTACTTAGTCGTTCATACCAAGCTCAAGGTGCTTGTTTCAAACCATACAATGCCTTTTTTAGTCTGTATACGTGGTCTGGCTTTCTTGGTTCCTCGAAACCAAGAGGCTGTTCTACATAAACTTCTTCTTTGATAAATCCATTCATGAAGGCGCTCTTCACATCCATCTGGAATAACTTGAAGTTTTGATAGCAAGCAACAGTCTAATTGCTTCTAATCTTGCTACAGGTGCATAGGTTTCATCACAGTCTATTCCTTTTGATTATGAGTAACCTTTGGCTATAAGTCTTGCCTTGTTTCTGGTCACATTACCTTGTTCATCCACTTTGTTTCTAAAGACCCATTTTGTGTCTATGATAGTTCTTCCCTTGGGTTTGGGAACTAATTCCCACACATCATTCATTTTGAACTGCTGGAGTTCTTCTTGCATTGCTTCTATCCAGCTTTCATTTTCAAGGGCTTCGTCTACTCCTTTGGGTTCAATCTTAGAAACGAGTGCCACTATGCTTGTATCCTTTTTGTTCTTTGATCTGGTTCTAATTTCTTCATTGATATTTCCAATAACTAGCTCTTGAGGATAACTGGATTTATGCTTCCAGTTTTTGTTGTGCACTTCGCTGTCATCAGAATCTTCTGGTGATTGAGTAGTGTCCAGCTGAATGTTTCTTTGTTCTTGAGTTTCCTTTGTAACTGTTTTCTGATAAGAGTCAGTTTCTTTGTTGAGAGTTGATTTCTCAGGAGCAACAGTTGGTTCGGAAACTTCGATTTTAGTTCTACTCCGGTTGGTAACATCTTGCTCCAGAAACTTCACATTCATGGTTTCCTCCATAGTCTGAGTGTTTTTATTAAACACTCTATATGCTTTACTAGAGGTTGAATATCTCAGAAAAATACCATCATTTGACCTTTCTTCAAATTTGCTTGGATAAATATTAGCATTTTTAAGAATAAAGCATTAGCAACCAAAAACATGAACATAGGAAACAATTAGTTTTCTTCCTTTAAAAATTTTATAGGGAGTTTTCTCAAGAATTGGTCTTAGAAAGACTCTATTAATGATATGGCATGAAGTAGAAACTGTTTCTGCCCAGAAACGAGTTGCTACCTTGCTTTCAATAAGCAGAGTTCTGGCCATTTCTTGTAAGGACCCGTTCTTCCTTTCTACAACTCCATTTTATTCTGGAGTGTAGGGAGAGGAGAACGTATACTGAATACCATTTTTGTGACAAAAATCTACAAAGTCTTGATTTTCAAATTCTCTACTATAATCTGTTTTAATGCTAGAAATAGAGTAACCTTTCTCATTTTGAACTCTTTTTGAAAATATTGAAAAATAAGAGAAATTTTCTCCTTTATTAGCAAGAAAGAATACCCATGTAAAATGAGAATAATCATCTACAATTACGAGATAGTATTTCTTACCTCTAATGCTTTGAGTTCTAGTCGGTCCAAATAAATCCATATGAAGAAGCTGCAATACACGATTAGTGGAAACCTATTTCACAGATTTGAACGAGCTTCTTACCTATTTTTTCAGAGTGCATGCGGAGCAAAGTTCTGTCTTCTTATAGCTTAACGAAGGCAGTCCACAAACAAACTTTTTGCTGAGTAGTTTAGAGATTTGTTTCATATTGACCAAGTTTGCGATGTCAGATATTTGTTTCATCTTGAACTGAAATGAGACATTTGGCAGTGTCTTCATTTATATCCAAGAGATAGATGTTCCCATGCCTTCGCCCAGTGAATGATTGAGAAGAATCGTTACTCGTTCCAGAACATAAGTTCTCTTTGAAATCAATTCTAAAACCAGCATCACATAACTGGCTAATGTTTAGAAGATTATAGTTCAATCCCTTAACCAGAGAAACATTGTTGATGATTAAACTTCTAATCTTGATGGTTCCTAATCCAATAATGTTTCCCTTACTATTTCCTCCAAAAGAAACTATTCCTTCTTTAACTTTTTCTAAGCCAATGAACATTCTTGAATCTCCAGTCATATGTCTTGAGCATCCACTGTCCAAGTACCATTTCTTCTTGCTTCTGAAACTTACCTGCAATCAACACATATACTCATTTTTTCTTTGGTACCCAGATTTTCTTGGGTCCATTGGGGTTAGTAGTATATGCTTTGTCTATCTATTTCTTCTGAACAGGTCTCCAGACTTTAGGACATTTGTTTTCAAAATGTTCTCTTTCTCCACAGTTAGAACATTTGAGATTGTCTCGACCAACAGGTCTAACAAAATTCTTTTTGAAATGATTTTTGTAGGCCTGTTGAGGAGGTCTCTGTCTAATTCTCTCCTTGACCTTAGGAAAATCAATTAAGGAATCACTTTCCTTATAACACCCAAGTCTTGACTTATCATAATAAGGAATCTGGATGGGAAGTATATGTTATAGGGTTTTCGATCCTTTAGAAAATTTTGTAGTAATATTTAAAACTTCCTTTTTGAGAGATTCATTCTCATTTTGCAAAGACTCTCGATTTTCTTTTGAAATCAAAAGTTCCTTTCTAAGAGTTTCATTCTCATTTAATAAAGAATCTTGATTTTCCTTTATTTCTGAAAATTCCTTTTTGAGATTATCAAATTTTCCTTTCAAAGAATAAACCTGTTGACTCAACTTGTGATTTTCCTTTTTTAAACTGGAGATCCTTTTCAAAGTGGATTTTAAATTTGAACACAGCTCATTTATATAATCTAAAACTTATGTAGGAATATCAAAGTGACTAACCTCAATCTCTTTGTCTGAGTCTGAGTTTGATTCTGAGTCTGTTCCAGAGTCTGAGTTTGAATGTGCCATAAGACAGATGTTGTCATATTCGTCTTCACTGTCTTCAACCTCAATGTCACTCCATGTTTCAGCTTTCAAGGCCTTCTTGTATTTTTCATATTTCCCTTTGTTCTTCTTGAGCTTGGGACAATTTTGTTTTATGTCATCCTTCTTTTTGCATTCGAAACAGACAACATCTTTGACATATTCTTCCTCATCCTTTGTCCTTCGTTGTCCAGACTGTCTGTTTTGCTTATTGCTGTAGAACTTTCTGCCTTTCTTGTTTAACTTCTTTACCTTTCTGATCAGCAGTGCAAGTTCTTTGTCGTCCAGCTCGTCCTCAGAATTAATATTAGACTTGAGAGCAATAGATTTCTTACCTCTAGACTCCACTTTCTCATTCATTTGTTCTGCTTCATAGGATTGTGGGGTGCCAACAAGCTCATCAACTGTTAGAGGAGAAATTCGCAGAGTTTCTCGTATGGAGGTCTTCACATTATTCCACTCTTTTGATAATCCTCTTAAAAGCTCCTTGACTTTCATTGGTCCAGGAACATGCTGTCATTGATATGCAAGTCCATTTACAATTTCTGTAAATCGACTGAACATGTCTCCTATGGACTCCCCCAGTTTCATCTTGAAAGATTCATATTAACCAAGTAAAATGTTTACTTTGGTCTCTTTAACACGATCAATCCCTTCGTAGGTGACGTGCAGCCTATCCCATACTTCTTTTGCTATATCACAAGAAGATATTTGATTATATTCATTAGGAGATAAAGCATAGTAAAGGAAGTAGATAGCCTTGGCATCAAGAGTTTGTTTCTTTGTCAATTCTTCTAGTGAGATGGTAGCTGATATTTCTGTTGCTTTTCCATCATCTTTCTTGGTGGTTTTTCCAGCTTCAGCATTGGGATCAACTCCGTTTTCAACCACATCCCATTTCAGGCGGATCCTTTGATCTCGAGGAAGGCCTTTATCTTGTTCTTCCATATATTGTACTCTTTACCATCAAAGTATGGTGGTCGAGTGTTGCTCTGTCCCTCAATCAAACCTGGTGCAAGAATACTAGCCATAGAGGATCTTTAACGCTAAAGTAATAAACACTTCAAAACACTAAGCACAGGGCTCTGACACCAATTGATGTAGCTAGTATTAACACCTAGAGGGGGTGAATAGGTGTAGAAGAACTTTATAAACTTTATGCGCAAGCAATATCAATCTTTTGCAATCTACAAAAAGAAATTAAATAGAAAGAGTAGAGAAGATTGCAAACACAGTTATAGTGGTTCGGCTTTAGACAAGCCTACGTCCACTCTCCAAGCGATCAGCCAATAGGTTGGATTTCACTATGTGATCAAAGGTGATTATACACTCTTGAGTGTTAGCACTTGGTGATGATATGTCTCACAAAGTCACTCTTCTTGGTAATGCACTAGGATCACTCAATTTCGCACTTTAGACAACTAATGAAGAACATAATCGAGCTTTGGAATATGTTAATCCTATCTAATCTCCTAGGTCTCATCTCTCCTTATATACTCTCCAAGCTACACTCGACCGTTGGCTCTTTCCTTGAGAGATTAGTCTTTCCTTTCTTGGACAGACTTTATAAGGTAAGTCTTTTTGACCGTTTGAAGGTAGATCAGATCCCCTTGAATTTTGTTCGCCTATACAATCAGAATGCGGGCTTTCATAAGTGTTCCATTCTTCTTTGGAAGTTGTTCGTTGATTGATCCTGCCAATCAGTTTGACACAACAGAATCAATATAAAAAAGTAAGTGAAATTCTTGACCGTTGGTGATCTAGTCTTGTAGTCTCATTCTAAGTCTAATAGACTAATGTTCTGAGTCTGCTTAAGTTCTCCGTCTGGCACGGTCAGACTTAAAAGTTGTGTCTATTCGGGTCTTCCGTCTGGTACGGGCAGACTTAGAAGCGGCGTTTCTTCGGATCTTCCATCTGGTACGGACAGACTTAGAGACACCTTATGCTTTTCCTTTTGCCTCAAGCAGACTCAGAAGTATACGCCATCCTGTGGCTTTTCCTTCTTAAGAAATGTATAATTTCTTGCATAAAATGATTTGTTAACATCAAAACTAGGAGTTTTCTTAACACTTTGGACTTTCGATTGCGTGACTTTGATCTGCTTTTGCCTCTGCTGCTGCTAGGCCCTCGATGTTGATCTCTACCCCGAATCGTTAATGCTTGCCCTACTCCCTGTGCAAGACTATCATCACGCAACTTTCTTTGCCACTCCTTAGAGAACAGAGCAGACTTTACCTCTTCCGAGGTAATCGTAGTATGCCCTTGCAACAATGAATCAGTAAAGTGCACCCATGACTCTGGTAAAGAAGCTAACAACATCATGCCCCGCTCTTCATCATTAAGTATCTTACCGACGTTCTTCAAATCCATCATGAGTTTATTAAATTCATCTAGGTGGGTTCTAATAGACGTACCTTCAATATATCTAAATTGAAACATCATCTTCAACATGTATAAGCGATTATTCAAACCCTTCGTACATAGAGTGCATGAAGTCTTGCCCATAAATCTGCAGCATCTTTCTTCTCAGCTACCTCTATTAACACCTTATCCGATAAATTCAATAAGATTGTGCTTTTTGCTTTCTCCATTAGCTCTGCCCTTTCAGAAGCTTTCATTATAATCAGTAACTCATCTTCGCCATCTAAAGCTTTGGCCAAACCTTGGGTTGTCAACAAAGCACGCATCTTGATGCACCATAACCCAAAGTTATTCCTCCCATTAAACTTCTCAATTTCACCTTTCGCCTCAGACATAATTGCAATAACAGAATTTCTAGATAATAATCAGACAAGCAAAAGCCCCAAATCACAATCAAGAAATCCGAACCCAAGCTCTGATACCAAAGCGTTTACAAATAAATAATGTAAACTTACAGCACAAAATCACCGAGTGTTCAAGTCCCTACAATTCGCTCACGTACATACAAAAAACAAGAACTCCATTCTTTCTTGTATGCTTTGTACGGCAACTGCAGCTCCTTGGCTTGGCTTCTATTCTTGTGCAGCGTGCTCTTATCTATATGATGAAGAAACCTTTTTATATATGTGTAAACCTAGCACTACTAGGTATTTTCTATTGATAAAAGAGGAAATCTCCGTTTTTATCCTTTTGTGCAAAAGTAATCCTAGTCAAACTTGAATAACAAGAAAATCAATCTTGAATAGAATAAGAAATATTTTAAAAAAATCAAAATCCTTCTATGAATTGAGTTCGTGAAAATTCAAACTCAAGTCATAATTTAACAAACATCATGAACACGGTGATGATCTAACAGCCGAGATTGCCGTGGAGATATTCAAAAGCAATGACCTCGCGTTTGTGGATCACAAGTGTCCCGACATGCTCATTTCCCTCATCTACCACCAAGAGTCACCTATTGTCATCCCATATGGTGCATTCTGGTGCGTTATCCGACTTGTAAGCTCGGTGGAGCTCTTCGCAAACAAGCACATTAAAGAGACGACTCGGCTTTGACTAAAATGCATCAATGACATGATCACATACATGGAGGAGGGAACGGTCTTTGGACAGGTAGAGAAAGGTTGCTTGGTCAGAGTAATATTATTTAGAGTAATTCTAGCACATATTGGGTGAAATACTCTTTCACAAGCGGTCATATCCACCATTGATTTGATGGTTAGTGAGAGATTTAGTAGTCAATACGTTCAGATTAAGGATGGATAAAGACCATTTACCTAAAGTTTTCATTATGTTAGCAGTGCATGTTATAATTTTGTATCTTTTTTATTTAATTTCTTTCGCAAAATAAAGTATTCTAGTGTCCTCGGGCTTGAAACTTTGAACATTGGACCTCATGGCTCAACGAGTGTTCTTTTTCGTGGTGAACTTTAGTGGTCGTACTCTTAGCAACATAAATCCATTTTCTGTTCATAAAATCATATGGAAGTATAGCGACAGTTGTGAAAAAACGTAAAAGGTGAATGATCACCCATGCAAATTAGAATTAATTAACCATTTACCTACCACGTCCCATACATTACGCAAACAACTTCAAACGGGTATTTCCTAAATAGTTGTTTCACTTAGTAAGGAATGTGAAAATATGCCATATGCTAACTCTCATTTTCTTATTGGGTTTGTATGGAAAGGCATGTGAATGAAATTTTTATTAGGATTCATACAAAATGCACCGTTAATTGCTTGTTTTATGCAAACAGTCGTAAGATGAAATCTCTCTTCTATTAATGGAATGAATACCCTAAGCAAATAATTGTAAGGGTGTGCAACCGGACCGGGTTTACCTGGAACCCGAACTAGACCACCCGAAAAACAGGATCGGGAACTGGTTCCTAGTTAAATTGGTTCGGGAACCGGTTTCAATTTTTGGGAACTGGTTGAAACCAGTCCGAGAACAGGGTCCAAGCAAAGACCCACCTAGAACTGGACCGGTTTTGGAACAAGTTTTTACTCTCTTTTTTAAAAAAATTGTCTCTCTATATAGTGCCTTTGAGTCTCTTTATCTTCGAAGAATTGTTAAAAAAAGAAAACTTCTCTTTAAATCAAGTTAAGAGAGAATTGTTTTGAAAGAATTTTTAAAAATAACTATTCTCATGTATTGTTTTTCTTTTTTAATGATCCCACCTTCAACTATTACTATAGTTGTAAGAATTTTCAGTCCAACTCAAGAAATATATCTTCTTAATAAGAGCTCCGTCGCATACACATGAGTAAGCACATTATATCATATCAGAAGTATTTGTAGGAATAAGACTAATATTATATCCATATTTGTTGCTAATGTTTATGCATTGTTAGGATTTTTGCTTTGTCTTATAATATTAGGAGGATTACGTTGTTATTTTTTCGCTAATTAATGTAAAATTCAAAGCCATATAGGATATTGAACGGTTGCAAAATAGGTTCCAATGAAAACAGGGTTGATCCTGTTCCTGGACTGGAAAAACAAGGTCAAGTCCAAAACAAGGTCCAATAAAAATAGGGTAGGGTATAGGGTCCAAAAAAGAAGAAGCAGTTATAACAAGGTTGAGTATAGGGTCCAAGTTTGAACCCTACCCACCTTGGACCCGATCACTCCTAAATAATTGTATACATGTAAACACCTAAGCCTCTCTTGTGCAATGATTGTTTTAACGCCTCCAGTATATCATGTCAAAGTCCTTTTTATTTAGCTCCGCCCCTTATGACAATATATGAGAGAGAATCTTTCATTTGCTGGTGCATGTGATGACAAATTTCATGGATAACTCCAAACTAAGGTAAGTACGAACGAAAGATTGAAATAAACAACTCATGAGATGAGATACATGATCACGCTAAGATTTCATATGATTTGCTGAGATTTCATATGATCACGCTAAGAAAATGAATTCTAGAAATAATATGACTAGTGGACTAGCCGACAAGTCTTTTAGATTTTGTAAATAAGATGTTAAGGAAAGTTGAGAAATTTACTATTGGAGATGGCATTTATGGCAGATGGAGATTTGTAACATGAGTGCAACAGTTCAAAGATACACTCTGAAATAATGCAATGAATCTCTTTTCCTTGTAGCAGTAGCAAGATGGAGATGAGAACAGAGGACCACTGTTCAACACATGAAGCTGATAGCTACTCCTTCCTCCGCTTAGCCCCATCCCTTTCTCCTCTTTCCCTTACATCAATAATTCACGATTAAAAAATTCGAGTAATTTAGGGGGACGGCAGATATCTCACCCGCCTGAATTTCTTTTCCATGTGATAAGCGCACAAGGACAAAAAGTGATCTGGCGGAGGAATAGCTCGAAACCTCAGACAATGGAATCCTGCTCTGTTTCGCTCTTTTGGCTCAGCCTCCTCCTTCCCGTAGCTCTAGCTTTCCTTCTCAAACGTCGGAAGCCCACCAAGCTACCCCTCAACCACCAGCATGGCCCTTGATCGGCAACATCCTCGACCTCGGGGCCACGCCTCACCAGAAACTCCACATCTTCCGAGCCAAGTTTGGGCCTGTCATGTGGTTGAAGCTCGGAACTGTGAACACCATGGTGATCCAATCAGCTGAAGCCGCCGCAGAGTTCTTCAAGGGCCACGACCTCACATTTGCGGACCGCAAATGTCCCCATGCGTTGACGGCTCTGGACTACAACCAAGGCTCGCTTGCCATCGGTCGTTATGGCAGCTACTGGAAAGTTCTCCGGCGTCTCTGCTCCGCGGAGCTCCTCACAAACAAGCGCGTCAACGAGACGGCCCTTCTCAGGCAAAAATGTGTCGAGAACATGGTCATATATTTAGAGGAAGAGATGATGGTTAAACAAGCAAGAACAGGTCATTTCTTATCTGCCTTTGTGTTACTTCCTACGTTAGTGTTGCATTTATAATTTGAATGACTTAAAAAGAAAGAAACAAAAGAGGGAGAGAATGGAACATTGCTTTAAGTCCTTATTAAAGATCAACTTAAGATGGAGACCTTATACACGGCATTGCACCGTACCACATAGTGTCACAGCTACGAAATTTTTTTGGAAAATATAAACACTTTGAGGCTTAATTTGTTTCGTGGAAAATAGCTTTAAGAAAAACGTTTTCCAAATTCTCCTGTTTTCATTTCATGGAAAATGGACTAGGTAGAGAAAATATTTTTCATGAATAAAAAAAGTAATCTAAAATAGGAGAAATACTTTCCGCTTTTCAAATAGGAGAAAAAGGAAAATAAATAAAAATTCAAATTTCTTTCTTTCTTTTTTTCCTTCTTTCTTGGCCAGTCGTTAGCCATTCCAGCAGCTGGCAACTAGCCACAGGCAAGCTCAAGCTCACCAAATCGGAGAGCTTGAGCTAGCCATTCACTAGATTGGCGAGCAAGCCTCTAGCCTGCCAAATCAACAAGTCTTTTTGAAACCAATGAGCTCAAGCTTGCCTTTGACAAGTCACCAGTTGTCACCACGGCTAGCGACCAACTAAAGAAGAATAAGGAGGAAAAGGAAAAAAATAAAAAGGAAAGAAATAGAAAAAAGAAAAATAATTAAAATTTTGATTTTTCTAGAAGGAAAATTAAAAAATTTATTAAAAGGAGTGCATAGAGAAAAATCAAATCAAACTATCCATATTAAATAGTGGAAAATATTTTCTAGTTTATTTTCAAGTTTCAGCCAAACATTGGAAAATATTATCATTTTCTTGAAAAATATCTTGAAAAATAGCTTTATGGAAAACACTTTCCAGAAACGCCAATTTTTCACAAAATGAGTGAAGCCTTAGGTTGAAAGGGATTTTTCGAATATAAGTAATGTTTGGTAGATTGTAATTTAAAAGTGTATTGAGAAATAATTTTAATTTAAATGGTGTTTGGAATAAATCACACTCCATAAATCACTTTTGCTTCTTTTCTTTAAAATAAAAAATCAAAATCAGTGAAGGACTCAATTGGCAATGGGTAGTCGGCGAGGCCAAATCTAGCTGTTTGTAGCGATCTAGCGTCGGTAGCCTTGCTTTGAGGTCACTCGACCTCAACGGTGACTGAACTTCGTATTATTGCCACGTAGGATGCCGTGTTGGCATTCAACGGTGACTGAAGTATCACACTAATATTTCTATTTCCCTTTTTAGTGGAAGGACAAAGTTGAACACGGAAGTGTATGATTTGGGGATCTAACTGTAAAAAGAAAAAACAGGGACCTAATTGATTTTTATGTAAAGGTTTTGGAACTGCTGATACTTTTATCCCTTTATCATTTAAGTAAATGCTAGTATAAATAATTCAAGTTATTCAAGAACTACTAGAATTTAATATATTATTAGTTGATCGAGTCGAACTAGAGTGGCTCTACTGTTGGATTATCTCGTGCTGGAGTAGCTTCATCATTAAATTGAGTCAAACTTGAGCATGATCAAGTAATTGAGTTTTACATTAATTCGGTTGCATTATAAAGTGCAGCTCCATAAATATAAAAAATCATGCAATTAATTTCCATTTTATATTATTTTTAGAAGTCAAATTGGAGTTTTATATTGAGTTTACATGATAATTTTATCTTGTTAGTGAAGTCAAATCCAAACCAACCTCATCAGCCACTTTATTAAATTCGAGTTGAGCTGGAAAGATTTATCTTTCATCTTGGACATTGCATTGCAGCTCACGAGTAGTTAAGAGGTTGATTCGTCTTGATTCAACAGGTTCCCTATCTTGGCTAGTAGCATAAGTTCATATAATACTTCTTTTTTCCCATGTCTAATTTGTCACGTATTGGTGTACATCTGCGATTAGTATTAATTGTCAAGAAACTTTCATTCTTGTGAAGAGCAGGGATCAACTTATCCCATTTCCTCTTTCTCCTGGGGTTTAATGTGGTGGGCAACATGGTGTTCTCGCGGGATTTATTGGACCGAAAATCGGAGGAGGGGCCCCAATTCTTCGACGCCATGAGCCGGTTTACGGAATGGGCCAGCAAGCCCAACGTAGCCGACTTCGTGCCGTGGTTGAAATGGTGTGACCCGCAGAGGATCAAGGCAAAAATGGCGAAGGACATGGGACGAGCTATGAAGATTGCAGAAGGATTTGTGAAGGAGAGGTTGGAGGAGCGAAAGCTAGGGGGAAAGGTCAGAGCGACGAATGATTTCTTGGACGCGGTATTGGATTATGAGGGCGATGGGAAAGAAGGCCCCCACAAAATCTCTTCGCAGAATGTCAACATAATCGTTCTGGTAATTTGCTCCTATCTTCCACATTTAACATGGCTACAAAGAAACAATTGTGGAATCACTATCAACTGTTCTAAATACTTAAATTATTAGAAGAAAGTGTGGATTAAATATTAATTATTTCAATACTCCTCCCCATACTTAGTCTAGTTTTTTTGCCTAGTACTAAGTGTAGAAATTTAATTGGAGAGGCAAATAGGGCTTGGAAAAATTCAAACTCATAACCTCTAAATCTAATACTATGTGAGATTTTGTAAGACCACTACCAACTATTCTAAAAGCTAAAGCTATTAGACGAAGGCATGAATTACAATTTAATTATTTCAACGTATAGAAGGTCAAATTCGATTTATTAAGTGGTGTGGTCAAATTAATTGGTAGTTGAAGGAGCAAAACCATGCCATGCGTCAAAGAGAAGTTTCAGTAGTTAATGGTGTGTTTGATAACCATTTTATTCTCGAGAAGAATTTCTTCTAAAACAATATTCTTTTTTATTTTGTTCCCTGAATGAGTTTCGAAGCATTTATAAATGTTTGGTGACTGTCCAAAATTTATATTCTTGGGATAAAATTGAATTTGATAAAAAAATTTAGATTCTTTTGTAAGTTATGATTTTTTTAAAAAAATTAATACTTTTATTATATTTTTTCTATTTTTTTTCCTCTTTTTTTTCCTTTTCTTTTTTCATTTTCTCCTCTTTCAAGCTTCAACCGGTCATTGGCTAGACTAGGGTTGGTGACCTCACAAGAGGGTCGCTAACCCCCCGCCTTGCCTTGAGCTCGCCTAGATTTGGCGAACTGAGCTTGCCTAGTGGCCGACGACCTCAACCTTGCCAGCTATTGGGCGAGGCTCGATTGCACCTTGGTTGGGCAAGCTCGGCCTCACTAGATCTCGGCAAGCTTGGCCTCGCCCAACTATTGACAAGGCTTGGCCTTGCTGGGGGCCCTTCGGCGAGGTCGTTAGCCATCCTGAGGTCGGCGACTGGTTGTACATTGAAGAGGAAAAGGAAAGAAAAATGGGAATTGATTCTGAAGTTGTTCTCGAAAACAAAGAAGCATCTTTTCTTTTCACTTCTCGATTCTATTACAAATCTATTCTCGGGAACAAAAAATTTACCAAACAGACTTTTGTTCCAAATTTGTTCTCAAAAATAAAAAAAATAGAATCAGTTATTTCCGGACAAGTTAACAGACAACCCCTAAATCAATCATTAAATCTTTCTAACACTAGTTTTTTTTCCTCAAAATTAAAATAAACATAAACGCTATTTTTTTTCCCCAATTTATCGACACCTCACAATCCATAGTTGTATTGTGCTACAAAGAAAAATATCTTGTGTTTTGGTTAGGCAATCGAGCCAGGATTGGAGAATTAAGGAAAGTAGGACAATATCTATATATTAGTACTAACCTCCTATTATACAACAATCTCTTCACACTCAAATTGCAAAATGTTTTCGTAAATGGCTGTAGAAAGCCTATTTTACTTGCGGAAGGTATCGTAGACCTTAATAAAACAACCACTCTTGAGCCTAAAGAAGAGGTTCCACTGAGATCGACAGACTTCTTCTGTTGATCCTAAAATGAGTAATTGCTCTATGAATTTGTCGGCACCTAAAAAAGTAACCATTGATGACAAAGAGCTAGCGTTATTAAGAATTGATGTCATTGACCATACATCAACTATGGCTTTAAATATGATATTAACTTAAGTCAATGTTGATGAGAAAGAGCTAGGACCACTGAAACAAAAAGAAATCTCTTAAGTCGGGTCATATTGACAAGCACATGTGATCTGATAATGCTTGCAAATATATTCCACAATCAAGCACCTACATTAATTGTAAGAAGCCACTGTAACAAAGTTGACAAGATGAGAATAGCTTTCAGCCATCAACTGATATGTGAGTAAACAAGTTTACATTGGTCGAGTAAAAAAAACATTGACATTGACTCACGAAATTTTGCCGAAATCAAATGGATTACCAGGATAAAAGTAGCGGGAATAGTTTTTGTAACGAACCTTTTAGGCGGTAACAGTTACCAAAGGGGCTGACATTGTAGACAGGCATGAAAATCAACTTCAGTCGGATCCCTGGCAAAACATGGTTTTGTACTAAATGGATATACTTGATGGTGTAGGAAATGTTTTTGGCTGGATCAGAGACTACGAGCAGCACCATCGAGTGGGCGATGGCAGAGCTATTCCGCCAACCCAAGTCAATGAAAAAGGCCAAAGATGAGCTTGACCAAGTTGTTGGATTGAACAGAAAGCTCGTAGAGAACGACTTGGAAAAATTGCCCTTTTTGCAAGCTGTGGTGAAGGAAACCCTAAGATTGCATCCACCGATACCTCTACTTCTTCCCCGGAATGCTCTGAAAGATGCCAATTTTATGGGCTTTGATATACCCAAAGATACCCAAGTTTTCGTGAATGTATGGGGTATTGGAAGAGACCCAGATTCATGGGAGGATCCATTGGCATTCAAACCAGAGAGGTTCCTGGGATCTAACATTGACTACAAAGGTCAAAACTTTGAGCTTATTCCATTCGGATCAGGCAGAAGAATGTGCGTCGGAATTTCATTGGCGGATAGGGTGGTTCATCTCGGTCTTGCGACGTTGCTTTACCATTTCGAATGGGAACTTGGCGATGGTTTGACTCCGGAGACCCTTGATATGAGAGAGCGGGTAGGAATATCACTAAGGAAGCTCCATCCCTTGAAAGTGATTCCCAAGCAACGTAGTGAGTGAGGTATTTCAGACATCGTCCATGGTGACTAGTTATTTTCTGGACCAGTGACAAGAAAATGACAAGATGTGATGTTATGTATCCAAAAGCAGCACAAGATGTGAGATTTTCATAAATAATAATTTCAAAATAGAACTTAAGGTTATTACTGCCGATCTTATTGTATCAACGATTGAAAAAGCTGTCCAAGGTAGACTTCTTAAAAATGTTGTTATTACGGCACAATATCTCTGGGCGACTACAAGTCCTTATGTCTGTATTGGGGTCTTGTTTAAATTGTATGACTTGAGCACGCAGCAGGGTAGCTCACCTGCCTTTTATGCCATCAGTAAAACCTTATTTATCAAAAAAGTATTTTTCTTTAAGGTTGGTTTCTCGTGTGAGTCCCCACTATGGACGATAGTGATGAACTCAGTTTGCTATGCCCAAATCCATACAATAAATTCCCCAATAAGAGACAATAAGCTGCACCATTTAGTGGGTCTTGGTGACCCACACCACAACCAAAGTTACGAAGGCAAAAACTTAATTTTGTCGCTCAATTAAGAAAAAAAAAGGAGATTAAAAAGAGCAGTGTAAGGAAGGGAAAAGAATATCATATTATCTACATTTAACTATCCGGATTTCTAACTAGTATAGGACTAGATAAATTAGGATATGAAATCATGGAATTTTGCTATATTTTATCTACTATTTGATAAATTGCAGTGATAAAATCGAAATCATATTAAGTACATTTTTTTTAGTATAATCGGTATATCAGTGTAAATGATCTTAAAAATTCACAAATGAAGATGGTAAAAATCTCGCGACACCATTGCTTAACTTATTCTTATTTACCTTATTATTTTTTTCCTCTTTTGTTAATTATTTTCTTTTTATTTCTGTTTTCCCCTTTCATCATTCTATAATAAAATTTTATTAAATAATAAATTGTATGGATATACCTAAAATATGACATAAACATAAATATATTTATATTTATATATTGAATTTATATTATAAGATAGAACTAAATTCGAACATATAAATAAAAATAAGATTAAATTAAAAAACTAATTTTTAATTTCTTATGTTAAAATTCAAATATCATTTCTATTTAAATATAATTTCAAGTTTGTTAATTTAATGAGTTTGTTATTTAAGAAAAATAACTTTCCTATTATATATTACAAATCCTATCCACTTTTATCCCACCTTCTCCATGGGATAATTTTATCCGGTTTGTATCTTTCTTATATCTGACTTTATCATATTTTGGGCATGTACCAAACACAATATAGGATAAATTGTATCATATTGAATTTTATCATGACTACCAAACGCAGCCTTTAAATATTGTCTAATCCATATAGACTTTTGATCATGTAGACTCCACAATTTGATTCATCTTGACCCTCGTGCTTTATCCCTTCTGCAAACTATGCTAAAATAAATGCAAGAGATGGACTTTCACACACCCAGACCCGCTCAAGGTTTTCGTGGAGGCAGAAGAGACTCAAATGCTTGGGAAGACTCAGGGTGCGTTTGGTTCAATATTTGCAAGGGGCTTTGAGTCCAATGCAAATGCTAAAAGCCCAAAACTACTTGTGGAAATGCAATTGTGTTTGGTAAAATTTCTTTGCAAATGGACTTTGAGTTGAATGTACGTTTAGTAAAAAAAAAATTCGCAATGGGCTTTGATAGATATTATAGGTATATATATATATATCTTTTTAAAAAAAAAATTAGACTAAACCCTTCACCAGTCCGACAAAGGGCTATGGCCACCGGCGAGGGTCGCATGGCCCCAGCAGAGGGCCGCCGGAGGTCACTCGACCTCAAGCGATCCTCGGCGAGGGTCGCTCGACCTCCGACGACCTCCGGCGACTACAAGACCCAAGGGGCAGTCGCCTGGGTCGAGCGACCCTCGTCGAGGGTCGCCCGAGGTCGCATGACGAGGGCAGCAACAATTCAACATGCCTTAACCATTACGAACTCGTCAAATTAATCCCACAATTTAACTATAAATAATTAATATTATTCATAATTAAATTAAAATAATTATTAATAACAATAATTAATAACAATAAACGAAATTAATAATAATTAAAAAGAAATTAATTATTTTTAATAAAATAATACTAATTAAGATTATCCCACTAATCATTGATCATCCTAATTAACCACCGTTAATTAGTACTATGCATGATTAACAAATTAATTAAAGTTAACCATAGTTAACTAACCTAACCATGCTTCCACCATAGTTAATTAACTCAACTAATTAACTCAACCCTAGTTAATTAACCCAACATTGGTTAATTAATTTAACCATAAGTCAACCTTAGTTAGTTAACCCAACCTTGGTTAATTAACCTGACCATAGTCCACTTTTTGGACAAACTTAACCATGGTCATCTTTCTAACCAACCATCTTAACCATAGTTAATCTTAATTAATCCCATAACTAAGATTAACTATAAATTAACCAAGCTAGTTTAATGGACTAATCGAAGGATTAGAACATAAACTCACCTAGCGACAATTCCAACCACACGGGCATGACGGCGGTAGCGAGGGCTATGCATGGCTAGCTCGAGGACAATAATGAACAACAGCCAATGGCCGAAGCACGGCAAAATAGCTTCCAGTGAAGCTGATTTGCGTTGGACAGAGGGAGAACAGTGGCTGGTGGGGCTAAACGATGGCTGGACAGCAATTGGCTAACCTTCGGATGGTGGCTAGCAGCTCCGGTGAACAGCAGCAACTTCGACCAGCAGTAGCAATGAACAGTAAGGCCAAAAACAACAACAAACAAGTGGAAAACAGAGGAAAATGGAAGAGAAAGAAGAGAGGAAAGGGGGTGGTGATCTAGCGGTGGTTGGATAGCTCCTCGACGATGGCAAGGCAACAAGGATGGTGGGCGAGGGTGGTCCGGACAGCAAGGGGGCATCCAAGGGGAAGAACCAAGGAGAAAAGGAAAGGAAAAGAGAGAAAATGAGAAAAAAAAGTGAGAGAGTGAGGGTGGCTGCTGAAAGGGGAACCATATGAAGGGCAAGAGGGGGAGGAGAGAGAGAGGAAAGGGAGAGAAAAGATGAAGAAATCTCCCCTTGAAGCCTTCTCCAAGTGGCTTCATCAATTTTCCCCAAAAATTCATCATTTCCTTGACTTTTCATTCCTTTTGTCCTCTCCTATTTATTGCAAGCTTCTAGAAAGGATAAAATGGTAATTTCCGAAAATATAGTATACTGTACTATACGCGTATACAGGCCAAAATTTTATACGGATTTGAATAAAATTGGTTTGAGCTCAAAAGGAAGAGAAATGGGCTTGAAAATGCTAATGGACTAGCTTGGGCTTGTTGGGCTTGGTTGGGGCCCACTTGGCCAACCCACATTGGGTGTGAGGCCCATTGGGCCTTCAGTCAGCCCGACTCCTTTATCAGATCCAATTCTTGGCCCGTTAATCATTTTCGGATAACTTTCGGGCTTATCGCTAAATTTGAGAATCAACAAGGCAATGTCCAATATTTAGTCTCGACATCCTTGCAAGTTCGATACTCGAGATCGGATTGAAATTCGTGGTTAAAATCAATCAATCGCAACTTTAGTATGACCTAACTATCGAGAGGTGTTTAGGGGTTCTCACATTTGACCTGTGGTTAATAGCTTTTTAATCCATGATCATGCCTATTCAAATCAAAACGATCTTCAATTGTTATGTAATCATGAGGGGTTAATTGCTCACTTAGTACAAGGCCAAAATGATCCTCGATTTTCAATCCACAATCATGCCTATTCAAATCAAAATGATCCTCAATTGTCATGTAATTATGAGGGGTTAATTGCTCACTCAAAGTACAAGACCAAAAGGAAATCGGTTTACTGTTGTTCGCAGTTAATATTGAAGTCGTGCAGAATCACCTGCAATCCAACCTCATATATCTGCCAAATCGATGTATTTCCATTCGTTAATTGGCCTACAATAGTGTGGTATTATCCCTGTTTGATCCTTATGGTCGAGCGGCCTATTCCTGATTCAATTCACTGGTCATACGCGTATTGATTTTTAATTGCCTTTCTGACTAGTTAGTTAACTCATGAGGGGCTAGCTCATAGTAAACATAACTAACAGCGCATTAATAAAATAATCATTTCATAAATCGTGAGATGGGTCGAAATTCAGGACGTCATAATTCTCCCCCCCTTAAAAAAATTTCGTTCTTGAAATTTGTAGAACTTTTTGCATCCCTAAACCAATGAGGGTATTGACGCCTCATTGCATCATCACTTTCCCAAGTCGTTCATTCTGCATCATAATACTATCTAACACTTTCAGTGCTGCCAAATCACTTTCAATCTTGTCCAAACTATTTTTGATTCCAAAAGGCTAAGCACTTGTCCATTTTTGCAAAAATGAAAGTTGCAAAAATTTGGTCCTCCTCTTTTTTTTTTTATTCTTTTTTTTATAGCTACGCGGCAACTGCTGCTTTTGGGATTCAAACTCCCAATTGGACCAGGCAGCTTCCATCCCCGCATACCACTTAGCTAAAGGTGCCGATGGTATCCAAAATTGTATTTCTTTTCTATTCAAGGTAAAAATCCTTGTCTGAACCCAACCTCGAAAGATCCAATATATTTAGAGTTCAGCTTTTCTTTCTTACCAAATCTGGATATCTCCATCATAGGCAACACCCTAAGGAAAACACGGTTCCCTACTTGGAATTCCAAAGGCCTTAGTCCTTTATTTGCACCATCGTTTTAGCGGCTTTGCATTGTCCTTAGCCTATCTCGAATAGTCTTAATTGCATCCATACTACCAAACTATCTTTGAACCAGTGATCCCCATTTCCCTGACCTTGTTCCATTAAACTAGAGTTCCACAAGCTTGACCATATTTTTGCCATATCACTCGGATAGAAATTTTATCCCAAAAGCATTCTTTTCTTGCTCAGTGCATAGTTCAGTTCATCCTGTCCCCTTCGACTTCCTAGAAGCCTGCTAGAAGTCACTCCTTGCTCAGGCTCTCTGGCCCTGACGACCACTCCCCACCCTCGTCAGATCAATCATTATAGGCATCATCAAACTGTACATCAACTAGCAAAAGTCCCTTTTGGACAAGCATTAACTCATAGAAATATTATTCACTTTAGCTCGTCCTATACCAGGCCTTATGGTCTTAACCTCATCTAAGCATCTCAAAGTGCAAAACTTTATCTAGCTTACCAATCTATGAGATCATTTCTACGAGATCACTCATTGACACTTGAGATTCGTTCCAACAAATTTCTCATCAGATCACCATCTGATTTTCTCAAGTCCTCAATTCATTTCAACCACTTGAGAATTAGTGCAGTCCAACTTTTATTCATTGCACCAAAGGCTTTCAAGTACTTTTTTAGGTCTTTACTAACACCCCAAGAAGAAGTTATCAATGATGCTATTTTGCCACATGTCCATCCAGCATCATGGGATCATTGATTCTTAATCCAACAAGGACAAAAATTTATTTTCTCAAATCTCAATCTTAATTGTCTCCTAAAACAATCCACCATAATTGCAATGATGCACTTTCACTTGCTGGCATGTTGAGCACTTAGCTATGTGCTTGGTGATGTCTAATTTCATGCCATTATACCCGTAGTACTGTCGTAATTTCTAGTACATTTTTGTACTACCCATGGTGGATACTATAACAATTATGATGAGCTTCCAAAAAGATCTTCTCCATAAGCTCAACATCATTGGACATGCACAATTGTCCACGAAACTTCAAGATCCCATCCTCGGATGCTTGGAAGTCAGGTTTCCTATTAGTTGCATCCAACTCCAGAATCCTCTAGATTGCAGAGTCCGAAGACTGCACTATCTTAATCATAGTTTGCATTTCGGGCTCTATTATGAAATAGCCATTAGACTTGAAAAGTGGCTTACCTCAAACTTGAAATCTGAATCTCGAACTCCTTCGCATAGGATCCACTCTTGAACCGTAATTTGCACAATCGATGACTTTCACCTAAGCGCATCTATTACCCTGTTAGCCTTTCTAAGATGGTAAAAAATGTTGCAGTCGTAATCTTTAAGATGTTCCATCCATCAACATAGCCTCACGTTCAACTCTTTCTGAGAGAATAAATACTTTAAACTTTGATGGTCCATAAAAATCTGGAACTTTCCTCCACACAAATAGTGCCTTCAAATTTTTAGCGCAAAAATGATCGTCGCTAATTCCAAATCATGCGTTAGATAATTCAACTCATAGGGTTTGAACAGTCGGTATGCATATGCAACCACTCTTCCTTGTTGCCTTACCACACAATCCAATTTCTTTGTACGACACATCGCTATAAATTTGATACCCTTTAGGACCATACGATATTGTCAATACGGGTGCGGTATTTAGCTTATGCTTAAGCTCTTGAAAACTACGTTTGTACTTATCCATCCATTCATCTTTATGTCCTTCTTTAGCAATTACTGCCGAGGCACAACTATCATAGAAAACATTTCTACAAATTGTCTATACTAACCTGCTAAGCCTAGAAAACTTCGAACCTTTGTCATTGTTATAGGCCTTGGCAAATTCTTAACTGCTTATATCTTGGTCAGGTCCACAGATATTCTTTCTCCAAGAATTACATAACCAAGAAAAGCTACACGAGTAAACCAAACACGCATTTATTAAATTTAACGTACAGCGCGTAATCTCAAAGGATTTGCAGCACCATACTCAAGTGCTATTCGTGTTCATCTGATTTCTCAAATATATCAATATATTGCTTATGAACATGATTGCAAACTGATCTAAGTACACATTAGACACTCAATTCATCCAATCCATAAAACTGTATTGCAGTAAACTTCATAGCGACCATATCGCATTTGAAACATTGTCTTCAACATATTCTCCTTTTAATCATCAGCCAATCATAGCCCATCCTTGGGTTTATCTTGTAAAATACCGAAACTCTTAAAATTAATCAAACAAGTTGTCTATTCTTAGCAAGGGATACTTGTTCATGACCATACATTGGCTAACTACCAACACTCGATGCAAAAGTGCAGCGATCTAACCCTTTTCCTTACCAGCAAAACCGGCGCTCTCCATGGAGACGTAATAGGACAATTAGATCCTTTGTCCATCAAACATTACATCTGCACATTGAATTCCTTTACTTATGACAACGCAACTTGGTAAGATACCTTGAACTTTGACTCCATTTTGGGGCTAATTCAATCACAATTTCCATTTCTCACTCTGGGTAATCCAAGCAATTCCTCTAAAAAAAAATTAGAATAATCCCGTATAACAACAATGTTTTTTCATTCTTGATTCCTCAACCAATGTATTAACTATGGTCACCTGATCAACTTTGGCAACCCACATCCAATAACCTAGTCACTTGAGGTGACGAAATCAAATGAATCGAGGATCCTCCTTGATTTCCAATGACTCATACTAACCCTTCCTAATAGGTTAAACTGGACTGCCTTTCAATAGCAACCCATTATAGCTTATTACTTGGCGAGCCATTCTCTCTCCTGATGATGACATCAAGTCATATATTGCTAAGATAATCAAATCCATCAATTCCTCTTGATCACTAATGACTATCTTACAACTTGGACATCTAACCACAGACAGCACATCGTCTGTTATCAGGGTAGAATTACTAATAACCACCTCCAACGATTTTGGCCTTAATCCCACTGACTTAACAAGCAACTCGGCCATACACGAATGCATAGTTCCCAATCAACGAACGCATAAGCAATCCAATCGCATAAGGAGACCGTAATTGTAATTACGGCCTGCAAATCCTTCACTTCCTTTCTTGTGGCATATACACTTATCCTTTTGCCAACGGGCAATTGAGGTTATCCTAAAGGGCATTTCCTACAAGTTATCCTCCCTGCGACTGTGATACATGTGCTCCCATAGGCCTACATATACAGTTTTGCATTTGGTGGCCATCTAACTGCATCCATAGCCAACTCCTGTCTTAGGAGGACACGGGGCATTTCTAGCCAATTGTCCTAATTGTGGCTGTCAAGGTTACTTCCTCGGCTATTAATGAGAACACTTCCTCGCGACATGACCTTGTTGGTCATACTCAAAATATGTTCCTCTCTTAACAACACACGTAATTGTCTCGTGTTGTCATCCATAGAATTGACACCTGGCATTTGAATTGTATGCCACTTTCCCAACACCATTCTTCCTATTGGGTGGGACAAGATGTTTTCCTCTTCTCATCGGCTTTTTCCCAAGCCGATGATCATCCTAATGAGACACAACCGCAATCCAAATGTGGCTACTTGTTCTATTATGTTCTCTTCAACTTGTTGGGCCCCTTGATACCATTCATCAAAATCATTCAACCTTAGGGGCACCAACTAACTTTTACTTTCCAGTCTCAGACCATACTCAAACCTCTTGATTCGGTCTACTGAATTCTCAATTATTCTTGGCACATACTTCGAGAGCTCTACAAATTTAACCTCAAATTACTCGGCCAACAAAAGATCTTGATGAAGTTGCAGGAATGCAGCCCTCTTTTTCTCTCATGCACATTCAAAAAAGTATTTTACACTAAACACCTCGACCAAGGCACCCTACTCTCGGGTCGTGCCTTTGGGAAAAACCTTTTCGTTGGGTTACTTCCCACTGATCACTAGCATTACTTGCTGTTGGTACTCAGACAGGATTATCTTTTCTTCCTCCGCGCACTCCAACGATGCAAAGACTTTCTCTAGTTCCTTGATCTAGAGAATTGTTGTCTCGGGATCACCCGTTCCAACGAACTTGGATGGTTCTAGCTCCGAAAACTATTCAACCAACCTAAACATCGACCATTCGCCATTCTCCTTTCCAACCAATGAAACTATACTAGGCGAAACGGCAATAGCAACGGTGGCAACAACAGCTTAAGTCCGAGCTAGTTACGCCTTAACAAAACTCAAGGCTTACAATGCCTACAGGACCCTATCCAGTCTAAGATCCTGGTGCTTTACCTTTAGCACATGCCTAACTACAAACTGTCCTTCCTCTAGGGCTCTAGGATCAGGATTGTTCATCTCACAGGATTTTCATAGAACCTGCGTTCCAATTCCTTCAAGGAATTAGGAATCATGAACAACCCACTTACAACAAAAGATCCTATAAGCAATTATAAGCAAATGAAATTAATGTCTTTACTGTCTTACTATCCCATAATCCATCGCACATTATCACTCCAAGTATTGACCGAGCTCTGATACCAAAACTGATGGGGATGTCACGCCTTGAACCTCAAGCACATGACAAACCCTTCACTTTGGTCAAATGAATGTGACACCCCAGGATGCGTCGCCGACCATTCTTTTTATCTTGCAATTAAACGATGCAGAAGCGAATCCATAGAACACCCAGTCAATCAAAGTAGGGATAGCAGAATGACCACTAATAACAGCAACAACGTCGTTTTTATTAGTACTAATTAACCCTATAAAGTTTATACACAACCCCCACAATCGGGCGACTTTCTCTATAGTCATCTAAAGATACTAAGCAGGGTTAATCTACTTTTTTCAACCATCAGGCACACAATCCTACTACCCTCCACGACGTGCTCCAGCACTGTCTAATCCATGGCAATATAGGTGCCATAACTACGGACCTAAAAATGTTTAACAACGACGAGTGAGATATAATATTAGTGAATTATCGCCTTAAGCCCCGGTTAGGACATTAACTTGCCTCTGGGTACCTATTGCACACTCAATTCACTCAAGCATATCAATAGCAAAACAATTCATGTTTGCCCTAATCAACGACTCAATCTACTCGGTAACCCCGGTATAACAACTGACAAGCAATCGACTCGCAAGCAACCTTACCCGATCATGCCATACCATGCATGGTAAAAACACATGCATATCATAATTAATGCATACCGCACTCTCAGCATTGCATTAATCAATCACACTCGAGTCGTATCGCAAGCGAGCTCACATGGCTATCACTACACCCCCATGGTATATACTCAAGCATATCATAATTAGTGCAACCAACACAAACATAATCAGAACCAATGACAACATGTTTCTCATGCACCCCTACATTTATGCGTATTCCGATTATTAATGCCCTCAAGGGCCACCGAACTCCTGCCGATGTTTACAACCGAGCTCCCATTGATGTCTTTTGGCTTTGCTAGGCATCGCCCCACCCCATTGGGCACAACTACATCTAGAACTCCCGCCCAAACGGCATTCCCGAAAAAGCATAGGTCCAACCTCTACCGTGACCTGCATCTAGACTCCCATTAGGATTTTCGACAAGTCAGACTTCATCTCTCGAACTCCCACCGAGGTGACGGATTATATTATGTGACCACACGAACATACCACAAATAATTAATTCCATGCATTAACCAATGCAGACGTGATACATGCTCAACATAAAAAGTCTAGTGCACATTTTTCATGTAAAAATTGCACGAAAGAATTGTATGTGGTCCCATTTTATTTCAAAACCCGTCCAACTTTCATGCCTTATCAATTAAAGATGCCCATCTCGTTTTCATAGCAAAACTTGACATATATATGCTCGACACCTCAAGCTTTTCATTTTATATGTCCATGCAATTTTACATAAACATTAAGGCATAATGTCCGCATGACGTCATTGTCTATCAGGGCAATCAAACACTAAATAACGCAAATCATACAATCAATACATCATTGATTCAATCAACAATTCAACATGCATTAACAATTACGGACTCGTCAAATTAGTCCCACAATTTAATTATAAATAATTAATATTATTCATAATTAAATTAAAATAGTTATTATTAAAAAAATTAATAATAATTAAAAAGAAATTGATTATTTTTAATAAAATAATACTAATCAAGATTATCCCACTAATCATTGATTATCCTAATTAACCACATTTAATTAGTACTAAGCATGATTAACAAATTAATTAAAGTTAACCATAGTTAACTAACCTAACCATGCTTCCACCATATAGTTAATTAACTCAACCTTATTTAATTAACCCAACCATAGGTCAACTCTAGTTAATTAACCCAACGTTGGTTAATTAACCTTACCATAAGTCAACTTTAGTTAATTAACCCAACCTTGGTTAATTAACCTAACCATAGTCCACTTTTTGGACAAACTCAACCACGGTCATCTTTCTAACCAACCATCTTAATCATACTTAATCTTAATTAATCCCCTAACTAAGATTAACTATATATTAACCAAGCAAGTTTAGCGGATTAATCAAAGGACTAAAGCGTAAACTCACCCAGCAACGATTTTGACAACACAGACGCAACGACGGCAGCAAGGGCTATGCACGGCTAGCTCGAGGACAACAATGGACGACAACCGGCGGCCGAAACCCAACAAAATAGCTTCCAGCGGCCGAAACCATATGAGGGGAAAGAGGGGGAGGAGAGAGAGAGAGAGACACAGAGAGAGAGAGAGAGAGAGAGAGAGAGAGAGAGAAAAGATGAAGAAATCTCCCCTTAAAGCCTTCTCCAAGTGGCTTCATCAATTTTCCCCAAAAATTCATCATTTCCTTGACTTTTCATCCCTTTTGTACTCTCCTATTTATTGCAAGCTTCTAGAAGGGTTAAAATGGTAATTTCTCAAAGTATAATATATCGTACTACATGCGTATACGGGCCAAAATTTTATACGAGCTTGAATAAAATTGGTTCGGGCTCAAAAGGAAGAGAAACGGGCTTGAAAATGCTAATGGGCTAGCTTGGAACTACTTGGGCTTGGTGGGCTTGGTTGGGGCTTACTTGGCTGACCCACATTGGGTGTGAGGCCCATTGGGCCTTCAATCGACCAAACTCCTTTATCAGCTCCAATTCTCAGCCCGTTAATCATTTTCCGATAATTTTCAAACTTACCGATAAATTTGAGAATCAACAAGGCAACATCCAATATTTTATTCTTGACATCCTTGCAAGTTTGATACCCAAGATTGAATTGAAATTTGTAGTGAAAATCGATTAATCGCGACTTTACTATCGAACGGCATTTAGGGGTTCTCGCATGTTTGACCCGTGGTTGATAGCTTTTCAATACACGATCGTGCCTATTCAAATCAGGACGATCATCAATTGTCATGTAATCATGAGGGGTTAATTGCTTACTCAAAGTACAAGGTCAATAGGAAATTGGTTTACTGTCATTCGCAATTAATATCGAAGTCGTATGGAATCACTCGCAATCTAACCTCATATTTTTGCCGAATCAATGTATTTCCATTTGTTAGTAGGCCTGCAACAGTATAGTATCATCTCTCTTTGATCCTTATGGTCAAACGGCCTATCCTTGATTGAATTCACTGATCGTATGTATATTAATCCTTAATTGCCTTTTCGACTAGTTAATTAACTCATGAGGGGCCAGTTTAGAGTAAACATAATTAACAATGCATTGATAAAATAACTATTTTGTATATCTCAAGATGGGTCGAAATTCAGAATGTCATACCCATCTTCAAGGACTGCCTGCAATAGTCCCTAAGGGTGCAAATGATAACATTTCTAGCAAGAAATTGATTTCTGGAAGAAAAATAAATTTTTCTATTTCTATTTTTAGATGAGTTTCTGAACCAAAAAACGCGTTTGATAACGACAAAAATTTTATATTCTTGGAATAGAAATTCGTTTGATAATCCAAAAAAATTCACTTTCCCAAGTGGCGACGGCAATGGGAGGGTCGGCAGCCGGTGGTGACCGGAGGTGGGCGGGTGGTGGTGAGCGACGGATGACAAGAAACTCCTTTGGATGAGAAATAAGAAAGAGAAAAATAATTTCTAATTTCTATTCCAGAAATAGAAAAGTAAAAATTTTGTGTTTCGATTTCTATTCCAAAGCTATTTCTAAAATAGAAATCTATTCCAAAAATAAAAAAGTAAATTTTTTTATTAAACGGATTTCTATTCTAGAAACAGGTCTGGAATAAAAATCTATTCTAGAAATAGAAACGCTCTTCGTTGATAAGTGAGTATTTTTCTTCCATAACAATTAGGGAATACATGAGGTAACATTGCAGGTCTCTCACCTCAGGATGAATTTCCTGTCTATTTCTTCTCCTTTGATCTTTTCAAAAACTTGCTCAGATCGGATACAGGATGAGACATTGTGGGGTCGCTCACTTCAAGGCGGATCTCCCACCTGTTTCTTCTTTCTTAAGCAATTTTAACGTGTCGATACCTATACGCCTTGCACTCTTCTTTGATGAATGTATATTTTCTTCCCAACCAATTAGGGAATATGTAAGGTAACATTGTGAAGTCTCTCACCTCAGAATAGATCTTCCGCCTGTTTCTTCTCAAATCAAGAGAAAATTGCGAACGACTTTTTGGATGCCCTATTGGATTATGGAGGCGATGCAACATAAGGTCCTCCCAAGCTCTCTCTCTCCCGAGTGTCACATAGTCATCGGTCCTGCCTTTTATTTATCGTGCCCCAAAAAAGTAATCAATTTGTTCAAGGATCGATAAGCCAAAAACGAAGAACGGTATTGTTTTCGGTGGCTTCCTTCAGAGATAAAGCCAGCAATTAAATTAGCTATAAAATTGACCAAGTTCGAAAAGACTAATATCCAGTAAGTATGAGGGCTCGACGAAGATGAGCCAACATCTTTGGGTGGGGTAATAAAAAGTTAGCGATTCGGAATCCCCAAGTTCCAGCTCGACAAATCAAGCCTTTCATTAAGTGAAATTTATTACTTGTCCATGCAATACTGAATTGATCTACTGGCTGTTGTGGGAAATGTTTTTTGCCGGATCAGACTTTAAGCAGCAGCATTGAGGGGGCAATGACCGAGCTACTCCGCAACCGAACTTAATACAAAAGACCAAAGATGAACTTGAGGAGGTCAATGGACGGAACTTCTTGGAATGTCTAGCCTAGAAGCAATAAGATAAAAAAGAGTGAACCTATAATGCTTCTATAGAAATTGGAAGCTACCTCATTTGCTTTCTAATCTTTATCAAAGTTTGTAAAAGGAGGAATGGGTGTTTCTTCGTATTCACAATTCTCCATATCAAACTTCTTCGCCGATTCTTTGGTGTCTTTTCCTTGATGAAGGAAAGTGCCGCCCATTGTTTATTTCACTTGAAGTCCAAGAAAGAAATCGAGCTCACCCAACACACTCACTTCAATCTCATTTTGCATAACCTTGGCAAAGTTCTTACATAAAATATCATTAGTAGAGCTGATATCATCTACATAGACTTGTGTAAACAGAATATCGTCTTCTATTGATATAAAGTGGTGTCTACTTTACTTTCCTTAAACCCTTTCTCGATGAGAAATTTGTTCAATCTCTTGTACCAAGCTTTTGAGCTTGCTTTAAACCGTATAGAGTCTTGCTGAATTTGACGACGGAGTCAGCCTATCATAGTTTCATAGTTATTCAAAACCTAGCAGTTGCTCTACAAAAACTTTCTCTGTGACATAATCCCTTAGGAATGGACATTTATATTCATTTGATAAAGTTTACAGTTATGAAAACACACATAAGCAAGTAATAGAAAAATGGCTTCTATTTAAGCAACGAGTGCTTAGGTTTCATCATATCTGCACCGTTGTCTTGTGAATAACCTTTTGCTACAAAGTTATTATTATTTCTTACCACTTTATCTTTGTCGTTGAGCTTGTTTCAATAAACTCACATTGTACCTGTCATTGGACGACCTTTTGGACTAGGCAAAAGCTCCCAGACTTCATTTACCATGAATTAGTAAAGCTCCTCTTGCATTGCTTCTACCCAATTTTCATCTTGTATAGTTTCCTCTACAGCTCTTGTCTACATCGGACAGGAGCACCATTGAGTTCATCAATTATTTCAATGCGGATCTCCTCTTGATTCACTCAAAAACAACTCCAAGAATTTTCTCTTTTGGATGCTTTGCGTGAATTTCCAATCTGTTGAAAGAGGTGTGGTTTATCTTCCTTCGGGTTCTTTACTACTGTAGAAGCTGCATTGTCTGTTTTTAGAGCGGGTTGTTCATTCGCAATAGCTTCTATCAACCTTTGAGAATCTTTGAACGTCACAAGGATTGATTCTTCTCCTTCCCGAGTTATCTTGTTAAATACACGAGAAGCTTTACTTAATATAGAATAACCCAAAGACATGCCTTCATCGATCTTGGATCTAATTTTCCAATGTTATCATTTGCATTTTTAGAATATAACATTTACAACCGAAGACATAAAAGTATGCAATGTTTGGTTTCTTTCATATAAAAGAATCTTTATGGGGTTTTCTCTAACAAGGGTTTGAGGTAGACTCTATTTATAACATTGCATGCAACAATTATTGCTTTTACCCAAAAATATGCAAGAACATCACGCTGTACGAGCGTTGTTCTTGGAATTTTTTGTAGAGAATGCTTCTTTTTCTCTGTCGGTCCATTTTGTTGTGGAGTGTAGGGAGCACAAAATTATGCTTGAAACTATTTTCGTCACAAAATTCTGAATTCGTCTCCGCCATCAACAAATCTAAGAGAAGTAATGCTATGTCCTTTTTCATTTTTAACTCTTTTTACAAATGTCACATTATAATGAAATGCTTCCATTTATGTACAAAGAAGATGAATCATGTAAACCTTGTATAATCATCTATAATTACCAAACTGTATTTTTTACTACCAAGGCTTTTACTTCTTGTTGGTCCAAACAAGTCCATATATAGGTGCTACAGTAATCGATTATCAAATGCTACATTTTTCGATTTCTATGAACTCTTGATTTGCTTACCTAAGGTTATTTGGACAATTAGTTCTTTTCAAATCAGGAAAAAAATCACTAAAACTTTTAAATTATGCACATTGTGATACATTTATCTTAAACTTTTTTAATGACACCAAAGCCCCAAATTATGCTCCTTGTAATATATTTATCCTCCGTTACAATTATTTCCAAATTTACTATTAAAAAAGCTAATGTGGATTGTTCATTGTCTTCTTCGTTGAGGATGACCAATACTTTGCAAAGTACTATTCATCTTCTTCCATCAGTTGGCTCTCCTCCAGCGCTCTTGCTTCACTACCCACTACTACCTGGGCATCCTGCGGCACTCATTAACGCTTGCCTAACCACCAGTGAGCTTTGAAGGTCAAGGCTAGACCCTCGAGCTAACCTTTGAGCTCAAGTAGCCATGATAGCCTTGAGCTTCAAAGCTCATCCCTGAAGCTGCTTTGAAGCTTAGCCATGGTGCCTTGCAACCATCCACAAGCTTCGAAGGTTGGGGTCTGACCCTTAAGCCAAGCCTTAAGCTCTAGTGGCATGGTAGTATGAGAGGTTACTTAGAGATTTGAGAGCTTACGCAAAGTATTGTTCATCCTTGTTGGAGAAGAAAATGAATACTTCCAAATTCCTATGTCGACTATATTAAGATGCGCAGTTGTGTTAAAAAAGAGTCACACATTAGAGAATTGATGTAGTGCGAAGCAATAGATATATCCTAATTGGTCCATGACTTATTGATTTAAGCTTTTAAGTGAAGGTAGGTTCAACTAGATATATTGATGGGCTCTAACTTGGGCTCCTTCTTGGTGATTTCTCCAGATAAAGATACCGGGCTTTTACTACATGCTCCTAACAAATGATGTCAAAGCCGATAGTCATCAATTGATGGGCCCCTAATCTACTCCGATATTAGTTGAATATCTCAAGGGAGGAATCTAGTGACCGACACGGTTTTCAGGCAATGGGCGTTGTGATGTAACAACACAGGCCAAATGGCAATCTTCATGGTTCGATCTAAAGAAAGAGGCAAAAGATGAAGTTGGGTGTTAGAGATTCAAATTAAGATAAATTAATGCAGAAGGATACTCAAATTAAGGAGGAGCAAACCTAATACTATAGCTCACATGTGAGAGGGAAATTATTAAGATACATGTGTGAGTTGTATTAGAGAAGGGTATCACATTAGAGAACTAATATGGTGTGAAGTAGTTAATATATTCTAATTGGCCTATAACTCATTAGTTTAAGTTTTGAGTGAAGGTGGGTCCAACTAAATATATTGATAGGCCCGGACTTGAACTCCCTTTTGGCGACTCTATAGCTGATAGTATTGAACTTTTGCCACGTGCTTCCAACAACCTATTGAGTCTCTTTGATCGTATGCTCTAAGGCTACACTGATGGAACATATCTCTCCAATGCAACGAAAAAATTGATGAAGAGGAACTTCATGAGCAGTCATCTCTGTCTGCGTAGCCTAACCTTTCTTTCCCTAAGTTCTAGTACAACAGCTATCCACATTCTTAGCTGCAAGAGCATCAGAGGAGTTTGGCGAAGCAATCAAAGACAATAAACAGCACTTGTCCTCGCCGGAGAAGAAGATGAACAATGCCGCTTTTTTATTTGTAATTTTTCTCTTGTCCCAATGTGGCCCTCGCATGGCGTTACATCAGCGCTACTTGTTCCTAAAAGTGCTACATTGAATCCATGTCATCTTTTTTAACGATAACTTTGGATGGAAATATAATGGAGAGTAAATGTGTCACAATGGGTATAGTTTAGGGCTTTTGGTATCACAAAAAATTTTAAGGTAAATTTATCATAGTAGGTATTGTTTAGGGTTTTTTATGATTTTTTTTCCCTATACAACCTTAATTTTGGCAAACTGTGCACCCATTCCTTCTTGGATAATCTAGAATTTGCTTGGGACTTGCACGTCTAAGCTTTTTGTGCCACATGTTTCTCTCATCTAGCAGAGACAAGGCAATGATTCTGCAGAAGACTAGCTTCATCTAAATCCAATAAGTATGTGCTTTATTTTAATTTTCGTCCAATCCTACATATTTTCCTTCTTTAAACCCTTGCATTAGGACACGTCTTCATTGATTAGACTTCCGAGCTTGCTATTTCCTTTGTCGCTAATTTTGCCTTTGTCTTTTCCTCTGAAAGTTACCAATCCCCCATCAGTTCACGTGAGAGTCGCGAATTTAGATGGGTCTCCGGTGATGGGTCATGAGTTTGCTATTTAGATACCATTTATATTTCTTCATCTTCAATGAGTTGGATGCGTAAATGAAAACATAAGTTCATTTTGATGCCAGAGAGAGTGTAGAGAAGTAAAAGGTACTTCAAGTGAGAACTTAAATGGATAAATTACTCGACATTCATAGGAATTTACTTAAGAGATAAAAGCAAAACAAGAATTCCTTTTTATTTTCAAGTCAAAGGCTAAATAAGTTATGAATGAAAATAAGTCTACCTTCTTATTTATCATAGCATGCCTAAATAGATAAATTTGGAACAACCCTTCAAGCATAAGTAATTACTAAGACTTTTTGGAAAGATGAAAGGACTAATAGGGAAGACAAACTAGAAAATAACAAAAATTAAATAGGAACTCTAGAAATTTTAAACGACATTTACTAGGCCTTGAAAATATAAAAAATAAATGTTGTTGGATGCATGTATCCAAGATTTACTTGTTCCAATGTTATTGAGTTAATGGCCTTGGTGGAATACAGACACCCTCCAAATGTGAAGTGATCATAGTAGGATTAGAATCGACATCAATAATAATGTGATCGACGACTTGCCCACTAAATCGATGACTTATTAGGAGAATCGATGTCTCCTAAGAGTGCTCTAGCATCATATGCTTTTGCTGTGCGCAAACTAATCCCCGAATTTTCATTGTCATAGTAGGGAGAAAGATCCACAACATTGAGTGATGCCGAAACAGCATACTCATCTAGGAGTTCAATCTTGTAAGCATCATCTCCAATTCTTTATAGCACTTTGAAAGGCCCATCAGTCCCTAGGCTTCAACTTCTCATGACTACCCCAAGGAAACCTTTCCCTTTGAACATGTAGCTAAACCAAATCTCCTTCTTTAAAAGTTACAAGCTTTCGATGCTTGTGATGTAACTAGTATTAATACCTAGAGGGGGGTGAATAGGTGTAGAGGGATTATACGCGCAAATATATATATATATATAACTTTTGGAATCTACAAATAGAAATTAAGTAGAGAGAGTAGAGAAGATTGCAAACACTGTTTATAGTGGTTCGGCTTTAGACAAGCCTACATCCATTTTCCGGGCGATCAGCCAATAGGCTGTATTTCACTATGTGATCAACGGTGATTACACACTCTTGAGTGTTTGTACTTGGTGATGATATGTTTCACGAAGTCACTCTCTTTTGTAATACACTGAAATCACTCAATTTCGCACTATGAACAATAGTTGAAGAACGGAATCAGCTTTGGCATTATGTTCATCTAGTCTACCTCCTAAGTCTCAGCCTATCATTAAATACTCTCCAAGTCACACTCGACCGTTGACTCTTTCCTTGAGAGTTTAGTCTTCCCTTTCTTGGACAGACTTTATAAGGCAAGTCTTTTTGACCGTTGAAGGTAGATCAGATCCCCTTAGATTCTGTTCGCCCATACAATCAGAATCTGGGCTTCCATAAGTGCTCTATTCTTCTTTGGAAATTGTCCATTAATTGATCCTGCCAATCAAATTAATATAGCAGAATCAATATAAATAAGGAAAGTGAAATATTTTACTGTTGGTGATCTTATCTTATAAATTCGTCTTAAGTCTGACAGACTTAAGTTCTGAGTCTGCCTAGATTTTCAATCTGGTACGGTCAGACTCAAAATCTCAGTCTGGTCAAGTCTTCCGTCTGGTACGGACAGACTCAAAGACATTTCATGCTTTATCTTCTGCCATCAACAGACTTTAAAGCCTATGTCATTCTGTGACATTTTCCTTCAAAAGATAGATATAAATATCATTCATAAAATGTTTTGTTAACATCAAAACTATGAGTTTTCTCAACAATCTCCCCATTTTTGATGATGACAAAACTTTTTATGCATATGGCTTATTGTTCCTGCAAAATATGGTTAAACAGAGCATACTTCCAATTATTTTGCTCAACTCATAAAAATAGCCCATATTAACCCTGTTTAGATGATAATTTTATAACAAAAAGAATGTAGCCCGAAAATATCACATCACAGCCAAACATATTTCAGAATCTATCAGTACTATGTCATCAGCATATCAGAAAATATCATCAGCCATGCATACCATTACTTTCACATCACAGCCCAACAAAATGTCATGCATTCAACAAAATATGCCATATTCTCTCCCCCTTTTTGTCAATGTCAAAAAGCAAGAGCTGGAAAAGAGTCAGTAAGGTCAAAAAGTAAAAACCAGTTTCTAAACAAAATAAGGCAGAAGATGTTTTTAGGATGTTTTCTTTTTAGGAGTCCGAACAAGAGTGAAATCCTCCATATCTATTGCAGACTTCTCAATCCTATTAAGACATTGATGAACTGTCTTCTCGAGAGTCTTCAACCTGTTATTGAATGAGATTTTCATTGCTATCTGCTGATCTCTGATCTGTGTGAGGAGTGCTAAGATCTTCTGAGAGTCAGCATTCTCAGACGAAGCTGTAGGAGCTTGAATTTTAATATTCTCATAATGATGCTCCCCCTGAGTTGATGCTTCATTCTGTCCTTGTTGCCCCTCTTTATCCCTATCCTCATCTCTGTTGTCCTCATATTCTTCTTCTTTTTCTTCTTCTTATGCTTCTTCTTCTTCTTCTTCTTCTTCTTCTTCTTCTAGATCTTCCTTTGATTCAGATTCACCATTCTTCTCAGGTTTTGTGCTGAGAATGTTTTCTGCATGTGTTTCTACTTTTGGTTCAGACATTCTATGAGAAGTTTGACGCATAGTTGCCAAAATTGCTGAAATGCTTTCCTCCTCATCTTCTTCATCTTGCAGTAGGAGCTGTCTTCTCTTCTTAGAACTTGGTTCAGCAGTAGTTAATTCTTTGCCTTTTCTTTTTGCTGTTTCTGCTCTAGCCAATTCTTTTTCCTTTCTTCTCCATGTTTCTGTGACGTCCTTCAGTCTCATCTTATTGATCATCATCATATCAATGGCCATCGTAGGAAGAGTTTTAGTGCAGAATCTCTTAGGTATATCTATCTTGAGATGATCAAAGATTCTAGTCACCAAAGCTCCATAGAGTAACTATCCTTTGTCCTTAGACACAGTCCGATACATATGCAATATAATAGTGTGAGGCAGTGAGAACAGTACTCCATTTTCAATCGCCCACATCAATTTGGCCTCAAATCTAGATACATCAATTTTAGATGATGCCTTAGGACGAATGCAGCTGATTATAATCTTATACAGGATTGTTCTTGCAGAAATCAAAAGAGGATAAGTTATACTAACCCTAATAGACTTTGTAAGAAACTTACAAACTGTCTCATAAAAAATGTCTATTGGCCTGAAAGTACTCCTCTCAACTTTTATAATGTCAGCCAGAGTATCTGCACTAACATCATAAAACCTGTCATTTACACTGAACTGCATTCTGTTTGGAGATAGAAATGTCAAGTTCGAGTAGAAGTATGCTGTTAATTCTGGATAAACAGCAGCAGAGTCGGTGCAAAATTGGTCCATCTGCAATATTTCAAAATATCTACGCAGATTTACTTCAGCAGCATCTAAATAATCAAAGTCCACTATCCTGTGGTTTATGATTCCTCGTTCCATCAATCTGTTAAACAATGTCTTATGTTCTCTAGATCGGAACAATTTCTGGTTGTGTTCCGAGCCACAGCAGCAATTCTCATTCTGACTTCAAAATTTCTGTAAATCTTCTCATCATCTTCCTTCAAACTATCTCTACTTCTCCCTGTGTCACTGACTCGTTCTCTACGAGCAGATGGCGGTTCTGTAGTCTGAACTGCTTGGATAAGACGTAATTCATTTGCGTACCCTTTCTCTCGCAGGAAATAGAGTTTAACGTCTTCCCTAGCATTTCGTTGGACTAACTTCTCATATCTCCTCATAACAACATGAGAATTATCAGTAGGTGTTGGTAGAGTTAATCTGGACATACCTCTACGGGAGACATTCCTTTCTTCAGATTGTGTGGGGAAAGCTCTTGGAGATTCCACATTATCATCTTCATTTCTTTGAGCGGAAGCTCTTGGAGATTGTTCTTGGATGTCTTTAGAAGTTTGTGTCAGATCGAAGTGCGTCTGCCTTTCTTCGATATTTCTCCCTCCTCTCCCAGCAATCCTATTTGATCTTCTTCGAGGAGATGGAGATATTGATCTGGACACGGAGGATCTTGAAGCCATGTTCGGAGAAGATTGATTTTGGAAAATGTTTTGCTCTGTTAGGGTTTCTAAAAAGGTGTTCTGAAGAGTTGTGAAGAAAAAACTCGACTTTTTGGGGTTTTTAAACCCTTCGATGTGAGAACAAATGAACAATCGCAACCCAAAAAAAAAACTAAAAATAGCAGTTATTCCAAACTTAACAAGAATATTCAATCATCATAGGCATATGCCAGAAAATATGCAAATCAATTATGCAGATCGAAAATTTACTAATAAAAACTTACCAGATTTAAATAAGGAAATAACATACCAACCTAAAATACCATCATTTCCTTTTTCATTCTTCCCAGAAGATTAGTCTGTCCAGACGATTGCTTCTCTCAGACTTTGTCTTGTTCTCATAAACTTTATAAAAAAGGGTTAATAATATTTAATCTCCCACATATTGAATCGAATGTACCTTTGTCCAACGGCTTTGTGAAGATGTCTGCTAACTAATTTTTGGAATCAATGAATTCCACATATACGTCTCCATTTTGCACATGGTCTCTAATAAAATGATGTTTGATTTCAATGTGCTTTGCCTTGAAGTGTAGAATCGGATTCTTGGTGAGGTTTATAGCATTCGTATTATCACATCTTATTTCTATACAAGATTCTTCTTTTCCATAGTCTTTCAATTGTTATCTCATCCACAGAATCTGTGAACAGCAGTTTCCAAGTGCAACATATTCTGCTTCTGCTGTTGATAGAGCCACAGTGTTCTGCTTTTTGGAAAACCATGAAACTAGCATTTTTCCTAGAAGTTGGCATGTTCCTGAAGTACTCTTTCTATCCACTTTGCAACCTATTAAATCTGCATTTGAGTAACCAAGAAGAGTAAAATCTGTTTCTTTTGGATACCACAGACCCAAGTGTGGATAAGTGGCTATATACTTGATTATTCGTTTGACAGCAAAAAGATGTGATTCTCTAGGATTCACTTGAAATATAGCACAAAGACAAACACTGTATAGAATATTTGGTCTAGATGCAGTAAGATAGAGAAGAGAACCAATCATGCTTTTATAAATCTTCTGATCAACTTTCTTTCCCATTTCATCCTGATCTAGTTTCATGGAGGTTGCCATAGGAGTTTCAGTCTTCTTGCAGTTTTCCATTCCAAACTTCTTGATCAAGTCTTTAGCATACTTTTCTTGATAGATAAAAGTTCCACATTTTGTTTGATTAACTTGAAGTCCTAGGAAGAATGTAAGTTCTCCCATCATGCTCATTTCAAATTCTTCTTACATAGACTTTGAGAAATTCTTGCACAAGTGCTCATTAGATGATCCAAAAATAATATCATCTACATAAATCTGTACAAGCAGAATATCTTTACCTTCCTTCTTAATAAACAAAGTTGTATCTACCATACCTTTCTTGAATTTTTTATCTAGTAAGAACTTGCTCAATTGTTTATACCAAGCTCGAGGTGCCTATTTCAGACCGTAAAGTGCCTTCTTTAATCTATATACATGGTCTGGCTTTCTTGGTTCCTCGAACCCAGGAGGCTGCTCTACAAAAACTTCTTCTTTGATAAACCCATTCAGAAAAGCACTCTTCACATCCATTTGGTATAGCTTGAAATTTTGATAACAAGCATAGGCAAGCAGTAGTCTGATTGCTTCTAATCTTGCAACTGGGGCATAGGTTTCATCATAGTCTATTCCTTCAGATTGAGAGTAACCCTTTGCCACGAGTCTTGCCTTGTTTCTGGTGACTTTGCCAAGTTCATTGACTTTGTTTCTGAAAACCCATTTAGTGCCAATGATAGTTCTTCCTTTGGGTTTGGGCACCAATTCCCATACATCACTTCTCTTGAACTATTGAAGTTCTTCTTGCATTGCCTCTATCCAGCTTTCATTTTTTAGAGCTTCATTAATTCCTTTGGGTTCAATTTCAGAGATCAGTGCAACAATACCTATGTCCTTTTTGTTCTTTGATTTGGTTTGAATCCCTTCGTTGATGTTTCCAATCACCAACTCCTTAGGATGACTGGACTTATGCTTCCAGTTTTTGTTTGGCACTTCATTGTTATCAGAATCTTCTGCTGATGCAGGAATGTCAAGCTGAGTTAGTCGTTCTTCTTGAGTTGCTTCTTTGACTGTTTCCTGAGAAGATTCTACTTCTTTGTTGAGACCAGATCTTTCAGGATCAGCATTTGATTCTGATTCTTCATTTACTATTCTGCTCTGTTTCGAAACTTCTTGCTCCAGAAACTTTACATTCACGGATTCTTCCACTGTTTGAGTATTCTTGTTGAACACTCTATATGCTTTACTAGAGTTTGAATAGCCTAGAAAAATACCTTCATCTGACCTTTTTTCAAACTTACTAGGTTGATGGTTAACATTTTTGAGGATATAACATTGACAACCAAAAATGCGAAAGTAGGAAACAATAGGTTTTCTTTCTTTGAAAATTTCATAGGGAGTTTTCTCAAAAATTGGTCTAAGAAATACTATGTTAATGATATGGCAAGAAGTAGAAACGAGTTGCCACATTGCTTTCTATAAGTAGAGTTCTAGCCATTTCTTGTAGAGACCTATTTTTTCTTTCCACAACTCCATTTTGTTCTGGAGTGTAAGGAGAGAAAATGTATGCTGTATACCATTTTTTTTACAAAAATCTGCAAAGTCTTGATTTTCAAATTCTCCCCCATGATCTGTTTTAATACTTGAAATAGAGTAACATTTCTCATTTTAAACCATTTTTGCAAATATTGAGAAATGTGAGAAGGATTCTCCTTTATTAGCGAGAAAAAATACCCATGTAAATCGAGAATAATCATCTACTATCACAATACAGTACTTCTTACCTCCAATGCTCTAAGTTCTAGTTGGTCCAAATAGGTCCATATGAAGAAGCTGCAATACACGATTAGTAGAAATATGTTTTATAGACTTGAAAGAACTTCTTACTTGTTTTCCCAGTGTACATGCAGAGCAAAGCTCTGTCTTCTTATAACTCAGTGAGGGCAAGCCACGAACAAGCTTTTTGCTGACAAACTTGGAAATTTGTTTCATACTGACATGTCTAAGTTTGCGATGCCAGATATTTGCTTCATCTTGGACTGATAAGAGACATTTTGCAGTATCTTCATTTATGTCCAGAAGATAAATGTTCCCATGCCTTCGTCCAGTGAATGTTTGTGAAGAGTCATTGCTTGTTCCGGAACATAGATTCTCTTTGAAGTTAATTCTGAAACCAGCATCACACAACTGGCTGATGCTTAGAAGATTGTAGTTTAATCATTTGACTAGGGAAACATTGTTGATGATTAAACTACCAATCTTGACAGTTCCCAGTCCAATGATGTTTCCTTTGGTGTTTCCTCCAAACGAAACTGTTCCTCCCTTGATTCTTTCGAATCCAATGAACATCTTTGAATCTCCTGTCATATGTCTTGAACATCCATTGTCCAAGTACCATTTCTTCTTACTTTTGAAGCTTACCTGCAATGTACACACATACTTATTTTTTCTTTAGTACCCAGATTTTCTTGGGTCCATTGAAGTTAGTAGTATATGTTTTTTCTATCCATTTCTTTTGAACAGGTCTCCAGACTTTAGGACATTTATTCTCAAAATGTTCTCTTTCTCCACAGTTAGAACACTTTAGATTTTCTCAACCAACAAATTTAACAAAATTATTTTTAAAATGATTATTGTAGGCCTGTCGAGGAAGTCTCTGTTTAATTCTTTCCTTAACTTTAGGAAAATCAATTAACGATTTACTTTCCTTGCAAAATCCAAGTCCTGACTTATCATAGTGAGGAATTTGGATAGAAAGTATATGCTGCAGGTTTTTCTTCCCTTCAGAAAACTTTGCATTGATATTTGAAATTTCCTTTCTAAGAAATAGATTCTCATTTTGTAAAGAACTTTGATTTTTCTTTATTTCCAAAAGTTCCTTTTTAAGGGACTCATTTTCATTTAAGATAGAATCACAACTTTCCTCTATTTCTGCAAATTCCTTTTTGAGATCATTAAATTTTCCTTTTAACGAATAATTCTGATGACTCAACTTATGATTTTCCACTTTTAAACTGGAGATCTTTTTCAAGGTAGTTTTTAGATTTAAACATAGCTCATTTATGTAATCTGAGATTTCTATTGGGATATCAAAATGATTTACCTCGATTTCTCTGTCTGAATCTGAGTCTGATCCTGAATCTGTTTCAAAGTCTGAGTCTGAATGTGCCATAAGACAGATGTTGCCATATTCGTCTTCACTGTCCTCAACCTCTGTGTCACTCCATGTTTCAACTTTCAGGGCCTTCTTGTATTTCTCGAATTTCCCTTTGTTCTTTTTTAGCTTGGGACAATTATGCTTAATATGACCCTTTTTTCTTACATTCAAAACAAATGACTTCTTTGGCATAATCTTCCTCGTCATCGCCCGTTGTTGTCAGATCGGCTCTGCTTTTGTTTCCTGTTGTTGAACTTCCTGCCTTTCTTGTTTAACTTCCTTACTTTTCTAATCAGCAGTGCAAGTTCTTCGTCATCCAGCTCTTCCTCAGAATTTGTAACATCAGAATCAGTGTTAGACTTAAGAGCAATGGATTTCTTACCTCTGGATTCCACTTCCTCGTTCATTTGTTCCACTTCATAGGACTGTAGAGTACCAACGAGCTCATCCACTGTCAGTGGTGAAATTCGCAGAGTTTCTCTGATAGATGTCTTCACATTATTCCACTCTTTTGACAATCCTCTCAGAAGCTTGTTGACCTTCATTGGTCCAGGAATAGGTTGTCCTTGATATGCTAATCCATTTACAATTTCTGTAAATCGACTGAACATGTCTCCTATGGACTCCCCATGTTTCATCTTGAAGGATTCATATTGACCAAGTAATATATTTACTTTGGTCTCCTTGACACGATCAGTTCCTTCGTATGTCACGTGTAGTCTATCCCATACTTCCTTTGCTGTATCACAAGAAGATATTCGATTATATTCTTTAGGTGATAAAGCACAATAAAGAGAGTAGATAGCCTTAACATCGAGAGTTTGTCTCTTTGTCATTTCTTCTGATGAGATGGTGGCTGATGCTTCTGTTTCTTTCCCATCGTTTCTCTTTGTAGTTTTTTCAGTCTTATCAGTGGGGTCAATTCCCCTTTCAACCACATCTCATTCGAGTAGATCTTTTGATCTGAGAAAGGCCTTCATCTTATTCTTCCAAATATTGTAATCTTTGCCGTCGAAGTAGGGTGGACAAGTGTTGCTCTGCCCCTCAATCAAACTTGATGCAAGAATACTAGCCATAGAGGATCTTTAACTCAGAAGTAATAAACACTTCAAAATCTTGAGCACGAGGCTCTGATACCAATTGATATAACTAGTATTAACACCTAAAGGGGGGTGAATAGGTGTAGAGGGATTATACGCGCAAATATATATATAACTTTTGCAATCTACAAATAGAAATTAAGTAGAGAGAGTAGAGAAGATTGCAAACACTGTTTATAGTGGTTCGGCTTTAGACAAGCCTACGTCCACTCTCCGGGCGATCAGCCAATAGGCTGTATTTCACTATGTGATCAACGGTGATTACACACTCTTGAGTGTTTGTACTTGGTGATAACATGTCTCACGAAGTCACTCTCTTTTGTAATACACTGAGATCACTCAATTTCGCACTATGAACAACAGTTGAAGAACGGAATCAACTTTGGAATTATGTTCATCTACTCTACCTCCTAAGTCTCAGCCTATCCTTAAATACTCTCCAAGCCACACTCGACCGTTGGCTCTTTCCTTGAGAGTTTAGTCTTCCCTTTTTTGGACAGACTTTATAAGGCAAGTCTTTTTGACCGTTGAAGGTAGATCAGATCCCCTTAGATTCTATTCGCCCATACAATCAGAATCTGGGCTTCCATAAGTGCTCTATTCTTCTTTGGAAGTTGTCCATTAATTGATCCTGCCAATCAGATTAATATAATAGAATCAATATAAATAAGGTAAATGAAATACTTTACCGTTGGTGATCTTATCTTGTAGATTCGTCTTAAGTCTGATAGACTTAAGTTCTGAGTCTGCCTAGATTTTCAGTCTGGTACGGTCAGACTCAAAATCTCAGTCTAGTCAAGTTTTCCGTCTAGTACGGACAGGCTTAAAGACATTTCATGCTTTATCTTCTGCCACCAGCAGACTTTAAAGCCTATGTCATTCTGTGACATTTTCCTTCAAAAGATAGATATAAATATCATTCATAAAATGTTTTGTTAGCATCAAAACTAGAAGTTTTCTCAACAGCTTGTTGGTTCTCTCTTGATATTTACATTGTGGTTTATGATTCTTTCCCAAATTTGCTCACGAAGCTTCTTTAGATAGTTGGTGTAATCCTCAACATTTCCATTAAGATGTTGAGAGATTGAAAGTGGAGCTAAGTCCAATGGACTAATAGGATTTTTTTCCATACACAACCTCAAAAGGACTTTTTCCGATTGTTTGACTTGAAAACTAGTTGTGAGCAAATTCAGCTAGAGCCAAAGTGAAGTCCCATTGATGCAAATTACTTCCAATTAAGCTCCTCAAAAGGTTTTTCAAACTCCGATTAACAACTTCAATTTGCGCATCGGTTTGGGGATGATGAGACGAGCTAAATTGAAATATTGTTCCTAACTTCTTCCAAAATGTGTGCCAAAAATGACCGATAAACTTTGAATCTCAATTGAATGTCATTATTTGCCACATGAGTAGCATCCAACTTGTTACATGGTACAAAATGCACCATTTTAGAGAATTGATTAATGACCACCACAATCGACTCTTCACCCACTTTGTATTTAAAATAAACCAATTACAAAATTTAGGTTCACATCTTCCCAAGGGGTAGTTAGTACCGGTAATGGAGTATACAAGCCAGTGTTTTGAGTATGGCTTTTGGCAATGTGACAAGTTCAGCACTGCTTCACATGTCTCGTTAACATCTTTCTTCAGTCAAGGCCAATAAAAATTTTCTTAGACAAGAAAGAGTGTCTTGTCTCTTCCATGAGCTTCATTGATAATGGCTTAACTTGGAGAACTTTTTGGTATGCACAGACAATTATTCTTCAAAAGAAACCCATCTTGCAACAAACATTGCTAATTTGGACCCCTTGAATAATCTTTCCAAATCTACCCGAAGTCTAGATCATCTTCATAAAGCTCTTCAATTATGTTAAAGCCTAAGACCTTCACTTGCATTGTGGAGAGCAAGGAATGCCTATAGCTTAATACATCCACCACTCAAGTAAGAGTTCTAGCTTTATCTACTTGGCATGCAGATTGTTAAGTTTATATTGAGCATTCACATACTGCAAGGCTTCATGATCTGAATAGAGAACAAACGCCTTAAGCAATAGATAATGTTGCCAATGATCCAAAACTCTGACAATAGTATAAAATTCCTCATCATAAATAGAGTAATTCTTGCGAGAACAATTCAACTTCTCACTAAAGAATGCAATAGACTTTCCTTCTTGGCTAAGAACCACACTAATTCCCATATTAGAAGCATCACAATCAATTTCAAAGACTTTATTAAAATCTTAAGGTGCAGGAATAGGAGACTTAGTTACCTTCTTTTTAAGGAACTTCTACTTGAAATTTCCCCTCTTCAAGCATTCAGTGATAGGAGAAATAATAGTGCTGAAATACTTGATAAAGCAGTGATAAAAATGATGCCAAACCATGGAAACTCCGAATATCATGGATAGATGTTGGAATGGGCACCAACTTATGATTGCCTCCACCTTGCTAGGATCCATCTTGATGCCTCCTTTAGAAATAACATAGCTAAGGAAGACAAAGCTATTGGTAAAGAAGTGACACTTCTTTAAGTTGGCATATAACTTTTGCTCCTGTGGAATCTTGAAAACTTGGAAAAGATGTTCCAAATTTTAGTCTAAAGAAGGACTATAAACAAGAATGTCATCAAAATAAACAACAACAAAGCTACTAATAAATGGTTTAAAGATATGATTCATAAGGCGCATAAAAATACTAGGAGTATTAGAGAGACTGAAAGGCATGACCGGTCATAAAGGTCATCTCTTGTTTTGAAGGCAATTTTCCATTCATCTCTCATCAAATCTAATGATATCCACTTCGAAGATCAATCTTGGAAAAGATAGCAGTGCTGTGCAGCTGGTCAAGAAGATCATTGAGTCGAGGAATCGGAAAACAGTACTTGATGATAATCTTGTTCACTACTTTACTAACGATGCATATGCCAAGACCCATCTTTCTTTGGGACGAGAAAAGCATGTATAGTATATGGGCTCATGCTTTCTCTCACCATTCTTTTAGCTAAGAGTTCATCCACTTGTCGTTGAAGCTCTTCATGCTTTTTAGGATTCATCCAACAGGCTGCCTTATTTAGAATAACAACTCTCGAAACAAAATCAATGTAATGTTGAATGTCTCTTATGGGTGGAAGACCAAGAAGAATCTCTTCCAAAACAACATCCTTAAATTCTTGAAGAAGATATTCTACTTGAGAAGGGACATCATAATGTTTTTCATTTTCTTCTAACAACATAAGAGCATATGCCTCTATGGATTCTTCCAAAGCCTTATCAGTTTCCAATTTAAAGAGCAAATCATGTCTCTCCCCATTAGATTAGTTTAGGAGTGCTTTCTATTTTGGAAAGATCCAATGTGATTTTGACTCCATCTTTCTTAAAAGTGCAAGTATTCTTGAACCCATCATATTTAGTTTTTCTATCAAATTGCCATGGTCTCCGAAGAAGCAAATGGTAAGCATCAATGGGAACAACATCGCACCACACTTCATCATTATATGTTTTTCCAATAGAGAATTGAACAAGATATCTTTTATCAACCCTTACCCCATTCCCTTTACGAAGTCAAGAGAGCTTGTAAGGTTGTGGGTCTTTCTCCATCTTGAAGTGCAATTTGTCTACCATTGTTGTAGTCACTACGTTCTTGCAGCTTCCTCCATCGATGATAACATCACACAACTTTCCATGAGAAGCGCATCTAGCGTGAAAAATGTTGTTACCAAGCCATGTACTATCCTCACTAAGAGTAACATTCAAGACTCAACGAACAATTAGAGGCTCTCCTTGATCTCCATAAATAACTTCATCTTTCTTCACGGATATTTCATTGGAACTAAGTGAGTCTTCACATTGCTCATCCTCAAGCTCTTCTTCTACTAAAGAGACATTCTTGTGATTTAAGCATTCAAATGCAATATGTACAAACCCTTGGCATTTGAAACACATGATAGAGTTAGGGTGGTTGGAATTTGATACTCCGTCATTCTTAGGAGATGACTTTGAAGTGGCTGTCCTAATTTTAGAAGTTGATGCCCTTTCGAGTTTGGAATGGTCTTCTTTGTTTCAATACCGAGAGCCACGATCACAAGTCTCTTTAAATTTCTACTCCACCTTAAATGCAAGTTGATAAACATCATTGTAAGTCCAATAAGGTTGTAGTTGGACAGCATTATCAATTTTTTATCAAAGTCCACTAAGGTAGCGGGAAATAGTTTGCTCATCTGCTTTGGAAACATCACAAAGCATCATGAGGTAATTAAATTCTGTTAAATTTTTTTTCCACAAATGGCTCCTTTAATTTGAAATTGTGAAATTGAAGGAAGGTATAGGTGGCAGTTTGGCAGTAATAAATTTTTCTTCAATTCTTTTATCATCTTCTCCCAAGTTACAATATAGCTTCTTTCTTCAGGAGCTCTTTGTTTCTTCAATTGCTCCCACCAAATAGACAGGTGCTTTTTGAGTTTTATGACAACTAACTTCACCTTTTGATTATTTGGTATGTCTTTGTAGTCAAACACTCTTTCTACAGCATGCAACTAATCCAATTCTTCCAGTTGCATCTTCTCTTAGCATTCAGGAATATCAATCTTTACATAAGAATCTTGCTTAATTCCATGGAACATTTGATACTAATGTCAAGGAAGTTCTTCCTCACTTGAAGCATGACTTCGAGCACTAGTAAAGAGGTTGATGTCCTCTTCATCAAAGAGAGCATCTTCTGAATCATGATGCAAACCATCACATTCTAGAAATTCAAAGCATTGCAAATACTCCTACAATTGCTGCACTTGTCTCCTTAAATCATCCACCTCCATGTCTCGTGCATCTTTCTTGAGCTATAGAAGACTCAACGTTTGGTTCACATCAATGACAACTAGCCATTGAACCATGCTCTTATACTAATTTGATGATGGAGAGAGTGTAAAGAAGTAAGAAGTAACACAATTAAGAACTTAAATGAATAAGTTGCTTGCCACTCATAGGAACTCATTTAAGAGATAAGAGTAAAACAAAAAATCATTTTTGTTCTCAAGCCAAAGACTAAATAAGTTGTGAATCAAAACAAGTTTACCTTCTTATTTATCATAGCATGCTTATATAGATGAACTTGGAACAATCCTTCAAGAATGAGTAATTACTTAGACTTTTTGGAAAGACAAAATGACTCATGTGGAAGACAAACTAGAAAACAACAAAAATTAAATAGGGACTCTAGAAACTTTAAACAGCATTTATTAGACCTTAAAAATATAAGAAATAAATGTTGTTGTATGCATTTATCCAAGATTTACTTGTTCCAATGTTACTAAATTAATAGCCTTCAAGGAATGCAAACACCCTCTAAATGCGAAGTGCTCGAAGTAGACTCAGAATCAGTGATTGCCTTGTAAATGAACAACTAGGTTGTCAATCGATAATAATGTGATTGACGACTCTTTATGAGAATCAGCGTCTTCCAGGAATGCTCTGCATCACGTTTCTTGTTTGGTACTATGTATTTGGTCAAGGAAATTTTGTTGCTCTTTTTTATAGCAGGCCAGATTGATCGCAAATAGTGCATGAGAAGAAGTGTGCACCTTTGATTCAACAAGATGAGTTCTATATAATGTGATCGATATTCATGCGGAGATCTCTTTTGAAGAAGGGACCCTGATTTTCATCAGGATCATAGCCTAAACCAGATATTTTATAACAGCGGATTTGGCGAGCTAAAATCCTTTTTTAAAATTTCTGACCCCAAGGAGAGCCTTCTTCAAGATATCGTGCATAGCATTCCAATTCAAGAATTTTTTCGTTTAGACCTTACCCACCTGAAAAACATTTCTGGAATCTTACTCCACCTCCAGGTTCATAGCCGTAGCCTCTCTGTCATTCCTTTGCGTTGGAAGGGATGTTATCGCCCTTGCTATTGCTTGATGAAGCAATTTCTGAAGAACAAGATGAAGGAGACATAAACTTGAGCACAGCTAAAGAAAGATAAAATTACTGAATAAAGCTGGAGAAAAAGGCAGCTGAGATTAACAAGGATGAATCAGAAATTACGTGAAGATCCAAAAGAATAAAGGAGACTAAGATTGAAGATGAACATATAGATAAAGGAAGAGAGTGAAGTAGGTTGAAGATAGCTGGAACAACGTTGAAGATGATTGAAGAGAATAGAGATTGAAGGTGAAACATAGCCACAGAAAAAATGCATAGGGTTGAAGATAGCTCGAGCAATCAATGAAGGTAGAGGCGGCTGAAAATGTACAGGAAAGACTTAGGAGCTTGAATTTCGTTCAATACAAGGGAGCCAAGATAACGTAAGAAATGGGGGCCTGTTAAAGGTAAGCACCAAAATAGTGGAAAAGCAGAGGAGAGAAATTAGTAACAGTTTGATGGTTAATTCCATATTTTATGATTTGTTGAGGTGTATAACTAATAAATAACTTCCTTGAAGTTTTTAATTTTATATTTTCTTGTACAATATTGCGTTTTGGGCCAATTTAGAGCCACCAAGCATCTTAGGCCCAAAAAATGCTTCAGCCCGAGTGAAAACTTTAGGACACATAGAGTTGCCCGCTCTTATTCCAATTTGAAAATTAAGGTCGGTTTGGTCTAGTTCTTCTTGCTTTCCTAACTTTTATGCACCATAAATCAAAACAACTTCTCAAATGTAGAGGCACATGTACCGGAAAGATTCCTCCTCAGGAAAGCACATAACTTCAGGGTACGGAGATGTGTTTCAGATATCGAGGTGCAAAAGTGAAATTAAGATAAAATTGGTGGATTTTTTCAGCATTTTCTATTCATGTTTGTCATTAAACCAAAAAGAAATAAAGAACAAGGAAAGAAAAAAGCCAGCGCCTCATACGAGGGCGAGCACTTTTGGCGCAGAAAGTGAAGTAAATTGGACAGACTGAGAAAAATTTCCAGGCACTTTTGTCTCGTAACATCATTAAGCACGCGTGTACTTGCTGGGGGAATTTCGGTAATATAACTATGCAGCAGGCAGCTAATGCACGTAAACACATAACGACGATTCTCGAACGTCTTTCTTTTTTATAGGGGTTTAAAGCCTGTCCTGTTGTGAGTTCGATCAAGACAGAAAGGCGAGTTAAACAAAGACTATGCTGAGTCTCTCTTAGTATGTGAATGGTCCATGCAGGGATTACTCAACTAAGCCTTCTTTTGTCCGACACGTGAAAGTTTTGGAGAGATTAAAGTAATATAAAATGGTGTTAAACCAGCACACCTTCGATAACGTAGTTTGTCTTTTGACACCCCAAAAAGACGAGAACTAAGTTAGTGATCTCGGCAGGTGAAGTTTGTTTTTTTCCTTTTAGCCTTTTCTTTTGGTCTCAGGGTTCTAAGTTCAGTATTATTCAATGCGCACTAGAGTCTTCGTTTCTGCTGGTTCTTTTTTGGTTTTTATGCTTGGCATGGTGTGGGATTTACTTGTTAAGCATACGAACGAACGCATGAGGAGATCTTCACGAAACTTAAGCTCTAAATTTTTTTATCTTTTGAATTGCCGTTGCTTTCCTCAAAGTATTTACCAAGGAAAATGTCTCTCTCTAGGGAAACTTTTCTCCTAGAGATGATGCTTGATTTTTCGTCACTTTTATTGGAATAATTTCTTGGAAAATAATTGGAATCGTCTAATATTAGGAGATAATTTTAAATTTTAAATTTATCCTTTACAACGTCCACAGGTCAGCACAATATAAGCTTCAATGTCTCTCTTTGTTCCCTTGTTCAAGGCAGTACTGTCGCGCCACAACCTCGGATCTGCCTGTCACGTCCTTGGATCTAATATCGCGACCTTAGATCTAGGGTTACCAGAGGATAGATCTGGCTTCCCGAGGGATCGCATCCCATCTGTCTTCACCGATAGAGGTGGAGGGGCAAGCCTCAAGTAATTGACAAGATGGGCGACAGACGCGGAGGTCTTTGAGCGAGGGCCGAGCTGAGCGCGTTGACATAGGCCACGGGTAGGCACAGAGGGAGGGAGTTGAGACCTAAAGGCCGTGAGTGAGAACGAGAAAAGAGGCGATAGAGATGCGCAAATAGTGGTGGCAGCGTGGATGTGATGGTGATGGAGGCCGAGCAGCGGCGGCTACTGGAACCCAGAACCGACAGGGGCATGCGACAGTGGCTTCGGCAAAGGTGGTCGTAGGAGGAAATGGGGAGAGAGGGACTGGATTGGGTTTTTTGTGTTTTTCAGTAAATTACTTTTGGAGGAGGGGAAAATGTGGTCATTGGATAACTTTATACGATAAATTTATCCTAATTTTAGAGAATCTCGGTCTCTTAAAAATTGTGAATAAGGATTATAATCAGTTTGATTTTTCTTCACACCCCCAAACACCATTTTCTTTTCCTTCTTAGGCCATGAAAACACCAAAGTCTTTTAGCTGGCCAACACACCAAATCTATTTTGTCGCTAATGAAGAATGGAAAATCGAAAGGATTCTAAATTGCCAACTATAAAGTTATTGTTCCATATGAAAAAGTTGATAAGTGAAATGACTCTAATAGTTTATAAACGGGAGAATTGCCAAAAAAGTCCTAAACCTATTGGGGTTGTGCCAATTCAGTCCTAAACCTTTTTTTTTTACCGATTCAGTCCTAAACCTTTTGCGATTGTGCTAGTTGAGTCCATCCGGCCAAATTTGGCCGGCCGGAGCTGACGTGGACGCCGGCCGGCGCCGGCGACTATATTTTAATAATTTTTTTTTATTTTCCAATTTTTTTTATTTTTTCCGAATTTTTTATTGTTTTTTTTAATTTTTCTGTTCTTTTCTTTTCTTTTTTTTCTCCCCCTCCCCCCCCCCCGGCGGTGGCGGCCAGCTCCGACGAGGGCCGCGAAGCCCTCGCCGGCGGCCGCCGAGGGTCGCGGCCCCCCGTCGACCGCCACTCGCGCGGCGGCCTCGCCCGCACCGGGGCGAGGCACAGGGGCCGGCGAGGCCGCCTCGCCCGCGGCCGGTGAGGCCATGGCGACCTTCGCCCGCCCGCCATGGCCTCGCCGGCCGCGGGCGAGGCCGCCGCCCGCGCCGAAAGCCATGGCGAGGCCGACCTCGCCCGGATCCGGGCGAAGCCGCCTCGCCGCGGCCGGCCTCGCCTAGATCCGGGCGAAGCCGCCTCGCCGCGGCCGGCGCCCGGATCGGGCGAAGCCGCCTCGCCGCGGCCGGCCTCGCCCGGATCCGGGCGGCCGGGGCCTCGACCCTCGCCGCGGCGCGCCCGGATCGGGCGAAGCCGCTCGCCGCGGCCGGCCTCGCCCGGATCCGGGCGAAGCGGGGGCCGCGACCCTCGCCGCGGCCGGCGCCCGATCGGGCGAAGCGCCTCGCCGCGGCCGGCCTCGCCCGGATCCGGGCGAAGGGGGCCGCGGCGGCGCGCCGGATCGAGGCGAAGCCGCCTCGCTGCGGCCGACCTCGCCCAAATCTGGGCGAAGCAGGGGCCGCGACCCTCGCCGGTGGCCCCAGTGCAGGTGAGGGCTTCGCGGCCCTCGCGCAGGGGCCGGCAGCCTCGTCGGCCCCGGCCGGCCACCGTCGCCGGCGGGGGGGAGGGGAGGGGAGAAAAAAAAGAAAAGAAAAGAAAAGAAACATAAAAATTAAAAAAACAATAAAAAATTCGGAAAATAATTCAAAAATTCAAAAATTCAAAAATTCAAAAATTCAAAAAAATTCAAAAAAATATAGTCGCCGGCGCGCCAAAATGGCGGCCACACGTCGGCTCCGGCCGGCCAAATTTGGCCGGATGGACTCAACTCGGCACACGCAAAAGGTTTAGGACTCGAATCGGTCAAAAAAAAAAAGGTTTAGGATCGACCTCAATTGACAACCCCAATAGGTTTAGGACTTTTTTGGCAATTCTCCCGTTTATAAACTTTAACTTAATATATAATATCATCCTTGAACTTTTAATTCATTTAATATGGTTTTTAAATTATTCCAAAATGTTCGATATAATCCCTCAAATTTCCAACAAAATCAAATCAATACTTCAATACTGTTCACGAGTTTTGGAAATTTTACCATTGCCTAGACATTAGAATATCTTCTCATTTCAATTTTTCCCTAAATCAATAAAAAAAATTGTTATCTTTTTCATCATCTTTTACCTTTTGTTCTTTATAAATATTACAATAGTTCCATTTAAGTAATCTCTATAATAGTAAAAGTAGAACCCAAATTAGAATTGTATATGGCCGATATTCTTGCTATTTTATGTTTAAGTGTTTTAAAAGGGATATCTAGAAACACTATTAATTTATCAACGGATATTCATACATATATTAATCTAAATCGTATTCCTTCTTTATTTGAAAACTTGAACATGTAAATTACAATTTTTATCGATCTAAAAATGTAGGAATATGACTTAAATTATGGAAAATTTCATCAATCTGGGTCCATTTATTTCATGAAAAATGAGTGATTGAAAATCATTTTCTTAAAAATGATCAATTCTATTACCTATTATAATTAATCAATGAAAAATATTTTTATTATTGACGAAAATTGTATGTATAAACATTTTTATAAACGATGAAAAAGATTCTATTCATCATTTTTGTAAAAGATACAAGTGATCATTTTTTGGAAAAACATTTTTTAGAAAGTATATTTTTTACGAAATAAACACATCCCAAAAAAAGAAGAAATAATGTTTAGACTAATATAAGTATGAGTTCTATAAATAAATTAATATTGTTTCTAAATATCATTGTAAAAGCACAAAGACTTAGGATAGTAGGAATATCAACCCAATGCAACTTTAATTGAGTTTCTACTCTAACAGTTATAGAGATCATAAGCTTACCTTTACCTAAATGAAATTATCGTTATATTTATAAAAACCAAAAAGGTAGTAAAAAAGTAGCATATGTTTTGTTGATTCAGAAAAAAGGATTGAAAAGAAAGATATATTCTACAATTGAGGTAATAGTGCAACTATGAAAACTTGTGAATAGTATTGAAACATATATTTATTTGACTTTTTCATGAAAAGTTTAAGAGTCAAAATGACCAAATTAAAAGTTTAAGGATTATGTTAAATATTTAGAAATAATTCAAGGATCACGTTGAATGAATTAAAACTTCAATGATGATATTACACATGAAATCAAAGTTTAAGCACGATTAGTTTTAATTTTCCAAAGTTGATAAATGAGATGAGGACTTTGTGACTTCAATTTGCAATATCGCTATAAGGAAAATTTACAAAACATCATTAAAATGGAATTTTACAAATATATCTAACGCTCGTTTTTTCCAGCAGATGACTCTAAAGATTTTCCACTACAAAAAGATGCATCTAAGCGTGTGAAGAAAAATAGTAAAAAAATTTGAATTAGGAAGAAATAACTAGACAATGCGTGTTATATGTGTGTAGAATCACGAGAGAAAAAAGTATACTAATAATTGATAAAAGTAACTTCAAGAAAATTACAACAAAAGTCCTATATGGTTGATTATATGGAATGCAATCAAGTCTTCAATTTTTTAAATTGTAATCATGTCCTAAATTCTTGGAAATTTTTGCTATAAAGTCATAAATTCATCGATGATGTATTTAGTCAATGAAATCTTGGACCGCTTGGATTGCTCAAAGCAAGCATTATTTTAGCTGTGATAAAATATAAATAAATGCATTCAAAATCTTAAAATTTGTCCCAAAAATACAATCGAATTTTAAAACCTACTCAATTAGTGCAATCAAAGATTTCCCTAAATTCCATCGAATTTGAGTATTACATTTTTTATTTTTTTATTTTAGAACACGTTATGCTGATGGCGCCAAGTGGGCGCCATAGAGGAAAAAGACCCAAAATAGAAGAATTCAAAACTAAAGCATAAAAATATGCAAAAGTTGAACTTTTTTATTTCATTCTTACCTCGCCCTGTCCTTTGCCGCTTTCACCTTCCACCGCCCCGTCGCCTTCATAGTCACGGCCCCTTAATGATCGGCATCATCCCCCTTTAACGTTTCTCTGCTTGTGGTTTCCTCAATTGCCTCTACCTCACTACCCCTGCCTCTTCTCTTCACCACCACCACCACCACCAAGGATGATTTGGCTTTCTCGACCACCACCGAGTCATCGCTTGTCTCCGACAAGCCTCCATCACCTCAGTTGAGAATTAAAGGTGAGATCCTGGGCTCAAATTCGTGGGGCAAGATCGAGCCTCATGTATCTCTATGGCTTGTCATTGTTTCATCCGTGGAAGGGGGAGAGAGATGGCATTGAACAAGCTGACACAAAAATCGTCACACTTTAAACTTACTTAGAAGATTTGATTGTCTTCAACTCCCCATTACTTTTAGGCTGTGTTTGATCGCTTAGATCTTTATCAGGATAAGATTGGACACGATAAGATGTGAAATTATGGATTTTATTATATCATATTCATTGTCTGACGATTTATAATAATAAAACTAGATATTTTTATATTAAATTGTATTCGGTATTTGGTATGAACGGTATATAAATGTAAGTGAATCTAAACATTCACGAGATGTTAAGAATATCTTACGGTTTACTGCTAAAGAAACCACAAATGCATAAATTGAGATAACATCCATCAATAAATCCACAATTATTGTACCACCTAATCTTAAACAACAAAGAAATGCATAAATTGAGATAACATCCATCAATAAATCCACAATTATTGTACCACCTAATCTTAAACAACAAAGAGCATGCAGCATTTAAGGGCCGTTCGACTTTGACAAGAAATGTAAATGAACTACACTAACATTGATGAGATAGATCAGTTAGTGAACACCGAATCTAGTAAGAGAGAGAAAACATAATCATTCATGTTTGGGATTCCTAAAAATATAGTGTTTTGAGTCTCTTGCCTACTTCATTTTTATCTACTTATTATTTTTATTATTTTCCCTCTCTTTTTATTTCTTTTTTATTCCCTTCCATTATTCCTTAACAAAAAATTTAAAATAATAAACTATACTAATATACATAAATATGTAATAAATATAAATGCTTAATAGTTTTATACCATGGATATAAGAAATCTTATCTACATTTATCCCAACTCACCCAAAATATATTTTTATTTGGATTATATCCATTTTATATTCCACTTTATCTTGATTGGGCATGAACCAAAAATGAGATAGGATAAATTTTATCTTATCCTAAATTTATCCTAATTACTAGACGTAGCATTAATTTATTAATATTTGTCGAATGGATAAACTTAGCACAGCTTGGCTTAGTGCCCGACATGCTTGGCATTGTAGCATGTTGGATTGGCCTGACCCATTTGTGCACGGAGTAATGCCCAATCACAATGTGCTTTGTGCTTCATGCTAGCTCGACAAATTTATTGTTGTAATAGGTAGAGCTAATGCATACGCCTAACTTGGTATGGTGCATCTTGTGCCTTATGCTATGCCAGGCTTGTGTGCCACGCAAGCATGACATGACCCGCCGATTGCCATTGGACTAGATGGCCTGACCCACTAAGTAAGGCCCATTGCACATTGGGTCTTGCGAACCCGACCCGTTTGACACCTTTGTTGGAATACAAAAAGGATAAGGTCCTGCGAACCCAACCCGTTTGACACCTTTGTTGGAATACAAAAAGGATAAGTTTCTTGCAACGATGGGTGCACAAGTAGCATGAAATCTATCCAATCCACTCATCAATAATAATGCACTCAATATATGACTGAATAACTACAAGAGGGAGTTTAAACCAGATAGCTTAAAGAGGGTAAAAAATGCTATAGTAGTTTAGCTTCTGTACGAAGCTGAGCAGGGCAAGTTGCTTGATGAACACTTGATAATGTATGGATACTTGATAAATGCTTGCACATGTTAGATTATTGTCTAAATGGAGTAGTATTAGGGCACGAATGGTAACCATTTTGTTCCCGAAAACAATTTCTTTTCAGAAATGATTATTTTTTTTATTCCAGAAAATAATTTCTAAGTATTTGAAGGCGTTTGATAACTATCCAAAATTTCTTCTCTCGAGATAAAAATGCATTTTGTAGGAACCTTAGATTCTTTTGTGACTTATAATTTTTTTAAATTTTTTAATACTTTTGTTATATTTTTCTTTTTTCTTTCTTTTTTCCTTTTCTTTTTTCATTTCCTCCTTCAAGCTTTAGCTGGTCATCGGCCTCAAGGTGGGCGGCGACTAGCCAGACCAGGGCCAGTGACCTCATAGGAGGTTCACCAACCATCCTGAGGCCGACGACTAGTTGAACATTGAAGAAGAAGAAGAAGAAGAAAAAGGAAGAAAAAATGAGAATTGATTCTTGAAATTGTTCATGGGTGTTCCCATAAATAACATTTTTTATTCTTAATTCTATTCCAAATATATTCCCAGAAAGAAATATGTCCCGGAAAAAAAATTTGACCAATCAGATTTCTATTCTAAATCTACTCTCGAAAATAAAAGAATAGAATGAGTTATTCTTGGACAAATTAACAAACAAGCCCTTAGTCATTCAATACCACGTAAATTTTAACCCTAAACCGAAGGTAGATGGTGGTTATAAAATTTGAATTGAAAAGAAGGCACCTTTCTTTTCCGAGGAGACTTCCTCATGAGTGGGAAGGGTTGCCCTTAATCACGATACTAACAGCATTTAGTTCACACATCGCAGTCAAGACAGTATGAAAACAAAGAACAAATTCCCAAGCACATGTGTCGCTGAAATCTGTCAAACACCAAAAGGACATTCATTCTTAGTTGCTCAGTTTCTGTGTCATAGTGGCCCAATTCACAAATTTAAACCAGGTGCGTCAGATGCTCTCTTTTTGCCCTTCTCTCTGGTGACTCTGATCAGCAGAGCCAAGGAACATAAAAAGCAAGGGGAGGGAGGGAGGCCACCCTGAATCCTGAATTCAAATTAAAGGTGATACGTGAAATGGACTGCACCGAGAAAGAGAATTGGGCACGAGTGGCGATTCATCAGTCACTTTACAGGCATCGATCCAATTCATGAAAAAGAGGAAGTGTGTACTGTAACATAGATATTTTCTTTTCCTCTTCTTTTTTTTCTTTCGGTTCTCTGAGGCAAGCGAGATCGACGGCTGGGAAGCGCTGACCGCGTGGAATCGAAGGACGACACTGTGGAAAGTCAAAGATGGAGTCAAGATACGTTCCCCCCACGCTGTCAGTCGTTGGTGCGCATGCGCGCTTCGGGGTTTTGGCGTTTCTCGCTTGTCGTTTTGTGCTCGTTCGTGCTTTTGGCTCTTGCGCCGCTGAGTGCGCCACGTGCTCCAATCTACGCTTTTTGGCTCTTCTCATCGCCAATAATTTTTGCCTCGTGACCTGCAGAAGAGAGCCACTGTTGTTTTATCGGTCTTTTTACTTGCGAAACTCCTCCGCGCTATCCTCCAAAAGAAGAAAATACAAGAAACTAGGTAGATTCACCGGCTTGTTAATCACATGTAAGGGAGCATCCAATGCTGCTCCCACCCACCTACTCCCACATTCTACTAACTCCTTTGATTTTCTTTTTACTTTTCTATGTGATTTCCTTCTATCTTTGGGGGCAAATGTCTAAAAAATGTATTTTTCATGAACTTGACAATAATTGACATAACAAAATACAATACTTTACAATGCACCTTATGAGGATCGCTTCTAGGGGCCATGCCCCCATCTTGAAAATAGATATGATTTGGTATTCAAAATCTAGTGGATATTCTAGAATTGGAATCTGGCCAAACAAAACCTCATTTCCAGTGAGCAAGCAAAGCAGGGTTCGAGGTAAATTGTATAGAGAAAGAGAATGAATTGAGATATACGCAAGTGGAAAAAATGTTGCTGATGAAAATGTTAGGGTCAGTAGTGGTCAACAGGCAAATGTTCATGCATGCATTGGTAATTGTTAACATGAAATTAACAAAATCTATTTCCTAGTAAATTTATTGATATCAAAATTGTATTTATTGATCCTATGTCAAATTTGACAAAATTTGTTTTTTGCCACAAATAGTTTGTTACGTTTGCCTAAGGAAATAATTATTTTTTTATCCCCTTTATTACTATAGGCCACAGCATAAGATTGTTTTGCTCAAAGGTAAAAGATTGTTGTTATTGTAGATTTGACAAACGTGACATTGCTATGATTGGCCAATGACGACAAAAATTAGTTGTGCTTGTCAAAATCTATGGAGACAAAAATTTTGTCACTTAAGGTAAAAAATAGGTACTAAAGGCATCGAAAAATTTGTCACCTTTGGTAGATTTTTTGGGGTGTTAGGTTTACTTTTCGAACTATGCATGGAGATGGATATTTTGATTTTCGTCACCTTAAAACTTTGTTTATAACCGAAGTTTGACTTCAATTATTTTTCATTATTTGGATATATGAAGATTGGCTCATAACATTAAAAAATTTATTATTTCACTATATCAAATAAGAATAAACTCGACAAACAATTTCGTTACTTCAAACATAAATAATCAACAACATAATTACAAGGTAAAAAAAAATTAACATTGCAAGTATTTAAATCCACCAAAAGTACTCTCGACGAACGACAACATAATCACAAAATAAATATATCAGATATTGCAAGTGATTATATCTAGATACCACTTCAATGAAGACACTTGGCTGCTACGAAATACATAAGTTTAAATTATAAGATCTTTATGTCTTAATACCCTGGATCCAATCGTGGCCGCAACCCCCAGATCTCATCATGGCTACTGCTGCAAGACAAGATCTCTACGGTTGTGGCAGCGACAACCAGATCGAGGGAATCTCACTGCGCTATGACCCTCTGATATGGTCTTGGCTTTGGCCACGACCACAAGGGAGAAAGAAAGGAATTAGGACGTGAACGCTCATTGAGAGGCAACGGTGATGGTGAGCTAGGACTACAGGTACAAGAAGAACACTTAAAGTATGAGACTAGTTTTATTCATTTCTACCCAACCCCACTACTTCTCTTAAATTGAATGTATAACCATCCAACCTCATATGATCATTTCCAACTCATATCTTTCAAGTAATCGTTAATTCTACCATCATCAATAACATAATGTCTCTCTAACACTCATAAAAGTGTCAGTAAAATGTTTCTCTGATAGTGGTAGTTTCTCAAAATAGTGTCAGCCTACTTTTATTAGAGTCTGGCTTTTGCTCAAAATTGCCAAAATTGCTCTTGGTCAACTCCCATGCTCTTTGACAAAAAAAAAAAAAAAAAAAACTAGTGCTCCTTTTGCGAATACCAAGCCTTGCTAATGACTATTTTTGTTGTGATCAATATTTTAGGATATGACATCAATACAATTCATTACCCATAATCAAGACATGCTCATTATCATCAATCTATTGGTGCTGTCCATGGTCACATTGTATGAAATAACTTGTAGTCAATCATCCAATGATCTTTAAGAGTATGTCAGGTTCTAAAGACTTCTAGTTGGTGAAATATTGACTCTGCTACTTCCAAGTCTTCATGAAATCCTCATCATATTAGATCCATTCTACTCTTCTTGATACCTTCATCAGTTTTCACTAAACTCACATAGGTCATCAGTATCATCACAATCTTCCACCTTTCTGATATCAGCACCAACTTCTGCCAATAATTTGTTACTTCTGATAATGATCAGCCACTCTTGATAACAATTAGATTTTCTATCATCTTATCCTTCCAAGCATATTTGCAATTATGAATCTACCAAGTTGTTCACCTTCATGGTCCTTCCAAACTTTACTGAATATCCACATTTTAGGTATATTCTCCATCATTGTGTCCATCCAACTATTCACCAGATCTTGGTACCTCCAAATCATCATGAACATCTCCGTTCTTCTTAACTAGTTCACTCTTGATTAAGGTTCTTCCAAATATTCACCTTATTTTAAGACACTTTTAGCTTGTACAAATCTCGATACCCAATATCTTGTTCATATTGATATCAACAAGGATTCCTCAATTTTGGTAGAGCACCTTTGATAGTCATAGAACACCCCTCATATAAGAAATTTTATTAATTAAGCAAATTCAATGATCGTTTCAATATCAAACTTTTGCAAATATATATATTAAACACTCTCATGTATAAAAATAAAAAAAAAGCACTATGACCGTACATAACTATAGATGGATACGTCAAACTTGACGATAATGGAAATGATTGTAGACAATCGATTAATGTCTTACCTTTGAAATTTTAATTCAAAAAAATTGTCTTAAATTTAATATATCACTCATCTTTTCTAACAATAATTAAAATAATATTAAAAGGATAAAAATGCTTACATAGTAGCAAATGCATTATGTTGCTTGTATGCAAGAAATTGATATTTGATAGTTTTAAAAATTAAAGACATAATTTGCAAGCAGGAAACATGACATAACCATTTTGCTACCTTTCTCGCCATGTTTCATTACATTTTAGCTTTTGCTTCTAATTTTATTCTAATATTTAATATTACATACGATAAAATTTTAGAGATTTTTATAATGTTCTAATCAATAAAAACAACTTGAAATGCCGGTATATGCTTTTGCATAATAGGCAAAATTACCTTATTATGTTTGAATCATTAATCATCTAGAAAATTGTTGGTAAAATACATAATAACAAAAACTGATTAACAACATCTCAGAAGGAAAAAAAATTGATTGAGATCTCTTGAAAACAACATGTCCTCTTTCCTTTACATTACCTAGGGGTGTGCAATGGGAACCGCCCAATCCGGGACAGATTGGATGGGACCGGCTAGTTTTGGATGGTTCCTGTAACTAGCAGTTTAGTTGCTAGTTCCCATTTTTGGAATCGGTGGCTAGTCGATCTAGTTCCTAGTTCCAAGGTAGGAACCGGACCGACCAAATCGGACCAATAATTTTTTATATATATATTTTAAATTTCTTGAGAATTCAAAAAAAATTCTTAAGAGTCTTAAAAAACTCAATTACATGCAGATTAAGAGGACGAATTGATAAAGTAGTGTATGAACGAAGTGAGTTGTCTTTGAGAACGTATTGCAACATTAACAAATTTTTTTTCTGGAAGAAAAGTTACTAGTTCCACTAGACCAGACCAAATCGGACCGGTCAATCGTTCCGATTCCTGACCAGCCGGTCTAGTTCCTAGTTCCAAGACCCATCAGTCTGATCCACGGTTCCAAAATTTGGGAACTGGTCCTCTTGATCCGATTCTCGATTCCACTTTGGAATCGGACCGGATTAGGAACCGATCACCTCTAATATTACCTATAGAAGGTTATTCCACAATCAACCCAATTGAATTCAAATACAAAAAAATATTGTATAAATTCAATAAGGATCTCAACTCTTTTGCACTTCTAATTGACAATTTGAAAAATTAGAAAGCTTGTATTCCAGCCTTAATTTTCTATCTATATAATTAATTAAATTGCCCGTAATTATTAGGATGCAGTAATTCTAATTATATTACTAACTTTTCTTTTTCCATCAATTATACTAAAAGTATTTATATTTCAATTACTTGATATATACGACATGTGTTTGGTATGACTTACCAAATATGAATTAAAAATTCAATTACTGCTGCAACCTATGTTAGCATTGCCGTTTTTCTCTATATTTAATGACAAGCATGATAAATTTTTACCATAACAAAGTTAATTAATTTATTAATAAGAAAATAGAAATATGATAGCTAACTTATTAGCTAGCAAAAAGAAATGCTTAAAACTCTTATTCGACTTGCAAGTTTAGTGCAGAGAATTCTTGACTAAAGAGGACACCAAAGGCATCTGCCCTTCTGTCCCTTGGATAGATAGAGAGGGAGGGCAGAGATTTTGGTTTCATGTTGTCAAATTGAATGGTTTGTCACTTCAAATTGAAAATTCGTGGCCTTTGGTTAACCCTAAAGCAACATAATCTTAGGTTTATCGCCTTAGGGTCAACCAGAAGCGGCCAAATACTAAGTTTATTGCTTCAGATCGAACCCGAAGGCGACCACATACTAAGTTCATGCCTTAGACCATACCCAAAGATGATGAAAAAATGTTTTTGTCACTTTAGGTCTATCCCAAGCAATGATTTTTTTTGTCACCATATATTCAACAATTGTCCCTCGTCAATGGTGACAAAGTTCCAGTTATTTCACTAATCTTAAAGCTAAGATGAAAAGACCATGCTTTTATCACTTTACGTCTAACCTAAGGCAATAAAACCATGATTTGGTCGCATCAAGTCTCACCTAAGTTGACGAAACTTCATGTTGTCGATGTAGATTCAAAATTGTTCCAAGTTTGATTTAATTAAGGGTGAAAAAGTATTGTAAGCTTTAGGGTGTTTTTCTTGCAGCGAAATTGCCTAAAACTTTTCAAAATATCGACTTATATTTAATATGCAAAATTAGATGTAATTTTTTGAAATTTGGCATAAATTTTTTATGCTCGAATGTTGGAGTCAAAGTTATAAATAGAGTGAGAAGTGAAAAGGAAAAGTTGCCTTAATGGGTTTAACTTGAAAGATGAAAAGTAAATTGATAAATTTGGCATGTGGTCAAAATGATCATAATTATGTAAGATTTATGCATTATTTGGTATAATTATTTGCAGTAGCTTTAACCTTTTCAAATTGTTTGACAAATAAATGACAATTGCAACACTCTATGGCCACAATATCTCACAGATGTGTTGCTTACGCGCAAGCTACTAACACAATCACAATATCACAACAAATTATGAGAGTTGGAGAATAATCACAAGTCAAGGAGGTTTTTCTTATGCAAAAAAAATTATTTTTGTCATTTACACATACAGCATTTAGCGAAATAGAGATTTAGAACTTTTATTGGTTTCATGATCTGTTTGATTAATTTGATTCACCATGTTAGCGGTTTATCCAATAGACAAGACACTTTCTCCACGGCTATGAGTAAAGCTTGGCTCTACTTGAAATTAGTTTAAAACCAAACTATATGTCAGATTTTGGAACAATAACGAAATCAAATTGGTTCATCCATTTCAATTCAAAACTAAGACAAGTTCAGTATTTGATTATCTAATTGATCTTCTTCTTTTTCATTATGTACTGAAAGGGAGACGTATATAAGTATTTAATACTCAAAATGTGTCGAAAATAACTAGAAAAAACAAATGGTAGAAATTAATGGTATCTTATTAAAAACAGAACTCGAGAAGAACCGCATTGATATAACGGATGCACCACGCAGTAGTCATTACCATGTGATCCAATTGACCAATAAGAAGTGAGATGCAACCATACATCATGCCAAATAGGATAAGATTCATAGCACGTGAATAATGGTAATTAGTTAGTTACATCACGTTATCACCATCATGTGATGTATCATCATATAAACTACTTACTCATCGTCTAGAGTGAGTATCAAAGCTGAAGCTATAAAATAGCCTTATAGATTGATCCAAACTAAACAATTCTACTTCATATTTACCTCAATCGCTTGAAACAGAATTATATATACTTGATCTAAGGATGCGTTTATTTAGTAAAAAATGAATGATTGGTAAAATATTTTCTTAAAAATGAGCAATGTAAATAATCATTATCGATAATAAAAATATTTAGATATAAATTATTGTCGATGATAAAAATATTTTTTATTTAATAATTATTTTTAAAAATATATATTTTTCAAACTATTCATTTTTTTGACAAAATAAATAGAATCTAAACAGTACATATGTTTTATCTGAAGATCTTACCCTCGAGAAATCCAATGTTTCCCTGGTTACTTTCCTTTTCCCTTGCTTTTCATTGCCCAATCAAAATGTCAGCAGTTTCGCATGGGAGGATTTGATAATATCGTACGTTTCTTTGTTTTGGTCGGAGATAATATCGTACGTTGAAGAGCGGCATGGGGCAGCTTCCTGTCAGTTCACCCTCTATTATTGGATTTGGTTGTAGCTTTTGGTAAAGAGGGATTGTTTCGTTACAGTTTTTTTTCTGGGGAGTATCTGGACATTAACCGTCCAGCTGGAAAGATGAGTACAGTTATGGCACTGTACTTTTTTCTTCATGGAGATAATACTGGTACGTCAACATGTAGCTGTATCCTTTAGATCTATTCCGTGGTCTACCTCTTTACCTTCTCGCGACCCCAAAATTTTGCAAATGTCCTTCCTGAAAATGCAACTTGACTTTTCAAGTGATTTGTAGTTAAGTAGAGATGTCTCGAAACTGATCCAAATCAAATTAAATTTTCATTGATTTCGATTCGGATAACAATTCAGATATTAAAAAATAACATTTTTATTAGGTTCGGTCAATTAAAACGAGCTAAAAGTCACCCTTCTTCTTAATATTATAATTTATACAATCTCTCTCATTCCCTACTAAACCTCTTTTAATATTCCAAAAAAGTTGAACCGAGCCATACACAGTATACGATTGTTCAATTTAGGGCGCGATTCGGTTCAAAATTAATGCACACCCAAAGAATTTGATTCAGTTCGGATGTCTTGAAAATATAAACAGAGTTGAAACATTGACACCCCTATTAATTAGTGGGACAAGTTGATGTTATTGACATCATGGAAACATGGTCTCGTTGTTATGAACTTTTGATGAGATAAACCAAAAAAAAAAAAAAACTATTTCAAACCCCAAGCTAATGAACAACTTTCGACACAATCAATTTACACAACACATACGCAATACATGGTTATGGGAACATTTAAGTTTTAAATCTTATGTGCATCATGCAATTAAGTTCTAAAATATTTAACTAGTTCAATCAAGTCTACCTTTGCATAAAAGTAAAATCAAGTTTTAAACCTTTCAATGGGTAAATTAAGTCCCAATTGTTCATTGAAATGAGCAATTAAGTTCTTAAACTTATGTTTGAGGATGCCAAATAAGCAATTTTTAAGTGACATGTAGGCAATTTAGCTAAGTCCATTGAAATGACTTAATTAAACCAATTGAAAATTTTAAATTATGATTGCATTTCATACGAGAGATTCAAGATTCCATGTACAATTTTTCCCACCTGATGGCTATCGGGCCCTTGACCTTTGGTGCTATCATTGTAGACTACTCCACACGCAAGACCAATGCCTTTGGTATCTTGAACCAAGGGTTGGTTTGCAATTACAGGACAATTCTAATGCGACGCTTCCTAAATTATTCGCTATACGTCACTCTTCCAACTCCACAATTTATATATCTCAACAACCAACAAGAGCCAAATAGCGTAATGCATAGTAAAATTCGATTTTTACAGCAAAAAGGGGATGGTGACAGCTTTAAAATAAGGGAGAAGAATACTATAAGTGCCAAAAATTGTGTATGGCGTTCACTTTAGTGTCAAAAGTTTTTTTTGGATTACTTAAATGCCATTTTTTTAAAGAAAATGATCATTTAAGTGCTAACTTTTATCTGGGTTGCCGAAAATCCAACTTAACCATATTTTATTAATTTCTCAATATTACATAACTCGCCAGCGTGTTCAGTCAGCATATAACGCATAAATTACGTCATCTAAAAGTTGTAAATAGTTATCCTTTGAATGTCAAATTTTATTTAAAGTGATCATTTCAATATCAATCATTGTTAAAAAGCAATCACTTTAATGCTAATGATGCTACATGTACGGGATTTTTTAAATAATATGTAATTAAAAAGCCATGTAATATTTTTTATTAGAATTTCTTGCTATTGGTATTTAAGTGATTGTTTTTTCTTTGATTAGCACACATAAGCAACTTAGCAAAAACTTTTAGCATTAAAGTGAGTGTCGTACACAACTTTTAACAATGTAATTTTGATGACATAACACCATGAAAAATGTACATCTTTTACTATAATAATAAGATTCTGGATGTAAGAAATCAACAATCCTAGACGTGCAATTCCACTTTAATGAGAGAGAGAGAGAGAGCTTTTATGTTGTTGGTCCTTGAGAAATCCACACGAAAGAGAGCAAAAAGTGAGAACAACAAAGTTGAGAAATGAAAATAAGATAGCGTGGGCAATGAGAGAAATTGCCATCAGTGTAAAGTGAAGTGGGTGCCCTATTTATGAGATGTTACAAGGGAAAATTCTCAAAAATTCTTAAAAAATTATTGCATTTTTACTAATTAAACTCTAAATCTTTCAAATATGTCAATTTTTTAACTAAAATTGTCAATTAAATCATAAAACTTTTGATAATTTATTAATTAATTCCATTCGGTCAATTTTGTTATATGGTATGACCGGCACTAATGTAAACATTTTTATATAATATTTTAATAAATTTTCTAATTTTTCTTTCATTTTATTTACTTTATTTTTGTTTTTTGGATTACCGGGCATCACAATGTCCTCACCGACCACAACAAGAGCTACGACACCCTCACTGGCCAAATCGAGGGCTTGGCAAGCCTTCACCCAGATCTAGTGAGGGCCATGATGCCTCACTTGACTTAGGCCGAGTGAGGGTTGCCAACCTCAATCTAAATTACAAAAAGAAAAAAAAGTAAAGAAAAGGAAAGAAACTACCATAAAAATTTCAAAATATTAGTAAAATATCATCGAATAATGTCTACTTTAATGGTGCCGTGTCACATAAAATGGTTATCATTCATGTCAATAATTTTCGATCAAAATTGAGCAGAGAGACTCAATTAGTAAAACGTGAAAATATTATGACTCAATTGACAAATTAAAATGTTTATGACCAAACTAATAAAAATGCAATGAATTTATTAATTTTTAACAATTTTCCCAATGTTACTGGGTGGGCATATGTAGGGCATTCGAAGGTGCAAGGCGTTTCCTCTCAAGCTATGTACCACTTCCTTTTAGGGTGAGAGATCTAAGATAACGACAAGCTCTTTGCCCTTGCAAGGATGGAGCGACATACATTTTGATAATTTAAAAGAATGTTATGGGAATACAAGCAGTTATTATGATGATGGGTGTCAAGTGGAAGTGCAATGATGTATGCCTTTTATCGGGGCGAGGGGCACTTCCTTTTAGGGTGCAAAGTGCTTTCCCTTCAAGGTAAAATGTGATTTCTCGCAAAAGTTAAAGGGTGCCTCTTTTTAGGTCAAAGGTGGTTCCACTTTCCCATAAAAATTGTGCACTCTAAGCGTCAATTACTGTCTAAAGATCATATTTAGGGGCTTATAGTTCGACTGACAACTTTGATTTTGATCGGTAGTTAACCGGAACTTTGAAGGAACCGAAATTTGATCTTGACTTTGACTTTTGACCGCCCTTTTTAAGGAATCAAAATTTGAAGCGAGAATAATGAATAAAGTGTCTCCGCATATAGTGGAATTTTGCATACCTTATGTTATCCATGTCTTGTCCATTTTAATTTCGATGTTGCCATGTCCCATTTGTATTCTAAATTGCCATACCATGTCATTTTATATGTCTCGTTATATTTCTAAGTTTGTCATGTCATTTCTGCATTCGTATTCCCATGCAATGTCACGTTTCAATTCTTATTTGCCATGTCATGTTTGCATATAAATTCTAAATTGCCAAGCTGTTTCATTTCAACGTCACATTTCAATTCCAAGTTTGTAACTTCATGTTTCATAGAGATTGCATGTCATGTCACTTTCCATCTTACATTGTAATTTCGATTTTCCCATGTTCTATTTTCATTTGAATTCTCGTGACATGTCATTTTCCATATCATGTTTCAAATCCAAATTTGGCAAATCATGTTACATCAGAATTGTCATGATCATCATCTTCTATGTACGATTCTGTCATGTCATACTACATTGGAGTTGCATGTCATGTTATTTTTCATGTCCTGTTTTAATTTTGATTTTGCCATGCCACATTGCTTTAGAATTGCATGGCATGTCATTTTCATGTCATGTTTCTTTTGTGACATGTTGCATCCAAATTGCATGTGATGTCATTCTCCATGCCACGACTTGATTTTGATTTCACCGTGTCACCTTGCATCTAAATTGCATGTCATGTCATTTCTCATGTCATGATCCATTTTTTGTTTTCGCATGTCCCTTGAGTCGACACGTCACAATGTATCCTCCACACGTTATCTGAATTGACATTACGTTTTGCTATCTTTTCCTCACATACACTAATGGAGACGTCTCAACCCAAGTAAACAGTGTCGTTAATTTTTCACTTCACCAAATAAGTGTCAAGGCGACATCTTTTAATTCTAAAAAAATATATGAAACTTAGGAGATTATCTGATGAATGATTTAGTGAAAAGAAGGCTAAAGAACCGAATGAGCATCCTTGCATGTTCCATCCTATGTGTAACCGAATCCAGAATCTAATATTTTTACGTTTTATATACCAGTTCCTTGATACATGTACTTAGGTAGAGTGACTTCCCCAACATTACCTGAGGTTTTCAGTGTCCAATCAACCTAGGATTTTCAAAAATTGACCAGAGGACACATTAGTCTGGTTAAAGTTATTCAATCATCTTTAATATCATCGATAGGCTGAACCTAAGATTTGGTTAGGACTTAGGATGATAATGATCTGGAAAAGCATGCAGATGTCATGACAATGACATGGCAAAAACATGTATAAATAACTATGGCAAAATATATGAAACATTTGTCATAACAATGATGTAGCAAAACACACAACATGACCAGGGTGTAGCAAAGGCATACAAATATTACGACGATGATATTGGAAAAGAAAATCATACAAAACGTGAGTTATAAGGATGACATGGTAAAACATTTGACTGACGATGACAGGGCAAAAGCTTGTAAATGTCATGAGATGACGTGGCAAGAATATGTACATGTCATGACGATCATAAGACAAAACATACGAAACACATGTAAGAACATAGACATGGCCACCCACCGGTGGACAGTTGAGTTGATTCGGCTTTGGGCATTTCATCGCAGAGGTCCTAGAGTCGAAACTCCGCAGCTGCTAACATATCTTAAGTGGGGGCCCTGATGGTGGGTTCCTGGGCTAACTCCCCTCAAGGTATAGTCGATGGTCGTCGTATGGGCCTGTCGGGCCCGCGGAGGCCGTGCGCTCCAGTAAAATTGAGCCAGGGCGAATCCTGGATATCAAAAAAAAAAAAAATATGGACATGGCCAGACACACGACATGACGATGATGCGGCAAAATTGTAGAAAATACAAATTTGGGCGGATTCAGTTGATCTTTGGATTTAATCAGGGGGTTTGATGCTTAACAAAGCAGACCATTTCCCCGTTGCCTGTCTTTGTGATATCGAAATCAAAATCAACATACCTTTGACGGAAATAGTTCTTAAAATACGGAGAAATCATCAATGGCACTAATCTATTGGAAACGGATAATTCATCCGAAGTTAGTCAATTTGGGGGAAAGCACTAAAAAATTGTTAAACCTATTACATTGACACAAAATCAGTCTTAAATCATTCAATTGAAATAATTTAGTTCTAATATTTTTACATTAGTATCAATTAAGTTCATCTAACCAATTTAGGCCGAAAATTGCTAACGCAAAAGCCAACTATCCTATGTGGCGTGGTTGGTATTGACGTGGACATAATTTTAAAATATTTTTTATTCTTTTTATTTTTCTTCCATGGCTTGTGATGAGGCTAGTGGCCAACGAGGGTCAACCTCACCAAGCCTTGCCTCTGGCAATGAGGATGACCCTCATTTAGGAGAGGCTAGCCCTTTCTAGCCATAGTCGGCACAAGCCATAGAAGGGGGAAAAAAAGGAAAAAAAATTATTTGAATTTTTTTTAAAAAAATATTCATGTCAGCATTAGTTGTACTACGTAGGATGCCTGGTGTCCACATCATCAATTTCCAATCTAAATTAGCCAGATTGATTCAATTGATATAAATATGAAAATATTTAAAACTAAATTAATCCAATTAAAATGTTTAGGGATGAATTTGTACCAATGCACTTTTTTAGTATTGTTCCTGTCAATTTGACCTTCCACTTGATTCGTTATTGTTAATGTGTAATAATGTAGAATAGCAATTCACAATACTTTGTCCACTCGAACATAATGATGACTTATCTAATCATGAAATAAATATTTTTAATTTGGCAGAGTAATGACATATTAAAATATACTAACTATTCAAACATAGCAACGACTATTTACTAGAATTCTCTCTTAGAGATATGGTCAAGCTCTGAAGTTTCTTGTCTTTTGTTCGTCTTACTCCTAATTTGACTTTTTGTGGTTTTTCTTATGAAAATATTTATTCAATTTTTTGACTTGTGATTTCTCCTTTGTTTTAAACCCGATTTGACATGATTCTTCATGTGTTTGAAAGTTTGTGATTTGAATTTTACAGAAATGACTTTGAATAAGACAAATCACAATCTTCAAACATGTTATTGCGATCGGTCACTCTAGGATACAAGACATGATATCTTATGATCTACGCGTTAGATTGGAGCAATTTGAGGTTTGTTGAAAAGTTCTCAACTAATCTTACCCAGTTATACCATATGATCTAGGCTAGGATCAAACTGGAATTTGGAGACAAAATAACTAAGACCCAACCGTGAAGTTTTGAATGTACCGTTTTTTTCTCCAAGGTCAGAAGCACTTCCCTCCAACTCAATCATTAATTAATTTACGCAAATAAAATCATACTCATATAGATTAAACTGGTTGCGAATAACAAGCTGTAGAGCCGCATCAAAATCACCAAAAAATAGGTGGCGTGAGGCTTCCATGGACATGGTAGTTTCTTGGCTAGACATGTCAAATGGACTATAAATCTATTTTTTAATGCATATATGATGAATTGAGTTTTTATATAAATTAGTTATATTCAATAAATGGGTTTAAAATTTATTTAAACCTTAGTCATATTTATGACTCTCTCTTCATTCTCTCTTGACTTTACTCAATATCGCGCTTGCTCATCATTCCACACTATTACCTCAGCTCGGGTACAAACTTCCTAGATTGGATTTACTATCAAAGTTTTTTAAGAATATGGGTTGAATCGTATATAAGTCAAGTCAGGTATGGATCACTAGGCTTGCATTACAATAAATAGGTTGCAAATGGATTAAATAGATTTATTCAGGCTGGACTATTTATGATACAACCCAAATCCGATCCGATTCACCTATTTGGCAAATTTAGTTTTGGCCATCGACTTAGGGCTCTTGAAGATGGCTTGGTTGGTGAGGGGGACTAAAAAGAGCCAATGGATGGTGTATTTGAATAATGGGAGGAAATTCCACACAAAAAAAAAAAAACAATGGGAGGAAAGGATGGTAAAAATTAAAACTTACGAGTATAAGGAACAGGTGGAAATGGAAGTTCCCAAAAAAGTAGTCAAATTTTAGACCCAAGGAAGCAGAAACATATACAATTCTGCATGTCGTTGACGAGAATCTATTTGAATTGATGTCACCTAACCTCTCGGAGCAATGTTCTGTCCGAAGGGAAATATGGCTAATTTGGAAGAAGAGCCCACGACGGGCGACCCATTTGGAACGTCGACGAGGGGTCGACTTCGAGCACTCAGCCCAAGTTGTTCTTAAAGAAAGTTGAAAATCTCAAAAAAAATAAATAAGCAAACCCACTTCGATCGATCCCCACGCAGCGCACTTCTCGCTAATCCTGTGAGCCTCTGCCTCCTTTTATCTGCTGTTTTTGCAGCTGGACAACTGTTTCATCAAACCCTTCACTTCATCTCAGAACCAGGAGAGAGAGAGAGAGAGAGAGAGAGAGAGAGTGAGTTTGTAGGGAATTCTAATGGCGTGAACATTAAGAAAGGTGTCACTGTTCTTAGGATGCCATCAGATACCGCCATGGTGCCATATTTTAGTATTACTGATGTTAGATTACTCTTGTCTGCCTAGTGGGCAAATTTTTCCCTTGTTTTTTACTTGTTTTCTGTAAGAACACTCTAGTGGTAGCGGACAAGATTTTGAGAAACGCATACACGACCAGATCCTCCATATATATATATTTTTTGTTTTGTTTTGTTTTGGTTAATCCTCTCTTCTTTTTTGGGTCCAAAAACCAAAATGTATCTCGCCCGTCCACTCCACTAGGAGCTAACAAAAGCACGGGAACACGTTTTTGCATCTACTTGTAGCTATTGTTTCCTGTTATTATTCAATTTTTGTTATAATGTGTTTCGTTTCTGCAGTGCCTCGATTCTCTGACCTCCAGATTTGAATCGGGAAGTCTCCTCATTCCTTCCCACCCCGCTCTCTCTCTCGCTCTGTCTCTGTCTCTGTCTCTGTCTCTGTCTCAAACCTGAAAGTTGAAACCTCTTCAACTCTTTCATGGCACTGCCTCTCTGGCCATTGCTTCTTTCGCTTAGAAACTGATATCATCTTCGACGATACTGAGCGTAACTGTGGGCGATGGCACAGTTGCGCGAGCTGCTGAAGGAAGACCAAGAACCATTCCTCCTCAAGAGCTACATCGAAGACCGACGTTCCCAGCTCAAACGCTCACCAAGAACCTCCCCCTCGCTCCAACTACAGCTCAAGAAACCAAAACCCATCTCGCATCATGCCCCGAGATCGTCCTCGAGTCTCTGCAAGAGCGTCTGTTTCTTCTCCTACCAAGCCTCGCCGGACCCCAGAAAGTCCCCTCTCTTTGACTTCCCGTCTCCTTCTCCTCCGGCCAAATCCTCCAACCCCATTCTCCTCCACATCCCGGCCAGGACAGCCGCTCTTCTTCTCGAGGCGGCTCTGAGAATACAGCACAAGAGCTCTTCGTTCCCGAAGTCGAAGACCCAGAAACAGAACCTCGCGGGCTCCGGCATTTTAGGCTCCATCCTGAAGAGGCTGACCCGGCGTAACCGGTCGGGTCGGAAGCGAGAGATCGGAGCGACTAACGGAACAAATGAATCGAGACACGGTTCGTGGGGTTCGAGGGAGCGCGTGACGTGCACCTCGGGGCAATGCCGTACGGCGTCGTCAGAGATCGTCGAAGACAAGTCGTCGGATTTGGAGACTAGCTCGAGCAGCAGCAGCAGCCACTCTTGTGAAGACGGAGCGAATGATGACAAGCACGCCGCCGTCTTCGGCGGGAGCCCTTCGCGGCCGTCCCTGTGGAGGTGCTCTTCCTTTGGCGACCGTACGCCGGAGTTCGCTTCTCCGGCTCCATCGCCGGCGCGCCGCGAATGTGAGGTCTGTCCTCTTCCCTTTCGTTTTGTCTACGTTGCTGATAAGGTACAGTCTGTTCCTGGTAGTGCATTCAAATGTGGTCCATTGAACTGGAAACGAGTCGCGACTGGGCTCGCCCTTAGTCGTCCACTGAGAGGCCGAGTCACAGACGACTCGTGACTCAGCTGTAATAGTCTCAGTGGCCCTTCGTGCATGGGACTTCATCTGTTTGTCAGTAGGTCGGGTTCGATCTGCAGTATTGGCCGGAATGTCGACCGTCCCGGTCGGCATTTACCTTGGTGCCCCCTAGATTTTGGCATCTCACCGTATGGGTGCCCGAAGAAACGCCGATAGCTTCAGGAATACACTCGTCGTTTCTTGTCCGGGACTGAACACTTTATTGCCGAACGTGCATTGTGCAATGGAGATATACTTTTTCGATAGCGTCTCTGCCATCCAAATCCCCGTTTCTTAAAGACTGTTTCCGAAGAAAATTATTTCCCAGGAACAGGACAAGTTTGTCCTTGTCTCGTGCCTGGATCAGTCGAGAAAAAATGCGTTTTCTATTGAAGAAGAAAAAGAAATGCGAAATTGCCACTTAAAGCCGCTTGTTTGCTTCTCTGTCCGACGTGTAATTAACTCGGGAAATTCATGACCTCTAGCTGAATTGGACCCATGAAATGTTATGCTAGTTGAACTGATAAAAGAAAAGAAATGCTGAAAATGCCTCAAGGTTCAGTTCATTGTAGTACTTGCTCTTACTTCCTTTAGGAATGAATGTGACTGTTTAATCCTATGTGAATAGCAGGACAAGGCAGATTGCAAAGCAGAGAGGCCGAAGAGATCCGGAGCTGAGGAGGAAGAGAAGGAACAGTGCAGTCCAGTGTCCGTGCTAGACCCCCCATTCGACGACGACGACGAAGGTCACAACCCCGAGGATGAGGGCGATTTCGACTACGAGTGCAGCTATGCCATCGTGCAGAGTAAGTGTTTGATGGTACTCCTGTCAACACGTATGTACTGAATTCTTAAAAGACTTGTTTTGTTGTTGTGTTGGTTGAGTGGTCCTTATCAGGAATTATAACCAAATACTACGGAACGGTGCGCTTGATGATGTCTCATTGCTTGTCGCGATATGATGGCCCAATCATAGTCCCTTGCGTGATCGTAAACCTTGAGATCCTTGTGGGTTCCATGGAAAGATGCTAATGCTGCTCTTGTGGGACTTGGGGGTTGAAGTTATGTCTTCTTCTGTGTCCTTGTTTTTGAGCGTAAACATCAATTTCAATAGCCGACATGTCCGTTTGGGTCATAACTACATGCTAGTCCCCATGTTCCGAGTTAGTGAGTTCGTTCCTTGTAATGCCAGTGCTCTTCAATTCAGGTTTTGGGAAGCCAACAGCCAGGACCAATTAATTCTTGTAATTCTTTTCCCTGCTTGGTGTTGACAGTTCAATTGATATGACCTAGTGAATGCTTTTACTTGGTGGAACCCATGATGACAAGTTCATCCGGCAGATAAGCATGTTGCATTGTCAAAGCATTTAAAAGCAGTACTTAATCCATATGTATTCCTTGATAACTTTACCAGGAACTTACTGCCCTCACGTACAAATTAGATACAAACTGGGGAAAAAAGCCCATTTCGTTCTTAACTGGTTCGATTAGATGCTACGTGCACGTGCGTATGTCTGTTAAATTCTCTAACAAAAAATTGCCATGCTGGGTCCTGGTTATTCTCATGGCATTATGTCCAATTAATTAGTGCGCGTTTTGTATGACTGTCTTAGAATACGTACTTTCTAGAACCTGTTGGAAAAAAAATTTGAGGTGGATTCTCATTTCCTTTTGCTTTGTGTAACTTCAGGAACAAAGCAGCAACTGCTGTACAAGCTTCAGCGATTTGAGAAACTGGCGGAGCTAGATCCGATTGAGCTGGAGAAAAGAATGCTAGAACTGGAAGCTGAAGAAGATGACGACGAAGATGACATGGAGACAGATTGTGCAACCGATCAAGCAGGTTCACTCGACTCAACATTGATCAGATCTAATGGGCTCATTGGAGAAGTCATTGAACTATGCTTTGCTAACATGAGAAAAGTTCCTAATAGCTTGACAAATTTAGTCGCCGATCTTGTTGCCGAGGAAGAGGGAAAAGAGAGTAAATTTGATGAAAAGGAAACCGTATTGAAGAGGCTGTGTATGAGGATGGAATCATGGAAGGAGGTAGACTCTAGCACCATTGACATGATGGTAGAAAATGATTTCAGGATGGAACTCGATGCATGGAAGATGAATCAGGAAGCCGTGGGGAGATGGGAGCAGAGATCGAGCTTGCGATTTTCAGCTTATTGGTGGAGGAACTGTCACAGGAGCGAGCTTGATAAAGCCAACATTTTATGCCTAAAAGATCTTTTCATCTTTGAAATATCATGCTTAACAGTGCAGCGCACTTGTTGCCAACAGAATTAGGAGGATTTACGCTGTAGTGATGCGCACACTACCTCCTTTCAGCATTTTGGTTGGTTGCAAGTGCGCTTATGCGCATGGCTGGACGATTCAATAACACATCAACGACTTAAAACGGCTAGGAAAAACTGTAGCACTTTCATTTTGTTACTTCAGTTCCAGACTTTGGAGCTGTGTAGGTTCTGGATCTAATGAATTCGATAGTCGGTGAGTGAAGGATCGTATGTACTTGTAGCATTTTCGCAGTAGGAGAAGATGTATGTAACTTAGAAGAGATATCCTATGTACCATAGCCTGCTCATGATCAACTTCTCCAATTCAGTTTTGAACTAATTCCTAGTCTCCAGCTGTTTCTGTTTTCGCTGAATCTTTTGTTTCAGGGTACTAAGATTTATCAAACTGAGCATGTCTCTAGTTTCCCAGGATGGATCAGATTCAATTCTTACAAAGTCGGAAAGAGCCACTGTTTTGCTTGTGCTATTTTCATCACTTGGAAATTTGTTTGATGCGATATTTAGCAGGGATCCTCATTGCATGCTTTACCCACACAAATCTTACTACTAGGCAAATGAAAGAACCAAGCAAGTTATACTAACACCGGTCCACAACTTATTATACTAGATGATGTGATGGATTGCTATAAGCATTTAAACAAATTCTCCATTTTCAAAATTTTAATTTGGGACACTCACTAATTGTTTATCGCATCATTTAGTGGATTACATTTACGAACCGACTTTAGTGTCTTTAGAATTTATGTAAAGGAATGATGCGAGACATACCAAATAAAGTTATGTATTGATTTGAAAAAGTAAGCCTATCTCACTTCTCAAATTACTTCAAGTTAGGGTTTAATGACCCTTTTTTCCTCAATTGACTTTATGCTTTGTAGGCACTAGGTGGGCACCATTGGAACATCAGGGGCAGTATCCTATCCTATCCTTGTCCTTAATAGGGCGAAAGAGATATAGATAGCGATTTCTAAAAGAAAAGGAGTCCATTCAGAACATAATCCAGGGCCTGCTCACGCAAGGCACAAGTTGAAGACTCTTACTTTGGTCTAGTGATGCGCCATTGATGCCTACTCGGCATCTTTTTTTTTTTTTTTTTTCCTCCACCAGAAACATCTGACATGTTTTCTAAATTTGCGTAAAGGAATGTTCCTTCGGCTTTTCCATCAAAATAAAAAAATATTATCCAAATTTCATGAAGTTATGAAAAAGATATGCGAATCTACATATTACATTTGTAGTCTATGAAAGCTTTAGGTGTTTTGGATTTAAATAAAATCAAAATTCGTGTGCACTATAAAATTTAGATCACAATAAATAAAAGTTAAAAACCAATCCAAACGCGCAACAAATAAAATTATGAGCAACCCATCCCTTTCTTTTGATTTCTTTATTAAAGAATTCAGAGACGCTATCATTTGGTACCATGCCCATATAATCTTTTAATGTTGGATTCAAATGAAACGAATCTTAGTTGTTCTAGTATAAAGGCACGATATTTCCTAAGGACCATATAATCACCCAATTGTCTGTTTGCAAGCTAATGATGATTGGCCTTGATAACAACAGCTATCTAACTTAACATTATCGTCGTCCTAATGGGTCCTACTCAGATAGATTCTTGTCTTGTAAGTTACTTGAATATGAATCCTTCCGCTAGAATCATTGAAGGCCTATCAATCTATGCTCTGAGAAATGCAGGTTTAACAGTAAAATCTCAGCATGTACTGATGTCCATTATAAGAAGATAAAAGCATGTTAGTACAATTAAAAACTTAAATTGATAGATGAAAAAAGACTACATGAGCTATCGAAACCTCATAAACAAGTAAGGTGGAATACTTTAACATCAATTTCACCTGTAGATCGGATCGAAAGCGACATGTGGAATTGACGAATGGGGAGCTAGGCAGATTTGAGATAGATTATCTAGTTCTTTGCTTTTCATGTTTTTTTTTTAAAAAAGAATATTGAATGTCCAAAAGACCTGATCACGAGCTTGTATGCCTTGAAGATAAAAGGATTAAGTACACTTAAAGGAGGGCCTTACATATACGTCCGATTAGTCCTACACGAATCAAGCTAGGCTCAAGATGTAAGTCTGGTGGGCTGGTTTGGGTTGCAAAGTTAGACTCAAGTATTGGCCTAGCTCGTTATCAGTAGGTTTGGTACTCATAATAAATAAAATTACAAAAAATTCATAAACCTATTACACTTATATTCAGTTATAAACATTTCAATTTGGCCAATTTAGTTATAAACCTTTAATCATGTCAATTTAGTTCTAAGCCTATTGCTAATTTAGTTACATTTTTTTGATGATTCAATTTAATTTTTTCGCCTAATTTTAGTTGGAAATTGATGATGTGGTGTTCTAATCAGTGCTGTCCATTCTAAGTGGCATCGCTAGCACTAATGTAGATAATTTTTTATTTTTTAATTCTGATATTTTTCTTCTTCTTCTTCTTTTCCCACCTATAGACTAGATAGGTGAGGGTCGACCTTTGACCTCGCTAGCTTAGGGTTGGGCAAAAAACATAAAAGAAGAAAACAAAGGAAAGGAAAAGGAAATAAAAAAAAAATAAAAAATATAGAAAATTTTAAAAAAATTATATATATTGTCTATGTTAGCATTAGCCATACCATATAGGATGATCGTCGCTAACTAGAACTAAATTAACAAATCATCAAAAAAGGTTTATGACTAAATTAGCAAATCGTTAAAGAGTTTTAGGATCCCAAAACTCGAACTATAGACATGATCTGCACACCACAAGCGAAAGAAGACCTTCTGGATTTTATTTGAGAGGACCCTTCGATGCTTAAATTAGAAAATAAAAAAAAGGGAATAACATGAAAATTAAGATTAGGAGAGAGGCAGAAAGGCCAAAAAAGAGAGAGAAGAGACCTCTCCTGGCGTTTGCCCTACCATTTTCTATTTCTGCTAACGCATGCGCAAACATCACGGAGAAACGAGTGGAAAACTGACCTGGGCCTAAATGTGATAAGGCGAGTCGGTCAAAACTCCAACTGGTCGAATTCCTGGCAAACCGTGGGGGAATCCTTTCTGCCAAGATCAACAATCTTAGGTGTTCACAATGAATCAACGACAAGCTGATAGGAAAGAGGGCTTAAGGCCGCAATACTTGTGCCAACTCCCAGCTTTCGTACAGGATCTTAATGTGAACGGTTCTGTTCATACGATCAAAGAGGGAAAATTGGTGAAATATCACTGCGGGCTCTCTGTTTTGACTTCCGAAAAGATTATTTTACTTTTCCTTCAAAGGTTCAATGACGTGGAGAAGTTTTTCTTAGTAAAATGTGACGGCTCAACGCTTGAGATCTATTTACTGGGCAGGCCGTCGTCGACCCCAAGGGAGCGTGACCAGGGCGTGTCGGTGAATCTTGCATGACGGCGGGCGTTGCGAAATGTGACGTGTTGCCGGTGTTGGAAAATATGGAGAAGAGGAGGAAGAAGAAATGCATTGGAGGGAAAATACGTAACTCTGTTTATTGTAATCAGAAAATTAAATTCGAGAAAATGATATTAAGGAAATAGTAGATGTGAGATATGGCTAACCGAATCTCCTTAAGACGGTTAGTTCCTGTCCTTAAGACGGTTAGTTCCTGCCAATGGTGCTAAGCAGTTTCACGAATTTTGCCTCCCAAGATACAACGCCTCAAATTTGTTGATATCAGCATTATATGAACAGGACTTTGTCGAATACTTTTTGAAACCGGCACACTTAGAGAAACTTGAATAGAGAAGATATGAATGCTTTTCGCTTCTTTTTCAGCCATTGGAATGAAGAATTTTAAAGTCTACTTATAGCGTATTTGAATTCATGTTCACAAACCATTTTTGAACCATGAATTAAATAGATGCAAAAATTCAAGAGATACATAAACGAAGAATTAAGTAGATACACAAATTTAAGAGATACACGAACTCCAGAAATACACAAATTAATGAGATATGTGAACAAAAACAATGTATCTCATATTGCTCATTTTCACTGATCCATTGACCCACCATAAATACAACAGCTGGCCCAACTGAAGCAAAAGTTGCCTTTACGGGAACACGAATGTGCATCCGAGAGAGATGTACATTTTGGAGCTGGCCAAGCAAGATGTGATCGATGTAATGAGTTGAAAAGGCGAAGGATTGCCTAAAAGTATTTTTAATGAAAGATACTTTCACTATTAACAATAATTTATGTCTAAATTCTTTCGTGAATGAATATATTCTTCATTTATTCATTCTTATAGGTGATACAAATGATCTTTTTAGAAAAAAATTCTAAATTATTTATTTTTCGTGAAATAAACAGAGTTAAACTTTGTTCCATGGCTTAACAAATGTACGCATTAGCTATAAATATAAAGCACACATATAAAATGTTAAAGTCAATTGACTTTTAATATTTAAATCAGTTTTGCACGCTTGAGCATGATCATGTCATGTAACACATTATTTTTTTAAAACTCAAAAAGTGTGAGAGCTTGCGATCAAAACCTAAATCTTCAAAACGATATATACATATTGGAACCTCTTTTTTTTTTTTTTTTTTTTTTGGCTGATGACAAAATGATGCAGTCTACAAAAATACTAACAAGAAAACAATGTCATGAGTTTAATTAGTCTTTCTCGTTTTGGCATTGAATTAAAACATTAATAGCAAAGAAAGGAAACAGCACCATTACTATTAATGGGTTCAATATGGATCTATCACCTTTTTAGATACTCTAATGTGATCCAACTCCTGGTCCATCAAATGTGAAAGGAAAATGAAGAAGATGAAACCTAAGATTTGAAATTTTTTAGCGGAAACTATTTTAATACTTAAGATCAAAATTGTTAGATAAGAGAGTAGATTGAAAACCTGTAAATTACGTACTTAAAGTAAAATGCATGGAGCAATGAAATATTTTTGTTAAATCAATGGGTCAAAGACATGTAAAAGTAGGGGCAATTGGTTTCGGAGTGAGTAGGTTCCAGATTTGGATTTTAAAATATACCCTATTAGAACTGGTGTTTAGTTTTTGGAATCTGGAACTTACCATGTTTGCTCTAGAACCAACCTTTAAACCTATCTTATTTTTCCGGTCCGATTTAAGAGTCTACTTAAGAACCTATTTTTCTTTTATTTATTATACAACAAAATAACATGAGTAAGAAAATGGTTCAAAGTAAAATATGAATAAGGCCAGTGAGCGAAGGCGAGTCAAGAACAAGTGAAGATTGTGAGGCCCAAATGAGCGAAGGTGAGTTGCCACAGAGAGAGAGATGAAGTGTCTGATTGAGGTTGGAGAGAATAGAGAAAAAGATGCAAATAAAAAAATTAGGGATTTTAGGCTTTATGAAAGTAGTTCCAAATTTGGTCTAGTCGATTTGTTTCTCAAATGGTTCTTCACTCAGAATCGAGAACTAGATCAATACCAACAAGAACCTAGAAATGAACTAATTTTTAGGGTGGTCCAATCTAATTCTTGGATAGAAACAATTCGATCGCATAGCTCTATGTGAAAGGACATCACAAACACTAAAATAATAAAAGAATGATATATACTATTTTTGGAGGGAAACTAATCTCTTTTCAATCCCTTTCTGTTTAAATAAATTTATAAAAGGAAGCAAACCATTTGGTTCTCTGATACTAAGACTAAGGCTTTGTTTGTTTTCTAATGAACGACTTCAAAAATATTTTTTTTCTAAAAATGATCGTTGTACTGCTTGAAATATTAGTTAATGAAAAGTGTTTTTCATAATTGACAAAAAAAATATTTTACCCAAAATTTTTTTGACAAAAACATATGTTAACACATCTTCGTGAACAATGAAAATATTCTTTATTCATTTATTTTTAAGTGGTACAAGATATCACTTTTAGGAAAATAATTTTTAAATTATTCATTTTCCGTGATACAAATGGAGCCTTATTAGGATATAGCTGTATTCTTGTTGTGAAATGAGCCTTACAACTAATGTCTATCATATCATAAATACAATCGATTCTTTATTTATTTAGGGTATTGGCTTTACAAATATATGGGGTGTTAATTATTAAATTAAAAATAAAGTGGGTACCCATAGATTAACGTATATATACATACATGCTGTACTATTAAGTTAGGTAGTTAGATGGTTTAATTTACGGTTAGCTCATAAAGTTCTCTTTGGAGTTGCGCTAGGCTGGTAATATTCTGAGACGGAGTTTGGGAGATTTAATTGAATAATAGAACCTTGAAATTTGATTTTTCTCCCGAGCTCATCTATTTGGAATCACTTTAGGTTTTCTAGATTTAATGGGCTTGTCTATCAATTAAGTTGACCGGATAATTTTGCTTTATTGACTTTTCTTTTTTGCTTATTTAGCAACTTTTAACAAGAAAATTAGATAATTAATAGGTCTCATTACCGAGGAGGAGTCAAGTTCGTATGTCCTTAGGGGTACGGACCCCCTGGAGTGCCAAAAAGCAAGGAGGAGGGACACTTAAGTCTTGAAAAGTTACAAACGGTACACTTAAGTGTCAAAATCGGAGCAAAATGAATCACTTAAGTGCTAACGGCAAGAAAATCCAGCTAAATTGCCATGTGTCCATTTTCCGGCGACTTAATTTGCTGACGGAGCATTTTTTTCAAAATAAAAATTCCATGTGGCAATTTTAATAAAAAAAATTGTCCACGCGTTTTAAAAAAAATTAAAATCGATTTTATTAAAAAAAAAAAAAAAAAACATAGGAGAAGGGGATCGGCGAGGGCTGTGCGCCCTCGCCACCGCCACCATCGCCGCCCCACCCTTGCCTGGAAGGGCCGGCGACGGTGGGCGAGGGTCGGCCGGGGTCGTCGAGCCCCGGCTGACCTGTGGCGAGGGCTTGCAGGCCCTCGCCCAGATCTGGGGCGAGAGTCGTGACCCTCCCCTAGATCCGGCGAGGGTCACCCAGCCCTTGGCCCGGCTGGGCGAGGGCCGGCGACCCTCGCCCTAGATCTGGGTGAGGGCCTGCGGGTCCTCGCCGCAGGCCGACTGGGGTCGCTGGCCATTGGCCGGGGCCCGGCAACCCCGACCGACCCTCGCCCACCGTCGCTGGCCCTTCTTGGCGATGGTGGGGCGGCGACGGCGGCGGCGGCGAGGGCTGCACAGCCCTCGCCGATTTCCCCCCCCTTTTTTTTTTTTTTTTTTAATTAATCAATTTTATAATAATTTATTTTTTAAATTATTTAATATTATTTAATTAATAATTTTTAAAATCCACGTCGCCGCAAAATGACGTCGTTTCAATTTCCGCCGAGCCACGTAGGCAAAAAATTAATAAAAAATTGCCACGTAGGATTTCCCAGAGCGGTGTTAGGTGATTTAAGACTTAAGTGATCCATTTTTTTGAAAAGTGGCACTTAAGTGTACCGTTTGTAAATTTTGGCACTTAAGTGTCCCTCCGTGCCAAGTTTTGGCACTCTCGCTGTACTTATCCCTACGTACTTATATATCAGATTACTAGATCAATGTCTATAATGTTAAGATGTAAAGTACATTGTTCTTTAATAATATAAACTCTACTTTGTTTCGAATTTTAATGAAGTTTCAACATAGTACGTCCAATTCGCATCACTTTATGGGTGTAAAGTATTCCTTTCTTCACATTTACGCATGTTTTCTCTATTTCTCGCGTGAAGGGGACTTTAATAATTTATTCTATTAGCTGTATCTGTTGTTAGTATATTTAAAAGAATCGACTTCATTTAGTCATTACAATAGTTTTTGTTTATTTTCCACGAGCTACGGTAGCTTTCAATAACGACTCTTCATTGTCATTTTTTTGGGGGACCACTTTCACCGATAACAACTCCTTGAAAGCAATTTATAGTGTGAAAACGCAAAATATTAAAGGTTTCCTGGAGACAGAGTCGTGAATCAGGTGAAATATTATTCAATTCAACGGTTCCGATAACTTATTTAAAGTATATTCCATGAAAATAGTCGGTGGTTGCTTAGCACCACATTAGCATATGATGTGTTATACATTTTTCTACACGGATCCACTCACAAATTGACACGTGACCACTTGCACCACGTTATAAGCTGATATGGTAAAATTATTATCTATGTTTTAGATGAATTCAAGAGTTGACTAGGGGTGGCTAGGCATGGACGCGAGTTGTGGTTGGCCTAGACGTAGCATTGGTGACGACGCCACTTATTCACTGATCTGGTGATGGCAACTCTTCCATTGCCGTGAGTGAGCTCAAAAAGCAAAAAGTAAAAGGGATATGTTCAGCCGAAGTCCTAAAACTTGTCAGGATAGTGCAATTGAGTCCTAAAACTTGCAAAAAGTGCAATCAAGTCCTAAAACTTGTTATGTTGATTCATTTGAGTACTTCCGTTAACGGTGTTAACGAAAAAAGCTGACGTGGCATTTTAAATTATTTTTTAATGCCACATCAGCATTTTAAGTTATTTGTTAATGCCATATCAGCATTTTAAATTATTATTTTATTAAATCTTATTTTAATTAAATTAAAAAACTGAAAAAGAAAACCTAAAATTTTATTTTAAAAAAATAACTGAAAAAAAAAATAAAGGGAGAAGGGCAGGGGCTTCGGCCGCCGCCGCCGCCCATCGTCGGAAGAGCCAGCGCCGACGGCCCTGGGCAAGGGTGGCCGGCCCTTGCCTGCGCCCAGGTGAGGGCCGGCGACCCTCGCGGCGAGTACGAGGGCACCCAGATCTGGGCACGCCGGCCCTCACGGGGGGCTGGCGACCCTCGCGGCGAGCGCGAGGGCGCCTGCATCTGGCGCACACCGACCCTCACGGGAGGCCGGCGACCCTCACGGCGAGTGCGGGCGCCCGGGGCGCACGCCCCATCCCTCATGGGGCCGGCGACCCTTGCGCGAGGGTGCCTGCCGCACGCCGCCCTCATGGGGGGCCGGCGACCCTCGTGGCGAGCGCGAGGGTGCCCAGATCTGGGCACGCCGGCCCTCACCGGGGGCCGGCGACCCTCACGGCGAGCGCGAGGGCGCCTAGATCTGGGCACGCCGGCCCTCACTTGGTGCCGGCGAGGACTCCCCCTCGCCGGGTGATGGTCGCCGGCCCCCCCACGAGGGCCGGCCCCGGCCCTTCCGGCGTGGGCGGCGGCGGCGGCTGAAGGAGTCCTCGTCGGCACTTTTTTTTTTCCAGTTTTGTTTTTTAATAATTTTTTTTTTTTTTAATCTAATTTAAAAATAATTGAATAAAAAAAGCCACGTGGAAAATAAAAATTACTTTAAAATACCACGTGGAAAATAAAATTAAAAATTAAATGCCACGTCAGCATTTCCGTTAGTCTAAATTGACGGTGTTAATGGAAGGACTCAAATGAACCAATGTGACAAGTTTTAGGACTCGATTGCACTTTTTGTAAGTTTTAGGACTCAATTGCACTATCTTGACAAGTTTTAAGACTTCTATTGAACATATCCCAAAGTAAAAAGAGGAATTCACACATATCAATTTATAAGCGGATAAAAATAAGTTAAAAAGGCCTATCACATCAGCTGATGGTATCCCGCCAAGCAATAATTGAATACTTTTAATTTTGTTGCTTGCGAAAACAAAAATATCATTATACATTTTAAACTATTAAAAATAAACATCAATGTATACTTCTAGTATCCGGCCATTTGATGGTGAGAGCTTAATTGTTTGATGAAATTATATATTGTTTCAGCCAAAACCTATAATTTTATGAGTGAAGGTCACCAAAAACTTAAATTATGTCCATTGTGAAACATTTTCTCCAAAATGTTTTCAGGACACAATATAACCCAAACTTGTATCTATGTGATATATTTATACAAACTTGTATAGTATGACACATTTACCCTAATTTTTTTTTTGTGACGCCAAATATCCCAAACTTATATTGATATCATGGAAAAATGTTTGTGATTTTTGTAACACAAATATAAGTTTGGAGTTTTTGGTATCACAGAAAAAAGTTCGAGGTAAATATATTAGATGAGTACAAATTCGGGATTTTTAATGTTACAAAAAAATAGGCCAATTTCCTAAAAAACCCCAAACTTTAGGTTTAGTCCCAATTCTGTCACAAACTTTTTTTTTTCTTAGAAAAATCCTTAAAGTTTAGGTTCAATCTCAAATCTACCCCAAATTTCATTTTTTCTAAAATAATACACAAACTTTTAATCTATTTTCAAATCTACCTATGGTCTAATCCAACTAAACATGGCATTTTAACATTGATAACAAATACACTTCGGCAAGACGACATAGAAAATTATCTTCAAAATAAAACCGTTCTAGGATATAAAAATTAAGGACAACTAATCGTGACTTTTGAATAGAGGGCTAACCGGTGCAAATTTAAGACTAGAGTAAAATTGATGATTTTCTTTTTGACAAAAAAAATGAGTAGATTCGGAACTAGACCTAAAATTTGAGTTTTTTATGAGAGACATAAGAAAAATTTGGGGTAGATTTGTGACTAAACCTAAAGTTTTGGGTTTTTTTTTAGATAAAAAAATTTAGGGTACTAGACCTAAAGTTGGGGATTTTTTAGGGAATGAGCCCAAAAAATGGAGTAATTGTGTCATAGTTGATAAAATTTGAGGTTTTTTGTGGTTTATTTCTAATTTTATAATGTCAATTTTTTGGGAAAAAATATGCGTATGATTTTTCTACATTAATTTTGTACATTTTGAAAGGCTTCATATACCTCACAGCGAAGAGTCAAATTCAAATTGGGAGAAGCCACAAAATTTTTAAGAAAAAAAGTGAAAAATCACTTTTATATCAACTAATTAAATAAATTATTATAAATGACCTGTTGTATAAGAAGACAAAAATACAATTGATTCATATACGAAAAACACTCTAAACATGTTCTATCTTAAGCTCATGTGGGAGTCATGGATAAGAGCTGCCAAACTTTTCGACTGAATTGGGATTCATGTTGTGAAATCGAAATCTCATGATTAAATCATGGCATGAAAAAATTTGATGAATTATTATAATTTTCAAGAGACAAATACTCTTTTTTTTCCAAAAGTGGAATGTCTGCGGATCCGGTTTCCCACGATTGGAGTGACTAGTTGGGGCTCGATGGGACATTGCACTGCAGCGGAAATCTTTGAAGGGACAAAATAAAGTTGGGGATCTTTCTTTTCCGCTATCTAACTTCCGTTGTCAGACAAAAAAACGAGCCAAAATATCATTGTCAAAACTCTAACACCGACTTCGAATTTATCGTGTCCGAGAACAAATTAGGAACGTGGTCCGCTGCAATAGTCGCACCCTTCCCCCCTGGCAAAATCGCTGCTCAAGTTCAATTTTTATTTGCCAAGCGCCACGTATTGACTTCCCCTTTTTCTTTTTCAATGAGATGATCACAGAGTGGGCTCGGCAATTTAATAGATTTGGATTCAGCATAAACGGATTTACGTTGTTCAATCCGACAAAATTTATCATGTAGACACGAACTAACATGTTCAAGTCAGCGGGTTAATATGTTTTTTTATTTTAATGGGACACGATTAGGCATGTCTGAACACTCTTAATGTCCATGTTTGAAAACTTTTTGAATCTTAAAAGTCAATAAAAATGTAAATATATTTAGGAATACAAAAGTCATCAAACATGAAAAACAAATTTTCACTTAATAGTACACTTAGGTGTAACTTGAAGTGAAACTACTTATATTTTTTTAGAAACGTTATACAAATTATTATGTGTAAACATGTTTATTGTGTGCACATATTAACTTATATTTGCATATAAGTTAATGTATTGTGTCGTCTTGATATTTAACATGTTTGATAGTTATGTTAACCACGTTGTCTTGTGCAACCCACTTTATTAGATGTGTCGTATTTGTAGTAAGATGATTCAACGTGCTTATGAAAAGTGTCTTATTCAAGTTAGTCGCCTTCATGATTAACATGAGACAACACCAATTGCCTAGCCTAATGATGAGGCAATGCATCTTAGATTGACTTTAGATTTACGAAATACCCTCTACCAATCCCATTACTTTCGTAAACATAAATCCAAATGTAACTCAAATGTAGAGTCATTTCATGTGATTGCACAAAGAGTTAAACAGTTGTGATGTACCTAATCTACAATCACGATCCATTAATCATGCAGCCATTTGGGTCGTGATACATGCACGGTTATTGTCAAAATCTAACATAAACTATTTCATCTCTTTATCTCTTTAGCGACAAGCAAGTCTTGGTCTTACGTGTAATTATGCGGAAGGGAAGAAAAATGGAGACAGCTTGAATGTGATACATGCACATATGGTTAAGTCCGTCAAAATCTCACCGCATAAATGGAAATTTATCTTTCTTTTTTTGGTCTCAATAATATCATAAGTGGGAATTGAGTCCCGTCTCATCATAAATTGCATCGATTGAAAGAGAAATTAGGTCAGTGAGAAAAGAAACGATAGAGACTTAAAGTCGAAACTTTATATTTTTTAATGGATAAATTTACGACCTGTGAATTGGTCAACACATGAGACATGAGTGCAAGGAGACTTTTGGTTGACCCTAATTTGGTTTCCCCATCTCTCTCTCTCTCTCTCTCTCTCTCTCTACTTCTTTCCATTGGGTGGCCATCATCGTGCTGGAATCGGCCACAGACCAAACGAGCCGCCACCATCTCTGCTGGCGAGAGCTCGATGAGGATACCTACTGAACTCGATCTCCGGAGATGTGAGGTTGCCGAGATGTCGTAGTGTCAAACACTAAACAGAGGTCGCGACCTTCAGATATCGATTTGAATTTCTTGGGCGAGCATGGTCTGTTATTTTTTCTTTTCCCGTGGCATATTAAGCAGTACGAGACTCATCATTTGCTCCCTATGTTAATAATAATAAACTCAAGCTTGTGTGACATTGATGGTGATGCTGATGACCGCAAGTTGCAATGATTTGGCTACGATTGCGAAGAGTAGATTAGCAGCTGAGAAGGATGATGATGATGATGATGATGATGATGATGTTGTCTTATTGAGTTTATTAAAAGAAATAATGTGACATTTACGTTACTTTTTGTGCAATTTATTCTGAAGTGGCCTTTCAGGCTGTCTAATAATGTGCTACAACAATTCAATCAATGGAAGGGCCACATTTTGCTAGCTTTGGATGTTAAGATCCTTAATCCAACAAAATAAAATTTCGTATACTTGATAGCATGTCAATCAAAAGAGTATGTCCTCGCAGTGCCACTACTCCTTTTATTTAAATAACAATTTGGTTGATTATAATTGAGCTCTAAACCTTAGACCAAAGTCACAAGCCACCATGGACGACCTAAGGTGATGGTGTCGCTGCAGCCCGCAACCACCACTGGAGGTCGCGAGCCATCCATAGCCAAGATGGCCCTCGATTGGAATCACGGGCGGCCATGGATGACCTGGATTTGGATGTCATCAATGGACCGAAGGATGCTGCCGACCTCAGCAAGTCGTCTGTGCCAGAGGTGTCGTAATATAATACAGAAGCTGTTTAAATCTTGTAATTGAATCAATGCAAAATTACCCGAAAAATAAAACGAGGCACAATAAAGAATATCGGATATTTGTGTGATTTGGTTTAAGTGTGGTATTGACTCAATGGGGAGAGATAACAGTTAATAATCTAATAATCAACCAAAGAATTATAGTTACAATTGCTCACAAATTCTAGTATTTGTCAAATTTAGAATACACCCAAAATCACAGTGTTGACCTTCACGTAATTGCACGAACGTGTGGCCGATTCTTGTGCTTGCACGCATCAACAGCAGAAAGGCCAAACTCACCAGTGCTCTCTGTTCCGACCGACAATATTATATTTACGATTGTTGTCCTCTCTTCAGACTAAAAGCAAGGTTCCCACCATCTTAACATTATAATTAAGACGAGCAGTCCCCAAATCAGGCTATTGGCCAAACCGAAAGGAAAGTTTCCGTTCGTTTCTTCTCTGTAGATTTCGGTTGGACCAGCTGCATCTTCAGGAATTCTTTAGATTTAATCCCCAACCCAAGATGCAAATTCTTATTAGATTGGAATTTTCTAGATTTAGAGGGGTTTAAATATACATCTTCTAATTTGAAAAAGAAAGGAACGAAACCACGTTCTCCTTTTCCAACATTATTTTTTTTTTCCTAGCCTTAAAAATTCTCAAGATGCAACGAATGATCTTTGTGGGCTGGCCTTGGACACGTCACCAGAAATTCAAAATAGAGAAACCTCAGCCAAACGAAAGCATCGACCGAAGTCGGAATAGGCGTGAGGCACCATGGCCGAATTTTATAAATCAGCGAAAAGTAAAGTGAAGGGTGCAATTCTCCACGTGTAATTCTCGAAGTGGTGTCTTCCACGTGGGGAATATTCAACGAATTCTTTCTATTCAACCACGTTTTATAACACCGTCGCCCTTGCAAAATTCCCACGTGCCATATTTCTCCACGCCTCACCAGTCACCACGCCATTATAAAACACTGTGCTCTCTCGCCATGGAGGCCTTCCATCAAGACACTAAACCTTGCATGCATGTCTGCTTCATCTTCGGCTCCGGCTTCAGGTGCCCATCGCCAGAGCGAGATGCATTCGCCGCCACCGCTGCAGCAGAAGCGGAAGGCCGGTCGCAAGAAGTTCCAGGAGACGCGCCACCCGGTGTACAAGGGGGTGAGGCAGAGGAACGGCAAGTGGGTATGTGAGATCCGGCAGCCCAACAACACCAGGACCCGCCTCTGGGTCGGCACCTTCGCGAGCCCGGAGATGGCAGCCAGGGCTTATGATGTGGCGGTCGTGGCCCTGAGAGGGGAGTCCGCCTCGCTCAACTTCCCCGAGCCGAATGCGCATGGCGAAGGAGGAGGCTCTTCTTTTACATCGTCACCGTCACCATCGCCTTCTTCATCTTCGTCTGTGGTGAGGTTGGGATCGGAGGAGAAGAGTGATGGGTTGGTTTTGAAGACGGCGTCGTTCGTGGACGAGGAAGAGTTGTTCAACATGCCTGGATTATTAGATAGCATGGCCGAAGGGTTGATGCTCACTCCACCTGCAACGGTGAGTGGGTTCGATTGGGATAGCGTGGACGTCGTCGACCTCACTCTTTGGGAGTGAGTGATCTTGTGTATATATCCATAGATTCCATTTTTAAGGACCGATTAGCGTTTCCAAACTTTGACTTCTCGTTTATGGCTTTCGAAGGACTGCCAGAAGGGATGTTTTCTTTAGGGATTGTGTTCTATCTTACCATCTCTTCTCTCGAATTTTGAATTTTGTCATATTTTCGTCCGTCCACGATTAGAGGATACTTCTCCAACGAGCCTTATGGATCGTGCGTTGAGTGCATGGACATCACCCATATTGGTATTTAGTTTAGTTTGCATGTGTATAATGCCCGTCCACTACCGATGAGGCGCATGATTAGAGAAAATTCCTCAAATTTGATATGGAGGAAAATATAGCCCTTTTAAAGTATTAGGGAACTGCATAATTCCAGATAACATGTAAATCTAGCACGAAGAGACGCATAAAACCAAGAATTTTAATTGGAGTCCAAGCCCTACACCTGTCAATCGACATCATCTCTTCCATCACTTTGTCTGTCCCTGCCAACCTCTGATGCCGTGTTGCCTCGCCGTTACAACAACCCTTCGGGCCCATTTGGTTCAACTTTTGGGGAATGCATTTGCATTTCTCCAAGTATCTTTAGCTCAATGGGTATTTGGTGAAAGCAAAAGTGTTTGGCAAACTGGAGTTTTTCGAAATGACTTTGGTGTAAATACCGTTTGGTAAACTTGCATCTACAAATAGCTTTTCTTTTTTTCTTTTTTTTAAACAAACAGGTGGCCGGTGGCTGGCCAGATCTGGCCACCGGCGTTGTTGTCCGGCGGCATCGCCGCCTGGGCGACCTCCGGCGGCAACGCCTGGGTCGTGCAAACCCAGGCGTCGCGCCTGAGGTCGCAACCTCCGGCGGCGACCCCTAGGTTCGCGCGACCCGGCGCGTCGTCGCCGGAGGTTGCGGCGCCCGGGTTCGCGCGACCCGGGCGCGTCGTCGCCGGGTCGCGACGCCTGGGTTCGCAAGACCCAGGCGTCGTGCCGCGACCTCCGACCTCCGGCGGCGACACCTGGGTTTGCGCGACCCAAGCGCGTCACCGCCGGAGGTCACGACACCTGGGTCGCGGGAACCCAGCGTCGCGCGACCCCGAGCGACGATCGCCGGGGTCGCGCGATCTCCGACAACGGTCGGCCGGGGTCGCGCGACCTTCGATGGCGGTCGCCGGGGTCGTGCCCAATAGTGGTGGCTGCTCCGTTTCTAAAAAAAAAAAAAAAAAGTCAAAGATGTTGACTTGCATTCTTGGAATGCCGAAGGCCCAATCTTGGTCTCCACCAGCATTGGGCTTTCAAAGATTTGACTTGCATTCCACGCATTCCAAATGCTAGCATTTGGCCAATGGGGTCCTTAAATGCTGAACCAAATGGGTTTGCATTTGGCCAAGGGGCTTTCGGGGCTGAAAGCCCCTTGGCAAAGCTGAACCAAATAGGGCCTTCATCTCAAACGTTACGGTGGTAGGGGTTATATATATATAGATTTTGATTGCTTCAGGATTGAAGGAAAATTTGCCTTTTTACTTAAATGAGCTCTCATAAAGAATTAACCCAGAAGAACTTTTTGCTTTGTCATATAGTTTAAATTTCATTAGCAATAGTTTCATATCGAAAGATCACTTAATAAGGATTACATTTTCTTCCATTCCTTATTTGAGTTCAAGAAAATTTAATCCAATCATGCATTTGATTGGAATGATATAAGTTATGGACACTATAATCTTAACTTAATATAAATGTTTGTGGATTGTTGGTAGCCACTACTTAGACGAATCTTTCTCTGATTGGGGTTTTATGGAATGAAACTTTGAGCTATGAACTAACGTTAAAGCTAGGTAAAAAAACAATGAAGGATATTTTAAAGCTCGTTGACTGACGTCAATTTTCTGTTCTAATCATATCAATTCTTAACCCATGTAAACCAGACTAGTTGTGAAATTTATAATTGATAACATTATCAAATGAAATATGTTAAGACACCTTCTGGAATAGAGGAATTTACGTGAAACTAAAAAGCTTAAAAAAATTAGAGACATAAAAGAAAAAGAAAAGGAAGGATAAGAAAGAGGGAGAGACTTGCTAGTTGACCCAAAAAATGAGACAAAGGAAATGATACAACAGGAGAAATGTTAGGTTCCATAATACATGTACTCCATAGATGTTTTTTTTTGTGTGGATAGTAACGGCTTTCATTCATTACTAAGCGGGTGCTTGGTTACATTCAGAGCGAAGCTCATGGCATAAAATGGAAACGAGAGGGGGCGGGGGGCGGGTAACCCAGTTGAGTGAAAGGGACCCTACTAGGTGGGCCTTGGCCACCCAATCCGCAGCCCGATTTGTGGATCTCGGCTCGTAGACTAGGTGGACATTGCCAAGTTGGGCCATCAACAACTTGCAATCAGCAAAAATGGACCGTGCGGCCCACGGGATATCCTCCAGGCCTAGCACGTGATTGACAGCAGTCTTGCAGTCATAAGCCAAGATGACTTTGGGTGTTGCAGCAAGTACTTCAGTCTTTGAATTGAGTTGAACTCCCCTTTTGTCATGTATCCACAAGAGTGCTCGACGGAGAGTTAGGGTTTTGGCAAGGTGCGCAGAAGGAGCACTAATTTTTTCAGCAAATCCATCGGTGAGGCAACCTTGGGCGTTTCTGCAGATTGCAGCCGCTATTCCTTCCATCTTCGAGCTGGACCATGCGGCATCCAAGGTTGACTTTGAGGGTGCCCTATTCTGGAGGCATCCAACTCACTGTTGGTGGGTCTAAGCTCCCATTTTGGCTGCTGGCGTTCATGCTCCACTTGGTAAAATTCAGGTACGCTTGTTCTGCTTCGTTGATGGTGTCCTTCGGTTGAGGCTGCTTTCCTTTAAAGACCAGCGAATTTCTTTGTTTCTAGATCGCCCAAAGAGTACCCGCAAACAATGCTTTGAACTGTGGAGAGCCATTAGAGTTAAGGATCTTGCAAACCTTTCTGTCCATTCTTGAAACCATTGCTGGTTGTGCGTCGACTTTTAATCTCGGATGTGTCCAAATCGTTTTTGTCCAGCCACAGAGGAGGAAAAGATGCTCGACAGTTTCTGGTTCGGCCTCGCAAAAGGGACACCTCGGGTCGGGTAAGAGGTTTCGTCAATGCAAATTTTCCTTGGTCGGGAGGGCATTATTGCAGATTCCCCACATAAAGAATTTAATTTTGGGGTATATTTGTAGTTTCCAGATCTCGGCCCACAATCGTTTTGGATTTTGATAGGAAGTTGTTGGTGGTTGAGCTGATGTGCTTGCTTGTTTGTCTCTTAATACATTACATTCGCTTTTGACTTGGTATGAGCCTGAACTGTTTGCGATCCATAGTAGTTTGTCCGACTCGGGATGTAGGCTTAGGGGCGTAGCAAGGATCTCTTACACTGTATGTTATGAGAAAATTCCAGTTAGTAGGTGGGAGTCCCATTCCTCTATTTCTTTGTGTATAAGTTCGAACACTAGCACAGGTTCATCTTGGTTTGCAGGACCTCATATTTTCCCTGAACTTAGCCATCTGTCCTCCCTGATTCTGATGCCGTTGCTGTTTCCCACTTCCCATTTAGTCTCAGGTTCGATTAGGTCTCGTCTTGTGATAATGCTTTGCCATCCCCAAGATGGTCTAAGGCCTTTTTTAGCTGTCCATAGATACTCTCCATGGAAATGGAGACCTTTAAACAACCTACTCCATAGTGCATTGGGTGTTTGGCTGAGTCTCCAAGCCAGTTTACCAAGCAAGGCTCTATTAAAGTCCACCAGGTCCTTGAATCCTAATCCGCCTTGATTTTTTCTTATCTTCATGAGGTTCCAGTTTTTCCAGTGGATCCCTTTTCGAGAAACATTTTGTTTCCATTAGAAATTCGAGATTTTCTTTTCAATCGCTCTACAAATAGAGATGGGGATTCGAAAAAGAGACATGGCATATTGGGGGAGTGCTTGTATGATGGTTTTGAGTAGTATTTCCTTCCTAGCTTTTGAAATTAGCTACTCTTTCCTCCCTTCTAGCTTTCTATCCACTTTTGCGAGCACCCACGAAAACATTTGTTTTTTTGTTTGGCACGGTATCCCCAAGTATTTTCCAGTTTTCTCTATGATAGGGACTCTTAGTTCTGCTGCAATGTTCGACCTTAAAGTAGGTGGATAGCTTTTGCCGAAGAATATTCCCGACTTGTTCAGGTTTATGGCCTGCCTAGATATGAAGCAATACTAGTTCAGAATATTTGCAAGATTCTGTGCTTCTCTACTAGTTGCCTCCAGAAAGAATATAGCATCGTCCGCAAACATAAGGTGTGAGAGTGTGGGACAATGGGAGTTTAGTTTGATTCCTTTTATTAGGTCATCACTCATTGCATTGGACATAAGATTGGATAGAGCATTGGCCATAATAATGAAAAGATAGGGGGATAGAGGGTCTCCCTGTCTTATACCCCTTGACAGCTTAATGACTTCGGTAGGTTCCCCATTAACATTTATAGTGAAAGTGGCTGTTGCTATATAATATCTGACTAGGGAAACCCATTTAGCACTGAAGCCCATTCTTAACATGTAGTTACATAGAAAATTCCATTCCACTCGATCATATGCCTTTTGCATATCCAGTTTCAAAACAGCCTAGAATTTCCTCTTTCTTTTCCTGATTCGCAGCTGATGTAATACCTCCTGAACAACGAGAATGTTGTCTTGAATTTGGCGTCTCTCCATGAAGGCACTTTGTTCCGGGGAGATGATGCTGGAGAGGCAGGGCTTTAACCTGTTCGCCATGACTTTGGCAATGATCTTGTAACTGAAATTGCATAGGCTTATTGGCCTATATTGTGCTAAGCTCTCGAGGTTAGCCACTTTGGGGATTAGGATGATTTGCGTGGAGTTTATGTCGGGGGGGAAGCTACCTTGATTAAAGAAGGAGACTACTGTGTTAAAAATGTCTTCATGTATAATCTGCCAACTGTTTTGGTAAAATAAACCACTTAGACCGTCTGGGTCCAGTACCTTTGTGGGGCCCATTTGAAACACTATTGTCCGCACTTCTTCCATAGAGATTGGCCTGACTAGCTCTTCATTCATGTCATTTGTAATGACCTGGGGACATGTGTCTAGTACAAGCTGAAAGTGTCTAGGACCCACCGAAGAGAATAAATCCCTATAAAACTCTGTTATGTACTGTTTTAGTGTAGTGGGTTCTCTACACTAGTGTTGGTCTGTAATTTTCAGCATGGATATCTTGTTTCTCTGTCTCCGTTGGATAGTAGTCGCATGAAAATATTTTGTATTCATGTCTCCCCATTTTATCTAGTTAATCCTCAATCGCATGTGCCAATACATTTCTTCTTGTCGCTACAGCTCTTCAATTTTGTTGATGACTCGCTAATATTCCTCTCCGTGTGTCATCCGTGCCTCCTGGTTTGTTAATTCTGTGAGCTTGGCATTGAGCTGATCTATTTGTTGAAAGGCATGCTTGAAAGTCTTCCTACTCCAACTCCCTAAGTCTCTAGTCACCCGTTTGATTTTACTAGCGATATCACTTTGATTCTTTGAGCCACCATTCCAAGCCTTTTGCATCACTTCTAACCATTGAGGACTATCTAACTAAAAGGCTTCAAATTTAAACAATTTTTTCCGTGTTCTGTTGCCGGCTGGATGTACAGCTAAGATAATAGGGCTGTGATCCGATCCGATAGTTGGTAGGACAAACGCCTCAGCGGCTGGAAAGGCAATTCTCCAGTCTAGGTTACACAAGACTCGGTCGAGTCACTTTTTTACTAGTTGTTCCCCTCCTCTCTTGTTTGACCATGTGTAGGCACATCTTTTGCTTTCTATGTCCATTAAAGCACATGAGTCCACAAAATCTCTGAACGTAGCCATTCAATGTCGATCGGTCTCACGGCGCCTATTTTCTCCCAATGGTATAGTATGTCATTAAAGTCCCCAATGCATAACCATGGGAGATGATTGTGATGATTACCATTCATCAAGGTCTGCCATAGAGCCATTTTATCCTAAAAGTTGGTAGGTGCGTGAAGGAATGAGATTTTCATCAATGTATCACTTCTCGGTTCCTTGCATTGTACTTCTATGAGGGTACCAGACCTAATTTTTACATCAACTTGCACCTCTTCATCCCATAACAGAGCTAGGCCACCCGCAATGCCCATTGGGTCAATTATTTCCGAGAACCGGAGCCTTAGTTGTTGTTGAAGCCTTTGAACCACCTCTTTCCTATTCTTGGTTTCCATGAGGAAAACCAAGTTGGGCCTTTCATGAGCCATTAAGGCTCGGAGTTGCTGGACTGTCAAGGGGTTGCCTAGCCCTTGATAGTTCCAGCTCATGATCTTCATATTTGCAGGGGTGGCTTATTAGGACTAACCACCAAAGCTCATGTATGTTCACCCTCCCACAGTTGGATGGGTGTATCCAGAAGTTGTTCCTCAGATATAGGTCCTATAGACCCTTTAATACCATATAGGGCGAATCGTTTCTGTTTTTTTGGAGCAGGGGATTTCATGACTGCCTTACCCTTTTTTGATGAGTTTGTGTATTTTTGTTTCATTGCTAGAATCTGAGTGTATTTCTAGGGCTGCTATCCTCTTTTTATGGTATTTGGGTTACTATAGTATGGTGCACCTTCATTGCTGATTTGCTTACTTGCAGCTGGGTTATAGATGACTAGGGCCTTCTCATTCAACTGTACACTCTTTTTGTGCAGGGATTCTGTTGAGGAGGGGCTTGTGTCTCAGCCACCATTTCGTCTTCATCAGCCCGCGTATCAATCTCCCCGATGAAATTTTTCCAGCAGGGGCTTAAGTCTTTGACTTTAGCTTTCAACCATGAATCATATCTTCTCGGTAGATCTTGAGGTAAGCCCGACTCTTCATAAGGGAATTTTGAGCAGTCATTGGCATAATGGCCAATACAACCACATGAACAATAGTAATGTGGTAGCCTTTCATACTTAAAGTCAATCTACCATTTCCTTCCGCCTAGAGCTATAATGGTCCCCGTTTTGAGGGGTTTCATTAAATTCAATTTAACTTTGGCTTTACTGACTTTACACATGCTATTTGTTTTTCTTTTGTTTTCACCTCCTCTACATCCCCTAATTTACCAGCAATTTGTTTAATGACAGTTTTTAAAGTTGCAGCATGAGGTAACCCAATAAGGTGGACCTAGAAAGCAGATTCAGTAAAATCATAGCAGTGCTCCCGGATTGTTGGGTCGCCCTCTTTTAGGATTAGGAGATTGCTGGCAAAGGACCAAGGCCTTGAGTCTAATACACGTTTTTTGTCTTCTACCGAGCTAAATGTAAATAGATAGAATCCCTGCTCGATAACTTCACATTGGGCATTATCTATCTTCCACGCTCTCTTCATTGTACTCCAAAATGCCTGGAAATTAACATTTGGTCTAGAAAACAGTTTACCGTATAGTATAGCTTGACTTGCCTGTGAGTGCTGCTCAGGAATGGTGTCGTTGAGGTCGGTGATGTCAGTCTCCGACCACATATCTCCCATTTTCTTGCACAGGGTTAGTAATCGGAGGTTGTTCTCTTGGTGGTCATCCATCACACGAGCTGCTTAAGGAAAGGTGGGCCTTGTGGAGTGAAGGGGGCTCTAGGGCTTGTTTGGGGGGTGGGTTGAACAGGGGGTTTTGGACAGGCTGGGTTTAAGATGGTTTTTGGGACAAGAAAGAAGATTTGGGTTAGGATGATTAGTCGGGTGGTTGAGGATCTACTGTGGCCATGCTTCTACGTGCACACAGTATTGGGAATGGGACTGGGTTTCAAGGGATTCACCTTAGGTTTGGGAAAAACAGGAAGTAGGGTGGGTAGGGCAATGGTGGTTCCTCTACATAGTGGAGAGCTGAGAGATAACACAGTGGGTAGAGGAAGAGTAGGAGGGGATTAGGCAGCCATGGGTCTGCACTACCTAGGAGAAGGAAGGGAGATTAGGGTTGCAGAGGTTGAGCTATCCACTCAAGGGATAGAGAGAACTCACCAAGGTGGTGAGGGGGCTTCGTGTTTTGGGGAAATTTTCATGGTTGGCAAGTGGAAAGATGAGCTTCCACAATTTAAGACAACAGACGTACTCCATAGATGTTTCGATGTGATACTAACTATACTAAATACATATTCCGATGATGTTTCCTTCGACATTGAGAGAGAGAGAGACTCCATAGATGTTTCGATGTGATACTAACTATACTAAATACATATTCCGATGATGTTTCCTTCGACACTGAGAGAGAGAGAGAGAGAGAGAGAGAGAGAGAGAGAGAGGGTGAAGAATTGATGAGACTAGCCAACTCGGAAGGTTAACACATAGAACTAAGAAACAAGAGGGAAAGTGGCAATTTTTTACTTATTTAAATGTATTACATTTATATCGATTTAGTTTTATATATTTCAATGGTGTCAATTAAATTGTAAATCTTTTGACAATTTGTTAATGTAGTCCATTAGGTAAGAAATTTTTGAAATGGACGTCGGCTATCCTATATAACATGGCCAGTGCTAAAATTGACAATGTTTTTAATTTTCTTTTAAATTTTCTGAATTTTTTATTACTTTTTCTTTTCTTTTCTTTACTTTCTTTTTTCTTTCCCAACCGTGGGCCAATGAGGTTGGTGGCCATAGGCGAGGGCCGCAATCCCCTCATTTGGTATTAACACTAATTATGCCATGTAAGATGGTCAATGTCTATATTGGTATTTTTTAACTATTGGTTAGATGAATTACATCGACAAATCATCTAAAGATTTAGGCTGCGTTTGGTGGTCCAAACATTTTTATTGGATAGAATAATATCATATAGGATAAGAAGATGATAGGAGTTTAAATATCTCATCCAACGGTTGTCGACATTCGAATGTAACATGTATTCAAATGAATATTATCCATATGAGATTTGATGTGCAGAATTAAAATTAAAAATAAACCATGGAAGTCGTTTCGAGATGCTGACGGATTCCGCCCCACTCTACCTCCGACTTCATGGTGCCCCCAAGTTTATGTTCTCTGTCTGCAACGAATCCATTCTCTTCTCCTTCAATCAAACACAATCTCTCCCTCTGCCCTCTCCTACACACATTGTTCACCTTCGACACCTTCCTCTCTCGTCATATCCAAAGAACTGATGCAAGGATCACACCAAATCTCGATTGCAGCATCCGACAATGGAGACAGTGCAAACAAGAGTGGATTCGTGTATCGAGACCATCGGGCAAAGTTTCTCAATGGTCATGGGGTCCATTGAGGTGCACAAATCTGGTTCTCGAGCGGGCAGCATCTCTGATCCAACCCACTCTGAGTGATGCATTGAGGAGCTTTGTCACCATGGTTATTGCCTCCATTGGATCATCTTCTTCGTAGAGTAGGCATCAGGCTCTGATTGGAATCACCAATTTTCCAGCCAGGATGGAGTTGAGCTGCATAAGTTTTTCTGGTGTTTGAAGCTAGGAAGTAGATCGTTGTCGATGGAGGAGCGATGGCTGTTGGAGTCTAATAATGGTGGTGTTGAGCAAAAGAGAGGAAGAGAGATCAACGAGTGAAGTGGGGAAAGAATGCGTGATCTTTTTATCAGTTTTCCAAATGTTACATATCCTATCTGGGTCTATCCTGCCTCCTAGATTGGAATTTTTTATTCGGGCTATATTTGGATTATATTCAGATTTCGTGTTACTCCAAATATAAGATAAAAGTTATCATATCCAGAGTTTTGTGGGGCTTATCAAACATAACCTTAGAATTTGATTGGTATAATTGAAATATTTAAGACTGAATTAGTGTTAATACATATTAAAGTAGAAAAGTGGACCGCAATACCCAAGACACCAGTTCGGAAATAGTCCCGTGAACCTAGCCAACACACTAGCCTTTGTTTTTCAGCCAACGGCATTGGTCTCCACTTCAATATGTTCTTTAAGCTAACTATGATACGGGTAGGTAAATTAGGGCCTATTTGGTAACCGGCCAAACAGTGAAAATTTTTGTTCTTTTATTCCCGTGAGTAGATTTGGAATAGAAATCCATTTGTTAAAATTTTTATTCCCGAGAACAAATTCAAACAAATTTGGTCCTAGGAATAGATTTGGAATGGAATCAAGAATAAAAAAAAAAAGTTACTTCTTTGTTCCCGAGAACAATTCCATAATTAGCCAAATTTTTTTAATTTCTCTCCTCCTTCTTTTCTTTTTCTTCTTCTTCCTTTTGACCGGTCAACGGCCTCGGCCATGGCCGACGACTGGCCGGCAACCGGCTAGACGAGGGCTGGCGAGGGCGCCGGCCCCCGGCGAGAAGTCAAGCACGACGCGGCGCGACTCGCCGTGGATGGGCAAGGCTCGTGGAGGCTGGGCTGTCGCCGGGGGCTACCAACGCTCTGGCGAGGGCGCTGGCCCTCGTCTAGCCGGTCACCGGCCGCCACAATTAAGGAAGAAGAAGATGAAAAGGGAAAGAAAAAAAAGAAAAAATATTTAAATCATTAAAAAATTAAAAGAAAATATTTTGGACTAGAAATTTTTAAGTTTTACCAAACGCTTTTGTATCCTGGGAATAAAAATTTTGGACAGTTACCAAACGCCTTCAAATGCTCAGAAATTGTTCCAAGGATCAGAATAAAAAAGAATCATTTTTGACATAAATTGTTCTTGGGAACATAAGTGTTACTATGCGCACCCTTAGTTGTCCTGTCCCATACACACCGATTTTCATAAAAGAAGACAAGTTTGTCTTCTCGGAGATAGCCTTAAGACAAAATACCCAAGAATCATGATATACATCTGGACCCTGACTGGTGGGACGAACGTGACTCAAGAAGGAAAGTTCATCACTGAGTAATCCGTCAACCAAAACTGAAGGCCGGATTAATTAAGTAGGTTTTTCCTTTTTGGGACAAGATAGTATATTATAGGAGCGAGTTCCGGTCTTGGTTCAATTGGAGAACGGATTGAATCGGATGATTTGGAGTGGCTTCCAGTTTCTTTTATTAGACCGGACTGAACCAGTGAAATTCCCAATAAACCTAAGAGACGTGTAGATAGTAGATTGTACAAATGTCGCTTCATACCAAGTGAAGTTGCACTTGCACCTGCAATATTATAGATTGCTACTTCCAACTACTTTTGTTTGCACTCCTATAGCTATTTATTCAGTTAAAGAGTGACCAGCAGATGCAAGTGCCTAGAGTCCTTAAATAAATATTTTTAAAATATTTAAATAACGAACCATGCCTTTATCTAAGTGTTTAAACTTTTAGAATAATTGGTAGTAGTTCTACAAAATCTCACATGATATTAGAGTTGGAGGTCATGTGTTCAAATCTTTCTAGGCCCCATTTGCCTCCCTAATTAAATTTTCACACTTAGTACTAGGAAAAAAATAAGATTAAGCATGAGGGGAAGTGTTAAAATATTTAAATAATAAACTACGCATTCATCTAACTGCTTAAATTTTTAGAACAGCTAACAGTGGTCCCACAAAATCTGAAAAATATAATGGTTTATCTAGAGTTCAAAGCATTTGATTATTATTAGAAAATAAATAACTGCATATAGATTTTAATATTTTGTAAGAATAATAGTCTATTTTGGACCACTAAAATCAACTAATAAATAATTATAAATTAATATGGGACCTATTCATTTGAAAATTTGTGACTCATAACAAGCTATTATTATGATAGTAGCTTAAAGATTGTTATGCTAACAAAGCCCTTAAATAAAACTAAAACCTCTTCACGAGATTTCAAACCTTTTGCATAAGTTGCTTGGCATGTCGTTTTTCAAGTGGTCAAAGTCCTAAAACCTGATGGTTTAATATTCAATTCAAATTACGTAATGATTATTGAATATAATCGGCATAATTGCTACTCTGATATGATGTGTGCATGGATGAGCGATTCCGGAAACGGGGAAATTGTTGGGTGAGGTGTATGGGAATGGTGTGAATGGGGATGGTTATTGAAGGATGAAATACAAAATAAAAGATAGAATACGATCACCACCAAGATATAAAGGATGCGCTATCAACTAAGGATGAAGATCAAGATTAATGAAGTTTACCACTAAGGCTTAAAGGATAAGCTAACTGCAAAGGATAAAGGACTTTAGGGTATGAAAAGCTCACCACCAGGGCCTAAAGGAAAATCCACCAACTGAAGATAAATGGCTTCTTGGTTCACTATCAAGGAGTAATGTACTCTCCAATGATAAAGAGATCAATATAGAAGTTATCTATTCTCCAAATATATTCACTCACACAAAGGAAAACTCATGTGTTTTCATTCATCAAAGTCTTGTTTGCGTTACAATAGATCATTTTCCTCTATTTATAGGAGAGATGACATCTAGAGAACTACTAAAACATTAAAAACATGGGAATTAGAAAGTAATGAAAGACCTAGGAGCACATAACTTCAACTCTTGATACTTTCATAACATTAAAGACTCCTAGGAACTTGGAGATGCATTAAATGATATGGAAAATTGCACTTTTGACTTTTTAGCCTTGCAAAATTCGTGCTCCCTCCTTGAGCATAAAATAAACATCTCAAGACATCATTAAATAACCAAGAAAGTTGTCCAAATAACCTCCCATCGATAGGTTGTTGATAAATTTCTAAATTAGTAACTAATATGGTGTACCAAGAAGTATTGGTAACTCTCAACTCAGTAACTCTCTAATCATTGGTATCGATAATTCACTAGGAAATGGTTCGGTATCTTTTTATTTGGAAACTTCAGTTTCAGCCCATTGTAGCATGTTATGCCCAAATTCTTACTTGGCTTGAATGAGCAATGATGCTGCTGAGTTGGCTGTTAGAGTTAAGTCGAATGCTCTCGTATCATGATGCTTGTATGGTCATTTTTTACCTTCGATCTCTAGGTTTTATGTGGCAGAGGTTCTCCTAGTCTTAGAATATCTCGACATGCTAGGTATCAAGGCATAAGAAGAATTAAATTTTACCAAAATTTAAAGAAACGGAAAAAGCACCTGAATGGTTCCCAAGTTGACATGAAATCGGCCCAGAACCGATTGATCTATTCCGATTCAATTTTAGGGTTAATAGGGTTGATTATTCTTCTCGGTACCATAAATTTGGAGCCGATCCTGACTATGTAGGTTTTAGGTTTCAAAGTAATAATCAATTGATCTTGAAACCAACCACCCTTAATTTATTGTACCTATGTTAATGTACAAACAAAATCTAAGACTTAATCATCACTTATTTTAGGAGAGTAAATGTAAATATTAAACTTACCCATTTCAAGTGACTGACAAATGGACACCATGAATATCTAATATCTGATATGTGCTTATGTTTTTTCCTCTCTTTTTTTCTCCAAGCAAACCACCATGGCTGAGGATCCAAGCACGCGACGATCAAGTGGTTGTCTTCCATCATCACCGCGAGCCCTCATCCTCGCCCTCGCACCTCGAGCCGCCACGAAGCACCTCCCCGTTAGACTCCCCCCTCTCTGTCTGTGGACCGCTAGAATCGAGGCCGCTACTAGGACGATAGCAAGCGACTGCGATAGTGGTGGAGAGCGGTGGAGGTGGCTGAGTGGGGGATGAGATAGAAATTGGGGGTTGAGGATTCTAATTGGTGGGTGTGTGATTTTTCAAAGAATTTGAAGGCATTTTGGTAAAGTCGAGCCTTTTTGGAGTATTGTGGACTGCGAACCAATCTAAGAGCTTGTTTGTTTTTGTAAAAGTTCACGACAAAATTTTTTTCTAAATTATCATTTTTCGGAAAAATATTTTTCTTTTCAAATTAGAAAAATTATTTTCTTAACTTTTTAAGTATGCATATTTTCTTTGACCGTAACTGATTTTCAGTTAACTGATCATTTTTAAGTAAAACAAATGTTTGAAAATTAAAAAAATAAATTCGTGATTTTTTTTTTCACTTAAACAAACTAACCTTGAGCCCTCCATAGGGTCGTTAAGATATATTTAATGTAAAAGGGTCTTGCTCACTTTCTCAACTGGAGGGTAATAAAAGACTA